>CM042842.1:46328148-46928148 GCA_023653725.1 Bungarus multicinctus | reverse complement strand
AAAGATCCCAGGATTAAATTGGTTATTTCTAAAAGTCATAAATTTTGGCTTGGCTTTTTTAAAACTTATATCGCATCTGTCAAAGAGGTGCCATTACTCTCTGGTATATCAATGCAACTCATTTATCTGCCTGCAATGCACAAATCCTTACTTTATTTTACAAGGGCATAATTCAGATATTTGCTATGAGAGATCTGCAGCTTTAAAGCTATTATTACTCTTGTAAAGATATTTATGTTTCATAAGGAAGTATGAAAACTAATGTCGGATGACTGATATATTAATGAAAAAAGTATCATAGTTGCTTTAAATCTAGACAGATCTTTCTATAATTTAAGCACCCCATCCCAACAGAATATTCTAAATATTTCTGACATTTCTCACTCTTCTTCCTGACTTTCGTTAAAAAAAAGTATGTGAAAAGTCCTTCCGTATTATTTCAAGATAGACTGTTTGAATACTTTCAGGGGTTTTTTTTATCATATAACTTGCTTTTCATCTTTTATCACTTTTCAAAGAAATATATTTTCTCATAGCTCTTAATGGAATTCTGTATTTTGGTACTCACTTTCTCATAAGATAGCATTCCCATCTGAACTTTGATCAAAATAAGGCAATCTTATTCGATATTGCAGTGCAAACTACTTACCTCTTGAGTATGATATTCAATAAATACAACCTAAATGCACTTTATATTTGAATCTTTCACACCTGCCACATCCAGTTTGCCAGACTTGATGTTGTTGTTGTTTGCTTAGCTTTTCGTTTCATTTTCACTTTATCTGGCCCTAATACAAAGATCAATAGTTTTGATCCCAGCTTCCATGAATGGAAGAAAAGTTCATATTTATGGAAAAGGGATTTCTTGCTTCCCTTATGCATCTTTTTCTGGAATATTGAGAGAATATAAGAATGGAGATGGAGAGATGGAGCAAGAAAAGTTGGTAGTAGCCATCCTTTCTCTTGAAAAAAAAAAAACATCAGAAAGAATGTAGGATGCAAACCAATGCAATTAATCCCATAGATGAGAGCTCCTGGTTTTAATTACCTTCAATGCTGCTACCATAATGGAAAAAGCTACTTGTGATGTGGCACTGGAAAGAATGGATAGGTTTGCTATTTTGGAAAATGATAAAATATATCTGATGAATACTTGCAATATTTAGGCATACTGAAACTAGGTCTTTTTAGAGCTTGCTTTTATCTCTTACATGTTATAGATTTCACATCTTAACTTCACTCAACTTAAGATTGCACATCTCCCACTTCATTCCTTAAGCACTTGGGCCTAAATTTAACCTGAACAGAATGTCAATCTAAATTACCAATTCTGTGATAATATCATAGGGACTGGGAAATCCCTTGTTAAGTGAAAGCCGGCACTCTCGTTAAAACTTCTGCAGTACAATTTGATTCTCCATCAGTTCTCATATATAGTTACCGTATACCATTTCTGCATCTATACTATCTTCTGCAATTTCATAAAGCTGTAATCTTTATTACACTCTGTATGTGTGTATGTGTGTGTGTGACCCTCCCACACACACACACACACCAGTGGTGGGGTTCATAGATTTTTACCACCGGTTTGGTGGGTGTGGCTTGGTGGGTGAACCAAACGTGCACTTTGTGCAGGCACAGAGGCATTCCAACTCATTTCCTGCAAGCCCGCACTCTCCCTGTCACTTCAACAGCTGCCAGGCAGCACTCTGCTGTGCCACACAAAGCAGCTGCATTTCAAAAGCAGGGAATAAAGGTGCGTATAGGTGAGCCCAACAGCAGAGAGACAGAGAGAACTGGTTCGGTCTCCGGTGCTCATCGGCGCTACCGGCTCGGCAGAACTAGGCCGAACTGGTAGAATACCATCACAGGTATGTACCTTGAAGTCAGTGTTTACCCTTGGCAATTGCCTGGGCAAATCCCTGTATCAGGGTTCCAAGTAATACACCCATAGCAAACAAAACTCCGAGGCAGGTAGATTCCTCAAAGTATAATATTATTGGATATATCACATTGCACAGTTCTGGTAAAAACCAACTGTGAAGGTTCCCACGGTTTTCACCTAATTAAAAGCAGAAGTGTTTCCCTTTCCCAAACAATCAGACACATGGTCCAATCAAGGTGCTGTCCAGTTGCCTAGTAACATCACTCCTCCTCTCTCTGACCAGGTGTGAGAATGTCCTTGGTTCCCAGGAGAAAGCATTTTGTTTTGACTACAAAACCCCAGCTATCTCTATTTCCCCCCCTCATCCCTCAGCTTCAGTGAAACTGAAGTTTCAAAATGGCTTCAGTCAGGTCAGCACCCTGCAGTTTTCCTCACAAAATTTCAGATGTTGTTTGCCACTGTCTGCTTCCTATGGCTGAGAGAGGGGCTGGCCTATGGTCATTCAGCTGTCTTGGTGCCTAAGGCAGAACTAGGAATTATAGTCTTTTGGTTTCAAGCTTGGTGCCCTAATCATTACACCGAGCTCTCCCATTTCCTGCTTATTATCACAGAAAGGAGGTTAATCTCTATAAGACCTTTCTTCCGAGGGTCAACAATGTTGAAATTTTGTCTCTTTACCCAAAGAAATGACTAAGTCCTCCCTACCTGTAGCTTAACAAAATATTGACCAGATTTCACCTTGGTCCATAGTTGTAATTTATAATAAACAACTTTGAGTTTTTGAGAATGAAAAACCTTAACATGACTTTCACAACTGATGGAGGATGACTCATCAAAGAACAATATCAAAGCTGCAGTAGAAACGTTATTCCGTTTACAGAGTTTGGGGAAGCTTGCTCTTAAAAGCATTATGAAAAAGATCTGCATTGATACTGCTGCAACCAGTGATTTAATTAAAGAAAAAGAAGAGATTCACTGAATCGGACCAAAATTATATCTTCCCATCTGATGGAAGGCAAGTTTTTGCCAAAGACAAGGGAATTTGCAAAATTGGTACAAACTGGAAAGGGGAAATAACTGCTGATTTAAAATGTCCTAATGCAGTTTGGTGCCGGTAACATTTGCCCTGGAAGGAAGATATGAAGTACAATTGAAAAGAAAGCACAATTTTGTACAGATGGAGATGTGTTACTTATGAAAAGGGTCTCTCAAAGACAGGAGCCTATTTGAAGTGAACTCTGCAGATGGAAAATAATACCCACAAAAGAACCATTTCAATTCATAGCTGAATAAGTGACTAGGTCATAGAAACCTGAATGCAATGTCTCAGTTAAAAAAGAAGGATTTAAGAAGTCTGAAGAAAGAATTGTGCAAAGTAAAATCTAAATATATAATACTGTGTAATGACAAAGGGAATCAGACCTATTTTTCTTCAGAAATAAAAGAGAAGCGGTAGTCTCTAGAGATAATTCACTGTGATATTTGTGGACTTATGAAGGCTAAAACCCCATCAGGGAACAAATACCTATTAATATTTATTGATGACTTCTCCAGGTATAGATTTTCTTACTTGATTGCTGAGGAAATGCTAGAGGAATTTAAAGAGGTTGTTGAAACACTCAGCAATAAATTCTTGAGAAAAAATGGAATACTTGGTAAGTGATGTAACAAAATCACGAGAAAAGGGAATAGTAAGTAGCAGAGAAGAATACTTTTGAGCGAAGGGAACTAGCAGAGGAAGGTTAATTTGCTAATGGAGCTTATTCACAGGTCTGAAAAATACTCATGACTTACAACTATCCTGGATTACTAAGCAAGGAGATATAATGTCAGCCAGTATGGACCAAATCAGAGTGGCTGGATCCAAGTTATGTGTTATATAACCAAACATTCAAAGGGTCAAAGTGAGCCTCAGATATAAAGAAGTGCTTGCTGAATATGAACACGGCTGTAAGGATTTAGAATCCTGGAAGTTGCTACAGAAGCAATCAAGATATACACAACATGACATACTTTGATATCAAGGACAAAATAAAGTACCTGACAATGGACCAAGCATCCATATAGCAGGAGAGCTAAGGCAGCTGTAGTGCTTAAGGTTGTAGGTTCCAGACTGATGAGCTGTATTTGAGTATTGGTCTAGCAAATGTTTTGTATGCTCTAGTTATTAGTGTAACATTACCAGAGAAAAAGCTACGTAAGATTAGGTTAACAATTCTTAAAGCCTTTTTGGCTACATAGTTACAGTGGGCTCTAGCACTTAGATCATTAGAGATAAATACTCCAAGATCCTTGACAGAATTTGGATCATCAACAAGGTCTTAACTATTCAGCCTGTATTTTATTTTCTGATTTTTTTTTGCCGATATGTAGGACAGAGCATTATTTGTTGAGATTTGAAGTTGCCATTTGTTTGACCATTCTGATACATAGTCAAGGTCTTTTTGAAGGGTAGCAGTATTGTCTGTGGTGTTGAATAGCTTTACATCATCAGCGAAGAGAATGCAGTTGCTCTTGATATAATCACAGAGGTCATTTATGTGGAGTATGAAAAGAATTGGTCCTAGAACACTACCTTGGGGGTCACCACTGTTGACAGGTGCAGAATTTAATAGGACGCTCCCAATTTTGACCATTTGTTGTTCATTTATTTTTATTTATTTATATATTTATTTATAATTTATTTGTTGCTCATTAATTTATATCCTGCCTATCTGTCATTCAAAATGGCCAGCAACAATTTAAAATACAAAGTATGAAACGAAACTATGGGCATTGTTTCAGCTTCTTTGTCTCTCAATCATTACTGAATTTAAGGAATCTTCAAGGGGTACCAATTAACTTAACCTTGGTAACAGATGGTGGGGCCAACTCTGATGGTGATGAAACTCAGTGATTTGATGTAGATGTTAAATAGCACAGGCAACAATATGTAGATCCATTTCTTTCAAGAGTCTTCTTTATTTTTTAACAGGAGACAATAGGGATTGAATCTGGAATTCTCTGAATACAAGGCCTGTTTCTTTACTATTGAGATAGATTTCCTCACAGATCTATCTGTCTATTTCATTTATATCCCACCTTTATTATTTTTATAAGGCGGCAAATATTATTCAATACACCTTCCTCCTTCTATTAACCCTTCAACAACCACCCTGTGAAGTGGGTTGGGCTGAAAGAGTGTGACTGGCCCAAAGTCACCCAGCTGGTTTCACATCTAAGGCCAGACTAGAACTCCCAGTCTCGTGATTTTTAGCCTGGTGCCTTGCCGCTAAACCAAACTAGCTACATATTTATGTTTGCAATCCTAAAAACTGGAGGGAAGGAAGATCGCGGAAGAAATCAGCTTTGAACCTAATCTTCACATTAGTTTGCTTAAGGTTTGTTCACAACTTCTTTAATTAAGATTTTAAAAATCAATCTCACATCACCACTCAGCTTAGGAATTAATTTTCAGGGTAATTAAGAGAAAAAGCCCCACTAAACACAACAAAGAAAATGGAGGCATGTATCAACTATTTGGATGACTCAGGTCTATCAGATTAGGCATTGCACATCATTGTTTCTTCAGATTAGGAAAAGGGAGATTAATTCAAATTTTGATCATCAACATTTGCTACAATATCACCCATCCCCAGTCCAGTCACACCAACTTTCATGAATAATAATAGTTAGTCTATTCTTAAAGTTCAAATCATTAAGGAAATGATTTTTATGCTAATCAGTACAGGAGGCAAGAAAATTTAAATTTGGATTAAAAAAACCAGAGGAATATCTTTATCTCAGTATTCGATGGAAATGGAATAGATGGAACAATTGCTTTTGCAGCTTCAGAGCACATTAAACTCAACCCTACAATTTATCTTGATCTTGAGCTCCAAATTAGAAATACTTACAAATCTAGGTTGCACAACTGATCACTAGAACACTAATATCCCATATGAACCAATGTTTGCATTAAATTATGTTTAAGAACTATAAACAAGACAAAGGCAAAAATGAAAGCTTTGTTCTCTTAAGGTTAAGCTTAATGAATATGTAACTATTCCATACCCAAAAGAACATTATTCTTATGTTATTCAAAGAATATCATAACTTAATATCAACACTGCTTTTAAAAAGAAATAATTTCTCTTCATTTTTTCTCTTCAAAACAGGGTAACATGAACTGAAATAAAAGTCTTTATTAGAAATATGACCATGAACAAGGCTAGACAAGCAAAATATTGATTTAAAAGCACATCTTACAAAAGAACAATAACTTTAAAATGTAATTACCATATTTTTCATTTAAACTTAAATTTATGTCTATAAATATTGTAATTAAATTACATAATAGGTATTTCTTGCAGAAGATAACATAGAATTAAGCATAAACTCCAAGAAGGCAAGAACGCTATTCACACAAAACATTAAATAGACAGAAAATCCATTGCAATTCTACCAAATATATGAGATTATTCCAATCATTACAGTTTATTGTCATGAAATCAATTACTGGCCTAAATTCACAAACACAGGCCTTACAACCAATCAGTCTTGAAAACAACATCTTTGTAACTATTTTAATTTTGAAAACAGTATTAATCTCATTTCAAATTAAGTAGCATGGTTGTATTTTAGATTGGGCCAGATTTTGCTTTTTGGCCTTTGCACTTTCTTCTTCGATTGTTTTTTGCCCCTAAACCTGCATATGCATAACTTCCAAAAGTGACATCTCCAAGTATTAGAAAACCCAAGGAATTATTGCCAATTTGTCAGATTTTAATATAGAAAATAATTTCAGAGCAATCATTTGCTTCTACTAATTTCTTCTACTGTACTAGTAATATTTGGATTGAAATGGCCCATTAAACAATGGATAAGACCATAGATTCTTATATATTCAATTAAAAACAAAACCAAGCTAGCTTTTATTGTGCTATTGAATCTACGAATTATAATGTTGAGGGGGTTTAAGAGCTCTGTCACATTTTTCCTTGTGCTTTTCTGTGTAAAATGTTTTTTCTTCTGCATGCTTGGTAGGGCATAGTAGTTAAATTGTAACTCTTAAACAGGCATCCATAATTTTTCCTCCATATAATGGTCATTTTCTCATGCATTTTTCCTCAAAAATGCATTCCCTTTCTTCTTTGCCAAGGCAAACTACATAGCAGCAAGGCCCAGACAGTGAACTGGTATTGACAACTGTTAGGCAGGATGTATAAATTATACATGTAAATAATTAGGAGAAGAATGAGTAATTTCAACCTAATACAAGCTTTCAGAAACTTATGTGGGGTGTGTATAATCTGAGGAACATTGATAGCTACAAAAGACAGGTGCAATTTCGTCCTGTATTTACACTCCTCTATGTAAAATTGCCATGTCTCCTTTTATTGTCTTATCTAAGGATTTGCTTCCCATCTAGATTATGTTTTGCATAAATTATTTTACTATTGTTTTGCTTAATAGACCCTTTCAACTTTTATCTGTGTGCTTATTGCTTTCAATTCCACAAAATCTCTGCCCGCATTTTAATGTGGCGAATCGGTTTCTGTTGCATTTTTTTAATGTACTGGTAAAATCACTCTATGTTGATGATACTATCATTACAAGACCAGGCTTTAGCATTAAATCTGCATTTTTGAGGTCTCTCCAAGAAATGTAACAATGCAATGGAGTCATGTTTGACTCTTGATGGCTTCATTCTTTTTGATTTCCCAGACTATAGTTTATAGCCTTAATATCTTTTAATAATCAAAGTACTAACCTGCCCCAAGCTTGGTTATAATTCAGCAAGTACCACTATTTTCTGTCAGTTTTTACTTGGCCTGTATAAAAACTTAAATTGCCCTGTTTGCCTGCTATCTCTTTACCTTCTCCTTACAGAACTATTCAGAGAGAAAAAGAGAGACTAACATTCAGGTGCTCATTTATTTTTCATGTTTTTTATCTTTTACTTTTCCGATTTTTTTTAGTGTTCCATTTCCAAGAAATGGAAATTGCATTTTTTTAAAAAAGTAAAAATCATAGACTCCCTAAATTCAACATGTAATCTGCATAAATCAAGTGGTAAGAAATGTCATACCTACAAGGTGGCCCCAGTAATCAAATGAATCAGTAGAATAGAACCCAAGAAACATAATTGAGAAAAGAGAGTTGCATTAAAATATTACGTATTCAGATTTGGCCATCCTGGCTATGAAACATAAAGAAAGGCTAACTCTTAAGAGTTACCATGGCTTGTGCAGAGGTGGTATTCAGTAGGTTCTGACCAGTTCTGGAGAACTGGTAGTGGAAATTTTGAGTAGTTTGGAGAAGTGGCAAATACCACCTCTGACTGGAAATTTTACAGTATCCTTCCCTTGCCATGCTCACCAAGCCACGCCCACCGAATCGGTAGTAAAAAAAATTGAATCCTACCACTGGGCTTGTGTAAACACCAGGCATTTACTTTCTTTTTAATGTTGACAGATGACTTGTACTTTGATGTTTTCCTACAGATGTCTGAGCAACATCATGTACCCTTAAAGTATTTCAAATTAAGCAGAAAAACTCAAGTCATTTCTTATGCTGAATGGATCTGTCGATTTAGGCTATTTAACAATAGTGAGTAACAAATTAAGCAGGTGATAGAAGATCAATGGACAAGGCATCTGTTATTATCTGTGGGCTTGACAGATAATCAGACTTCTTGCCTAGTGAGTAGAAAGATGCTTTATGGGGGTTGCAACAAGTCCCAGAATTTTTTGCATCGTGGATCATTTATAAATGCCACATCCCATATACTAACCATCTTTCATTGGTTTTCTGGCTTCAGCCAGGAGACAAGGGCAAGTTGTCACGAATGCCATCAACTTTGGCTGCGGCCATTTATACAACAGGATGTGAACAGGAATGAGATTTCAAAGTGATATGTGTGACTCACATAAGATTAGTTTTCCAAATGAAGGTTGTATTTAAATTTGCAGCCTTAATTCAAAGAAGTTGTCATGGCTTGACCTGTTACCTTTTCAGAAAAGATTGGACTCTTCTGAGGAGCACATCAAACAGGTAGGGCAGGATACAAAGAGTTATTCTCTGTTTAGCATTGTTTTTTTGAATAGTTGTCAACATGAATTATTTTTTTCTTGCAATAGAATCTCAGTTAGACTGGAGGAAGGTGTTAAGGGAAAGCCAAACTTAAGAGTCCTTCCACTGCAGAAAGAGACACAGGCCTGACCATCCCGAGAATCCCTCAAGCCTTATCTGACCATTCCTATGGGAACATAGTCTGGTGAAATTCTTGTAACATAGGTGACTAACAATAAAGCTTCTGTTTGAGACTATTCATGAGTGGTTCTGGTTGCTTGCACATGACATTCTTGTTGTCTACAGATAGATAATTTGTAGTGCAGATGGTTCTGAAACAGAAAAGTGCAGGATGCACATGAATATGCCCTCCAATATCAATGCCTGTCGAGAAGCTTTTTGCCAGTAAATAACTGAGAGATTGTATTTCAGATGCATACGCTACAAAGCTAGAGGTTTGCTCATTTTGAGGTTTTCCAAAACAATTCTGAGAAACACAATGGAGCTTCTGCCCCTCAAGACAACCATACCATTCTGGGAAAACCAAAAACATTAATCAGAAGTTGCCAAAATGTATGAATCACCCCTATATTTCTTTAAACTGGTTGGCATGTAAATAATGGTGCATGACAAAATGAACAAAGAGGTAATGAGAAACCTTAGGGCCGTGATGGCGAACCTGTGGCATGCAGAGCCACACCAGCAGCAGGCAAACTTACCTCACTGTTCGTATGTGTGCTTTACAACTGATTTTCGGCCAGTTTGAGACCTTTTTCGGCCTCCCAGAGGCTTCAGGAAGGTTTCTGCAGACTTCAGCAGGCTTTTCAAGACGAAAACTAGGCCCGTTTTGTCACTTCCTGTTTTTCCGCCCCCTACATATGTGTGCACATGCGCAGGGGGCGTGAGGGGTGCACATTGCCTTTTGGGTGCTGGCACACGAGCACGAGCATGCAAGCACGCGCACAATTTTTGGCACAGGAGCCCAAAAAGGTTAGCCACCACTGCCTTAGGGCATCCCTGAGCTCATATGAACAGGTACAAAATTCTGACACTTTACATCAACAAATCTACCCACAGGAACTGAAGATGTACCCTTCCCCAATCAAAATTACAGATGATCTTAAGTTTGAGGATCAAATTAGACTTTCAAATGGATGGTTTTAATTATCCATACACAGAATTAAGTAGTACTTATTTTAGTCATAATGAAAAGAGAGAGAGAAATAGCACAAAGTGGAATAATCTACCTAGTAACATTTATCCTGGAACCAACCAGGAGGGAGATGACTTTGTTCTTAATTCTGAATGATGATCAGGACCTACTGCAACATCTATTTGGGGTTTTTAATATATTTGTATGTTAACTTTTCCTGACATGAGCCAACCCTGTCACATTTATCTTTTAACAACAACAAAAAAAAAAAACCTCTTCAAAGGACAGTACTGTATGAAAAACAAACTGATCTTAACCATCTGATAATTGTACCATGCCCTAAAGGTCAACTTATGTATCGGAAGATTGTAAAATGGATAACGTACAGACCAATTGGAAAAAAAAAACAAGAATCCAGGAGAATTCAGGATATTATAGCTAGTTGGTTTAACAGCTATTCTACTCAAATTGGTATAAAATGTTATTAAAGATTAATTGATAAGCACATATAGGATGACAAGCTTTGCTGAAGAGCCAGCAATACTCCTTTAAAGATAAGGCTTCTTTTTAAGCGTTCTTGAGTATCAACAAGGATATGGACAGGAGTTTGTTTAGATGTTTAAGCAGCTTTGATGACATCTCTCCGAAAGCAAATTTAGCAGAATGAGATAAAAGGTGAGGCGCTCTTGTATTTTTTAATAACTAGTTAAAGATCAGAATCCTATTCTCACCATGGAATACAAACACTGTAATATATCAGCACCACTTGTTTATAAATGAGTTACGAGGCACCAATAGGTAGCAGAAAACGTAGCTAAGTGACTGGCAAACTAAATTATTTTGTATGTTTATCATACAGACAAAAAGAATTGCTGTAAGAAACATTCCAGGAAGAATGTCAAACAAGCAATAAGAACAAGGCAGGAATCTTAATCTCATATGCATGCTGTTGGGATCTGAATTGACAGTAGCTAATCAAGAAAGGAGTCTTGAGATTAGTGGGAAGGAGCCCAGTTAAAAAAAAAGGCTATATGTGTCCATTGCTGGTTAAAAAAAGAAAGAAACTCCATGTTGGATATCATAGAACAAGGATTTCTCAAAAACTAAAAAAGAGAAATATTTGTTTTTCTACAAATCCATAGAGAATGGCCATACTTGTTACACCTTCCACCACTTCTGAAAAAAAATATTGGCAGCATTTAAAAATGCTTCGCATTTTGTAATCCTCAGCTTTAAAAAAAAAGGCAAATGGAAAACTTAATAGAGATATGGCATGGGACCAGGTTACCTTCAGGACCGCATTCTGCCAACGTTCTCCAACAGGCCGGTGCGTTCCCACAGGGAGGGTCTGCTCCGGGTGTCGTCGGCCGCTATGTGTCGTCTGGCGGCGCCAAGGAGTAGGGCCTTCTCTGTGGGTGCCCCCGCCCTCTGGAATACTCTGCCACCGGAACTTCGTACCGGCACGGACCTGAGGGCCTTCAGGCGCGCGTTAAGGACCTGGCTCTTTGAGCAGGCCGGCCTGGGCTGAGATAATGATTTTAAATTTGATCTCCATTTTTAACTTTAAATTGGGTTTTTAAGGGTGGGGGGGGGTTTCCTAATTTTAGTCTGCAGCTGATTTAAATATTTAATTACTTTTTAACTTTTGTATTTTTGTGGGGTTTTTAGATGAGCTGTTCACCGCCCTGAGTCCCTTGGGAGAAGGGCGGTATATAAATGTAATTAATAAATAAATAATAAATAAATAAGATATATAAAGCTATGCATGAGATGAGTCTTTTTCATGATATCAAAATCTGGGTACTCCAATAAAACTAAGTGGTGGTGAACTGGGACAGACAAAATCTAGGTAACTTTTTAAAACAGAGAAATTTAAGACAGGTAGTTAATCATGATATCAGAGGCACCTATTGTTGAGTGACAGTAACAATTCTGTAGTGCTCAGGATCTGTTTGATAACTTCCCCGAAGCATCCAGTTAAGCACATATAAGCATTTAGTATATTAATATAAGATTCTCTTGATGTTCTTGTATCCTTTTTTCTGATGGGCAATGAGGACACTATATTCATATATTGGATTTCACATTGAGCTGTCAATGTTGGGTATAAACTGACTACTAGCTGCCACTCCCAATAGATATTAAGAGACAGTTGCAACAATACCTGAATAAATCATACTGATCATATTAATTAATGTATAAAATTTTATGACATCCATCTCTCCTAATATGCAACTCTGGACAGTGCCCAGTTTATAAAAGATGAGCAGGAAAACAATTAAAATATTAAAATTAATAAATTAGCTGATTATTATTATTAATAATAATAATAATGATTCATATCAACACCTATTATCAGAGATTACAGGATTTAGGGACATGCTTCCTTGAAGAGCATATCATGAAAAGCATAGTGTTTTCCATGACAATTTTTCCTTTGTTTTGTTTAAGGGTATCCATCCACAAGGAATACAGGGACCCAAAATCCTTATCTAGCAAGCTTGAAGTGAAACAGTTGCCTGAAGGTATAATCTCCTATACCACAGAACACTGTCCATGCTCTTCCCATAGTATTTTTATACAGAATGAAGACACAGTGCTGTTTTTCAGGCATGACACTATTGGATATGTTCATCTTATACAGGCTTTGACAATGTGCTTTAGATCAGGTAAGAACGATGCAATTCTGGGATACCTTCTGAAGTCTAATATGACCATGTCAACTATTTGAAATGACATAATTTGCCCCATATGGCAAATGTTTTGAAGAAACTATTACACTTTGATTTGACTGATGTCTCCTCATGTACAATAGCAAGCCCAAAATCTTTCCTTACAGATTTTTTTTACAACTGTTTCTTCTTGGATGACATAAAGGCAGATGTTGCCATCCAAAATATACAAGGTACAAATTGGATGCAGAAAATAGTTTTTTTTAACAAAAAATCATACACTTCAGTTGACAAAATGCCAAAGTGCACAAAGTTTACTGTCATCTCGTTAAATTACCAAGTATGTATCGAAACGACAGCTATTGTATGATATATTTTTAACAGAAGGGTATAAAAAGGAACTCATTAAAACTGAATGTACTCCACATAAGTTTGGTTATGCTTTGCACTACAGGGGAGAATGAGTCATCCAATTTGGGAATGGCTACTAACAAAACGAAAGATTTCCATGCACAAGGTACCAGGGATCATCTCTCCTGGCTGTCTTACTAAGTCAGATAGGGTGAGTGTGCTCCAAGTTGTCACCTGATGGGACCTCAGAGGCATGCCTTCTTGGAGAGCAACCCAGTCCTTTGGAACAACCTCTCACCTGAGATCCAAGGGAGCCCTACCTTTTTAGCCTTTTAGGGGGCCATGAAGACCTGGCTCTTCCCTCAAGTGCTGGGCTAGGATGGGGTTGAGTTGCAAGGATGCTTGATCTGAAAGCTGAAGGGAAGGATTCCTTTGTTTCTAACCATATTTTAGGGATTGTTGTGAGCCACCTAGTCATTATATGGGACCATATAAGTTCAGTAAGTAAATAAGTAAATAGGCAGGTAGGCATTGGGAACATGACAAGCATCTTTAACCCATTAAGCCCATAGGATCCTTATTAAAGCAGAGGTCATACAAGTAATCGTGACCCAAAATCTACCCCCTCTAGCAAGGAAACCCAGAAAGGACATTTGGCTACACTCCTCAATAAACTCACTTCCCTCATTCATTGGATGCCAAGAAGCTTGCCAAGGATAGACAAAAATCTTAACAACATAGTGCACTGGCTTTTCTAACTTTGATGCACTTATCTAAGAAACGGTAGTATGAAACTTGTATGTTCCCATCAATTTATTCTGTCAAAGTTTAGTAAATAAGAATAATATTAATGCAAAAAAGAGCAGGTCTAAAGATGGAACCCAGAATAAAGCTCAACTCCTGAACAATGGAGTTTGGTATCTACTTTTGTTAAATATTATACATTAAAGTAGAAAACTCTACATTAAAGGGATCAATTCTTCATTTCTGTTGTCAAGAAGCTGAAAATATAAAACAAGAATGCAGAGTTTTTTCAAATCTTGCTGAAGAACAAATTCCAGTAGCCTCACCCAGTATGTTGTAAGTTGTTATTCAGTAACATCTGGAGAAGTACAAGTTACTGATCCCTATCTTTAGGAGAATGGTATTCTTCCCAATTTCCACAGTATTGAGAAAGTTACTATCACCCTGATTAATAGGAACTGGGGGGAGGGGGGGAATAGATTCCTAATCAAAGGTATGGCATCTTTTTCAGACATCTCTACATGATTATATATACAAACCTCAACAGACAAACAGCTAAAAACAAATAATTTTGGTGAAAGGCGATGGGGTTTTTATTCAGCTTAAGAAACCTGCAGGATATTTATAAGCCAGTAAGCAGTTATTATATTGAACCAATGGTCAAAAGTTATAGAAGAAAACAGAAGTGGTTGTATGGATCTACCACATTCACACATTTTAAAAAGTACCTTTTGAATTTTATTATCATATGTATGTGTGTGTGTGTGTAAATCAGTTTTTAATTGTATGTTTTTGTATGTATTGTAGCAGCCACTCAAACTATCTTCTGAAGTAAGGTGAATTTTAAATCCAATTTATAAATAGAAAATGAAGCTCTACTTTCATGAAAGGGCAAAACTGAGGGAAATTTTACTTCACTTTCCTAAAAAAATGTAAGAGCGAAGTTTAAAATTATGTCTCATCCCTTATATTCTTCAATTAATAAATTAAAACACAAGCTCTTTAGACTATATTGTCATGAATGTAAGCATTATTACTCTTTGAAAATGGGATGCAATTTTTTTTTTTGAATTCCCATGCAGAATAGCCAGGAAAATATATATGCAAAATTAGGTTTCCAAATCCCAAGAACAACAACAATCCCTTCACACCTGACCTATAGTTCTTAAATATCAACTGTTAAAACTTTCAGCAATTACTAAGAAAATGCTGTCAGGGCACACAGCGAAGTAACATCTGTTCTACTGTGAAAAGTGCCTTATGCTTTGTGTAAGGAGATGGCTTTTTTGTGACAGTTTGCTTCAGAAAACCTTTAGGACCTGTTCATCACCAAACCTTCTGTGTTATCGTCCTCTTCCATTCGATATATTCAGTGACAGTTTAAGTCACAGTCATGTGCGCTTGCTTCAGAATTACTTTAACTGAACCGACACAAACTCATTGAACAGTTTTGAGAGTCCTGCGGCCTCAAATTCATGTTGTAGCTCATCCAACGTTGAATATTCTTTGACTTCAAATGCCTGAAACCTATATTGTACCAAAGAGACTTCGTGAATATGCCAACTTCTTTGTCAGAATATAATTATCAATTCAAAGCTGGTTTCCTAGCTGAACGCAATTAAATCATACCTTCTGTGTTCAGCCTGTACTTTTGTTTCAAAGAGTACGCTCATCATTTTCTCTTTACACTTCTTTCCGCTCGAATCCACATCCACTTTGCTAGTTTTTTGGAGAATGAGGTATTCCTGAATCAGAAAAAAAGAAGAATTGAACAACATTAATATAACATCGTCCATAATAGCCCAAGGACAAATATTATTGACAGAAATAAACATTATTTCCTGAAATGATTTCTAAATAGACCTTGGCTGAAACCCATAAGTCAACTCTTTGCATTTTATTAATCGTAGGATTACTCTTGCTAGTAAATAATCCTATCAGTGTAAAGTATGGTGATGTTGCGCTTACATTTTCATGTGACGTGTGAAAGGCACACACTTGAGTTGTACAAGTTTATGCACCAAGCTTTTCAAAACAGTTTCCCTGAACATTTTTATCACTTACAAAAAGCAAGATTACACCTGATGCAGTTTTCTTCCAATTTATCCTAGTTCATACCTTAACTCACAGGAAAAATAAACAGATTTATATACTAATTTCTAAGTTACACTCCCCATAGTCTGCTGCAGCAAATACTCAGCACACACAGATGTATTTCTTATACCATCTCCCAGAGCAAGGATATACAACTTGTGTAAACACATACACACACACATTTTTCCCAATACGCATTTTCCCCTAGTACACCGAGTGAGTGTAGTAGTGATGTCAGCTTTTGTTTTTGTTTTTTTGCTTCAAGTGTTTGTTTTCTTCTTACATGAATTAAATCTACTTGGATATTAACACACTGGGTTTTTTTCTTGTGTTTTGTTAAAGATTATCTCTAAGATCTGGAGAAAAAGAGGGGGGGGTTGTTGCCATGACATGAAGGCTCTTCCCACTCATCCTTTCCAACAACGCAAGACCCTTTTATTTAATACTCGGTGCAAACCATGTTGTATGATTTGACCACGTGATTTCATCTTTTTCACAAACAAGAATAACAAAGAGGCAACAAAGCTCTTATGGAAAGTCCTTCAGCTTAGAGCTGCTAGATTCAATTCTGAAATGGTGAAGAGCCGAGGATGACTTTAATGTATTATCAAACAACAAAGTCCTTCCAAATTTAGATCTCCCACACATACCAATTCAAATCTTGCCGAAGTTTTTAGGGTGGGAGACTATTTATTTAGTGTTGGTTTTGCAGCCTCAAAACAGAAATAGGTCACAATAACAGCAAAACAACCTACAAATAAAATAAATGTCCACCACTATAAATATATATAAATTAAAAATCAAGCATGTTTATATGTAATGCACAACTTAAGATCAGTGCTTAATGATCATTTGAAGTTCCATTGGATCTACCCAAAAGGTATTTACCACCCGGCACAGAACTTTCAATAACTGGGCCTTCCTCCATCATCCCAGGACTGCATTTTGGCTGCTCAGCAACCAGTCTGCACTTATGGCCAATTGCAGCATCCTGCAGTGCAACCATATATTTTTGCTGAAAACCAGGGTTTACTTCCAGGTTTTTTGGGGGACGGATTGGCAAAAACACCCCACAAGGGTTTGCTTAACAACCAGGGCATTTTGTATCCTATGTTTATACTGTATTATTTATTCTGTGTAATTTGCTGAGAATCTTTGTAATTGTGGCAGGATAGAAATAAGATACATATATATGGAGAAAGAAAGAAACAACTTTCTTTGTGAAAGAAACACTTAACAACTATGGGAAGAAAAGTCATAAAATGGGGTAAAGTTCACTTAACGAATGTCTCACTTATTACCAGAAATTTTGGGCTCAATTGTGGTCATATATCGAGGACTACCTGCATAGCCTACAAAATTAAACAGAACCTTCCACGCTAAGGAATATATTTGAACCCCTGAATTAGGACACATATTAGCTATAGTAAATAGGTTGCCCAGATCACATTTTCATGAGAGTTTGCTGCAAATAAAAAAAAAACCTAAGTACAGGTAGTTCTTGATTTATGATCCCTATTAAGATACATATATATGGAGAAAGAAAGAAAGAAAGAACGAAAGAACGAAAAAAAAGAAAGAAAGAAAGAAAGAAAGAAAGAAAGAAAGAAAGAAAGAGGGAGGGAGGGAGGGAGGGAGGGAGGGAGGGAGGAAGGAAGGAAGGAAGGAAGGAAGGAAGGAAGGAAGGAAGGAAGGAAGGAAGGAAGGAAGGGAGAGTTTATTTGATATCAAGTTCAGCTCCTGGTGTCTTAATGGATACATCCATGCATTAAATAGTGGTAACCAAAAATGAAAAATATAATCTGCTCTCTTTCAAACCAAGTTCAGCTCTTGGTGATCTTAGATATTTCCATGCAATTTTGTTGGAAATACAGTAATTTGGAACAGGTTTACCACTGACTTATTTTTTTTGTTTGACTTTCCAGCCTACAACAGAGTAGTCCGGAATTCTCTGCTAAAATTATAGACAAAAATTACATAACCGTTACAGACTTCTTCAGGTTTACTTAGGAGGCAGGTTCCAGGAGGTGTAATAGCCTGACTTCATTTTTAAGTAAAACAGGATTGCATCTTTATGTCATTTCCTGACAGTGAGAACAATCAACCAGTGGAACAGCTTCCCTTCAGAAGTTGTGGATGCTCAATCACTTCTCTGAAATGATGTAAGGTCTCCTGCTTGAGCAAGGGTTAGACTAGAAGACCTCCAAGGTCCCTTCCAACTCTGACATTCTATTCTATTCATGTATTATGTAGTGATCAGATTAATAAGACTTGAGCGGTGTAAATTTATACCCTGCTAAGAAAGCATAAAAAAAGAACAATGGCATCCATTCTCATTAAGATTTGCCATGAGGACTGAGTATACTACAGAGTTGACTGGAGAACAAAATAGTGAAACCAAAACTGCGGTAACTGAAGGCTTTTGTGAATGCAAATTGCTCACAAAATGGCATTAAACTAAAAAACAGAAAGTTCCACTTTGACATTTAGGAATAATTCACATTTAGGAGTTGTTCAATTTTCCCATCTGTCAGTTCGCATATATATTTCCATATAAAATTCCAACCGACTCATAGGACTGTAATTACTATCCCGATCTAAATAATATAATCCATTTCTGAACACAAATTTCTACCAGTTACATTTCATTGGCCATGAAGGCATGACAGAATACTAAATTTGTCATGATTCATCCATAATTCCATACATCACAATGGAAGATACGTGTTGGCCTATGTATAATCATCCATTCTTGGTTACAGAAATAGCATCCATTAGTTTGAGCGAAGCAGTTGCCTAGGGTAGCACAAATGGGGTGTCATAAAAGGACAGCAACTTTTTCATGATTAATTAATACATTAGTATTTAGTTTACTGCTAGAAAGTGTGAAGGGCACTTGCATGGTGAGGCTGCTGTATTAACCGGAAAAAAGCCCATTTCCCATTGTATTTCAAATAACCATTCTCTTGACCCAATGTTTCCCCATCAGCTTGAAGATGTGTGGTCTTCCACATATCCAGACCATCTAAATCCGTTTCTTGGCTTTAGCAGCTTGAAGATGTGTGAAGTTCAATTCTCATGCTGGCTGGGGAATTCTGGGAGTTGAAGTCCACCCGTCTTCAAGTTGCCAAGTTTGAGAAACACTAATCTTAGACCAGTGGTGGGATTCAAAAATTTTTTACTACCAGTTCTGTGGGTGTGGCAGGGGAAGGATACTATAAAATCTCCATTCCCTCCCCATTCCTGGGGGAAGGTTACTGCAAAATCCCCATTCCCTCCCCACCCCATTAAACTGCTTTTCAGCTCTTCTCCTGTGCAGGGCAACAAAAGAAGACTCAGCCGATCAGCTGGGACTCATGAGGCAGAAAATAGACAGATAGGGCTAGCCAGAGGTGGTATTTGCCGGTTCTCCGAACTACTCAAAAGTTCCGCTACCGGTTCTCCGGAACTGGTCAGAACCTACTGAATGCCACCTCTGTCTTAGACTCCCCACAGAGTGGACAGTCACAGAAGTAAACCCAAATTTCTCCTATCGTGTATCTGCTCACCCTCTTGGGAGGCTAATGTAAGCAAGGAGAGAACATTCTGTCTAATCTGCTGTGACTGCTTATATTGGAGTTCTTCACCACAGCGGAAGGGGTGGTGTTGAAGTGGTGATGGCTGACCCCTTCTCAGTGCAAACTGTGGCTAACCTTGCAAACCCAATATTAAACATTGCTGTGTATGTAACTTTTATAAAAGGGGAACCCAGAGGACAGAGGGAGAAAATAACCACAGGAAGGTTGAGTTTTGTGTGGAAATCAGCAACCAACTGAGGTATCTCTGATGGTTAATGCTACCGAGCAAACTTCAATGGTCTACCAGCCACAAAGAGCAAAGCCTGCACCTTAATGTTCTGTTTGTCTCCTTGAAGTAGCATGAGAATCATCTTGCCCATAAACATCAGTCTTCCTGCCAAGTCAAGATCTCTACACCATTTTTCAACCATTTTGATATATTTTCCTTTGGCTCTCATATGGTCTAAATGCAAAAGGACAGTCCAGATGTCATCGTCCTCGGGTGTTTTCACTGACAGACTACTTTGCCCATCGCAGGCTGGAATTTCAGCTTCTTTAATGACAGACTGAAAATTCTGCTCTATCCAGAGGATCAACTCGTATACCATGGGCTGAGTCAAACGACTTGCTGCTTCTTCAAGCAATCTTGCTCTCACAGCCAGACACTGTGTCCTTGTAAGTTGTTCAGAATGAAGAGAGATGTTTGGCAAGCTTGATGGGTAACTGAGTGGTAGATGAAACAACAACTTTAATAATATGTCTGTGCCTGAAGATCCTTTCACGCTGGTCTGGATCCTGAATGAGATTCCATTTGTTTCTGAAAAGAATTCAAAAGCAATAATCAGCTGAGGATCAAATGAAATATGCTCAACAATTTGTTTGTTATCTGCTGTTGGTAATCAATACTTTATGCAACTATGTAATCAATACTTTATGCAACTATGGATTCTGTTGGGCAGGGCCGTGGTTTTTTTTTCAGATTTGGGGATTCGGGGGTAATGATACATAAAAATTAATGCATCAAATAGCTAAATGATGCATTGTAATAGCTAATGCTTATATAGAGCTTATATAGAAATACAGTTAAGCTATAAAGCTTATATAGAAATATAAGTAGCCCTTGACTTAAGGACTTAACCTTAAGAGATTTAAAAGAGATTTAACCTGGAAATAAGGAGAAACTTTCTGACAGTGAGAACAATCAACCAATGGAACAGCTTCGCTCGGAAGTTGTGGGAGCACCATCACTTGAGACCTTCAAGAAGAGATTGGACTGCCATTTGTCAGAAATGGTGTAGGGTCTCCCACTTGGACAGGGGGTTGGACTAGATGACCTACAAGGTCCCTTCCAACTCTGATTGTGTTATCTGACTTACAACCAGATTGCTTTGTAACTATTCAAAATTCCGATGGACCTACCTAGCAGACACATACAACCTGGTTTTGAAGTTCTGATGGTCAGACAGCTCCCCCTTGGTCATGTGACTGCACTTCAGGTGCTTGGCAACCAGGCCAAGCATGTATGGCTGTTTGGGGTTCCCCACGACCACGTGATCCCATTTTACGATTGTTTTTGTTGTAACCCAGCATTTAATTCCAATTTCTGACAAAACTGATTCACAGCAAACCATGGATTCACTTAATGACCTCAGCATTCAACTTAATGCCACACAGCCCCTTCACAACTGTGGCGTTCACTTAACAATCACCACAAAAAAGATTGTAAAATCTGGTCAGTCACATGATCGATCTGCTTCATGACTGTCGTGAATTACAACCATGATAGGCAAGCTCCATTATGGTCATAAGTCAAGGACTTGCCTATAAGCCCCCTGAATTCAGTGAGTCTTGTCTCTGAGTAAACTTAAGTAGATAACATAACATTCTTGGCCAACTTATGGAAACTACCAAACCAGGCGATAATACTAAAGTACCCAAGTATTTCTTTCGAAGGCAGTGAGATAAAATTACTAGTTGCCAATTGGTTTCTGGACACAACTTAACCAGGCTTTTTGGTCTTAACTCTGAAATTTTAATTTTCAGACAACCTGCTTGTCTTAATGTGAACTTATTCAAAGAGACAGAAACAGCTGTGTGAGCCTGTATCAAGTGGACTATCTCCCACGAGGAATTGCACTTAGTTTACACATTTTCCACCATTAAAAATCAAGATTTCTTTTTCATCCAGGCTTTATGAGTTGGATTAAGAATTGTTTACAGGATTTTGATTGTTTGTTCTTTTTTTAAAAAAAAATTGCTGCCCCAAATACCATATCATCCACTTTGGGTAGAAAAGTAGGATATTCGTTAAAATAATAAAACAAAAAAATATATAGAAAACTGCAAGTTACATTGCATCTAACAATGATTAATTTAGGTCTTTGTATTTTCAAATGTTTATTTTAAGTAACAACTAAGGAACCAACTATTGTATGTGTTAAAAACAATAAACAGTGTGAGATTAAATAAGGCTCACTTGAACAACTCTTGATGTCTTATTATACTTAGATGTACATGTGTTTTTATCAACTGTTCTTTTACTAGTCAGACATCAACAAACAGTCAGACCCACTTCATATTTTTATTTCAAAGATGGTAAGAAGTTAGGGAAATAAAGAAATATGTGTGGATTATACAAAGTCCTACAGTTGCATGGAGACCAACAGTGGGAATATGCAGGGATGGGTAGCCGTGAAGAAGCTATTAATTTTGTTCATACTTTGAATATGATTGTGCAGAAAAATGTTCATAAATATTCAGAGTATGAATCAAGAGTTATCCCACTCAAAATGTTAGAACCTGACACATTCCTGACAGATAAAGTAAGTGTACCTTCACACAACATACACATGCAAATGCTGTCATCAAACAGAGTGAAGGTTTCAAAGGAGAATCAGATAACTTCATGAAGATCCTCTAGCAATGATTAATAGTCATGTCAATGTCAAAGCTAAGAAAAGAAAAGAGATAGGAACTATCCAGGTATAGTGTTTATACACACACACACACACACACACACACACTGTTCTTCTCCAAATTACAATGTTCTTGAAGTAAAGACAATGTTTCTGAAGTAAATATTTTTATTTTTCTTAAGAGAGAGTGGCTTTAGCGTAACTACCCACTTGATATCTACATACAAATATTTCTAAATGATGCATTTTATGGTTTCCTAACCCCCTCAATCCCTCCTTCCTTGACTCAAGCAGGTTTTCCTTATCAGAACTTTGATCAGAACTTCCTTGATTCACAGAAGTCCATTAGACACTTTCAGAACTTCCCCTTCTTGGACTTGCTTTCAACCTAGAGGGGAAGAAGGAAAGAGATGGGGGAAAAAAAATCACTCTTTCTCAAACCTTTGAGAAATCCTCCAGCTTTGTCAAGCTGTCCTTTCTGACGCCTGGGCTGCTCTTTCCAATCCAGCTGTTATCCCATGCCACAGGTCTCCCTTTCTCATCCTGCATGCTCCTACCGGGTGCTCAGCTCCTCCTCTAACCATCTCTAGATATATATAGCTCCTCCAGTCTACACAGCAGAAATACAACTTCCACAGTGTCCAGCAACTTCCTCCATTGCCTAACCCAGCGGTAGGGAACCTTGGCTCTTTTATCACTCATGGACTTCAACTCCCAGAATTCCTGAGTGAGCCATAAAAGTTTCCCCATCCCTGGCCTAGTGGTTTTTCAGTTGTGAGGGAAATCAATTTTTGACTTGAATGGGACTGTTTAATATACAAATGTAGGACATATAAAGAATATTGATCATTCAAGTCAAAAATGAGGACATTTGTATATTGAACAATCCCATTCAAATCAAAAATTGATTTCCCTCACAACTGAAAAACCAGTAGGCCAGGGATGGGGAACTTTTTATAGCTCATTCAGGAATTCTGGGAGTTGAAGTCCATAAGTGATAAAAGAGTCAAGGTTCCCTACCACTGGCCTAACCAATTCGTTTTTTATACAGTTTCACCAACAGGCAGAAGTACCTACTCTCCAGAGTCTTCATCAATGGTGGCACGGTGGTTAGAATGCAGTACTGCAGGGTACTTCTGTTGGCTGCCGGCTGCCTGCAATTTGGCAGTTCAAGTCTCACCAAGCTCAAGGTTGACTCAGCCTTCCAGCCTTCTGAGGTCAGTAAAATGAGGACCCAGATTGTTGGGGGCAATATGCTGACTCTGTAAACCTGAAAAGCACTATGAAGTGGTATATAAGTGCTATTGCTATTGCTGTCTACATGACACTTAAAACAGAGACCAATTTTATACTCTGCCACAGTCAGGGTATCTCAGCCAGCCAGTCACTTAAATGGAAATACCGTATTTACGGATAGAAATAAGCCTGGATATTTGTAGAGAGAGATATACTAGAGGGAAGAGCCGATGCTTGTCCTATTGCATGAAGAATGATTTCAGTTGGAGCCATAGATAATGCAATAGAAATATGGGATTTTTACACTGCCTGGTCTAGAGATACTACTATATATGAGTTTTTTCTACAACAATAAATAGCTTGTCAAAATAACAGCCATGATTCTAAGGCAAGACTTATTTCTTATTATTGGTTTGGCCGGCTTATTCCACTTTTTCTCTAGGAATTTAAAGTGGCTTATAGGAGAATTTCCATTCATATTTATCCTCAGATCAAGCAGTCTTGAGAGGTAAGTTAAGCTGAGAGAAAGTACAGATAGTCCTCAATTTACAAGAGTTCATTTAGTGACCGTTCAAAGTTACGACAGCACTGAAAAATGTGACTTATGACAGTTTTTCAGTTACTTACGACGTTTGTAGCATCCCTATGATCATGTGATCAAATGGTAGATGATTGGCAACTGGTTCATATTTGCTGTGTCCCAATAATCACATGATCCTCTTTTGCGACCTTCTAACAAGCAATGTCAATGGGGAAGCCAGATTCACTGAACAACCAGGTTACTAACTTATCAAATGCAGTGATTTCACTTAACAACTATGGGAAGAAAAGTCATAAAATGGGGTAAAATTCACTTAACGAATGTCTCACTTATCACCAGAAATTTTGGGCTCAATTGTGGTCATATATCGAGGACTACCTGCATAGCCTACAAAATTAAACAGAACCTTCCACGCTAAGGAATATATTTGAACGCCTGAATTAGGACACATATTAGCTATAGTAAATAGGTTGCCCAGATCACATTTTCATGAGAGTTTGCTGCAACTAAAAAAAAAAAAACCTAAGTACAGGTAGTTCTTGATTTATGATCCCTATTGAGCCCAAAATTTATGTTGCTGAGCGAGACAGTTATTAAGTGAATTTTGCCTCATGTTATGACTTTTCTTGCCACAGTTGTTAAGTGAGTCACTGCAGTTGTTCAGTTGTATCATGGTTTCAGTCGTTAAATGAATCTGGCTTCCCCGCTGGGTTAGCTTGTCAGAAAGTTGCAAAAGTGATCACGTGACCCCAGAACAATGCGGTCAACTGTTATAAATATGAGTCGGTTGTCAAGCGTCTGAATTTTGATCACATGGCCATGGGGATGCTGTAACAGTTGTAAGAATGAAAAACAGTCTTAAGTCACTTTTTTCAGTGAAGCAACAGCACTTAGATTTATATTTCGCTTCACAGTGCTTTCACAGCCCTTTCTAACTGGTTTACAGAGTCAGCATATTGCCCCCAACAATCTGGGTCCTCATTTTACTGACCTCAGAAGGCTGGAAGGCTGAGTCAACCTTGAGCCTGGTGAGACTCGAACTGCCAAATTGCAGGCAGCCAGCAATCAACAGAAGTACCCTGCAGTATTGCATTCTAACCACTGTGCCACCATTATTTTACTGACCTCGGAATGATGTGTTGTGGTTAGCCAGCAGCAGGTGAGAAGAGTGAAGATTCAGATGAGGAGCCAGGACCATTAGGGAGTGGACTGCTACCTTCAGAGATTGTGGGGGCTGGTAGCAGTGGTGAGGAGGTTCCCGAGGAACCCGTGCCAAGTGCGTGTGCGCGCAGGGCTACTCACAGGAAAGAGCAGCTGCAGCAGCATGGGCAACTTGGGAGTAAGGCTACAAGGTAATGGTTCCTCCTTCAAGAAGATAAAAGCCAGCTGTAAATGGGACGTTCTTTGCAGGAAGCAAAGATGTTTTGAAACTCCAGCCTCGTGGACATTGCAGTATCTTAGTCGGTATTTGAAGACTCTTGTGTTGTAAAATATTTCTAGGTAACCTTATCTGTTATTCTTAGCAGCCTCGCACAGTTTTGGCGAGGCTCGTGCTTATCACAGTTAATTAATTTGCAAGCAGCCTTTTAACCAGGGATTCGTAAGAATCATTAAAAGGTTTCTGTTCCCTTTGGTTCATGTTTGTTTTATTGGACAAGAGTTTGGGTCAGAACAGGATGGAAGGCTGAAACCCCTTCATTACTTTCACTTTATTCATCAACAACCCCTCCCAAACATTTACTATACAAAAATAATGTATTAAATACTACCTTAACTAATATTACTATGAATAATAACAACATTAGGTAGATAAAAATGCCAAATAATACAGTCTGAATATCTGGCTGACAGTGTGATGAACCATAAAAAAAAAAAATAGCAGGCACAGCAGATAACAAGAAAACCTGGTTTCTTGCTAACAGCAAGAAAATTGAAGAAAGAGACAGAGGGGCTAATTCTGGCGGCACAAGACCAAACCTAAAGTTCAAATGCATACAAAGCCAGAATTGAGAAGACGACAACAGACAGCAAGAGCCGTCTCTGCAAAGTAGACTGCCTGCTACAAGATCGCACAGACTGACTTACAATACAAACAATGGCATGACAAAGTAGCAACAATGGGGCATTGAAATATCTGCAAGAAATACCATTTGCTGGCAAGCAAGAACTGGTAGGACCATAAAATAAACACAACAATAGAAAATGAAGAAGCTAAAGTGCTCTGGAACTTTAGAATTCAAACAGACAAGCACCTGTCACATGATACCTGTTGATAAGACAGACAAAAGAAAGTCTGGATAGTGGATGTTGCAGTAGCTGGAGACAGCAGAAGAGAAAGAACTGAAGACAACACAAAAACCTGCAAACAGAAGTAGAATGACTGTGGCAGAAGAAAACACAGTTAATACCAAGAGTAACAGGTGTCTTGGGCACAATCCTAAAACGTATGAACACCATCAGCATTGACAAATTACCATTAATTAATTGCAAAGGTCAGGTTTACCTGGAACAATTATATCCTGTGGCTACACCTTTAATGCTATCAAACAACATTTGGCTACACCAGGTCCTCAGAAACAACAATAGCAATAGTACTTAAGACTTATATATCATTTCACAGTGCTTTAGAACCCTAAGCTGTTTACAGTCGGCATATTGCCCCCAACGATCTGGGTCCTCATTTTACTGACCTTGGAAGGATGGAAGGCTGAGTCAACCTTGAGCCGGTTAGGATCGAACTGCTGGCAGTCCATAGAATTAGCCTGCAATACTGCATTCTAACCACTGCACCACCCATGGCTTTTAAAGCACTATATATATTAAATTATAAATTATATATAATTTGTTGTTATATGCAACAAACCAAGGATAGTTGGGGTCCATATTGACTACTTTAGAGAAACCTGTCGGGATATTTAAAAATGACTTCAAAAGTAGACAACAATCAGATAAATCCATATAAGCAAGAGACAACTTTTTAAAAGCAGATCACAGCACATGATTTGTAATGTACCGTTTCTGACAGGGATGTAGCTAACGTAAAACAATACCGTAAGAGTTCCTTTTGTGAAATTAAAAAAGAACAAGGGACCTCATCTGTTTCTGACTAAAAGAGAAAAATAATTAGGGAGTAAGATGAAAGATGCTCTTTTTTCAGATCCTTGCTGTTTTTCGCTCTTTGATGTGTTTCAACTACTTCACCCCATTTCTTCAAAAAGTTGCTAAAATGTCAAGTTGATTCATTCTTCGGGGAGAAGACAGATTTGAAAGATTCAGTGGAGCTGTCCCAAGCTTCAGATGAGTTCTTTTGAAGTGGCTTGTCTCTGCCCTACCTCCCAAGTTTTATCCTTTTTCCACTGATCTCAGCCCCTGCCTGCCCCCCCATGACTGCAACAGCTTCACAACCTTCAGTGCCCTCTATAAAACAACAGACAAAGCTATTTAATGAGTGGCACAAAGTGAAATGATTTAGGCAGCTCTGAGAATGACTAATGGGAGGCAAGGCAACGTTTTCAAAGAGCCTTCACAGTCATACCTTTATATAGGGATGTGATACCGCCAATGAAAAAAGTCCACTGATCTATCAACCAGTCTTCCCTATCTTGGCAAGCTCCAGGTATCTTTGAACAACCAGTCCCCAAGTCTCCATCCAGGCTGCAGAAGACTGCTTCAAGCACTAGAATAGGACTGTCAAACTCACGTCGTCACGGCGGCATCACATGATGTATCAGGACTTTCCCCCCCTTCACTAAACATGATGCATCCAGCCAGGAGTTTGACAGCCCTGCACTAGAAGCACATTTATCTTAAGATACTTGGTTTGTCCAAAGGGATTGGTCAACTAACTTTCAACTATTTTTCAGTGCCCCATCAGAACAGGTTCTAATTCAGTAGGAGGTCCATTTTCAGTTCTACACTAGGAAGAGGAGGTAGTAGGACATCCTAACAGGATGTACTCAGTGACTTAGCCATAGACCTGATCTTTAGTAAGGCAAGATGGGGTTCACAGGCATGGACCTGGAAGAAAGCTATCCTTTGTCCATATTCGCTCCTTCTGATTATATACAGGTCTAGTAATATAGAGAATTGGAAATAACTTTGCTGATTTGCTGATTAACTTCTCAGAAATGGTATCAGGATTGACTTTTTCTCAGCAGCAAGGTTGTCCAACTATATAGAGTTTAATCACACAATGTAGTATTAAAGATGCAGTATTTTTCAGAGTCCAAAGCTGGACTCAAATCATCAGAGTGCTAGCAATTGCTCAGCGCATCCAGCATCATTAAGCTTCTGTGCCACCACGTTCCTGGAAAACCAAATAACCAAATAAAAAAACCAAATAATAATAGTCTTTTAAGAAATCAAGGTGACCAGCCGTGCCTATGAAATTGTTGTTGTTGTTTTTTACTGTACCAATGATGATGGTACCACAATCCCATCACTGTGTGCAGCAAATAAATTAAGTGAAGCTAAGAAATCATTACAGTCAATTTATAGTGATTAAGGCATCGGACTAGAAACCTGGAGACGGTGAGTTTTAGTTCCACCTTAGACGCAAAGCCAGATGAGTAACCTGAGGCCAGTCAGTTTCTGTCAGCCCTAGAAAGGAGGCAATGACAAACTACTTCTGAAAAACCTTGCCAATAAAAAGCTGCAGGAAAGAGAGAGAGGGAGGGAAGGAGGGAGGGAAGGAGGGAGAGAGAGATCAGAAGACAATACAGTAGCAATACCTACGGAAATTATGGCAGCCCAAAATGGAAAAAGCAATAACAAAAATGCCATTGCACCTAAAAAACTAAAACTTAATGATATGAGCATTTGTTAAGTGCATTGGATGACATAATCTCCAATATATGTTGGCATATTATTTGGGCCATCTTTAAGATGATACAAGATGCTTCAATGTTCTCATCACAACACATTAGCTTATTTTTCCCTTGCAAACATGAACAACTATTGCATTTTAAGGTGGATCCATATTAGTAATATTTAAGGTTCTAAGAAAAAAATATTGCTTCCTTTTAGGTGTTCTGTATTTTTTTTATTTCTTTGTCACTGAATGTTATCAGACTTTTATGTGCATCTTACAGTATATAAGCAGAGTCTGAATGAAGAAATAATACCAAAGCATTGTGCTTGCTTTACTTAGTTCATAAACAAAGTCATTTAACACATATTATTGTGATAATCCATTAAAACACCTTGGCTCCTGCTTGACCTTGACAATTGAATTTATTATTCTTAGTTCCCTTTGTCCCAAAAGTGCTTTTTCAAAAGGCAATAGGACTTTAGTTTTTTTTTTTCCTTGAAAACGTTTCACTTCTCATCAAAGAAACTTCCTTCAGTTCAGGGGGTGAAGACAGCCCCTCCCTAATAGTTCACAAAACTATTTATATATAGTAGAGGCCTCAGTCTGGCAAGATCTTGTCTAGAAGTGTGAAAACAATAAAGAACTCAGCTTGGAAGAATCACCGCATGTCATTCATGGTTTTGGGCGTGACAGAAATGTATTTCACTTTAATAACACATTATATTGGCCTGCTCTGTCAGCGGAAGTGCTAACTGAGATAGAGAGCAGTATATTATCATACTGTTGACATTTACTGTGCTAATAAGCTGAATTCTTGCACACACTTTCACACTGCTGCAAACGCATGCTCATCCCAAATGGTTTCCCATGTTTGGTGTCAACTTCTGATTCCACATCTGCAAACTTTCTATGTCATGTAGTCATTCTGCGCTGCTCAGAGTTATCCACAGAAATCCAAGTTTTGATGAACATTTACATACATGACAAGCTGGATGAGCCAACCCTAGCAGATTAATAAGTAAATTATGTCATTCTATCTGCAACATTAATCTTGGGGACTAAGCAAATAAAGAAAAACAAGTCTTCGTTAATTAGCTTATTTAAATTCATACACACATCATTTTCAATAAATCTTCTTCTGAATATTAACCATGTAATTTTAAGCTTTCAGAAATGCTTGTTTTTATATACCATGAGTGGAAGGGAAGAAGTTCATCACATCCCCTCCCAAGTCGACAGTTCTCAAGACATCTGTCCTCTGGTTTTTCAAGGTCTCTTTATTTAACTCAGCCATCTTTTAGGAAAGTATCTCCCAAACATAAGCTGACTTTTAAATAAAAAAGCTTTTCAAGATACCAGTTTCAGAGTAGCTGGCGATATGGGGACCTAAAGAGATTAGAACAGAGATCCCTCGATAGCTAAGGGAAGTCAATTTCCATTTTTCATTTTGCACATATGAACGTTTTAATCTATTTGGCTGGTCATAAAAGCACCTTTTTACTAGCAGGAAAATGAAAGGAGCTGCTCTCTATCATCCTCTTTAGCTTCTGGGATGTTCTCTCTCATTTGGGGGGGGGGAGGAAAGGGGGCAGTTCTGAGCTAGGGGACACAGCACTAAACTACACCACCAATATTTTAATTTCTAAAGGTCTCTGATCCCATAGCGCTATTAAAACATGAATAAGTGGAAAGGTGGGCTATGCTTAAGGCCGCTCCTTAGCAACATGCTATCTTCCCACTCATTCATTTTTTAATTTAATGCTTTAATTACACGAATCTTTAAAATTCTAGTGGGGGCAGGAAACCTGGAGAGCTTCAAGAAAAAATATCAGTGGTACACAATCGCCTAAATAGCCAAAGTGCAAGTTAAGTGGGAGACCCACCATTACTCTTCTATCATCTCCCTCCCTCTCAGTATAGCCCAACAAATTGCAAATTGGTTCAAACAATACTGGAGGAAGAGGCTCTTCGGGTATCAGCTCCTTATGCCATTTTTTACTTATTCATGAGGTCCCTGGTGCTCCCTGACCTCAGGTTTTTTTCTTGAAGATGTTTCATTATCCAACTAGATAACATCATCAGTGCTAGAAGGATTTTACATTCTTGGGTAATGAAACGTCTGCAAGAAAACAGCCAAGGTTAGGGAGTACCAAGAACTCCACAGTTCAACCCTGAGTAATGAATATTTTATTCTATCTCCCTTTTTACGACTAATCCCTTAATTTCGGGGTAGAGTCGGACTGAGTGGATGGAGTGGATGCCCTTCCTGACACTCTGTGTGTGTGTGTGTGTGTGTGTGTCTGTCTGTCTGTCTGTCTGTCTGTCTGTCTGTATATCTATCATCTATTTATCTGTCTGACTGATTGTCTGACTGTCCATCCATCCATCCATTAAATACATACACACACATACCCAAATTAGCTAACTATTCCTTATTTGGAGGAATGAGTTATATTTTCCCCTATATGTCACAAAAACTTGAAGTGGAAGGACAATTTTGAACAGCCTGAGGGAAATGACTAAATATACTGTACTGCTGCTTTAAGAAGATTAACAACTCCTTTCACCTGTACACCAATTAAAAACAAAAATCTAAGAAAACAATCAAGTTGCCCATATAATCTGCAGTTCTTGCACCCAAATTAAATTGGTTGGAATGTGCTTCGTGTTTCTAGATCTCATGACTGGGCTTTATAGCAGCAAGATTTTAACTGTTCAGTGATTCCTAAACTGGGAATAATTAGCCCTAAAGGAATAACCTTGGTATATTTAGAAATGGGACAAATGCAATAGATTTTAGGTTTCTAAATGTACAGGTATTTGTGATTTTTTTCCCCAATCATCAACATGGACGAACATTGCTCCAACTAAAACTGTTTCATAAATTATTCACATCTAATTGAGATGCTACAAAGATGCTTCTGGGATCTACAGCTACAAAATTATTGTTTTGCAAAACTGAAATATAAATCATAATTGCATATTTGCAATATTTGAATCTGCTTCCACAAATTTATTTATGCACTGAAACATACCTCGTAACTGGATTCGTGGCACTTGGGGGCACATAGTTGGATATTCAACATCCTCATAATGAAAGACAGAGGTAAACAATTTTTTGGGTGGTTGGGCATTTTGAGAGCACATCATGAAGTGCTTTCAGAACATTATTGTCATGGTGAGCATGATTATTCATAAAACACTTTCTACAAGTCCTTTATGTCAAAATACTCATTTACATTTTTCAGAGTTATCCAGAAAAATCCAAGTTTGATTAATGTTTAGAGGTAGTCCTCGACTTATGACTACAATTGAGCCCAAAACTTTTGTGGTTAAGAGATATTTTACAATCTTTCTTGCCACAGTTGTTAAGTGAAACCTTTCCATTGTTAAGTTAGTAACAGTCCAGAGGTGGTATTCAGCAGGTTCTGACTAGTTCTGAAGAACTGGTAGCGGAAATTTTGAGTAGTTCTGGAGAATCGGCAAATACCACCTCTTACTGGCCCCGCCCCCATCTATTCTCTACCTCCTGAATCCCAGCTGATTGGCTGGATCTTCTTTGGTTGCCCTGCATAGGAGAATGGAGCTGGAAAGCAGGTTAGTGGGGTGGGGAAGGAATGGGGATTCTGAAGTAAACCTTCCCCCAGGAGTGGAGAGGGAATAGAGATTTTACAGTATCCTTCCCTTGCCACGCCCACCAAGTCACGCCCACTAAGCCACACCACGCCCACAGAACCGATAGTAAAAAAATTTGAATCCCACCACTGAGTAACACAATTGTTAAGTGAAGTTAGCTTCCCCACTGACTTTGCTTGTCAGAAGGTCGCATAAAGTGGTCGCATGACCCCATGACACTGCAACCATCTGTGGAACTAGAGGCCTTTTGTATCCTCTGTTTTGTTGGATCTGAGCTGAGCATATTTCTTCCTATTAACCTAACACTTTCCAGCAGTGATGGGATTCAAAAAAATTTATTACCGGTTCTGTGGGCATGGCTTGGTGGGTGTGGTGTGGCTTGGTGGGCATGGCTTGGGAGTGGCAGGGGAAGGATATTGTAAAATCTCCATTTTCTCCCCACCCCACTAACCTGCTTTCCCGCTCCGTTCTTCTGTGCAGGGCAACAAAAGAAGACCCAGCCAATCAGCTGGGACTCGGGAGGCAGAGAATAGATGGGACCGAGGCCAGTCAGAGGTAGTATACTGAACTACTCAAAATTTCCGCTACTGGTTCTCCAGAACTGGTCAGAAGCTGTTGAATACCACCTCTGCTTTCCAGGCATCAAAACAGAACCCCAACCTTGTCTCTGCCCCATCTGAAATGAAGACATACAGGTGATTATCACTGGTACATTGATGATACTTGATTTCATAAGTATGGCCTTCCCAAGTCACTTCATGCAAATGTTATAATACCGTAAGAGAGAGAATACTGGCTTTTGTGACACCCATAGAACTACCATAACATTGTTTCCCCCATTCCCACAATTATAGGTAATTCGGAAGAAGTCATGGAGAGATCAAACATGACAGGAGGGTCACATTACCCAATCCATATCCCAATCCACCCTTAAGTTATCCACCATAGGGATTAATGTGGGTTTAGTCTACAATATGGATTCAGGGTTGAAGTCCACAAATCTGGATGAACCCCAGGTTGGGAAACACCATTTTTAACTCCTCTTCCATTATACAGGTAGTTCTTGACTTACAACCATTCATTTGGTGTCCGTTCAAAATTACAACAGCACTGAAAAATGGACTTGTGATGTCCTCACACTTATAACTGTAACAGCAGCCCCATGGCCACATGATCAAAAGTCTGGTACTTGACAACTAGCATATATTTATAATAGTTATAGTGTCCCAGGTGGCTTTTGATGAGCAAGTCCATGGGGGAAATTAGATTCGCTTAACAACTGATTTATTTAACAACAACAAAAAGTCATAAAATGGGGCATGATTCACTTAACCAGCTTGCTTAGCAACTTTAATTTTGGGCCCAATTGTGGTTGTAAGTCAAGGACTACCTGTAAACAGGATATAAATGAACAATCATACCATGTAAGTGCCAAAAGTAGAGTTGCTGGATTGGGAGAATCAATAGCACTGCAGTACTTTCCTCCAAGCTACTATCTTAGTAAAAAAAAATAGATACCAGTTTAACATGTTGGCTTGGAAGGAAAAAGGTAAGTATATTATTAAATTAAATTAATAATTAAATATATATTTCTCTAAGTGACATGATTGCTCATGTCACTTAGAGAAATATATATGGTCAGTATCATATGGAGCTAGTCTCTAACAACGCAAAGGACCATTTACAAAATGTGTTTTGACAAGCTAAGAAACATGAAACACAATCAATATAAAGTAACATTAAAGCCTCATTTTAATAATCAAATAGCCAGAGTAAGGGATGAACACTACATTATTACTTTTTTCCTTCTTTTTCAATCTTTTGAACTTATGTTTGGAAGAAAGAATTACTATTGCAAATTTCCAGGTCTCTTTTAGCAAGCCAGTTCTTCTGACTAGCATCATTCATTCATCCATCATAATTCCCCCATCTTCAGTTGAAGAAGGCTAAAAAAAAAATCGTGACAGAAATATGACACCCATTAGAATCTGCTGTGTCAAAAGCTGCCAACGGTAAAGATGTAGGACTTTCTAAAACTGTCAGGAAAAAGATGCTGAATGGAATTTGCCCCTGCTAATACAAATGCAAACAGAATAAAATTAGATACTCAGAATAACTGGTGAGGAGTATGTGAGTGCGTGCAATACAGAGAGGCACACCTAGATAAACTGTCACAATATGTTGCACATCAGTGGTTTTCAAACTGTTTTCAGGGATAGTTTTCCTACACGTACGAAATTCATTCTCTACACCACTGCATCAAGTAACCAATTCAGCAGAGTCCTTTCAACGATAACAGATTTATTTTAACTAAGCCTCAAGAGAGAGGCATCAGAACAGTTTGGAACTTTCCATGCTTAATTTGTTAGGCTCTTTGATAAATTCACTCATATTTGCTGACAGTGGTATCAACATTAAGAGTGGCTTCTACTGAAGCATCCAAAAAACACTTTCTGATCCAGTTGCGTGAAATTATCTCTAATAAAGCTTCAGGAGTTAGACAGGATACTTAAGGGCTGTTGTTCTACTCCAGCACGCTTGGATGAAACCAATTTTTCTGAGTCTATTGCAATATAAAGTTGGCACCAAAATATCCTTGGTTGATGACTAGATAGCTTCTGTCAGAAAAGAGATGTTGGAATACAGCTGGTGGTGTTTAAGCCTCCTCTGAAGATTTGACACCATCAATCCTCTATTTCAGTAGCTAAAGAAAGCATCTGAAGAAGTTTACATTCCTATCTGTGGGTCATTTTCAATTTATAGCATTGATGGATTTCAGGGCAAGTATAAATGCCTGGAGATTCCAGAGATCTTTTTCTCATGTTCCTCATTATCCATTCAAAACCACAATGGAGAACTTTCACTTCCTGGGAAAGCATCAAACCTAGTTCTGCTAGGGTCTCAAATAGAGAAAATACCCTCAAGAAAGTAAAATGTCCTTCAAGTCAAGTTTGACTTCTAGGGCAGGGGTGTCAAACTCAAGGCCCTTGGGCCACATCCAGCCTGCAGGGTGCTTAGATCTGGCCCGCAGGGCTGCCCTGGAAACAGTGAAGGACCACTCCACAGTGCCTCTGCCAGTGAAGATGGAGCTCCCGAGCTCTGTTTTCGCTGCAGAAGATTGCAGAAAACTGTCACAGCCTAAAATGGAGCTCGGGAGCCCATTTTTGCTGGCAAAGCACTCAGGCCTGCCCCTGACATGAGTGATGTTAAGCTGGCCATGCCCCCGGCCCCCCCAGCTCCCCAAGGTCACATACAACCCTGATGTGGCCCTCAATTAAATCGAGTTTGACACTTCTGGTCTAGATGCTTTATGAATGGATCCTGCAAGCTTCTTGGCAGCAGGGTGGAGGTGGTTTGCCACTTCTGCCTTCTGGAATTATTATTATTTTTTTGATGTTCAGAGCCAACCAAAACCCTTGGTACTACCTGACTGCCTATGCAAATACTAACCAAAAATCCTGCTTAGGTTCAAAACCCAGACAACCTCAACCAGCCACTGCCATTTGCTGAGGCCAGGGTGGCAATGATCACTTTTCCTTATCCTCCCCTAGAAATTAAGCTACTATTATGATCCTGTTGTTGCTTAAACAAGTTTATTTACCTTTCTGTTTCACTAGAACCTACAACAGGCCTTGGAGCAAACCCCAGTTCCCGCAAATTTGTTTTAAAACCACTGTACCATGCAAACAAAATTCTGACAGAATGTTATGCCACTAGCATCCCAGACTAGAGAAGCTAAAGTATTTTGTTTTTTTGCAACATACCAGAATGCATATTTAATGGGCATTAGTGATATTTAGCAGTCTGATGGCAAACTCTTGTAGAGCAGTCTTGGGGCTTTCAGTGGCTACCGGCAGCAGAGGAGACTGTTTGGTTCAGCTTACCAGCAGGTGTTGACAGATAGACAGGGTGGAAGGGCAATGCTTACAAGAGGAAAGGGAATGCGATGGGAACATTTTACATGTTTACAGACGCTTGAGCTGAAAGCAAGGGAAAGAAATAAATAAAGTTTACATCGAGTAATTTATCCCCATGCTAAGAAGAGAAGGGGAAAAACGGCGAGAAAACACATCTCAGAGGAAACCGGTACCTCTTGCTTGACATAAAAGATCCAAACTGCGGGGGCGAATATAAAAAGTCCTCACAACCTCTGTTAAAATGCCAGGATTTTGAGATGTAAAAAAAAAGTCAGACTAAAATGAATCACTTCAGAATTCTTTTCCTCCTTTAATATAACTTATTAGCTGTACAATTCAGTTGAAAAACAAACTGAAATCTTTTAGTGGAAAAAATGAATGAAAAATTAGAATAAATGTTACATTTCAAAAACCTGGCATTTTAATAGGGGTGTATAGACTTTTTATATCCCCTGTATATAGCTAAAAAGGGGAAAGCAAAAAAAAAAAATGAAGGAGCTGGCGGTATTTCCAAAATATGTTTCAGAACTTATCTTCCTGATCTAAGACTGAGCTGATATAAAACGGCTAAATGAGGTTTTACAATGCCAGTCATTCCCCATAAAATATGATAGATTATGTATCTCTTACGTTGTAACTCTTAAGAGCACCACCACCATAAATATTTTAAAAATACAACTCAAATAGTCCTCATTTATTGATCACCTTGTTTAGCAACTGTTTGCAGTTACAACCGTGATGATAAAGTAACCAGTCGTCCCATTTGTAACCTTCACGGGTCTTTATAGAAAACTGAAGTAAAATCATAACTAGAGTCACACTTTCACTTAGAGACTGATTTGCTTAATCACTGAGTTGCTGGTCCCAACTGTCGTCACTAAATAAGGACTATCATAGTTGTTCACACACACAGTCTTTCCAATGGTGTTTTCCAATTTGCAGAAAACACTGCAAATCCATCAGTGGCAAACTGTAGCACCAATGGTTCCAATTTTAAAAAGCCATTGACTAGAAGGAGAGTGCAAGACCAGGCAAAACAGCTTTACTTCTTATATAAATCTCACTTCTTTCACCCCAGAAGGCAATCCTGCTATCCATGGAGAGATTGTGACCTTCTCTATGTAATTAAATTAAATTAAATTTTTGCAGCCCTAATGCCAGATACAAACAAAATATTGAATAAAAGTAGTATGACAGATAGATGAGTGTGTGTGTGTGTGTGTGTGCGTGCGTAAAAGAAAAACAATACATATAATTGAGTCTAAAAATAATTAAGAGCATACAGTAGTTATTAAAATTAATCCAAATAAAATACTCTTATAAGAACTTCCAATCCTGCATATCGTACAAATGGTAGCCGAGAATTGGGAGACTTTAAGGTTATTTTCTAGTCCTTGTCTGACAGTAGCACCATTAAATAGAAATCGCTCTCTCTACCTGGGAATTTCTTCAGGATAGATTATGTAAAGATCTGTCTAGAGTCCTTATATTACGCACAGTGTAATAGAATCTGTCCTATACCTCGAGTTTCTATTGAACCCTTGCCTTCATATGTTTTAAGTGCTTTATCACTGGAGGTTTTAAAGAAAAAAGTGGAGAGCCACCTCTCTGAAACGGTACAGGGTCTTGAGCAGGGGGTTGGACTACAAGACCTCCAAGGTCCCTTCCAGCAATATTCTGACTTAACCTATATATTTGTCTAAATGTGTCAGGTACAAGGAAAAGAACCCGGCTAAAAACTGGAGCTCCTTCAGCTTCAAATCACTGATTCTTCAGAGGGAATTCAAATCACCCACCATACAAAGAATCACATGCCAATTAGAGAGAGAAACAGGGAGCACGCTCGGGATTTAAAAAGAAAATAGCTATATTTGTAAGTGCAAAACTGGATGCAACTACGGATGTGGCTCTTGTGGGGAGGTTTCCCTAACTGGACCTTCCAATATCCCCATCCCGGGTTGCAGATGGGGCAGGAGTATCACCAGCCACGATATCTGGGAGGGTGAGCCTTGTTTTAGGGGAGCCCCTGGCTCTTTTTACCTCGAGACAAAAAAAGCAAGAGGTTTTTGCACGTCACGATGAGGATGCATGTAAAGGCGGCGACGAAATCGCCAGAGACGCCACCAAGGACAAAGCAATCACCTGACACTTCCAGCACCTCGCATTCTTCCCGCCCACAGTAAATAGCAGCAATGGCAGACAGCTCCTCCAACGCTAACGCCGACATGGCGGCAAGGCGATTTCTCGCTGTCGCCCCACTCCGGTCGCCAAGGCAAAGGCAAAGGCAAAGGCAGCACTTCCGCCCACGGGAAAAGCCAGAGCCGAGGGAAAATAAAAAATATCCCCACCAGGGGGCGCTGCGCTTGCTTTCAGTGCTCGGCAGCCCGAACGGGAAGAGGGTGTTTCAAACGTCTTGCAGCTGTGGATCGAGTCCCACGTGGCAAAACAACCGCAGATTGCAACTGGATCACGTTAATCCCCACCGATGAGGTCCTCAGGGAAGAGATGAGACCAATTATGAATTCTACGTTTTGCAGAAGTCTACGGATCCTAAAGTTTTATCTAGTGGCACCAGGCTAGAGAGTGGGAGACTTGTGATTTCAAGTTCTGCTTTAGCCATGAAAGTGGGCTGGGTGATTTTGGGCCAGCCACTCTCTTCTCAACCCAACCCAACCCAGCTCACAGAAGTGTTGTTGTTGTTGTTGTAGATAAAATAGGAAGAGAAAGGAGTACTGTGCGTGTTTTCCACCTTGTGTTATTTGTAAACATAATAAAGGTGAGGTATAAATAAATGAATAAATAAGTAAAAAAGTTGCAAAGTTTGAGAAACACTGCTTTAGTGCATCAGTGGCTTATGACCATTTTTCATACTTAACGACCCTTGCAGCATCCTCACAATCGCATAATCAAAATTCGGATGCTTGGACACTGATTCATATTTATGACGATTGCAGTGTCCTGAGGTCATGTGATCCCCTTTTGAGACCTTCAGACAAGCAAAGTCAATGGGGAACCCAGATTCACTAAACGACTTAACAACTGCAGTGATTTCCCTTAACAACTGTGGCAAGAAAGGTCTGTTGGAAGCAATATCCTTCTGGGTTCAGTTCCAAGTGGGGAAAAAGACACTGGAAACATGGAGTCTGTTTGGGAAGATGGTTTAATGGTGGACAAGACCACATGCCTTGGAGCTCCTGGGCGAGAAGGGCAGGATTGCTGAGAGTCCCTTGGTTTCATACCCACTTTTGGGCTTCATCTTAAGTGTTTCCTGTTCCTGTGTAAGAAATGTATCCCATTGGCTGTCAGACTCCTAGGAGTGGGGGTCTTAGCTAACTTTGAACCACATGGCTTCACCTGAGTGCTGGCTAATACAATCTTCCCAGATGCCATGTGGTGAAATGGGTAATCCTATCATTTCCTGAGGACCAGGTTTTAATCCCATCACCCTGGAACTGAAGGGGGGGGCAGGGAGCTGCAGGAAGCTGCTTTGTCTTTAAAACATGTTCCTCCTTTTCTCATCCAGGGAAATATAATATTTTACCTTTTTAATATTTACTAGAATATTTCATTCTTCTAGGAGAGGGATGGGTGCTAACTTTCTACAGGTCGTAAAAGGGAAAAACTCATTTAACAAATTTCTAGGTGAGGCACAAAAAATTGGCCTCAGTCATACCTGTATTCTTTATTTTAGCATCTCCTAATGAGGTTCTTGAGAGGTGTTGGACTACATTCCATATAGAATAGAATAGAATAGAATACTTTATTGGCCAAGTGTGATTGGACACACAAGGAATTTGTCTTGGTGTAAATACTCTCAGTGTACATAAAGAAAAAATACATTCGTTAAGAATCAAGAATCATAACATGCAACACTTAATGATAGTCATAGGGTACAATCAACAATCAAATCATACTAGGAAACAGTCAATATAAATCGTAAGGATACAAGCGACAAAGTTACAGTCCTACAATCACAAGTGGGAGGGGATGGGTGATAAGGAGTAATGAGAAGATTGGCAGTAATAGTAGCGCAGACTTTGTAATAGTTGAACAGTGTTGAGGGAATTATTTGTTTAGCAGAGTGATGGCTTTCGGGAAAAAACTGTTCTTGTGTCTAGTTGTTCTGGTGTGCAGTGCTCTATAACGTTGTTTTGAGGGAAGGAGTTGAAACAGTTTATGTCCGGGATGTGAGGGGTTTGTAAATATTTTCACAGCCCTCTTTTTGACTCGTGCAGTATACAGGTCCTCGACTGAAGGCAGGTGGGTAGTAATTGTTTTTTCTGCAGTCCTAATTATCCTCTGAAGTCTGTGTCTGTCCTGTTAGATTGCAGAGCCAAACCAGATAGTTATAGAGGTGCAGATGATAGACTCAATAATTCCTCTGTAGAACTGTATCAGCAGCTCCTTGGGCAGTTTGAACTTTCTGAGTTGGTGCAGAAAGAACATTCTTTGTTGTGCTTTTTTGATGACGTTTTTGATGTTAGGTGTCCATTTTAGGTCATGTGATATAGTAGAACCTAGAAATTTGAAGGTCTCTACTGTTGATACTGTGTTGTCTAGTATTATAAGAGATGGTAGTATAGGAGGGTTTCTTCTAAAGTCTACCACCATTTCTACGGTTCTAAGTGTGTTCAGTTCCAGATTGTTCCGGTTACACCACAAGGCAAGTTGTATAACCTCTGGTCTGTATGCAGATTCATCATTGTCTCAAATGAGACCAATCACTGTTGTGTCATCAGCAAACTTCAGTATTTTAACAGATGGATCATTTGAGATTCAGTCATTGGTATATAGGGAGAAGAGAAGTGGAGATAGCACACAGCCTTGGGGGCCCCCTGGATTGTATAGGTATCGGATGTGATTCCGCCTAGCTTCACCTTGCTGAAGCCAGTGATGTTTTTAAGAGTTTTCCACATGTTTGCTGGTTCATTTGTTGAGAACTGATTCTTTAACTTTTCAGAGTAGCTTCTTTTTGCTGCTCTTATCTCTCTTGTTAATATGTTTCTGGCCTGGTTGTATAGCATTCTGTCACCTTTTCTGTAGGCTTCCTCTTTGGAACAACTTAGCTGCTTAAGTTTAGCTGTGAACCAAAGTTTATTGTTACTATATATTTTCAGGTTCCTTGTTGGTATACATAAGTCTTCGCAGAAGCTAACATATGATGTTACAGTATCTGTGAGCTCATCTAGGTCTGCAGAGGCATCTTCAAAAACATTCCAATCAGTGCAATCAAGGCAGGCCTGGAGTTTCAGCTTTGCCTCATCAGACCAAGTCTTCACTGATTTAATGGTTTAATGGTTTTAAGTCTTTGTCTGTAGGCGGGTACAAGGTGAATAATGCAGTGGTCAGAGTGTCCCACAGCTACTCGTGGTAAAGACCTATAAGCATCTTTTACTGTTGTGTAATAGTGGTCTAAAGTATTTTTGTCTCTGGTGGGACAATTTCAATGCGGAAATATTTTGGGAGCTCTTTTCTTAAATTTGCTTGATTGAAATCTCCTAAAATGATGGGAAGGGAAGCTGGGTGTTTGGCTTCAGCCTCCATAATTTCATCAGCAAGAGTTTGTAATGCCTTGTTTACACAGGCTTGTGGAGGAACATACACAGCTATTAGGAGAAATGAGGAGAACTCACGTGGAGAGTAAAATGGCTTGCAGTTGATGTGTAAAGACTCTAAGTTCATATCATTTCAAACATCCAATGCTGCTGGATTATGGCTATTGTAATCCTACCCATCTTTGTGGGAAGGGAGGCTAGAACAATGCTTTAGAATAATAGGATTAGTATATGAGATATGTTCAGATTTCATCTATGCACAGTAGATGATCTTTCTTTAAAACCTGGCTTTCCCTGGTCCACATCTACCTGACAGGGCTGTTGCTGAAAACTATCCTCATTCTGTTGGATGAAAAGAAAAAGAAGCAGGCTGAAATCTTAAGCTACCTGTTGTTGGGAGGAGAGGGGAAATTAAAAGGATAATGTTCATGAAGTGTTTGCTAATGCATCAAGTAAATAATTCCCTGCATAAAGCACCCCCCCCCCCTCTCTCTCAACCCAATCCACCTCACAGAGTTGTTGTTGTGGGGAAAATAGCATGGAAGTAGGAGGAGGATGTATGTTTCTCATCTTGAATTATTTATAAAAATAATAAAGGCAAGAGAAAAGTAGTCATATGAGGCATCTTGAAATATGCTAGAACGCAACATTAATCTAAGTAAAGTTGATATATTAACAATCACTGCCTTATTTTACATTTCAAACTGTATAAGAATCCTTGAACAATGTGTTGTGTTGTTGTTAAATTACTAATAGTTGGAAACGCTCATAAAGATGTTCTCAGGGCATCCTTCATCTTGAATAATTCAGGCGGGACAGTTACAAAGATTGGGCTTGAAATATATTTTCACAAATGTAGAACTTATCAACATTGCCCAGAGACCACAAAAATCGAATTATTCCTTTTCTTTTGTTCTGAAAGAAATGTATGTACAGGTAGCCCTTCAAACCATTCAAAACTAGCTCGATACCCGTGCTTCGCTACAAAGCTATGTGGTCGGGCTTAGTTTTTGGGGAGGAAAATAAAGGGGGGGAAATCTGCCTCTGCCTACCAGCATCCATCAATATTCATCTGGCTAGCATCCTGTTAGTGTGAGAGAGTTGAAGGCTGTTTGGAAAGTGAAACAGTATTTGCTGGTTGAGCAAGAAGGAGACAGCAAGGAGCCTGGGCATGACTTAGCTTAACTGTTCTGTACTAAAGCCGGTTGCTGCTGTGAAACTAAAGCTGAAACTGAAACTCCCCTCCTCTGCTTTGTGTTTTGCATTTGTAACAGATTTCTTTTCAGGTGAGATGGAGGGTAGAACTCCTCAGCATCAGAGCCTGCTAATAATAATATACAAAATACTAATGCCCTGGTGGTCATTTTGAAAAATCTTTTCTTAGCATCTAGAAGTCAAGAGGAACATACATTCAAAATTTCAGATTTGTAGGTTTTACACTTCTGGAGATTTTGTGATGATGTGTGACTGATATTTTGCTTTTACATATATAGATTACAATGGCACTAAAAAACGTGACTTACGGTCGTTGCACATATGATTTTTGCAGCATCAATATGGTCACGTGATCAAAATTTAGGCAACTAGCATGTACTTACAACAGTTGTGGCATCCCCACCAATACGATGTGATAGGCACTACTGAAACTTGATGAAATGGTGATCTCGATTGGCACACAACACTGTAAAATTACAACAGGAACAGAATGAGGGTATTGCGTTGTATATAGATAAAAATAGGTAGGAACTGGAGAACTTAAATCCTGTTTAAAGTGTAAGAGTGATACATCAGAGTAAGAGTGATACATCAGAGTAAGAGTGATACATCAGTATGGACTACTTGGGCAGAGAGAAAGTAGAAATAGCAGAAGTTCTTTCTGTGCCAGATGAACAATTCAGAAGTTGATGTAGGAGTAAGTAGAATTAAGTTTGTAGAACAACAGAAAACACAAGCAGTAAAAGCATTCCATCTTCTGTATAAAAAAAAATTGAAACTTTCACGACAAGCTTTTTTACTGTTGCATTCCTGCTTTTCCTTTCTGTCCTTTCAGGTTTTTTTTTTTTAATACATTTCAATATTTTTTAAACCAAGTCAATGTAAATGTCTTTTAAACTGACACTATCTAAAAATACTGAGGTCCCCATGCGTAAGTTCCTGCACTATGACATTTGGAAGTCATCAAATGAGACAGCATAATGTCAGTTTGATATTTGTCACCCTATGCAAATATCAGCTTCGTGTCAAAGATTAAATCCCATCTAAATGTAATGCATTTCCTTGTAGTCACCAACTTGTGAAAATGTTAAAATATTTAAATTTGAGATGAATATCTATTCTTGATCTTCATACTGAATTATTAGTAAGTCAAAATCCCTTTTCCATGAAAATAATAATAATAATAGTTCCCCTAATATTATTAGCAGTTCAATTTGCTGGCTTGTCAGAATGGTATGTGCCTGACTCACCAAATCCTATAATGCAAGGTATGGTGAGTTGTTTGCTTGTTTGTTTGTAATATACAGAAAGAGATATTTTCCTTTCAATCATCTTCACAGAAAAATGAGGGTTGGGTCATCCCCAAATCCTCACTCTCTACATGTTTTTCAGAAAATATTAAATGGGGACCTTCCTGTGAACTAGTAATTCCATTGCATGGGATTTAAAGTCATCACATGATCCAGAAGAAAATGGCTTATTCTATCCATGTTTCCAGAATTCAGTTTATTAGAATAGAATAGAATAGAATAGAATAGAATAGAACAGAACAGAACAGAACAGAATTCTTTATTTGCCAAGTATGATTGAACACACAAGGAATTCGTCTTGGTGCACATGCTCTCAGTGTATATAAAAGAAAAGACATTCGTCAAGAGTCAAGAATCATAAGGTACAACACTTAATGATAGTCATAAGGTACAATAAGCAATCAAATCATACTAGGAAACAGTCAATATAAATTGTAAGGATACAAGCGACAAAGTTGCAGTCAAAAGTGGGAGGGAGGGATGATAAGGAGTGATGAGAAGATTAATAATAATACTAATGCAGACTTAGTAAATAGTTGAACAGTGTTGAGGGAATTATTTGTTTAGCAGAGGGATGCCGTTCGGGTGAAAACTCTTCTTGTGTCTAGTTGTTCTGGTGTGCAGTGCTCTATAGCGTCGTTTTGAGGGAAGGAGTTGAAACAGTTTATGTCTGGGATGTGAGGGGTCTGTAAATATTTTCATAGCCCTCTTTTTGACTTGTGCAGTATATAGGTCCTCGATTGAAGGCAGGTTGGTACTAATTGCAGGTAATCCATTCACTTAACGATCATTCAATGTTATAATGGCTCTTTCCAAAAGAGATATAATGATGCTTTTTTGAAGTTCTGACATCAACCCCCCCCTGTCATGTGACCAATTTTGGTTACTCAACAACCTTCCAGTGTTTATAGCTGTTTGTATACGTGGTCCTATGAGCATGATTTATGACATTTTGTCAGAATCATTTACTTCTAATTTCTGGTAAAAAAACCTATCCCATAGCAAACAATTGGTTCCCTTAACGACTGCTGTATTTGATTAACAACAAAATATTATAGTATTTGCAACAAAAAAAAACCGTCTGGGTCTGATGATCCAGTTTTAAGTTGAGAGCTATCTTTGTTACTGAATTGGATGTTGTAATCTTACAATTTAGGGATGCTAGCCACAATAATTTGATATATTCTGGGTATACACCAGTGGTGGGATTCAATTTTTTTAATACCGGTTCTGTGGGCATGGCTTGGTGGGCGTGGCAGGGCAAGGATACTGTAAAATCTCCAGTCAGAGGTGGGATTTGCCGGTTCTCCGAACTACTCAAAATTTCCACTACCGGTTCTCCAGAACTGGTCAGAACCTGCTGAATACCACCTCTGGTATACACAATAGTCAATGCATAAGTGAAAAAATTTTTGTCATTATAGATAACAATGCTTAACATTGTGCTAATAAAAGCTAAACAGAATACAGTAGGGCCTGTTTAATACAAATGTGAATTCATGAGGAATTAAGTGATCTAAGGTTAGATGAGAATATACTAGATAAGGGCAAACCATTTTGGTATTGTTGCCAAAACAACTATATAAACATGCACATATAGTAGTTATAAGTCAGGATCAATTCAGGGAAGAATTTACTTTTTATCCATCATAACTCCATATTTTTATTACTGAGCAAAACAGTCCAAAAAAACTTGCTATTTTACTTTAATATATCAAAAATCAGAAGAATGTGACTGAGGATAGTTCCCTTATTTTAAAAAAAGTGTTGGTAAATATAATGGATTTTTAAAATATAGATATTAATCTTTTACATTTGGATGTTTTGCAAGAGGAGATTAAAAAGCACATTGATTTGTGAGTAGTAAAATACTATTAGTATTTTTAAAACTGAATGCTGTTCCTACCATTAAGTTGCCATAAGTAATACTTCATACAGTGTTAATAATTTATGTTTCCATCTTATATATATTTATATTTGGAAATAAACTTCATTGCATCTTCTCCTGAGTAGCCTTGCATCAGATTTTACTACTAATACACAATGGGGTACTTATTACATTGCTGTTGTAAGTGCAATTCTGGATTTAAGTTTTAAAATTCTACTAGAAAAGTTTTAGAATACTGTTTTATAGACCTAGCCATAAGCATCCATTTTAATCAAGTGTGTGCTTGTCATATTAAATTTCTGTTACTGCAAACTCTACAAAATTAATGGAGACTTCTCACTTGCTGCTGAAGACAATTTTAGAGAACATATGGTAAGCTTATACAGTGGTAACTTTATTTGCAATGTGAGTCTCATTACTTAATCATTCCCTTCAAATATCACAATTTCCACATTGAGGAACTTCCAAATCCTACCATCATTAAGATTAGTACTGTTATTTAAAGTCTTTGACTTTATTAATACTTCAACGAAGCATACATAAATTCATTGCAGGGCCATTTTTACTTGTGTCAGTATTTGATGTGTCTATAACAGGAAATAGGGTATAGAGGAATAACAGTGAAAAACAATATTTCCAGTCTTGCCCAGAAAATGTCTGGGAATCACCTCTTTCCCTGTGGAAGTAACGTTGTTAACATCTTCCAGAGGTAGCTTATGTTATTTTATTCCCCAACAAGGCACTATAATTAAATATATGACGCCGGATCAATAAAGAAGGTATTGAGCAATCCAAATGCAACTTCAGTCATTCCCCTCTTATTTCTAAGCATATAAAGCATTAAGCAGCCAGAACCACTCATAAACAGCTAAAGCAAATAACTTTATGTCCTCCACTTAAAATATAAGAATCTTCCCAAACTTCTCACCTTCCCCTGGGAACGACCAAATAAGACTTCATGGATCTTGGGAGCAGTCTAGCTTATGCTTTTTGTGACTACACAAGGACTCCAAACTACGCCCTTGCTTGATTCCACCACTTCCAGCCTAGCTGGATGTTTCCCAACATAAAAGTGAAGGTAAAAGGTTTTCCTTGTCCGGTTGAGTCCAACTCTAAGGTGGGGGGGGTGCTCATCTTCATTTCTTAGCTGAAAGAGCCAGCATTGTCCAAAGACATTTCTGTGGTCATGTGGCCAGTATGACTATACATCAAAGAACAGGAAACACTCTTATCTTCCCACTAAAGTGGTACCTATTTATCTACTTGCATTTATACACTTTTGAATTGCTAGGTGGGCAGAAGCTGGGGGAAATAATGGGAACTCAACCTGTCACACAATGCTCGAGTTTTGAACCAGGCTGCCGGCAGCTGACAAGCTCAGCATCTTTAACCACTGAGCCATCATACACCCTTCCCAAAATACAAAGACTTAACTGAGATGGCTGTAATAAAGATAACTTTATGGAAACTATAAAGCATGACTAACCTTTCTCATAAGCACAGTAATCATAATTATAAATACTAGTTCCTTTTCTTTCACCCATTCTTCAATAATACTTGCATCTCTACACCTTTGCAAAGAAGGTATGAGGTCAGATGAAAGATGAGCTTATGCACAAGTATACATAAATGCTGCTTTTGCTCTGATAGTGTGATTAATTTTTGAGAGTTTATTTTCTGACTATGTATAATTTTTCCTGTTGGCAGCTTGAGAAGGACAGTTTGTTGTGAGAAGCTTTATCTTTCGTTGTAAGAAATCTGCTGTTGCTATTGTTGTCTGAGAGAAGCCTTTCATTATAACAAATTTCCCTTTTTGATACGAGAGCAAATACTGTCTTCATTATTATTTTTTTGTCATTCTCTTTTACAACATTCTGAAACGGTTCCTTCTTGTTGACATTCCTTGTTATCAGCTCCTTGTAATAATCTGAGACAGGTTTGTTGTTGACAATCCATTCTATCACTTTCCTTGTGTTGTTGACATCCTCAACTCGTATACTGACCCAGCCTTTTTCTCATTATTATTCCTATTTTTGGTGTGTTTTCTGTAATCTGGCCAACATTGCTTCAGCCATTCAGAGTCTTTGTGGTTCCACTGAATCAGCATACTACCAATTATATTGGCTATCAATTGTATCTATTTATAAGGGCTTTTTTTAAATCCAACCTTTTTTTCATACATAACTAAAAGTGGTGAACATACCTGATACTCATTCCTCTTCCTATTTCCCCCATAATAACAACTCTTTGAGGTGAGTTGGGCTGAAAGAGAGTGATTAGCCCCAAATCCCTCAGTTGGCCTTTATGCCTAAGGCAGACTAGATCTCACAATCTCCTGGCTTCTAGGCTTCTATTCTACTGCAATGTGATGTAGCATATAGTGTAATATAATGTATAATGTAATACAGGGGTCCCCCAAACCCTGGGCCACAGAACGGTACCAGTCCATGGCTTGTTAGGAATTGGGCCACACAACTGGAGGTGAGCAGCAGGTGAGTGAAACCGCACATGTGCGGGATCTAAGTTGTGTGCTCCTCTTCTCCCCCCCTTGCATGGAAGTTGTGTGCTCCTCTTCATGGAAGATGATTTTTCCCCCAAGTGCATGGAAAAATCATCTTCCATGAAACCACTCCGTGGTGCCAATAAAATTGGGGACCGTTGTTGGAATATAATGTAATGGTGTCCAACAATCGATGGGACCTATTGGCTATATACATGGAATATTTGACCAGCCCTTCTGCCTTCCAACCCCTCTGATTTGACTTTAAAATACTTCTGAGAGAGAGAGCGACTGGCTCAAAGTCACCCAGGTGGCTTTCATGGTTAAGGTGGGACTTGAATTCACAGCCTCCTGCTTTCTAGCCCGGTGCTTTAGCCACTGGACCAAACTGCCTCTAATAAGAAGATTTAGCTCTTACACCCAGGCTCCCCTCACATTTTGGGTGCTCAGCCATCGGCCTCCATTTACAGCTATTTGCAGCATCCTGTGCAGGAGTCGGCTTCAAAAATTTTAGCAACGGGTTCTCTGCCCAGTTGCTGGGTTGGCGTGGCCATGGTGGGGGTGGCCTAGTTGGCCACCTCCACCATGGTGGGGGGGGGCGTTTTTGCCCTTCCCGGGCTCCGGAGGCTTTCTTTGAGCCTCCAGAGGGCAAAAATGGCCTCCCCCGGGCTCCGGACACTCTCTGGAAGCCAGAAACAGGCTCGTTTCTGGCCTTCCTGAACTTCCGGGAGGCCCCTTTTTTTATCCTCCCTGACCTGCACTGTACTTACCTGCATCCACAATGGGCTGCGTGGAGATTTGGGATTTGGGGATTCTCCAAACTGCATAGAATCTTAACTAAGGGCTCCCCTAAACCCCTGCAAGCCCCCAGCAGCCCATCCCTGTGGTTATATTATTGCAATATGTTATGTTTTTGCTGGAAATCAGCAATCTATTTCCAGTTTCCAGCAGCAGCAGCAAAAAACAAAACAAAAAAACTCACAGAAAACAATGCTTAACAACCACAGTGCTTACTTTATGACTGCAGTATTCACTTTACTAACATAGCATTCATTTTATGACCACTTTCAAAAAGGCCATAAGATCAGGCACGGTCACACACCCTTTTTGACCGTCACTCCTTACAATCAAAATTGCAGGCTCAATTATGGTCATAAGTCAAGATCTATCTAATGTATATTCTCACCACACACCCAGTCTTTTTTTTTTTTTCCTTCCCTCTCTTAAGGTAATCAAGATATTCAGGAACTGTTAGTAGCTTAGCTGTTAGCTAAGCTCTATTCCTTATCTTCGGTTTGATATGGAGCATATCCAAATTGTGCAATTACTTTCAGAGCCGTAAGAGTTGAAGGCAATGCAAATAGTGTCAAAGGAAAAGCAGAGTCAGGACAAAAGAATGTATTTCTGTAAAGAAATGACTGGAATAAAGAATTAGAGTTCCTATATTGCCTAGACAATGGAAAAGTGTTTAACTTCTATCCCTACAGTGTCAATGGACCTTAAACTACAGCTTATACAGCCACAAATAACGTTTAGAATGTATTGGATTCCATTATATTTGTATAAAAAAGAATTGTCTAGGACAGCATTTTGTTGGATATGTAATAATAATGCTTCTTTAAAATACATGCTTTTTCAGTGCCTTATTGTTTGGGAGAAAGCAGTGGATTATATAAATGTGATTCTGCAACAAAAGCTAAAATTTTCAGAGGATAATATTCTCTTGAATTACATACGTTGGTACATGTAATTTGACAACTGGACAATGTAAATAGATTCTCTGTGACCTTATTATATCAAAAAGATTGATACTGCAACATGGGAAAGATAAATGTATGGCCCCATTTTTTCAATGGATTGAAAATCTGATTCCACGTTCCATTTATGAGCGGATTGCCTATAGATGTAAGACTTTGTATGGATAAATATAAGGAAATATGGGACTTGTTTATAAAAAGTACAGCAGGTTAAAAAAAGCAGGATAGACATTTACCTTACTTGTATTAGGAATATATGTATTCACACACACACACATTCATATTACATAATTGTATATAGAATTGTTTATTGTTACAACATATACTCCATGTTTTTTTCTGTTGTATTTTTTTTCAATTATTTCATGTACTTGTTATGTATTTTTTTTAAGAATGTATGCATCTTTGTGTATTCTTCCATTTTTTCTTTTATTTAAAAGCAATAAAAATTGTACAGGAATATATTTTGTTAATTAATTAAATTAATAACTGATTAAAATTAATTGACTGTAAAATACAATAGTCCGTTTATTTATTTGTTTGATATTTATCCCACCTTTGTTACTTTTATAGGTAAGTCTAGGTAGCGAACATATATGCAATACTCCTTCCTCCTTCTAATTTTCTCCACAAAAACAACCCTGTGAGGTGGGTTGGGCTGAGAGTGACTGGACCAAAGTAATCCATTTTCATGCTCAAGGCAGGACTGGTATTCATAGTCTCTTGATTTCTAAGCCAACACCTTCATATTATACCAAACTGGTTCTCTTTTTTAAATTTAAATTAAAGGTGAACTATAATATTTAAATATATTCTCAGAAGGAATATGCATAAAACAAATCCATTCAAACTTCTCACTTAAGGCGCAAATGACCAGGCTCAAATTATCCTACATTAAACACATTTTGTGAAGACCCAGCTCTCTGGAGAAACCTCTAATAGTGGGAAAGGTGGAAGGGAGGAGAAAAGGAAGAACAAACAAAAGGCAAGGTGGATGGACTTGGTTACGGAAGCAATGGGTGCCCAGTTAGGAAACCTGAAAGACTAGGTTAAGGATAGATCATTATGGAGAAAATTGGTCTGTGTGGTCACTATCCGTGGTGGGATTCAACAAAAATTATTACCAGTTCTGTGGGCGTGGCTTGGTGAGCGTGGCAGGGGAAGGATAGTGTAAAATCTCCATTCCCACCCCACTCCTGGAAGAAAGATACTGCAAAATCCCCATTCCCTCCCCACCCCACTAACCTGCTTTCCAGCTCCGTTCTCCTGTGCAGAGCCACAAAAGGAGACCCAGCCAATCAGCTGGGACTCGGGAGGCAGAGAATAGATGGGGTCGGGGCCAGTCAAGAAGTGGTATTTGCCAGTTCTCCGAACTACTCAAAATTTCCGCTACCGGTTCTCCAGAACTGGTCAGAACCTGCTGAATACCACCTCTGATCACTATGTGGTTGGACACCAGTCAGTCACTCAGTCAATCATTGCAATGTTCCAGGATTGACATAATGATATAGAAATTTATACACTACTACCGTATGTATGTATGTATGTATGTCTGTCTGTATGTATGTATGTATGTATATATGTAAAAGCAAGCATGTGACCTCATAAATATCATATTTAGATGAATCTCAACGTCTGGTATATCAAGACACTTTTTGTGGGGATATTTTTAAAAGATTGAATGCATTTCAAAACCATGTTATATAAACCATTATGGAGTAAAGTAGTTTTGCTCAAAAAAAATTTAAATTACAATTATGCAAGCAACCAGCATGTTTTATGGAGAGTAAATGACTCTACAGTGTAAAGGTTAAAACTCATGTAAGGGTTGTAAATATAGCTTCAATGTTTTTTGTGTGGCTTCTGAACTCTAAGTATATGATGGCCTATTATGACATTTCTGGTAGTAATGTGATCACAATAGCATCTTCCTGAGGAAATAATTTGTGTCTATAATTTAAGAAAGGTCAGGTTTAAGTCAAGACCATCTGCAACTTCATGAACAGGAGGTTTCATTTCTTTTTTTAAAAAAAAGCAGCATAATTGTCATTTTCACCAAGGAAAAGAGTTTCTTAATTTTGTAAGGTAGAGTTAATCATTTATTTCTGAGTAAATGGCACACAGCTGTTAACTTATTCCTTAATGCCTTAAATGTGTGTGACAAAAGACTCCACCTTTTCATGGGAAGCTACAAAGGAAATTATGAATTTGAAAAACAATATGCCGTTTCATATTATGTGTAAAAACAGGGAAACTAAATGAAGTGTTATGACAAATGACAAATGCCATTGCAGAAAATTACACTTCTAATTATAATCATTCATAGTCTTGGCTCCAACAATCATGTTAGGTGAAGCTATATTTATAGACAGAAGGCAGGTACACATAGGCCTCTAGATATTGTAGATTTTTCCATCTATTTGGAACTTTCCGAAGCCAAAGAGAAGCAGACAAAGCTGTAGAGTCCACCAGAGTCCACAGCAGGGGTGTCAAATTTTATTTGATTGAGGGCTACATCAGGGTTGTGTTTGACCTTGGGGGGGGGGGGTCAGGGGAGCATGGCCTGGGGAGGGGCATGGCCAGCTCGACATCACTCATCGAAGATTTATTTTCAGCTGTGATGGCCTCCTGCAACCCTTTGCCAGCAAAAACGGAGCTCTGGTCCATTTTCACTGGTAGAGGACCACAGAAAGCCAGTGCGGCCAAAAATGGAGCCCAGACGAGCTGCACGTGGCCTCCCCAAGCTCCATTTTCACTGGCAGAGGCACTGCAAGCCAGTCCTTCATTGTTTCCAAGGCAGCCCTGCGGACTAGATCTAAGCACCCTGCAGAAAGGATTCAGCCCACGGGCCTTGAGTTTGACACCCCTGGTCCATAGGATATTGAATGGATAGGTAACATTACAACGCATGTAGAAAAGAAGTGGATCATACAGGTAGCCCTTGAATTAAAAACCCTATTAGGACCAGAATTCCCATTGCTAAGCAAGACAGTTGTTAAAGGGAGTCATACTCAATTTTATGGCTTTTGCCACAATTATTAAACAAACCATTGCAATTATTAAGTGAATCAGGCAATTATTAAGCGAGCCCAATTTTAACCTAGTTTATCAGACACCAGCTGGGAAAATTGCAAATGGCAATCACATGATCCTGGGATATTGCAAGATCATAAGCAGGTAACAATCGCCAAGCACCCTAATTTTGATCGTATGACATGAGGATGTTGCAATGGTTGCAAGTATGAGGACCAGTCATAAGTCAGTTTTTCACTGCCACTGCAACTGAACAGTGGCTAAATGCATGGTTGTAAATTGTGGACTATCTGTTCATTGCATTGCAGCACTGTAATGCTACTTTAGTCCAGTGGTCGCCAACCAGTGAGCCGGGACCACTGGTGGTCCATGTGAAAATTTTGGTGGTCTACAAAGAAATGTCCCCCTCCCAAAGCATCCCCCCCAAAGCAATTAATCCAGGCTGCGTGGGAACACAAGGCTGCGCCACCCACATGGTCCGTGGGAACACAAGGCTTGCGTTGCTTGCATTGTGAACAACATGAGGTAGTGAGGGAAGGGGGGAAAGGGCAGAGGGGGGAATTTGCCCCACTCACCCTACATGCCTGGCCTGGCCACTGGCTGCTTCTTTCCATTTCTTTCTTCTACTTTTGACTGCACGCAAGGAAAGCAGCAAAAGTCTTTCTTTCTCTCCCCCAAACTCTGCTAGAAATGAGTCTTTGGGACCCTGCAAGTCATCCTGCTCCAAGAGGCTGCACCAGTGCAATAAGTCTCACGAAGACTCATTTCTGACAGAGTTTGGGGGAGAGAAAGAAAGACTTCTGCTTTCTTCTGCTTTCCTTGCATGAAGCCAAAAGTCTCTTTCTCTCTCTCCCCGAGAATGAAGCTGGAAACGGTATCCTGCGATCCCAAATAAAGAATGATCGATCGGTAGGAAAACAGGGTAGGGAATTTTCCTGCAGACTTTTTGGGGGATTTTCCCAGGGTCTCTGGTCCGCAGGATTTAAAATTATGAGTTTGGTGGTCCCTAAGGTCCAAAAGGTTGGCGACCCGTCTTAAAATGTTGATGTTGCGGAACACTGTCGAAAGCACCTTTCTGGAACAAATTTGAATTATGCAATTATATTGGTGTTTGTCGTGATATATTTGATGTTGCTATTTCTTGGGAATGGAGCTAGACTTCTTCTTTTGTCTCCAGTATCATCCACAAGGGTGACAAGGGTCTCAGACTGACTAAAACAGGGGTCGCCAACCTTTTAGACCTCAGGCCCACTGGTTGGCGACCACTGCTTTAAAGATGCAATTGCTTTAAAGGCTTACAGATACACGCTACATTTGCATACCCATGGAATTAAAACAACTTTTTTCAGAATTAATTCCAAAGTACTACACGGTCTTGCCATCTAAGCCAATGTCTTATGTTACCTAGCAGCTGGCCAAATGAAATGTAGAATTTTAAAACAGGAAAAGAATTATAGCTATTGTTCCATATATTTCCATATATTCATTATCTTGGACATGTTCTTATCAAATATTTTGCCTAATGAATTCTAGCATAAAAATTCCCCCTTTTTTTCCTTGTACTACAACTGGTTATTTTCAGTAAGCTTTTTAGCCTTTCCTGGTCTGTGAATGCCGATCACCAACCGTGTGTGCATGCGTGTATGTGTGTGTATTTCACATATTGCTTTGTTATCTTCTGAATTCAGCCTAAATCCAGCAGAGGGAAATGCTTTGTAGGCAAAGCAGACTTCAACAAAGCAGGCAGCTGATGCAGCCTTCAGTCAAATACAGCTTTTGAAGCTGATGGCCCTGTGCATTCAGACTGGGACTATTAGTTGCCTTTGAAAAGAGAAGGATGGGAACAATATACACATAGGTGCCGTTCTCAGCTTATTATGTCACTTCTTAATGAATTATTAGGTAACTTCATTATGTCACTTCACAATATAAGTCTTTCTCTTTGATCACCAAAGGTGGCCTTCATCTGATCCCTTGAGGGAAGATGCCTTATACTATCACTTCCTGTACCAGAAAATACAATGAATGCAATTTCTGCCTTAAGTCAAGAAGTGTCCTCTCCCCCTGACTCTTGAGTATGTTCCCAAATTGAAACAGTACGATTTATAAATACGCTATAGATAAGAGCAGGGTAAGAATAGACAACAAGGACATCAAATGTTATGACAGCAAGTTTTATGGTGACCCAATGTAGGGTGGGTCGGGCTATAACTGAAAGAAGGTATTCCAAAATTCTGGATATTTGGACATTAGCTCATCTTAAATTATATCAGTAAGATTATGCTGCTAAAATGCTAGCCTATCAGCACTGGATGCACTGGATTTTCCATTTTCTGATTATCTTCTCGACTTTTTCTTCTTACCAACATTTGACCCTGCAGACCAGAAGTATTTTATTTTCTGATCCTGTTGCCTTCTCCAGAATTTACATATTGGGGTCCTGGGAATGACTAAACTGTTGGATGCTGGCTAGAAGACTAAATGATGATGTGATGAAGGTTATAAGAGGAACCAGACACTCTCCATATCATGTGGCTTCTACAAACTGCACTCTAAATCTTCTATTGTCAATCCTTCATGTCACTTCGATCCTTCATGTCATGTAAACGAACGTGTTTTGCTAAATTATTTCTTTCAGAGCAAAGCAATACAGATCCTCAGTACTTTAGAAAACACAATTAACATAAAACATTTTTGAACCAATGAGATAAAGCAAGAAGTTTATTAAAATGTAATAATCATTCTATTATTCTACCAAAACATAACTGAATGCATCCATTTATAGTGTACATTTCTGGGTGTCTGGGTGTACTTTATACCATACATAAAATTATCTAAGAATAATGGACATTTGCACAGCATGGCATAGCATGTACATTGTTTTGTGAACATACTGGAAAGATTAAACAGATGAAATATTGTGTAAATTGTGATTTGTATTTATTACTGTGACTTCTGTCTTATTACTCAAGAATTAAAGCCAATCGGAAGTTGCAAATTCCAGTCACAAGAAACCTTTCCTTAGGCGACTTGCCAGCCAGATCAGTGCTACAAAATGCAGATGGGTGGGGGATAGTGGTGCAGTTAGATGAAAATGCAGGAAAGCAGATGGGGTGGGTGCTGCAGTACGGAATAAATAGGAAGTGCTGCAATACAGTACGAATGCAAGCAGATGGTTGCAGCATGGCATGGGTACAGGGGTTGCTGTGGCACAAGTACAGACAGAGGGCTACAGCTTGGCACAAGTGGGATGGATGGGTGCTGCTACATGACATAAATTCAGGTGGATCATGAATGAGTATAACCTCATCGGCTGCCTGAAGGTGCCTTGGGAGAAAAAGGAGGAGGAGGAGGAGCAACTTACTGGACTAATTTACGACCTTTTACTGGCTTCCCCACTGATTTTGCTTATGGGATCCATCAGGGCAGAGAAGGTTGCAAATGACAGCCTCATGACCATCAGATATTGCAACCATTGTTAAGTGCAAGCCAGTTACCAAGCATCTCAATCACAATCATGTCATTGTGGGGATTCTGCAGTGGCTGTTGGTTCAAGACTCCCTGATTTAAACCATTGTAACTTTCAATAGGGTTCCGTCCACCTTGGCATATAGTCATGCCAGCCAAAAGACCACGGAAGCATCTTTGGATAAGCTAGGAAATAGAGATCTGTACTCCCCTGGATTCAGCTACAACTAGTCAGGGAAAACCTTTATTTTTTTTTTTTACTTTGAACAGTGATTGAATGAGTGGTTGTAAATCAAGGACTACCTATAAAATACAGGTAGTCCTCAACAACAATTTGTTTAATGATCGTTCAAAGTTGCAACAGTACTGAAAAAAGTGACTTATGGCCATTTTTCACACTTATGACCATTGCAGCATCCACATGGACTTGTGATGAAAATTCAGGTGCTTGGCTACTGACTCACATTTATGATGGTGGCAATGTCCCTGAGTCATATGATCATCCTTTGCAACCTTCTGACAAACAAAGTCAATGGGGAAACCAGATTAACTTTACAACCATGTTACTAATTTAACAACTGCAATGATTCATTTAACAAATATGGCAAGAAAGATCGTAAAATGGGGCAAAACTCACTTAATAAATTTCTCACTTAGCAACATAAATTTTGGGCTCAATTGTGGTCTTAAGTTAAGGAGTGCCTGTATTTAATCATGCTGGTCAATTTTGTCTATTATCATATCAAATGATTTCTGACTACTTTATAGTGGGTATTATACACTGATTTGAGAGTAAAACATGGTTTGTTTATGACTATGATCATTTTGAAAGACAAATTCATGACGCCTTCATTACATAAGCCACTCTACTACAGTTAATAGTTTAGATTTAAAGCAGCCTTTTAAATAACATTTTTATTTATATATACAGAGAGCTTATGCAACAGAGACAAATTCCTTGTGTGCCCAATCACACTTGGCCAATAAATAATTCTACTCTACTCTTCTATTCTTTCCTCTTTTTTGACAGAAGATAGTATCTTTTCAAAGCAAAATAAATTTCATATTTAACTGTAGATTTAGGGCACTGATATCAAGAGCTAACAGCTAATCCAATTAAATTATCTTGATACTCAGGAACCTCTGAGTATTCTGATAAAATTTGACCAAAAGGTCAATACAAATAGAAAACTCTATAATTTTAAAATAAAGATGCGTTTAAAATAATTCATTTTTTCATCATCCCCACTTCGAGCATAAATACACGCCATCAAATTGAAGCATTGGTAACATAAACTTTATTAAAGTTTACTGTCAGGATAACACTAGATTGAAATGATATAGTCCTGTTCACACCATAAAAAATCAATTATGAAGTCCAGCGCCACCAAGCCACCTTCATCCTGTCCCACACAGCAGTCAGGGAATCAAAAGCAGGACGAACATCCAAAATGGTAAACTGATAGTTCTTATCTACATTTCCTCCATCATAATAATCAATAATATATCGGACTTGTGTTCCACAGCGGTCAACAATCCAATCATGTCTATCAAAAGGAAGTTCATAACTGAAAAGAAATGCAAATCATAATTATGTTCTCTCAATATATATATAATACGTAGCTCACATTTGAAATTCTAATTATAGAGGGTTCCATATTAACAATACTGAATCTTCTGTTGGAAACAAAAAAAAACCCTAATTTTAAGATTTTTACTCCTTTTAAATAGAAAAAAAATCAACATACCCCATCCAAGATCGTATTCTAGCTCTTGGAGAATATTCCTTAGCTTTACCTCCAAATCGTACAAGTGTTGGTCCACATGGACAGTCCCTAAAAAACAGTTTTAGAATTGTGTAATAAAAAGCAATGCAGAAAAATAAACTGAACACATCCAACCAAGATACACATTTCAGCTCTACACAGCCATAACAATGGTTTAGAAGTCATAGCAGAAGAAGTCCCCAATTCAGAAAATCATATACTGTCTTACAAAATGTTCACAAGAAATATCAATTAAAAGCAATCCTCTAGAGTTAATATACATTATTATAATTCTATAATATATATTATATTAACTCTAGGGGAATTAATATTTATATTAATTCTCTGTAGCAGTGTATGTTAACTTTATTTTATTTGGAGGGATATATTAATATAAATCTGATGGAAAATTAAATATCATTTTTGTTAATAGAAAGTTTGTGATTTCCAAAGAAGCAGCAGTATATATAATCAATTTCATTTTCTAGTTTTTATATTATTTTATTATAATAATGGAAATACTTATCCCAAAAACAGAAACAAATTAAAAAAAAATAATTACATTTTTAAAAACATTCTCCTGGCTGTTACAGCTCTGGTTAGAATGTAAGGATAGAGCAGTGAAGAATTGAATAATACATATTATGCATCTCACTTACATATGTAGTTTGACAAGAAATGATAAAGGCCATGCCCCCATATATCTTTTGAAGAAAAGTATGCTTATTGATCTAGTGACAGAGTATAAACAAAATTCAAATAGTCTGTTATGAGTTCAGATAGTCCTCGACGTATGGCTTAGTCAGTTATAAATTGCCAAGCATTTTAATTTTGATCACATGACCATAGGGATGCTGCAATGATCACAAATGTGAAAACTGATTATAAGTCACTTTTTTTCAATGCTGTTATAACTTTAAACAGTCACTAAATAAACTGGTGTAAATTGAGGAATATTTGTACTTCAAAACAAATTGGGTTCTAGGAAGTTAAGCTGAGTCAGTTTGGTATAGTGCTTAAAGCATCAGACTAGAAATCAGGACACTACAAGTTCTGCCTTAGACACAAAACTAATCATGTTACTTTGGGTAGACACACTCTCTCAGCCTTAAGAAACACCCGTAAGTGGCAGACTGCTTCTGAAATCCTGCAAAGGAAATTGCAAGAACTGGGCAAGATAGTCCCCAAGAGTCAACACTGATTCAAAGGTACTGACTTAAAGGATAACGATTGAACAATGTATAGATCGGAGAAAAATAGCATTACTAGAATGTTCCAGAAATTACTTCTTTCAGTTTCCCATTTCTACTATTAGAATACAGGTAGTCCTTGACTTACAACTGTTTGCTTAGTGACCGTTTGAAGTTACAACAGCACTGAAAAAACTGACTTACGACCATTTTTCACACTTATAAAAGTGCAGCATCCCTATGGTCATATGATGTATATTTGGATGCTTGACAACTGACTCACATTTAGATAGTTATAGTGTCCCAGAGTCATGTGATCACCTGTTTGTGATCCTCTGACGAGCAAAGTCAATAGGGAAACCAGATTCACTTAACCATGTTACTAAGTTAACAACTACAGTAATTCACTTAACAAATGAGGCAAGAAAAGTTGTAAAATGGGGCAAAAGTCACTTAACGAATTTCTCACTTAGGAACATAAATTTTGGGCTCAATTGTGATCATAAGTTGACAACTCCTAGTACTATTATTTTTTGAGATCACATTCAGCCATGCAAATCAGAAAGCATTATCATTTAAGATTGTATATATACTTGCCTAAGATGAAGTAATTCCCATTTTAAAATTTCTTTCCAAGTCTGTTCATTGTTCCGATTATGAATTTTGATAATATTAGACATATCTTCTGGGTTCATGTCATCATCTTTCCATCTCCAGCTAACAAAAAGCAATACTGAAAAGGTTAGCAAGATGAAGAGGTGAGCTATTTATGTGGTATTTGCTAGTATAAGATAAGATTTAAGATGTTGGGATGGACTGGAAATATCCAGGTTCATTTCTTCATTTGACCACTGAGTTTGATGAGTGACTTTGGGCCAGTTCACTGCTTCTCAACCCAGTTATTTCCTACAACTGCTGTTGTGTAGAGGCAGTATTACATAATCTTCCACTCCCTGAAGAAAGCGGGAAATGTAAAATACAATATAATAAATATCTCGGTCTCCTCCTCCTTCTTTCACTCTATTTGGAAAAAAAAATGTGCTGACCTGAAACACTGAATCAAGATTAACCCTAGTCTACTTTTAATAAACAAATAATAAGTGGTTGTGTACTTTAGGAACCAAGTACAATGTCCATAAATAACATCACATAAAGAAACTATTAAAGAAGATTTTGAACCAGTTTGGTATGGTGGTTATAGTATCAGGCTAGAAATTGGAAGGCCTGTGAGTTCTAGTCCTGGCTTAGGCACAAAGCCAGCTGGGTGACCATCTCTTTTAGCCCTAGGTAAAAGGCAATGGCAAATCACTTCTGAAATCTTGCCAAGAAAACTGCAGGAAGCCATTCAGACAGACACCAGTCAACACTGGTTCGAAGGCGCGCGCGCACACACACACGTATACACATATTTAAAAGAAGATTTTTAGGTGCTTTTTAAAACTCTTTAATATTTGTAAACAACAAAGCCAATTAACATTTACCTTGCAAATCTGCCCCAAATTCCAAATAGGTTGGGGCATGAATAGGGAGAAAAAGAAAAAAAAATCCAATGCTGCTACATTATTACAACACTAATACTAACATAACAATTATTATTTATATAAAATTACAACTCAATTTTAAAACAAGATAACTATTGATCACCTGGAATCAAACTGCCAACAATAAAGAGTCAGTTCAAAAGCTAAAATTTTATGAATTTTGTTGGTAAAACTTTAGTTTTTGGTACTCAAGTTTGCTTTCAATTAATCTCCATAATAAGAAGATTCAACCAATAAAGCTCTACCAATGGATATTATTGAAACAGGCATATTAGTGTACTTTCAAAACTACGCATCTCCAACAACATAAATGACGACCAATTTTTCTGACCAACTTCTGGAAAGTGTAATTAACCTGAAGAATTCTTATATATTCCAAAAATCCTGTATATCATCCAAACTGTATTTTTCTATAATTTTTAATTGATAATGAATTGTGGGTTTAACCTCCAAAAATCTCTAATAAACCTCAGCGGTTTGGAAGCAGTCAAGCAATCTGGACCAAAGAAGGAATGCAAAAATTATTTTAACTGAATATACTGCTATTCTAAATATGAAAATATGCTATTTTGAGTTAATTATATTCCTTTTGTAATCTTTCAAAAGTGTATAAATGTCATGTATAAATAATTGACAGTAACTATGTTATTTCTACTCATATTTTACAAAAGAAAAATCCTTTCTCACCATTTTTAGGTGTTTCCAAAAATTCATTTTTTTGTGAGAATCTCAGTCAAGTGTTACAAAAGAAAGGTATGAGAAACATATTTTTGGTTCTATACATATCATTATTCTGCAAAACTAATACAAAACTAAATTTATAATTCACTTACCCTTTTCTAAGCATTGCATTCCAAAACATCTGTTCTGAGGGATAAACCCATTTTTGTTCTGAATAAGCTCTAGGAATAGTTGACTCTTCTCTTATTGTAGATAATTGAAAAGGTTGCCCAGGGGATGGTTGTTGATTAGGAGGTGGCATCTAAATAAAATATTAAAAACAGAAAGTTAGATAAGCAAATACAGTATATTTAGTAACAAGTTTTTTTTTTCATTTATCAACATGCTTCATTATCTTTCAATTTAGGAAAAATAACTTTAATTCTAGTATGTTTTGAATAGAAGCCACATATTCTGAATGGACCAACATGTCTTTTAGTACTCCCTCCAGATTTTACCTAGTCCTGAGATGCAGCTGCAGTTTTTCAACTACTTCCTTTCTATATTTGTAGATAAGTTTCTGAGAATCAAAGACCAATTCTTAACAATGCCCTTCTTTTTAACTGAGGTGCTTTTTTGGGAACTATAACATATCTTACAGATTAGCAAGAAATATAAACAAATGGAAACAGTAGATATGAAAACTGAAATTAAACATAACTAAAATGTAATTAGGAATAGAAAAAATGATGTGATGAACTGGCTAAAAGATTTAATATATGGAAGCTACATTCCTATATACTTGTTATACATTATTAAATATAATGAAAGTATCTCCAATGGCAAACTGTTAAAACAGCTGTGACATGCTCTTAGTTTAAAAGCAGCGCTGAAAGATTATACTTCCACCTTGAGAGGACTAAGTTCTCCTTTTTTTCATATTAAAAATTATAGTTGTGAAGTGATGGTAATCCTGCATTTAAGGTTTTTGGAAGTTGTTTACAACATTAGAATTTCATGTTGTATGCCTCTCAAGTTAAACTAATGACATTTCATCAATCTCTGAGTTCACTTAGCCAAATCATTAGAAACCAGCCAAATTCTTATTCAAAAATGGATACAGGGGTTGTCACAAATATCTAAACTTATTAGCACAATCGCAATTACTTGAAAAATAGTTTTTTCACAATTATGTTAGTTGTGTTTTGAAAAAGGCAGATATAAAGAAAGGAATATATCTGGATCATTTGTAAGGGTAGCCAAGTACAATGTTTTCAACTGGAAAATTTGTGTTCATCTCTGATATTGATTAAATAGTTTAATTTAGTTTCAGTTCCAATACGACAAACGAAGGCATTAAGATTTTAAGAACTTATTTTGAAAGCAGAAATAGAGTAGTAGCAAAATAACACCTAATCTTATAAAACCTCTTTTGTAATTGATAGCAGTGCACTGAAGGAACAAGACAGAAGTTACCATATTTCTAGGATCAATCTTTTCTTCTGTAGTAGATTTAGCAGGGCATTGTACATATTCATATGCTCTTTCTTGATGTGCAGGAACAGGTGGGTTCTGGGTCTCACAGGAACTGTCACCGGATTTCATTGGAGAGGCTGAAACAGAAAAAAAAGTATTAAAACTCCAGCTGTTAATCTACATGCTAGGAATTAAATCTTAATTCTGTAATGCAACTTCTAGTCTCTATTTCAGAAGGATTTTAAAGGTTAAAAAAAGATTAGCAAGACCTATGTGGTACCCATTTTACTCTTTAATGTTCTTCCAAATTGTTAGAAACAAGCCAGAAATTTTACCTCTTCAATGGTCAAATTTAGCTTTCCTCTAAAGGAAGGACAGAAAAGAAAGTACCATGCAGCAATTCTAACCCATTTCTACAACTAAATGAAGATGGAGTTTTTCATGCTTATCAGTCAGTAGCTAAATATTTATAATGAAAATGTGTATACTCCTCCTGTTTTTTAAAAAGATTTTTATTCCTGAAAAAATGCCTGGTTAGTTTAATAAGAGTGAACAGTCACCTTCCACGTTCTTCTGATGCATGGGACATTGTGAGATTTCACTTTGAGGTTGCTCTGATACAGTTGTCTGAATTGTAGTTAACTGAGAGGATGCAGATAAACCCATGACAACCTTGACTTTCTGCTTAACTTTAAATTACTGGATAGATCATCTGAAATTCAAATCAATATAATTTACAGACAACAAAACACTTACAAATAATATGCCTAACAGAAGGAATATTAAAAACATTGCATCAACTATAAAACAGATATCCCTTAAAAATACTAGAATATTTTAGAATATTCTAAACAACTATTTCCATTATCAGTAAAGTATAGTAATTCTCTCTAATATTTCATTGGTTCCTTAAACTCCCAATTTATTTCTTTTTCAGAATCCAATCCATTCCATTTTTGTTTATCTTCCTCTTCTGCTGAGTCCATTCATTCTTCCTCCATATGTTTCTTTCACAATTTATCTTCAATCATTCTCCCTGTATCATCAAACATCTTCAATGCACTTTGTTTTTTTTACTTTTTTATAGTTGGTAGTCAATTATCATCCATTTAATGTTTACCATGTACATTTAAGAAACCTGTTTCCACTATATTAAATTTACTTTTATATTCTCCTTAGTCAACTCTCACTTTCAAACAATAAAGTAAACAAAAGCACACTCATTTATTTAAACTTTAAAGGATCTCACATATGATTTAAGTAAACAGGTTTGCAAAAGACATAAACAGCTGGGCAGAACTCTAAAATGGTAGTTGACTATTTTATCTTCTTTCAACAAACTTTCAATCATTAAACAGATACATAACGTTATCTTTCTACAGGCATCAAATCTATCAAAATAAATGCCCTTTCAAAGGCATTTAGGTTGATTGTCATTTCTACATGTTGTAATTAATTCAATAACTGAACTACACACAGTATGAAGAATAGCTTCCTTTTACATTTTGTGAAGGTTCCAAAACTTAATTTCAATGGATTATCTCATATGCAGTCCAATTCCTTCACACAATGCATATTAATATCAGCCAATTTAAACATATTTCACTAAATTAAAAAATCCCAAGGGCTACAATATTTCCTAAGCATTACTTTATCATGTATCCATAATTATTTGCATGAAGTCTTTTAGAAATATATTAAGGGTTATATATGGGCAGAGAAGGGGGAAAAGAAATAGTAAACAAAACAGAAAATTGATATGTCCAGAATAAAAACTCTTTGCATAATTTCATTCACTTTTTTACATAAATTGATTTAAGCTACATCACTTCACATTTTATCAAGTTCTAAAAACACTAAGTATATTGTTAACGACTGTTTGCAATTGGGGCTAAATTGAATTCCATCCTCTAACTACTCTTTTTTGGTACTTCTTTCAACTCTATAATCTTTTTAAGGTATAGCAACCAGAAGAGTACATTATGTACAAAATGGGTGACATTCAGAATTTTATGCCATTATGATAGTACTTTTTAAATATTTTTCCTAAGCAAACTATGCCAATGCATTCATCAAGCTATCTATGACCCAAGATCTCTTTTCCAGTCAATGGTTAGTTCAAACCACACTAAGCACACTATACATATATATTTTTCAGATACTATTCTCAGAATGTACTCATGGGAAAGGGAAATTATTCGTTACTTTACTGAATAATTATTTTTAATAATTTTCACATACAGGACAGATGATTTTTTTTATCAAGGCATTTATCTTCATTTTGTAAAGGCTTTCAGATCATTAGCAATTGCCTTTTTGATTAATTGGTACTCTGTTTAAAAGCTTTTTTAATAAGCTGAGTTAATGGCTATATAATTTAGTCACAGTTTCTACTATTTTTCTGGAATCTCATAATCGTTTTAATGTATTATACTTAGCCAGAAAATATGTACAAAATGTTCCATGCATGAACCACTCCATCCATTAAGTAGCTAGATTTGGTAGTCTATGTGCAAACAGAAAGATGTACATTTTGATTGTTTTAATCCATATACAGTATTAAAATGTTATAAGGATCAAAATACAGTTTTTCCAGGCAGAAATGGATAGGGTATCGTGAAAAAAGGCAAGATTATGTATTTCTTTGGAAATGAAAAGTGTAGGGGTAGAAACAATGGTAAGGATGAAAGGGTGGGAGAAAAAGAAGATACTGTACAGTTCAGAGTGCTGGCATCCTGGTAGGATATCATGCTAGGACATTGGCAGCAATAATTGACAGAATGCAAGGGAGCAAAGAAAGGTGTTGGGAGATCAGAGAATAGGTGGGCCTGTGAGATAGATATGTCACCCATGAATATTGATAACAGCAGAGGGGACGGACAGGCAGAAGGGAAACCCCTGGAAAAATTGGATAGGACAGGGCTGTATGCAGGCCATGAAGAAATGGGGAGAACTAGCCTAACTACTAGCCTTCCCTATTTTCTGTATGAAACCATTTTGTGATCCCTCTGAATGCTTCAGTCAAGCAGCTTTCCAGTTTGAAATAAAGCACCATTCCCATTTCATGATTGCTCCATTAGCTACCATGGATTTTCCAAGGGAAAAAAAATGGAAAACAAAAGTATTTAAAATTAATTAAAATAGGAGAACTTGTTAGATGTAATTACACATATGTTTTCAACTAGTATTAAAAACACAAGTAACACCAGAAAAGAATCAGGAATACTAATATATTACTAAAATTGTAACATGAAGCTTCAAGGATTGAACAAATCAGATTTGATCACTTGTTAAATAATTTCCCCAACACAGAATAATGCTTCATTTCCAATTAGGCCACTCAAGGTGACACCAGCCAGAGCATAAAAAAACTCAAAAGAAGCAGTGCAAGATGGGAAGGCGAGGAGATACCTGGCCCACAGAATCGTCAAGAGTTGGACATGACTGAATGGATATCGATATCATCATCATCCTTCTCCAATTAGGCATTTTGAAACATGTGAAACATGAGGTCCAAATCTGGACAACTATTCATTAGGATAGTGTGTAAAAAATACAAAATGAAGGCAGTAGTAGATGTACTTATGAGAAATGAAATGTGAAAATTAAAATGAGGAAGAAACTGGATTTTTTGGGGGGAAGGGGTTTACATCTGCATCAAAAAATAGTTTCATCAAGACTATAGATTATAATCCCTTTATAAACATTTTAACCCATATATAAAAACACCTAAAACCCTCACCTTCTCATCCCACAACATAGCCACCATAAGCAGCACCTTCGAAGGCTTGGATATGCAGCTTATACAGGTAGTCCTCAATTTACAATGGTTCGCTTAGTGACCGTTCAAAATTACAAGGGTACTGAAAAAGTGACTTAGGACCATTTATCTCACTGATGACCATTTCAGCATCCCCATGGTCACACAATTTACATTCAGATGCTTGACAACTGACTCACATTAATGACAGTTGCAGTCATACGATTCCCATTTTTTGCGACTTCCTGATAAGCAAAGTCAGCTGGAAAGCCAGATTCACTTAACAACCTTGTTTCTAATTTAACAACCATAATGATCCACTTAACCAAGGCGGCAAGGAAAGTCGTAAAATGGGGCAAAAAAACTCACTTCGCCCATTTCTCAGTTAGCCACAGAAATTTTGGGCTCAATTATGGCAGTAGGTTGAGGTCTACCTGTACTTGTGTAACCAAGAAGGAAAAATTATCTCATTTCTTGCCTGAGCTGGGTCGACCCAAGGTCACCTTGTTACAACAGGCCGATTTCTAGCCTGACGTAAATCTTGAATAGATAAGTGAGGCGAATCAATTCGATACACACAGGAAGCCACCAACTTCCGTCTCAAAACCACGTTTTTTCTAGCAATTTAGATATTTTGACCCATTTTATCCCCTCCTTTCAAGAGGTTTCAGCTCCCTTTTCCCCTTCAGTCCCCGAGGCGGAGAGGGCGTCCATCAGCTCCGGTTCCTGGCCCGGGTTTCGGGGCGGAAGGGAGAACTGAAGCCAAGGAATGTCCCGAATGACAGCTGTATCGTGGTTTTATCTCCTTGTGCCCTCCCCTCCATCTATTACAGAGGAAAGCTTGACACAGGCACACACACACACCACCCCCGTTAAAGAAACCGCTAAAAGAGACGACGGCGCGCGCTTCTTCTCGCGCACTCGTTCTATTTCACGCGGGGAGGCGGGGGAAAAAAGAAGAAGAGGCGCCTTAATTTACCTCAACTCTAATCTCCGGAGCCCAATTTCCCTGAGAAACTCACCTCACGCGTCTCGCGAGAAAGGGACGTTCTGCGGTTGGGCGGAGCTTTAAAAACAAACGGCGAATTAGAGTAAAGGTGGCGGAGGTGTTGGGCGGGGTTTTGGAAGAGCGCCAGTCGGCGGAGAGGGAGGGTTAGAAGGAGAACTTTGTAGTTCGTTTCCACGGTAACCGAAGAATGTGCTTGCTTTAGGCCGCTGAGTCGCGCCTGCGCAAAATTGTGGGTTCGGGAGCAAGGTGTTTTCCTCTGGAGATTCTCAATCATCCAATAGTCCCAAAAGTTTTTTTTTCTAAAGGCAACTGCATAAGCGCACCAACGTGCCTACCGTCCCTGTCCTATTGTTTCTTTTTTATTTTTCTTATATGTATCCATGTATTCATAACTATGTTTTTACTTATACCTATTATCTTGTAAGCAATTGACAAAATATTTTTTTAAAAAACTGGACTTTGTCCCAAAGGTACTTTTCAAGAGGCATCTGGACTTTTTGGGTTTTCTTTGAAGACGTTTCACTTCTCATCCCAAATGGAAAGCAAAACGTCTTTAAAGAAAACCCAGAAAGTCCAGTTGGCTCTTGAAAAAGCACCTTTAAGACAACCATTCTGATGACTGAGAATCTCCATAGATAACTGGATTTTGGGTTTGTTTTTCCAAAACAAAAGTACAGTTGCCTTTTGAAAAAGCACTTTTGGGTTATTTCCTGTCCATTTCCAATTATTCTAGACTAGAGAGAAGAAAGGACTTCATTTGAGCTCAGCTTTCCAATTACAGAATGAAGATATACAGTATATGAAGTTCTTGAAAAAGAAAAAAAAATAGCAGAGCCTTTCACTTTCTTTGCTTTCTGGCCACTTTCCAGAAACATTGTCAATTTTTCAGTCAATCAAAGAAGGGAATTGACAAAAATGTCTCGTTTACAGGGCTGTTGGTTCCTGGGTTTGGTGGCTTTTCAAAGTACATGTTTTCCCGATTTAGAAAAATATATATACATCAGCATGGTGGGATAAATTGTTAGCTGAGTGACTTTGGGCCAGTGTCTCTCAAGTCCAGTCTACCTCATAGGGTCCTTGTGAGAAAAAGGGGAAGTAGGAGTACTAGGTATGTTTGCTGTCTTGAGCTGATCAAAACATATTTTAAAAGGAGGGATAATGATATTAGTAAGAGGAAAAGTAACTGATGGCACCACCCTTTTTCTCACAACGCCCCTATGAAGTAGACTGGGCTTGAGAGACACTGGCCCAAAGTCACCCAGCTAACTATTTATCCCACCATGCTGATGTATATATATATATTTTAGACAAATTAGACAAAGTAACAGAAAATGAAAAAACTAAGATGCTCTGGGTCTTGAATGAATGAATTCTTTATTGGCCAAGTGTGATTACACAAGAAATTTGTCTTGGTGCATATGCTGTCAGTGTACATAAAAGATATATTCATCAAGAATCATAAGGTACAACACTTAATATAGTCATAGGGTACAAATGGGCAATCAAACAAAACAACTATTGGCCAAATAACATCCCAGACTTAACAGTTATTAATAAGACAACAAATAAACATTGCAATACCTGGAGGCAGCAAAATACAGGTAGTCCTCGACTTAACAACAGTTCACTTAGTGACCATTTGAAGTTACAACAGCATTGAAAAATATGACTTATTACCATTTTTAGTCTTATGACCATGGCAGCATCCCCATGGTCACGTGATTTACATTCAGATGCTTGACAGCTGACTCACATTTATGATGGTTGCAGTGTCCTTGGGTCATGTGATCACCTTTTGCAACCTTCTGACAAGTAAAATCAATGGAGAAAACAGATTCACCTAACAACCGGGTTACTAATTTAACAACTATAGTGACAACTGTCACTATAACAACTGTGTCAAGGAAAGTTGTAAAATGAAGCAAAATGCATTTCTCACTAAGCAACATACATTTTGGGCTCAATTGTTGGTTGTAAGTCGAGAAGAAGAACTGGAGAAAATCATTAAATATAAAGACCTGCAAATAGAAGTAGGATGACAGTGGCGAAAGAAAGCAAAGATAGTACCAAAGTAATAGGTGCCTTGGGTGCAACCTCAAAACATTGTGAGCACCTCTTAAACACCATCAGCATTGACCAAGTTGTCAACAGCTTTACAGGTAGTTTTTGACTTAATGCCCAGTCATTTAACAATCATTTACAATGGTCTCAGAAAAGGGTGCTTTGTGGCCTGTAAAAGCAGGCTGTCATACAATCTTGCAACACCCCCATGGTCATGTGATTGTAACCTGGGTGTTTGGCAACCTGTTTGCATTTACAACTAATTGCCAAGTGTCCACAATCCTGTGAAAGTCTTTTGCAATTTTCTCTGCCAGCTTCCCTAGGAAGTCAATAGAGAAGCCAGCAGGAAAGATTGCAAGCTGCTGCCACCTATCAAGGGGATTCTCTCTCATATCTGGGGGCTGAATGAAAGAGGTGCCTGCTGAGCTGAACTCCTTCAATGGGATGGAGAGCTCTATTCCTTCATCCCAGCATTCCCTTCAGTGCACAGATGAAAGGCAGCCAAAATCCTAGCAGTAAGCAGAGGCAGCATGGTAAGATGAGTGTTCTGCCTTGCACAGAGGTAGACTTATAGCTCTGCAAATGAGATAGATAACTCAACAAAGCTTCCATAACAAAGTTCATTTATTGCTACATCAGGTATCCTCGTAACTCACATTTGTGACGAAGTTCTTCTTTCAATGACCAATCCTTTGTATATCTGCCTTGCACGTGGAAAATAGTTATCTCCTAACCCATCTTGTATCAATAGAAGAAAACAATGTTATCAGTAATGAGTGCAGGTAAGAATGGAGGGCAACCTCCTTCAACCCCTCGAGGGTCAATTTAGTGGCCAATCAGGATTACAGATGTGGTCACATGATATGAACTACGTTTCCCAGGATACCCTTGTCTACATTTCCTATGATGCATTCCCTTAAGGGGACAGCTCACAAATCCTAAGTAACTAACCCATTCCATAGACTGGCTGGGACAGCACAATAAGGATTGCGGGGTACTTCAGGCAGATGGGGAAGCCCAATGCAGATTGCATGGCTATCTCTTCATTCAGTGGCTGAAAATGTTGCTTGGATTTTGGAGGAGGATTTTCAGCTCCTGAGCATAGAGATAGGGCAATTAGGTAATGGAGAACTGGTAGCGGAAATTTTGAGTAGTTCGGAGAACCGGTAGCAGAAATTTTGAGTAGTTTCGAATCCCACCTCTGACTGGCCTCGCCCCCATCTATTCTCTGCCTCCTGAGTCCCACCTGATTGGCTGGGTCTTCTTTTGTTGCCCTGCACAGGAGAACAGAGCTGGAAAGCAGGTTATTGGGGTGGGGAGGGGGGATTTTGCAGCAATCTTCCTCCTAGAGTGGGGTGGGAATGGGGATTTTGCAATATTCTTCCTCTGCCACGCCCACCAAGCCAAGCCCACCAAGCCACACCCATAGAACAGGTAGTAAAAATATTTGAATCCCACCACTGTGCAACAGCCTGCGTAGGCTCTATGCAAATGTTTCTCCCTCAGGATCTGAAAATCCTGCTTGGATTTCAGGAGAATTTTCAGCTCTTGAGCAGAGCCTCCAGGGTCTCCCACCCCTCCCGAAGTATTCCTCACTCCCTTACTAGGGAATCAATCTGCTTAATGACTTGCATCATCACTTAATGACCACAAGTAGGAGTGCTGGGGTTGCATTTGTTGAGCAACGCAGTCACCTGAGCAATCATGACATCTTGCTTAATTACTGCTTTGTTCAAGGACCAAGATTCTAGTCCCAATTGTGGTAGTTAAGCAAGGGCTACCTGTACTTGGAACAGCTTACCTCTTAAAACATCTTTAATATTATTAAGCAACACCGTCTGCCTATCCCTATTGGGTCCTTTCCTATTGGATCCTTTCCTATTGGGTAGACAAAAATGACAAATCCAATCTAAACATCTGGCTCACTGTATAATCATCTGTGATACCAATGCTTCACAACCCTGCTGAATCTCAAAACTGCAAGATCAATACCCTTTCTTCCATATATTTCTTGTTTTTTTTTTCTTTCATACATGCATCTATATATATACATACATAGGCCTCATCTGTTAATGTATTTCCTAAAATCTCTTTTTGGAAAACTTCTCTTAGCCAATTATTCTATAACTTCAGCCATTGCATACCCACTTCATTTTCTAGAAGCTTCAAAGCTTGCACCAAAGCAAACACTTCACACAGCTAAGCAAAATACGCAACAGATAAGCATTCTTTACTCCAAGAAGATCAATCAATACACGAATTAATACCTCCCTCTATTGGGCTATCTTCTAAATCCTCTCTCACTTTTGTCAGTAAATCTAGAACTTCAATACAAGCATGTATAGTCCTATATCTTCCATTCCTGTCTCTCTCTCAAAAGGAATTCAACTGAATTTTAATTCCTGTCAGTTGAAAAAAATTCTCAACAATAGAGTGCTTTAAAAATCTAACATATGTAAACCACATATGTTTCGTGCATTAAAACACTAAAACTACTAAAGCACTATTAAATCCATCACGTGTCAACCAACAACAGAACTATAAGTCTCTGCTTCCCAGCTCACACTTGAGCTAGAACAAACACCTTCAGCTATACCTCTTCTACAGCTACAAAGGCTTCCTTATACTCAGACAAAAAGTCAACACAAGATCTCTCTTAGTTCTCAGCATAGATTATCTAATTATCCTCTCAATCCTCTCTCTGGATTGATTCTCTATACCTAATCAAATGTCGTAAATCAGACTCTACAGATTACAATTCCTTCCTTAAAACTCTTAGGCCCTATTGTCCTAAGAACTCTAACAAAGCATTTACCTACCTTTCTCAAGATCTCTCTTCTTCTCACTTAAGACCAACAGATCATTTACATATTGTAACAACTTTATACCCACAGGTGGTTCAAAACCCCCAAGGACCTGCTCTAAGCTTGTCCAAACAAACTAGGGCTTTCTTAGGACCCCTCTTGGTAAAACACACCATTGATACTGTCAAGTTCAATGTGTATCTGGATCAGCCCCCACTACTGGGCAAGTCCAAAAAAATCTTTCAAATCTATCACACTAAAATACCTGTATTCATATGGAATTCCCCTAACACCGTATAGGGATTCTAGCATAATAATCACCAAGTGATTATATGAAACCAACCACTAGACATCAAAAACCATCAGGTTTCTCTACAGGCAATATGAATATATTGTACGGAAACATCGCAGGCTCAATTAGCTCATCCCCTAACAGGAACTCTATCACTAGCTTCAAGCCACATCTCCCTCCAGGGAAATATCACATTGCTTCCACCTCACTGGCTCAGTATCACTAAATCACAAGTATAATAGTCAAAACACCTCTATTCTCTTTTACTTCCCACACAATAGGATCTATAAATCTCTCCTGTTCATCAGTCAATAACTGAACAGTACACTTATCTTCAGAAAGATAAGCACAACCTAATAAGGACAAAGCATCTTATCCTAAAAGGTCCATACCTGCTTCAGGTATACACTTAGCATCCAATGTTATCTCAGAGTGTCCTCCTTTTAGAGACACATCTTCAACACTAGCAACATCAAAAGGCTCTCCCTTAACACTAGATACATCATATCTGGCCAAAAGAAAATTCTGGCTACGTATCTATCAGGAAACCACAACTGTTTCCTCAAATCTCACCTTTACATCTGATGAGGCGCAAGTGTTAAAAGCCTTTGACCCCCCTAATCTCCAATTAGGGTATATAGCCTCTGCTGCATTTCTCCGCTTGTCCGGGCAAATTTTCTCAAAAAATGCCACAAGCAAAACACTGCTTACTTTTTTTCAGCAGCTATTTCTGTTCCAGGAAAGAAATTCTATTCTCTCCCCATCTCTGGATGCTTCCATCTACTTCCAGTAGATAAATATGAATATGAAGATCCAATCTTGTGATATTATTAACTATTACAAGTCCAAATCCATCTGACTTATCTCTGCTGTCTCTGTCTTGCTTCATAATAGCTTCAAACACAGAAAACATATTTAACTGACAAGATTTCATTTCATCACAACTTAAAAAAAAACTTTCCATGGCTTCTGTCACAAACTACAATTGCATTAACGCTTAGTATTCTGGTGTCTCTCTGAAGAGAAAAAATAAACACTTATTCAAACTAACTCTAATTCTATTCAAGAATTTAGCTGACAATTCATCTCTAAACCGACCCATCTAAGAAAAAACCTCTAACCAGATTCTGTCCTCTTGGCACATCAGTTGTTAATACCTTATACTAAACTGCCCTGACTATTCCAGCCAGTATATCACCAGGTATTTCCTGCAATAGACTATACTCATAGAGTATAGTATCTATAACTCTTCTGAAGGAAACAAATAATCCAAAATATGCTGCAACTTCACAAAAGTATAAATGCTGAAACCAGGAACAAACTCCTTACCGGAACACTTTTCAATCTCAGCATTGACAACTTATAATTCCTCAAAACAGAGGAAGTAAATAACATATCTGTAAGACTATTAGGCACTATTTCACACTACAAATTAAAATTCTTTGCTGTAAATTTTATAACTATTCCAAATATAAAATTTTCACAACTCTCTCTCGCAGTTAGCTCACATATTCCTTAAGAAAACCTCTCACTAAGAAGGGAAAAGACCCTCCCATATACTATCACAGATCTACATAAATCACCTGGGCATAATCTCTTTAACTCTTCCATACAGCATTAAAAGTGACAATAGAAAGATTCAACAGTTAACCGTTTAACACAGCTTTTAAGGCATTCAAACAATACACATTTCAATACACTCCAAATTTTGAACTGTTTCAAACATATTTCAGCCATTCCAGCCATACAAAGTATAATCTGTATCAAGGGAATAATACTTCAATATCAGCAGCTAAAAGCCGACCCAGCTCTCCAAAAGAGAACTCTGAAACGTTAGAAACATCTTGTTCTCATTATAACCCCCCTGAACACAAAATATGACAGGGAGAAAAGAGACAAGAAAAAAAATAACAGTTTAAACTCAGACACATGTCAAACAGAAATCATTTTCAGACCCATCTAAACAATCCCATTCCAATTTAGGAAATGTTGCAACACAATGTGAAAAGTTACTAATTAAAATCCAGCTCACCTGAGACCCCTGGTGCACCAAACTTCGGCTGTTCCAAGCATCTACAACCTGATTACCAGTCAAGGTTTTAAGAGCGATTTCCCCTCCCTTGGGCGGAAGACCCAGTAACTGCCTCTACAAATTCAGTGAAGAGGCACCATTGCAGTCCTGAAAAATCATCCGTCCAAAGGAAGAAAAAAAGCGTCTAACTCCTAGCTGGCTCGCCAAAATTGTTACAAGCATTCAAAAATGAAACAACAAACTTTTGATAATCTGAGTTATAGGATGCTTTATCAGGGAAAATACTGCAGTATTGGACTCAGTTCACTCTAGCAAAGAAACATTTTCTAAGAGGAAGGAGACGCCCTCCTTTCAGTGAATACAGCTTATATAGGTTTATCAAATCACATGGTTACATAATACTTCCTTTTCCTATATATGGACGTTATACAACCTTCCATGGAAAACTTCCAATATTTTCAGATGTCCTGTTTTTCACATTCCAGAAAAATTATAAGGAAACATTAATATTCCTTAAGGTGACATTTATAATATCAGAGCGCCCTAGCACAAACGTCCTCTAACCTATGCCAAAGACAAACTTCGCAATCCAACATATTTGTTTCACAAAAACATATTTCTCCACTTTTCTGTCCTTTTAAAAGGTCAGGCTACGGACACAAAATGGCTACAGTCTGGTTCTGTAGTTTCTCGAGTATAATATCCAAATTTTACTTATAACAATGTTCATATTATAGTCCTGATTGTCATGATATTTTTTCTTATGATTGGTTCAATTTCTGAATTTTAATTGGCTGCTGTTGTATTTGTTGTAGACTGAACCCTTACAGTTTTAGGGTGGAATAAAAATGTTTAAATTAATTAAAATGTTAAAAAATGTACATCTGCTACAGAGGTAATTGTTTTTCCAGGCACAATTTGAATATAGAATGTTTGAGTTCACCAAAATGAATCAAGTTAGACAGTTACTACCTACTAAAAATTGAAAAGTACCATGTACTTATGAATTCAATATTCAACACAATAGATAAAATGCCATACTTTTTAATGGGGGAATAATATCCACATTTTCTTCATATTTATTTCCAAGAGCATTTAGTGCCACGTACTTGCTCTATTTTAAGTTATTTCCCACTTTACTCCAAAACTAATCTTGATCCAAAGCCAAACTTCCTGAGACTAGTGAGATCTGTGCGGTAAACACACCTGAAAGCTAAACACACCTGAAAGGTGCCAAGTTCAGGAAAATTGTCTTATATTTGGTGTTGAAAAATCCCCAAAAACATATTACTTATATATTATTTAAAGTATAAATAAGGCCTTCAGATAGATTTTAGGTTTACATTTTTTTACCTTCTGGGTAAATTTCCCTGTTATCTCACTGATGACACCATTTCCAAAGCAATGTTTATTGTAATTTTATTAAAATTATCTCTAGATATGCCTAGATATTTTTGTACTATATATTACAAATATTTGTTCTTAAGATTTTTTTTTCAATTTGCAGAGAATACAGGAACATACATGAGATAACTGATTTGTTTAATCTGGGTCTTCTCTTATTCTCTGTAAACTTGGATACGAGTCCTTATTTTAAATCAAAAAGGCATGCCAGTAACATACCTTAACTTTTAAACATAATAAGTTACAGTTAATATATCAACTTAAAACATAAGACAGTTTATTTTCAGTCTCATTTTGCATTAATCAACCATGGTTTATGGCTCAGCATGTTGTTTGATACAAGCCAATCAGGGCTTACTCAACAAACCTTTATTAAGCAAATTTCATTAAGTGTCCTATGTACATCATGCAGTACTGTAAATTACCATAGATTTCCATAACAGGAGTGCTAGGTCAGATGAAACAGATAGTAGAGGAAAATCTGGTGAGGAAACATTTGATTCCCATTGTCCATATGTTCCAATTATTTTCAAAATACCTTCAGTCCAGCAGTTTCATAGCTGATTACACCAGGCTAGGATAGTCATATAGTTTGGCCTTGAGGCACTATTAAAATATTTCCCAATTTCTACTGCAAAACATCTGGTTCTTAGATTTAACTAGCGTATAAAATATGTTGCTATCTATGTAGCAATACATTGTTAAAATTGCAATTGTTTTAGTTGCATCATAATTCTAAGTATTTCAGTTCTTTTGCAGAATTTTTTTTTCCAGAAATGATGGGAAAAGAGTAGTTTTCTCTCCTCCAAATCTTTTTATCCACATTCAAAATAATTTGTTATAAGAGCTGGGATACAAGGTAGCTTTTTGTCCTTGGTCTTCTTTGGGTTTTCTCACTGTTATCATTTTGCAGGTGAACCAGAAAATAATCAAAACCAAGTATTCTTTTACTTGAGATCTCAGCAGGTACATGTCAGAATTCAACATTTTAAAAAAACATTTAAAAAGAAACCTAATATAAATACAGGTTCATTTACATCCAGGATCTATGGAAGGTTGTGTATAGCCACTGGGGAAAACAATTTTCCTAAAACATTGGTAATGTTATGCACACTGGAGAAGAGATGGAAAGATTAGCCTGGCAATATGGGTCACTTTACTAATCTCAGAAGGAAGGCTAAGTCAACCTTGACCTAGTGAGAATCGAACTGATAGCAATCAGAATAAGCCTGCATTATACTGCATTCTAACCACTGCATCACCACAGCTCTTTAATGACAGAAATGGTGTCTTAAATATTGTAAGCCGAGGTCACATTTTGGTTTTTAAAATCCAAATATGAAAAAATGTCCAAGTTTTTTGTACTCAATAAGAGCTTTGGGGACAACAATCTTTGCAGTCCTGCTCTAGATTTACAGCATCTTCTGTATGTTACTGAAAACATGACAACTGTTTATATGAGATCTTGAGTGCAGAAATGAGTCTTATTAGAAATGAATGCTTAATGTGCACTAAGATATTTTCCTTGAAATACTTAAATTTGGAAATGACTTGCTTTCTAATCAAACATGCTTTTAATCATACTCCACTTATCAATAATATGTAGAATGTGACAGTACAGTAAAATATCATACACACACACACATATAAAATTTCTATACAAAATATTTCAAATATTTCATGTATATTTTGTATATAAATTTTCTATATAAAAAGCTTTATTTCTAGTATTTCTATGTAAAAAGCTTTAACCTTCAACTGGTGTCTTTTAACTACATTCAATTTTTATTGCAGCACAACTGGAATGTGTGGCATGAGGCATCTTAATTTATTTCACTGTACCGTTTATTACTTAAATAGAATATTTTCATAAGAAAAAAATTGATTATCTTGTTCCTGTGCCAATAAGTAACTTATTCATTTCAAAGATGCTAAGGAATACCAAGTTCTCTTCATCTATCGAACTTGCATTTAGCTGATTAGAGTAATTGGAGAAGTCACCATTTTAATAAGGGAAAAAATACAAGAAACAGCTGCATTCTTTTCCTTTATTCTAATTAACCAATGTCTTGTGTCCACATGCAACTTATTGCTTTAGACATTATTGAATGTACTTCAGACAAGATCAGTCTAGACAAACGTATATAAACATCAAGACTTTAAAACGCCAGTGAAGTGCAAACTCATTTTATACATTTATCATAAAGAACATAAAAATATACTCCAGCTGGTAGGTAAATCATGTTAATGTTCATAAGTACTTCATCAGTATTGCCCAATCTCATATGCCATTGTCATTGTGATGGGTGGCAATCCAATCAATGTGGTATTTCAGTTTAGCCCAGGAAAATAAGTGTCAACTTTAGTCCTGTAATTATTTTCAATAGTATGTTTATTATACTTTGTGCTGTGATTTAATAAAGCTTTTCTATTTGGCTTTTTATTGCACTCTACATCTCCTGGAATTTGTAAATTAGCATTACATCTCGTAATGCTTTTTTTAAAAAATGCTTTATAAATGAAAATATGTAAGCACCAATGCATAAAGTACAATATAGATATGTCACTTTGTGTTTTTTTCACGAAGTTCCTGAATACAATCAGTTACAAATGTCATCTAAAGAGCAGCAATTTTTTTTTTTATAAAGAGGTAAAACCTACTCCATTATTCATATGTATTCTATGTTTGTAATAAAAATATCTAATTTTAAACTGTTACAATTCCATGCTTATTTAGGAATCCACTCAAACTAATTAGAAGGTCAGAGCCCTTCAGGTGCATCTTCTCGTGTATATTTCTAGTTAAACAGCTGATGCCTCTCAAGTCTGTTTTCTTGCTGAGAATCTGCTGTTTCAAAAGCAATTTGTGAGCACAAATAAAAATATACAGGATCTAAGTCCCTATGTTTTTCCTGCTCTGATGGACTTCATTGGGAGAAGGGAAAACATGCACGCTTCCAATGTGGATCTGGCCTCTGATTTTTCTCAAAGATAACTGAAAAAGCCAAGACATGGAAGCCACAAGGGGGCCTAATCTAATGAGATCTGTTGAATAAGAGAAAGGAAAATACAATAGTAGATGATCAATAGCATACATTGCTAAAGTTTACAAACTTTTGCATTTAAACTTCAGTAATGTAAGGCCACATCAAAAAAAGAGTTATAAGGTCACAGGCTGGATTTGTACTCTTTATTACTGGACTAAAAAAAAAAACCCGGTCCATTTGTACACTGAGACAAGTCGATCTTTATTAGATAAAATCAGCATGTTTGTTAAACAAAAAAAACCCCCAATATTAGTACAGTATATGGTTATTTTGAAAAAAAATGCTTCATCAATCACAATTTATATTGATGACAGTATATTTTGCTGCTACTGTATATTCTGGGACTCTAAACAGAGCATCAATGGGATTAATTTTAACAGGGATTTCATTTCAGCAAATCCATGAGATTCCATACATTAGCAATAAGTATGATTTTGACATTCCATCTCACCCTCCTCAAAATTGCATGAGATTAGTACTTCAACTTCCCATGAGGTGGGATAGGGGGACCAAGCTATTACTGGAATACATAGCATGGTACTATGTCTAGATATTAAGCATGGAGTACAGGAAGGTAACATGGATCGTTGGAATAGATGTAGGAAAAGTTAAAGCCTTCTCTGTTATCAAAGGCTGAGGAGGAAGAGGAGGAGATTGGACATAGTGACCCTTTGGGAGCTGCATGCAATGAAATTTCATTTTAATGTATGCCAATTGGTGCACATTCAAAGTGACAATAAAGTTATTCAAGTTCTAAGGAGGAGGAAGAGATATTTAATCAATTTATATGGCTGTCAATTTGCCAAGGAACAGCTAAAAAGACATGGTTAACTGTAGTCAACAATAACAACAAAACATACAATCTGGCTGTTATCCCACACCATACTATCTCCCAAAATGGGCATATCTAACATCCCAGCCTGAAAGCCAATATTTTAATGCCTTGTGAAAAGCTAGCAGAATCAGGACCAACTGAATCTCAAGGAAGATCATTCGAAAGCCAGGCATTGTCATGGAAGTGGTATTCTTCCTGGGTCCAGCCGAATGATTTACAGGACGGAGGGCATGGAATGGAACAATACAACTAGAGACAGGCAGTCCTGAAAATAATCAGTTCTTGCAAGAATTAATAGAGAATCATCACCTTCACTTCAACTGCACTTCTGTTGATGTTAAATGCAAGTTCAAATCCTTTCTTGCAATATGGATAGGGAGGGACAGAGTGCATGTGTAAATTATGTGCAGGCAGAGAAATCCTAGCCATAACTGACATGTCAACTTTTGACATAGAATCCATTGTAGTTATTTTTGCATGTTTATTTGCTAACACATTGTCTTTATATTGCACAGAAATGTTAGACAATAGCATCAGAATGAATACATGAATTTTATGCAGTTTTGATCAGAAGGCTATATGCACAGTAACCCTAACATAATTTAAGGAAACATGTGAAAATATCCTGTTCCTTTCTTTTCTCAGAAACTTATTTTGTTCTCTGTAGAGTTTTAGAGGTCGCTTTTGAATCTGACAAAGAAACTTTCCTTCACTTACCTTCCTCAAGTTGACATCTGAGAACCAAATATAATTTCGGACAAATTCTCCCATCCAATCCCACATTGTTCAGGGTGGCCATATGTTTCTCCAAAGCAGCTTTTTAGAGTACACAAATGATTTCAGAGGGAAAAAGGTATTCAAAAACTTCCCTTTCAAAAATTTCCTTAAGTTATGTTAAGATATTCAGATGAGCGTCTTCCTTAAAATAGTCTATGAACTCCATGACAGTTTACAAGGAAAAAACTAACCAAGATAAACTACCCAATCATGTTGCCTTTTTCAGTTCTCCATAACAAAATTATCCTTGCTAAAATAATAAAACGAATTAGTATATTCATGTCTAATCTTTACTTCAAAATAACATACAGGATTGACTTATAAAATCTGTGTTACTGTACAGTACTTAATCATGGTTAATTTTGTAAAATAGTAGATTAGTTCTGATATTAATCCTATCAGTAACACTGTAATATTATCAGTGTTTCCAGTATTAAAGTCTTCTGAAACGAGTGGGAGTTGTTGAAAAGGCTGCACTATACATGCTACAACTTGTAATATGCATGCTAAGCAGTAAATTATATTGGGCTTTGTGAGATTTATTTTAAAAGTAAAGATAATTATATTGCCTATCTCATTCAGCAGTCCAATGAAGCACAAATTTTTAATACTGCCTTCTATTGCATTCTTAGCAGATTAAAAAATGTTTGTTAACAATAAGATTTTTTATATAATCAAATAGTATTATCCCGAATCTTTACATAAGCCAATTGATTTCCCTTTGTAATTAGTCTCTCAAAATAGCTGAGGGATTATGCTCCTACTAATGTAAGTCCCTTTTCATATTTCACCACAAATAAACACATTTGTTTTTCCACCCTAAAAAAGGTACAAGTTACCATATCAATTTGTAAGATAATGATGGCACTTTACAAATTATTTCAAAAAGCCAACAACCTCAGCTATTAATGCCTTTTTAGGACAGATATATTTTCTCTAGATAAGAGCTCAGATGTAGTCCAGGAGGGACATAGGATCAGTCATTAAAACTTTAATTCAAGTCACACTTTAAATAAATTGCTTGATAATTTTTCAATATTTGATTTATAGTTATTAGCATGCATTACAGAGAGGCCACTGGGTACTAATATATTATTTTGTGCATTCTCTCATTCAAGATAGGAAAGCTCATTTTTCAAAGCTTAAGAAACCAAATTCTCATCAAGCTACTTGGAGGTTTGGCTGTGTTTTTTCTTGAACTATATCAAACATCTACTTACTCTCGGGTTACATAGGAAATTAATATGTTGTTGTGATATCCTTTTTTCCAGTTTAATCATGCTCCATCTTATCCTCTGTATTAAAGTCAGAAAGTACAATTAGCACAAACTGTATAGGTCAGGGAAAGTATATGAAATTATTCCAGTGGTTAAATGTACTACTGAGTGATTGGCTCTTGTCCATCTGAATCTCTAATATTGTTACTACTTGACACTGCAAAAGTGCACTAAACTGTATTGTAAAACTCTCTAAGGTCGAACTATATAGTTTAAAATTAGGGCAAGAAGGTGGTCTTATGGAGCACATTGCTTATAAATACAGATAATGCTACAAAATACTCCATACTTGATAGTACCAGTTGCTTCAGAGTTTACTGATCAGTAATTTAAACTGATACTTAGAAAAGGAATTAAAGGTGGCTCTGTTTAATTAACTCTGTTAAACAGTTTACTGTTTGCTATAATGTTCGAAAATGAATTTTAAATTTCAAAACATTTCTCAAATCTCAAACAATTGCAGAATATATTAAGATAGTGTGAAACCATTTGCTTTAATATTAAGGTTTATTAAATTTAATGACTGTGAATTGTAAATAAACCTTTTTTTCTAAAGCTTTTCCCCCGTTTTTTCTCATTTTAAAATAAAAAATTAATACTAATATTTTATGTTTAAAATGTCAGGAGTTGAATATGTGAACTGCCACCATTCATACACTAACACATGGAATTTCAATTGAGTGTTGCTTAAAGTTCTGTAACTCTTGTTGATGAAATATGGAGATTTCCCTTCTCACCAGCCACTTAATCAACAAAATATGGTTCCTGAGTGTAAATCTGATATGTCAGATTTCATTTACTGTGTTTGACATGTTTTGAAATATCTGAGGAGTTTAAAATGGGATGTGCAAATCAACATTTGCTATTACAGTCATCAACCTATGAATAAGCTTTTGCTAAAGAGTACCTCTGTGCTTATATAACATTCTAGAATATCAAGAACATAATTATGTTGCATTAATGGGAAAAATAAGCAGTTCTCTGCAATCTCCCAATATGCAAATAAATAAGTCAGCAGTAAATTAAGATATATGCTATTCAAAACAAAACATGTGTTAGATGAGTAAGTGGTAAGTATCATTAAAAATATGTTAGATGATGATTTGGTTAAGTTCAATTTAATATATTACAATATAAGATAAACTTGAGTCCATAATAATAAAGATCATATGTGAAGTTAATGTAAACAATAGATTTCCAATTATTTTGTTTTTCTTACAAATTTTCCCTTCTCACTTTGTATTTGCAAGTATGATTCATGCCCTTGTTACCTCACAGTTAGACTACTGCAATGTATTTTATGTAGGATTGAACTTGAAAATGACTTGGAAGCTGCAACTGAGCCAAACTGCACCAACCTAGCTATTAAAAAAGAGGAGTGGATTTAGTAGCAAAAGACCCATACTCACTTTGTTGGTTGTCAATAGACTTTGGGGCCCTGTTGAAGATACAAGCTGTAACCTATATAATGTATGACACAGTTCAGCATCTGTACATGTCTCTGGAATAGAATCAGTCATCCTATAATACCTCTCCTAGAAAGGTGGCAAAGGTCTCCCATTTGCATGATGTGAAAGGAGTGCGAACCAGAAGTGTGTATTCGCCCACTCTGTGGAATATCTTGATCCCTGAGATGCAGAGCCTATTTGTTTTTTCTTTGCAAAAAATTTAAGACCAACCTGGTCCAAACACTTTTCAGCAAAGATGGTGAAACTAGACTATTATTGTAATGTCCTTTTTAATTAGTGATTGTCTAACTTTTATTTTGACCATACTAAGGATACTAGATCATGTTGAGTTGCTAGAACTAAAACAAAACAGATATGACTAAATAAATACACAAATAAATAAATAAATAAATAAATATTAGCGATGTTTCTGCAAGTATCCATTGTCAAGAGATGAAGGGTGATTTTTCTCATTGGAGAAGTACATTTTCCTAAATTGTATTAAAAGAAAAATTGAGAAAAGTTAAAATGAACTGATTAGTAACTTTTCTTAAAGAGGGTCTTGTGACTATCCACGTGTCCAAAATTCATTAATGCTTTACCCCTCAGAAGTTTTTAATAGCATAAAATTTCTCTGTTACACGATAAAATGCTGAAAACAGATCGAAGTCCCAATACTTGGGCCAGGGAAACAGAATACTGGCACATTTTTTTAAAAAAAGTCTCCCTACTATTTGCCATGCAAAGATGCTGAAATTGGGATATTTAAAAAGTTCAAAACATCTATACTATTTTTATACACAGTAAGAAGCAATAAAAACAACTCAGTTAAGAAAAAAGATCTTCAAGCTCAAATTCATATTTGTATGTAAAACTAGTCGATGAATCTCAAAGATCCTGGTCATGCACGTAAGGCAGTAGAAAAAGGAGTAAAATGTATAGATCCAAAATGAGTAATTTGCAAAGCAGGTAAGATATGAACACCAAATATTAGGGAAGCCGAAAAACATGCCAGAAATGTTGCCATATTAGCAGAACGTAAACAACCTGACATTCACAAGCATTAAAAATGTATCATTTTAAGAAACCTGAGTGAAAATTTACAGGAATATAGTGCTAAAATTCAATGCTTAGGACACCCTGCCAAGGTCAACATATGCATCATATTGTTGCTGTTTCTGACTCCACACAATCCAAGTCTTCAGATGAAAAAGTTTTTGGAGATCCAAGCAGTGTGTTATCGGAAATCCTAAATTTAAGAAAGGTAACTTTATATTTCCTTCAGAGGAACTTTTTATGACAAAAGTGTGCATTGTTTTTTTAACGTACTCCAAATTGCTATTAAATGTTCTTCTTCGTATTGTCAGATTTGCCGTTTTTATGAGTTTTGGCTTCTTCTTGTCCAATGAGACGAATAACCTTGTAACATCCTCGTGTAATTTTGACCATCCACATTAAGTTTATAATATCCAATATGATACTGGGGATAAACCAGGCGGTTTGAATTACAAATCCTAATCTGTAGTAGGCTTCTGTTCCAAACTCAGAAGCCACACTGGTATAATAAATTGGAATGACTATGATCCTCCCTAGGAAGAACATGATGGTCATTAGCAGTCCATTGATGATGTTAGCTTTTGAAGCTTTAGAATACCCCAATACTTCAAAGAACCACCTATAAGAGAAAAAGGATTAACAGAAATCAAAACCAGAAAGATACAATAGTATTAATTTTATCTCGGCAAAGTCTGAGACCATATCTGCATATCTGCATTTTATTTGCCTAGAATGGGTAAGAAATTTGCTGCCCTGAAATCTGGCTGCCGCCACAATGCCATCCTTACCACATACTTGGAAAAGTCTCATGCGGCATGGCTATCTCCACAGATTTAATGGGCAGCTTGCTAGGGGGGATGATAGGCAGTTCTTTGGCTGAAATTCCAGCCCCATTCATCAACCTATGAAAAGTCCCCTCCAAGTTGTATACATAATGCTTTAGTTACTCCAAAATTGCAATCATTTTGTTTCTTCCCTCCTGTCATATTGTCAACTAATTAAACTGTTTGTTGTTTTGTTTTGTTTTAAATCCTTGAAACTATGAGTTGACTGATTATAGTGAAAGGTTTTGTATCTCTTTGCTGCCATCTAATGATCTTTGTAGTGAACTGATCATCTGGATTTGGACAGCAACTGGATAGGGAGGGTGATGAAAACCTGAAGTTTGAGAAATGGGTTCTGTGGGGATCGGTAAGCTCCCCAAGAATATTACTTAAAGAGAGGTAGAAAGGAGCAAAGCTCTTGTGAACTGTAATAATTGAGAAGAAAATTCCCTGTCAGGTGAGCTACAGAAATTTAAAAGATAAGTTCTTTCCTTTACACTTCGAATTACCTGTAATAATCCAAGAACAGCTTAGTCAATTTCAGGACTTGAAACTCCATCAACCAACTGACTAATCCTATGGGGGAAGGGTGTGTGCAGAATGGCTGTAGAAACCAGGATTCCGATTAACCTAACAGCTCAAAGAGAACTGAGGGGTTGGAGACAGATCTGAGATTGGATAGAAGAGGTTGATCCAACAGACAACTAGCAGCAGCAAATGGAACCAAAAGATTGTCAGTGCCAGACATGTTCTCCCACATGCATCAATGCACTTGGCACTGCCCACATATGTTTCAAGGATAAGAGAGATAATAATAAATTCTAGTAGAATAAAGATTCTTAATCTACATTAGGGCTGCCTCAACTGCAGAGGAGCAATGATCTAAAGTATATTTTCTTAGTTGATAATATATTCTACTCTTGTTCTTTGTGGTAAATAAGAATAAACAGAGGCACAGAAATGAGCCATTAATTCTCATCAATAGGTGATATGTATAAATCAACAACAGGACAAAAATACTCTATTTCAGCATAGATGCTAGAGAATGCATAGATGCAGGAAAAGTGGGGTCCTGTATCATTTCTCTCATCTTCCTTTGTGTAAACAGACCAAAGTCAAACTCACAGGATATATTGTTAAATTTTGGAAATGTGCACAATAGCTGTTCTCCTTGAACTAAAGGAAATTTTGAAGAGACATGAGGCAAAATTTAGTATTCCGTTAGATCTTATTATATTTAGTTCTCCTCAAACCCTTCTATTCTAATAAAGTGGGAAATATTCCTTTCCCTGTGTGATTTTATTCATGTTGTCCTTACTCCAGTATAGTTCCTGCATTTGTTGAACGAATAGAAGCAAATACAGCTGAATGAATAGAAGTAAAGAAAGGGGTAATATAGTTCCTTTTCTTCTTATTGATATAGACATAGGAAGTGAAATAAACTTAAAGCAAGATCTAACAGAATGTTGAATTTTGTCTCATGTCTCTTTAAAACTTCCTTTACACATTATTAAGGATCATTATATAAAAGCAAATGCATTAGGCCTCTGACAAATTTTAGGGGTTAATAATTTGTATATATATGTACAGCATTACCATCTATTTTATTTTTTTCAAAACAGTGAGGCTCCTCTGAAGTGTTTTTCTAGTTTAAACTATCCAGATGATTCAAAAAGGAGGGAAAATAACTTATATTTAGTTTAGATTGTTGTACCTTGCTTTCTATAATTTTTGTTGACCAGCTCAGAAAAATAATTGAATTGTTTATAGATGTCAGGGAGTTCAGCTGAAGTGAACATCTTGACCATTTTCCTTTTGTTAACGATATAGGCCAGGAATATAAGCGGTTACTATAAAGATATGTATTCATAAACTATATTTGTGTGTTAGTAAAGAGATTCTCTTCACTTCAAAGCAGCAAAGACAAATAAATAGCAATGACATAGCTCCTGAAAACAACTATAGAAAGAAAACTGAAACCAATTTGAAGCCAAACCATAGATACTAGTTTTGTACCTGGTGCCATGCTGCAAAAGTAGCACAGCAAAGGCTTCATTTGCGATGAATGGGCCTAATACCTTCCGATAGCAATAATGAAATGACCTTAGAATCACTTTTTGCATGAGAGATGAAACAAACAAAATTAAAAAAAATAACATTTTAATGTAGTAATGAGGCAAAGAGGCTATTTTCTTCATTCTAATTCTCCTTCTAATGCCTTTACTCTACATGTCCTGGCCAAAATAAAGGAGAATGACAACATAAAGTTATACTAAAAGAATTAGACTGTTGAAACTTAAAAGAAAACACTATGTTAAATGTTCAAACTCTGAAATGAAAGTAAATGAAAGTAATTATTCAATTACTTGAATTGCGTAAGCGCACCAACGTGCCTACCGTCCCTGTCCTATTGATTCTTTTTATTGTTCTTATGTATCCATCTCATGTATTCATAACTATGTTTATACTTACACCTGTTATCTTACAATTGCTTGACAAAATAAAATAAATAAAATAAAAATAAAAATCAGTAAAAAAGAAGGCAATGAGTTAGTAAGTTCAAACTATACATAGCAATGAATGAGAAAAGGGAAGGGAAGGGGAGGGAGGGAGGAATGGAGAGAGGGAGGAAGGAAGGAAGGAAGGAGGCTGGTATATAAAATACTATTTATAAATATAGTCATACAGAATGGTCCAATGTACACTCTTGTTTAGTGAAACATATTAGAAGTTAAATAAACAGTATGTGACTCTTTAGAAAATTTCAAAAATTAATTTCTATACCTCATTCTTGGTACACGGATGGATCATGCTTTTGACTGAGATTTTAACAAGTGTTTGATGTATCTCAGAAATGATTATATAATACAGTAGCAGATATGAACAAATAAAACAACAAGAATGAAATAAACTCACAAGAGATAGTTCCATACAATTTTTGAGAATACATGCAACTTAAAGGTTGACCCTTTTAAGGTACCTAAGTAAGGCAACTATTCCAAGAATCATTGTACAAAGAAAAAAAAAATCTTAACATTTTTATTTAAATAAAAGTATCTTTCTGCTTTAAAGAGCCTTGAATGGATATTAAGATAAATAACAATATTTTAGTTTGAATAGTTATCTTTTTAGAAACTATGAACAATTTCATTAAGTCCTCTAGCATTCATACATTTAATTGATTGTGATGTGGTGTTTGAGGCACTGTGCTGTAGTAGCTTTCAAATTTCATTGTATTTGCAGAATGCAATGACAATAAAGGTATTCTATTCTATTCTAAAAAAACCTCAATTAATATATTTGGGTCATTTTCATTAAACCTTTGCTAAAACACCAGTGACCACAAGGTTTAACTTTAAAAAACAGTGATACTGTATCATAGTATATAGACAGTGCACATTTGTTAGGTCAGTAGTGATTGAATTACAAATAGCAAGCTAAATGATAATGTAAGAATAACTTATAGAAAATATTGCCTACCGCTGATTCACAAAAGGGGTAGACAATTCTGCAAGCAGACGAAAATTAGCAAAATATGCCAATACTCCTCTATCCTAGGAAAAGGAAATAGAAAAACAAATCAGAGATCACAGTTCTAAGTCTTCTAAAAATAACACATAATATAAAACTTCTAAATATCAACATTATACTCTTAACATAAAATAATAGTAGTAGATTAGATAATTAACATCATAGAATACTGTTTAGGAAAATATACCAGGTTCTTCAATCCTTTCTCTAATGAATCTAGTATGCCACTTAACACATCCTCTAGAAACTATTCTAAAGATCTACCCACTATATTATTAAAAACTAATAAGAAAAATCATTTCACAAGGATAACTTCAGTAGCTCAAATTTATGTACACTTTATCCACATAGAATATAAATGATCTTACTACTTTTGAATAAATGCTACCGTGGTCAATGCCCTGATCTCCACATTTCCATGTTGTTATGCATTCTATATATATAGTCTTCAACTTACAACCAGAACCGACACAAAATTTTCAGTTGCTAAGTGAGATAGTTGTTAAGCGAGTTTTGTCCCATTTTATAACCCATCTTTCCACAATTATTAAGTAAATCCCTGAAATTGTTAAGCTCGTAATAAGGTTGTTATGTGGATCTGTTTTCCCCATTGACTTTCTTGTCACATGACCCTGGAACACTGCAGCCATCATACATATGGGTCAGTCGCCAAGCATCTGAATTTGATCACATGACCACTGCAACAGTTGTAGGTGTGAAAAATGGTCCTAAGTTACTTTTTTGCAACTTCAAACAGTCATTAAACAAACTGCTGTAGGTCAAGGATTATCTATATATATAACTGAAATCTGCAATGGTTCAGTATGAGATCAACAATTCTGATTTCTGGTCTTAGTCAGATTTGTGTATGGTTTATTAACTACCAAATTTGCATCTAGGTTAAATTCTGAATGTTGCTATTTAATTTTGAAGCTTCATTCTCTTAATCCCAAATATACTTGAAAGAGGACAAGTATAAAAGGCAAAGCATATTAACTGAAGGGCTATTGATGAACACAGGATGTATTGATTACGAGACACTGTAACTTTCTTAAGTGATTCAGAACAGAACAGAATAGAATTATAGAATAGAATAGAACAGAACAGAATTCTCTTATTATATACTTATAATTATATATATACTTACAATATATATATTATATATATACTTATAATTATAGTATATACTTATACTTATTATCTTGTAAGCAATTGACAAATCAAATTAAATTTAAAAAAAATTATTGACCAAGTGTAACACACAAGAAATTTGTCCCTCAGTGTATATACAAAAAACAAAGTGATAGGTCACTTTTTTGTCACTTCCCATAAGCAAAATAATATAAGACAGCTACATATTTGATAAATAAGTTCAGTTCTGAAATGAAGAATATTGGTCACCTTTTTGACATATCAAGTTTTATTCCTTTCCTGTGTTAGCTACTGTATATCATAATCCTCATAGAGCAGTTACTGTCTTCTTGAGAAGAACCATGAATCTTAATGGTAAGTCTATTAAAATCCATTTTTGCTAAAATACATGTATACTTGTTGTGTTATAAAATTAACATGGAACTTACCAGTACAAAGTAATATGCATATATAGCCAGTATATGGTGAGTTACAAAAAATACATCCCCAATTGCCTTCCAGTGCCAAATAATAAGCAACAAATCTAAAAAGAAATAAAGAACAGATAAATAAAATTCTACAATTATTATATTTTATTTTAAAACTTCTAATGCAGCAAGACAGAGACAAATTTACTTCTCTTTTTCTGTTATCAGGATAAAAATTTCCAAGTTGCCCTTGCCAGAACATCATCAAAAATAGAACCCTAAGCTTTGACTTATGATCTCTTACACTGATTTTTCCTATGATATAAAAATCAGATTTGCCTCATCATAGAAAGTTATTATCAAATCTAGTCCTGAAGTTAGCTAATGTTTCAAACTATAGCAATCTCCTCCCACCTTACGTTGAGAAATATTTGAGTTTTTATTAAAGACATGCAGGAGGTATACTGTATTCATACACGTCCTGAAGTAGCCTTTTAAAACTGAGGACCAGTGATGAAGAAGTTGAACTTTCAAAACAAAACTATATGTTTGCCACTGATTAATCAATATCCATCTCAAGGAGAACTCAAGAGGAAGACATATAATTAGGAAACTAAGTGTCCCTCCTTGAACAGGCCTTGTTTATTTTCTCTTAGGAAAATATTCTATTCTATGGTTATTAAATTATTGATACCAAATTAGAGGTAGTACCATGGAAGCAGGAAGAAAAATTGGGGGAAAAGTAATTATTGTTACTCAAGCTTGAGAATGAAAAATTGACAGAAGGAAATATTTTGATACTTAACACAATACTGTCATGTCATGAAATAAAATAATAACATTTTTACGGCACAATTTTTGATGTGAGGGAAAATATGGTCTGTTTCCTACAGACAGACTTTTCTAAAGAGGACCATGTTTTGGTAAAGTTTCTGTTAAAAGATTCTTTTAAAACAGATGACTTACAATAAATCATACACCTAATATTTTACACATTACCTGAAATGAGGTAGCCTACAGTGATAGCAAGGTTTAGTTGCACTGTAGAAGGATCACCACTATAAACAAAGATATCAAAGGAATTACATTATGTTAAATGTAACACACCATAAATATTTTACATTTTGCTTATATTTATTTTTCCCCCACATATGATGATTCACTTTTTTTGATGTTGGAAGACAGACTCCACATCTGGTAAGATGATCCTATAACTCTAGTAAATGGCAAGAGAAAAGCTTCCGCACAGACATATTTAAGAAGATTAATAATAATATTCTGAAGACAAAAAATTGAGAGGATTAGCCATTATTCATCTAATTAGGTTTCTAACTTCCTCCACCTTTACTCTATCTCAATTTCAATGAAGGAGGAAAAATATTTCCATTCCAGCATAAGAAGTGATCCAAAGGAGGTGAGTAAAGGTAATCCTTAATTTACGACTGGTCACTTAGAGACCATTCAAAGTTACAATGGATCCCCCCCAAAAGGTACTACTGACCTGATTCCAAATTTCCAACAATCGCCCCCTCCGTAGTCACCTGACCATATTTTGGGTGCTCAGTAATTGGTCCACATTGAAGGCTATTTGAATCAGCTCAAAGTCACTTGATCTTGATTTACGAGAGTTTACTGAAAAACATTGCTTCTGGTTTTCAGCAAAAATGGCCCATAGCAAACAACAAGTTTGCTTAACAACTGTGAATTCATTTAATGGTCTCTGGTAATTCACTTAATTACAAAAAAGTGGTAAAATCAAATTGGTCATGTGATAACCTGTTTTTTTTATCATCATGACCTACCATTATAATGGGCAGATGCCATTTATGGTTGTAAGTCAGAACTACTTGCATATAGTAATAGTTGGGGACAGGCTGCCTCAGCGGGTGTTTTTTTTTTTGTTTAAATGGAGCAAAAGCCCAAATTTCCTCCACGTTATAGTTAAATAAATTGTAATTTTAGAAAGATTTGGGTAGCAAATAAATATATCTCTCTTATGTTTTTTTAATTAAACTTAAAGGTAATTTGACCAGCAAAAGAAATAACAAAGGACAGAGAAAATGAGATTTACAAACCAAGGTATTTCTTACCAAACACGGTCAGCATTAATAGCTTCATCATACAATAAAATATACACACAAAATATTCCAACCACCAAGGCATGGAATGTAGATACTGTCCTAAAAAGACAAAAGCAATCCCATTAAGTATATGCTACCTTTAATTTTATGGCACAATAATGAAAAAAATAAATAACTTCCCATGATCTTCAAATGAGATTTGTGCAATTTAAATGTTTCTTATGTACTGGATAGCTCATTAAAAATAATGTGGGTTGATTACAATTATAATATAGTTGTAACTCTGTAATTGAAACATTGCTTCATATGTTTTCAAGAGACAACTGGACATTCTGGTTTTTCTCTGAAGACGTTTCGCTTCTCATCCAAGAAGCTTCTTCAGCTCTGGAAGAAGCTTCTTGGATGAGAAGTGAAACGTCTTCAAAGAAAAACCAGAAAGTCCAGTTGCCTCTTAAAAAAGCACCTTTGAGACAACCATGACCTGAATGACTGAGAATCTCCACAGACATTTGCTCCATATAGCTTTTGTCTTGCTAAATTTGTTGTTACATTTTGGGATATACCGACCAATTGTTATTATGATTCTGGGTCAACTGCTTTATGATGCCTATGTTTTTCTTAATTATATCTGGAATTTACAATGATCCAAAATTATGGTGATGTTATCTGGTTGAATCCAGCTCTTGACAATTCTGTAGGCCAAGTCTTATCGGCGTTCCAAGTAACAACCTCCAAGAACAAAGACTCCGAGGCTAGCATTTCCTCAAAGTTCCATTTTATTAGAGATGTCATATTGGCACATCTGGGAAAACCCGAATCTGAGAGTTCCAAGTTTTTCCCCCTCCCAAAAGAAAGTCAAGAATTCATTCCCTATACCCACAAGTCCATCACATGGTCCAATCATTTCTTCGTCCCAACTGGAGACTATCCCCAGTCACTCCCCTCCAGGTGCAGGGCAATCGTCCTTGACTCCCAGAGAAAGGAATGTTGTTATGGCTAATCGAAGCTCCAAAGGAGAAAATGGCTTCCAAGGCTGACAAGTCTCTCACATCTTCTGATCTTGCACTATTTCTTTGAGTTTTTCTATATTCTGGCTGGTGTCAGCTTTGATAGTGTCCAACCAATGTGTTCTTTGACAGCCTAGTTTCCTTTTACTACTAACTTTTCCAAACATGAATTGTTTTCTCCAATGAATTCCCCCACATGACCAGGCCAAAGTAAGACACAGTTTTGTGATTTTGCCTTCTGGTGACATGTCTGGTGTTATGCATTCTAGTACTTGCTTGTTAGTCATCTTTGCTGTCCAACGAATATGCGGGAGCTTTCTTTAATACCACAGCTAAAACAAATCATTTTCTTCCTGACTTGCTTTTTAAAACTTTTACAACCATAGGCAGCTACAGGGAGCACAATAGAACGAACTAACCTATATTAGGTTGCCAGAAAATATCCTCACTTTTCCAAAAGATCAAGAATATTGAACTTTCTGGGCATGTCTGTTGGCTGAAATAAGGAGGAGAATTCTATGCTATGGATCAGATTTTAATATAGAGCCCTTATTTGCTTACAGGGAAAAGTATCTTTTCCTGAATTACAACATTTCTATTATTTCAAGAAATCATTTTTGCTTGGTGTATTATCTTGCTGTTAGCTTTCTGGCTTTTTAATGTAGACACATACATTGTAAAATCTAATGTAATGTAAAATCTTTATATTTTGCCATGTGGTCTGTCTGAATAAAATAAAAAATGTCGGAGGAAAAACAAGTCTCCCGGTATCTATTCATTTGACTTCGCTCCAAGTCAGAGAGAAAAATGCAGAGCATTCCTATATTCTCTCAGATACACAGGCTATTATTTTTTGAAATAAATTTCCCAAACAAATGTAATTGTTCTCCAATAAAATATATACAGCATATGCAGCAATAAATCATTAACCAAATTTAGACTATAAACTATTTTAAGTCAGGAACTGTTCTTTTGTGCTCTATTAAATGCTTGCACAATAGGGATATGCAAAACATTTGCTTTTGATCAGGCATGAAACATTGTGAAATTTAAATATGTCAAGACTCTGAAATGGCTGGCTCAACACAAATCAGCCTGCCAGTTGGCAAAATATTTAACCGCCTGTATGGCTCAACACAGATAGGCAAGAACCAGAATATAAACTGACAGAAAACAGCACTCCTTACTAGCACTGATGATGTTACCCAGTTAGGGTAATGAAACATTTGCAAGAAAACAAACAAGCTCAGAGACCACCAAGGACCTCCTCAAACTGTACTTAGCAGAAAAGGTTGCTTACTTAGATTCTTGTTTAAAAATTAAAATATATATATATACTGGAGCACCTGGGAGAAGCTGCCTTGCTTTTTGCAGGGAACTAATCTGCATATCACTTATTTCAAAGGCTATTTCGAAGAAGACAGAAGATTTATATCAGTTTGGTTTAACTGTGATGACTTGCTATGAATGTATCCTCTTGTTTTCTTTGTGTCCACCTGTATATTTGTATTAATTTTATATTTTTAGATATGGCCAAATAATTAAATCAATGAAGTTTTATTCTATTCGTACAACAACCTGAAATGGGCACTTTTGAGCATTTCCTTGAAATTATTTGTTTGGCATTTCATAAAGTACTGAACTTGAAACTATTTGAAATGAATCTGCATGCTGTTAAGTTTCTTTAAGAACTGTATTGGTTTACTATATATGGCTGCAAGTCAGAAATGACTCAGCACTATCTTGTAGCCACGATGCTGATTGGCTACAGGAAGCAGGAGTGCTATGTAGTAAGAAGCCAGAGAGCACATGGCTAATACTGTTAGTGTGTGTCTGTTAGACTACTGTTTGTCTACAGGAATGCTGCTACTGGTTTGCTAGGCTTCTACTATGCTACTCTACTATTTGGCAAATATCTTCAACACTGTAACTATATTTCTCCATTGATGCATGAATGTATTGAAGATGATGTATTGCTGTTATATCTACTGAACAAGAATGGTTAGTAATCTAATCTACTGATGGATGAACTGTGTATGATAACTGGAATGGAACTTGGACTGTATTTACATCACTGTATATAAAGACTTTGCACTTCAACTGCTGTGCTTGTGTGGTTCTATACTCACTGCTACAATCTGAACACTACTTCCGTCTGCTGTATTAATCCTTGACACCAAGGATACTCTGCTAAATACTTAACACATGCTTTATATATTCTACATTGATGCCAACATACTAAATAATATTTTCTGAGTAAGTTCTGCATTTAGTCAACAAGATTTATTTATTTTATTTATTTATTGTACTTATATACTGCCCTATTTCCCTGACAGGACTCAGGGCGGTGCACAGCCAAATTAAAATACAGAGGATAATACAAAATTAAGAACAGTTAAAAAACCAAATATAAAAGGCTGAAATTTATAAGAAGTTTAAAAGCCAAACTAGATAAAAACCAGATAAAAATTCTAAAAAACCCTAAAAACCCCTAGGCCAGACCGGCTTGATGAAATAAATAAGTTTTCAACGCGCGCCGGAAGGTCAAGAGATCAGGGATGATCCTCATCTCCGGGGGTAATTCGTTCCAGAGGGAGGGTGCCCCCAATGAGAAGGCCCGCACCCTCGGGGTCGCCAGCCGTCCACACCCCGTAGAGGCCGACTCTATGAGAGCGTACTGGCCGATGGGAGGCTGATAATGGCAGGAGGTGGTCCCGCAAATATCCTGGAGCCATGGAGCGCTTTAAAGATGGTAAACCAAGACCTTGAAGCGCACCCGGAGCGCTTGGAGCGCTTTAAAGATGGTAAACCAAGACCTTGAAGCGCACCCGGTGGACCACCGGGAGCCAATGCAGCTCACGCAAGAGCGGTGTAACATGGGAGCCCCGAGGAGCCCCCAACACCACCCGCGCGGCCGCATTCTGCACCAGCTGGAGCCTCCGGGAGCACTTCAAGGGAATTTGATATTTGTTGTTATGGGGAAAAAGAGGAGGAGGAAGGAGTATTATGTATGTTAGCCATTTGATGTGGTAATGATAAAGATGGGAGAAAAATTAATCAAACAAACAAATAAATAAATGTTAGATAACATGTAATCAACACTACATGCAAGGAACTTCTGCAGAGCATAGAATACATGTTTTTTCATGAATTTATAGAATAGGTGATACATTAATTATGTTAAAAAATAATTAGTATGCTGTGACTAATTCACAAAGTTAAACAGGATATCATATTTTATGAATATCCTAGATAGAATGTACTTTGAACTTAGATTAAGACATAATTTATATTAAGATTGCTATTTTTTACAAAACAATTTACTCTGAATATTATACATTACTATTGAACCATTTTTTTAAAAAATGATCTGTAAAAATAATGAAAGATTAACAGGTATTCATTCAATTTATCTTTATTTTAATAAATAGATAACTTTTACATAAATTACCCAACGACAATTTTGCATTAAAGACTATTTAACACAAATCCCAACTATATTTTTCTAAAGGAAATTCCTTAAACAATCCAGGTATTGTTCGAACAAACACACTACAGCTAATAGTCTAAACATTTCAAACTTTAAAATATTTATATATAACTATATAATGTTGTTTAAAAACTGTACCTTGTGTTCCATTCAACTTTCTTCTTTTGGTCAAGATTATTAAAACCAGATGTTAGGCGTGAAGATAGCCAAGAACTCAGCACATGAAAGCTAAGTTGAAATACAGCAAAACTTCCCACAGCGATGCCCAGATTGAGTTTATTAATCATCTTTCTTCTGCCTGTTAAAAACACAATTCCAAACACAGTTCCTCAGTTCAGGTATGTGGCCAAATAATATTACTACTTGTAAAATCAACAATAGTTTACATTAAGACTACAATTCTTGACAATGGGCACAGGAGAAGTGTGTATTTGCTACTGGCATGATCCACCTATATTGTGAAACTCATCTCTGGCTGCACTCACTGTTTATTGCACATATTCTGTAGATTGCAAAAGTAATACTTTACATATTCCAACCCATCTGTAAAAATTAGTCTAAATTTACGATATCAGAAGAAAATTAATGAAACATCTACTAAATCATGACAGCAGACATGATGACAATGATTCCACCTTACCTATATGTAACTCTATATGAAGTGATGGTGTAAGAACAAGAAATCAAATATCATAAATACATGCCAGTTGCCAAAAACCCACATTTTGGACACGTGACCATGGGGATGTTTTGACAATCATATGTATGAGGACCAGTCAGCCGTAAGTCATTTTTTTCAGTGCCACTGTAACTTTTGAATGGTCACTAAACAAATGGTTATAAGTCAAAGACTACCTGTATACTCTCCGTAAGGACTAGAGCCTCACTTATCATTGCAAGATGTAATGCAAATAATTAACAGAAATGAGATACTACAATTTCCTATTTTGGATTATGAGTTAATCTGGCTGTCACAAAGCTATGAACTGACATTAGGGGAGATAAATGAATTAATAAAAAAGATTGAATTTACTAGCTATCTATCTCATTAACCAATAATAAGCATCTAGTCCACCTAGTTTAATCACTACCTATATGCCTCCCACAGCCTAAAAAAGTGACTGGTATTAAATAAAAGCTGTGATTCTTAAAATGGCTACAACTGAAATGTTTAAAACTATTCCTTCCAAATTTTTTACTCAGTGTCTTTATGCCAAAGTTTAACAGGCCCATTAACCAAGTAGCTTTGTTTGAAATATCAACAAGATATTTTTAGATGAGAATATGCTCTAACAGTTCATAATGCCCCCCCACCCCGGCCCAGATTTCACTGGTTCGTGAATTCAACATCACTGGTATCATACAGTAAATAGGAAAGAAAATAACAAGGTTTGTAGGACTTTTCTGGTAGCAAAATATTTGCAGACATATATAGAAGAAACAGGAATTTGGTTTTAGAATAAGTATCACCAGTTTTGTGATTAATATTGCTTTCTAACACACATACACTTCACACCCAGAAAAGGAAATCAATATTGTGTATATATTGCCCATGTGAATTAAGCTATTTTGTACATCCCAGTTCCCAGCTTCCAGGATTGAATGAAGTAGCACCAAAAAAATTAAGGCTCTCCCAACCGCAAGAAGGTCTTTCTGCTAATAGCACTCTCAACATTCAATGTTACAACCAGACACTAAAGATATCCAGTATAGGCCAATCCTGAGAAATTTAATTATCTTGCATCCTTAATATATGAATAATATATACTAATGTATCCTTAATAAATTATAGTATATTATATATCCTTAATACATACCCTTAAGATATTAACTCATCCCAATGGGATTAACTGGCTTCACTTGTGCCGGGCCTGCTATGTACTCCATCAGGAATTCCAGCTAGTCGGGTCTAGGACAAGAGCTTTTTCTGCTGCAGCTCCCATCCTCTGGACCAGAGGTCTACAAACTTGGCAACTTTAAGACTTGTAGACTTCAACTCCCAGAATTCTCCAGCCAACATAGCTGGCTGAAGAATTCTGGGAGTTGAAGTCCACAAGTCTTAAAGTTGCCAAGTTTGGGGAACCTGCTCTGGACCATTATAACCCTTGAAGTGAGGTTCATTCCAACCCTTTTGACCTTTCATAAGAGTCTTAAGACTCAGCTCCAATTGGCCTGGAGCCCAGATGGCGTTGTGTCTTGAAGGTAGTTACTGGATTACATACAAGTTCCTAACCCCCACTCCACTGTATGCCCTCCCCAGCTACTTTTTGTTAATTTTAATGTTACATTTATTGTTCTACCATTATTAAACTTTTATAATATTTTTATCAGCTTGGGAGCTGCCCAAAGTTGTGTGACTGCATACACGTTTAATAAATAAATAGATATTGGTGAACAGTCCAATCATGGATAAATATATCATGACTAAAGATGGTATGGGAGAGACTATTCATTGCCGCATTTTTCCCATAGGAAGGCATGAGAAAAATAATTAAAATGTCTGGTGCCTATCTCACATTTATTTAGATTTACAATTATGGTGAATATATATAGACTTATTTAATTATGTCTATTGCACGAGTGTCAAACTCAATCGCGTGACGTTACGCATTGTGATGTATCGTGATGTTTTTTGCCTTTGCGGAGCTGGGTGGGTGTAACCTGCACATGATGAATCCTGCCTGCGGGTCACCATTTGACAGGCTTGGTCTACTGGATATTTATGAACATATTACGAAGAAATTAGTGGACCCACTAATGTTAGAGATACGTTGTTTAAAATGTATTATTGATTTTCTGTTGATCCTACACTATCGCAATTCCCTTTGGGGCATGACTAAATTTATTTATTATTTTGAAAAGTTCCTTATTTTAAATACTTATCTGGAAACTAATAGATCAATACATGTTTTAGTTGTTACTATACACATACACACCATTGTCTGACAATTATAAAATCTTCTGAAGAAGTATTTTTCCCTGAATAAGTTTTTTTTATTTAAAAACATTTAAAAGAGGTCAACTAGAGAAGACACATGAAACAACATCTCCATAGGAATAAAATTTTTGTATGAATAAAATTTATGAGGAAAAACAACAACACAATATCTTTCCTGGATATCCTCATCAGCAGAGGAAATGGCAGCAAATTAGAAACACAAGTCTATCAAAAAATCACTCACCTTAACCAGGTACATATTATTGGAATATAGATCAAAATGTCTGAGCAAATATAGAATTCTTCACCTGCCACATAATCCTTATTCACTTTATTCCTTCCTTCTTTCTATAATACTTACTTCTTTAGTTAGAATAAATTAAATTTAAAAACTTTCTTAGGTGATTTTCTGGCAAAACTGCAAAAAGTAATTTAGAAACAGCCCTCCATTAATAAATTGCTCCAATGGAATTAATAAAAGTACCAACATTGGCCTTATTTCCAGATGAGCAGGATCTGAATGGACTGTTCCTAAGTAAAAGGGAACATAAATTCATCTCAATGGAACTGTATGAAAAATATTTCCTTGTACTCTTATGGAAAATTTAAAATATTATTTCATAGGAAACATATATAACAGTATCAAAACTGTGATCGTCAACAATTCCAAGTCAACCTCCCTTTGTGGAAACAAAAGCTGAAGCTGGTTAACTGTATTAATTAGCTAAATGTAGTAACAGACTTATCAAAATTGCAGTATATGCTAACTCTGCAGGAGCATTTAATCTCATATGGCTTAGATCAGCAGGATCTGTGAGCCCAGAAGACTGTGTTCAAAGTTGTATTGATCTGAGCAAAGTGCTACTGGTTAAAATTCCTTAGGCCTCCTTTCCTCCAAGAACAAAAAGTACATTTTTGGACACCATGTAGGACTTTATCGGTCATCATCTCCTGAATCAAAAATTGTTAGCAATGCAGCTCACAGAACAAGGGTGTAATGTGCATTGGTCTAGGTGAGCACATAACTGCCTGCGTTTTGCACCAAAATGAAAACTTTTGAAAGTTTTCATTTTGAAATTTGAAACTTCCAAATGCTTCCTGAAACTTCCAGATGCTCTTCAAGGGAAGCCCCATGGAGAGCGCATTATGGTAATCCATACAGAAGATGACTATGTGTGAGTGACTGAGCGTGAGCCTACTGATCCAGGAATGAGAGTAACTAGTATACAACCTGAAATTGTGCAAAGGCTTTTAGTCACAACATCCACTTATTTATTTGTTTATTTAATTTATATATTAACCAAATATGTATTTTCTTATGAAAAGCAATTCTGGACAGCGTACAACAATGCCTGGCCCCCAGGCCGAGTAAACATAACCGGGCAAAATGTTAAAAGGGTTGTAACTGATCTAATCTCAGAAAAAGAATGCTCAATTAAGGCAGTGATAACAGCAAAGAAAGCACATCTACTGGGACCCACCAAATGTAGGTCCCTAGCTGATAGTACCCACAGCATGCCTTCTCTACCAGATCTAATGGAGCAGGCTGACATAGCCCGGGACGGGATTAGGCGTTGGTTCTGACCTGATACGCCGGTTCTCTTCGAGCTGTGAGGAGCATCCAAAAGTATGGGATGGTTCAGTCTTCCTTCTGATAGGCTGAGCTTAAACTTCAGAACACTCCTCCTCCTCCACGGGACTCCTCCCCAGCATTCCCCAGTTTTGGCGAAGATCGTAGTAGAAAGCAGGTGAGGCTTCCTTGGAACTACTATTTTATCTCGGCCGAAAACAGGACTCCCCCAGACGGAAGGAAAAACAGAAAAACAAAGTAGGGTGGGGTTGATGCTCCTCGCAGCTCGAAGAGAACCGGCGTATCAGGTAAGAACCAACGCCTATTCTCCTAGGAGCTGCTCGGCGCATCCAAAAGTATGGGACATACCAAAGCTTGGCCTGTGCTACTGGTGGGACGCCATCTGGGGCTGGATTCTGTCCCTGTCCTCCAAGACTCGCTGTAACACTCTCCTACCAAATGCAGCATCCGCTGATGCAAAGACATCAATTTTATAATGCCTGATTAAAGGAGAAGGAGATGCCCATGTGGCGGCTCGACAAATTTCCGTGATTGGAGCCTGAGTGGTCCAAGCTGCTGTGGTTGCTGCACTTCTTGTGGAATGAGCCGTGATGCCCCTGGGCACTGCCATAGCCTGGACTTGATAAGCTTTGGCTATGATCGCTCGTAACCAACGACCAATAGTAGATGAAGATGCCTTAGCACCCTGACTGTATAAAAGTTAATGAGTCCTAAGAATGCTTGCAGATCAGTTTTATTCGCGGGTCTGGGGGCCTGATTGCTCTGACTTTTTTTCTGTGGGGTGAATTCCTTCGCTGTCTCTAAGATATTCTAGGAATTCAACCTTGTTGGCGGCTAATTGGCACTTCTCCTTTTTCACTTTTAATCCCACTTCCTTGAATTTACTTAGGACTTCCCTTAGGCAGTTATGCAATTGTTTTTTATCCTTGGCTGATACGAGGACACCATCAAAATAAGGCACCACCCCTTTAATCCCTTGCAAATAGGTGTTCCATTAAGCTCTGAACACCCCTGGGGCAAAGCTGACTCCAAATTGTAATCTGTTGCATTTAAATGCCCCCCTGTGTGTCATGATTGTCTGGGCTTCTGCAGTTTCAGGGTCAACTGGCATTTGTTGGTATGCCTGTGTGAGGTCTAGTTTTGTGAAGATTTTCCCCCCTCCAAGGGAATGTAATAGATGCTGTACACTGGGACAGGGTATGCGCTTTGTTAGAGCGAGTGGTTAAGGGTTGCTTTGTAGTCCCTGCAGATGTGCACAGACCCATCTGGTTTAATTGGCGTGACAATCGGAGTTTCCCACTTTGCATGGTTAATTGGCTCTAGGACCCCTTGTGTGATGAGCTTATCCAATTGCTCATCGATCTTTGGTTTAAGCATGAAAGAGACCCACCTCACCTTTAGTCTTATAGGGGTTATGGTTGGGTTTAGGTTAAAGGAAATTGGGGATCCCCAGTACTTGCCCAGCTCTCCGTCGAACATGTCTCAGAATTCCTCCATCAGGCTCTCTTCCAATCTGTCTCATTGATGCTATTTATTCCCGTGACTTGATTCCCAATGGTGCGAACCATTCGAGTCCCAGTAGGCTGGGTCGGTTTCAGTCGACTATAGTTAGTGGGAGACTCTGGTTTATTTTTTGAATGTTACTTTGAATTGTCCAGTACCTACTACAGGAATTCTGTTCCCCTGCTAGTCTTTCAGCATTAGTGTTTATCTTTCGAGTCCTTCCCAGCTTATTTCTAATATCAGTCTTTTTATGGTATCCCAGGATACCATTGATAAATATGAGCCTGAATCCACTTCCATCCAGCAAGGCTGCCCCTCTATTTCGACCTGGACATGTACCTTCCGGGCGTTTGTCATGTTTGTGTATCCAATGGTCACTGTCTGGTGTGTTTCATCTCTTCCATTGGTGGCCTCTTTCCCTCGTCTGTTTCGGTTGTCTTGGTTCCAACAGCTCCCTGTTTGTTTCTCCCTCTCTCGGTGGGGGGGGGGGGGTTGTTCCATCTTTGTCTAGGGATGTAGTTTTTCTTTGCACTGCAGGCCCTTGCAATGTGTCCCCGCCATTCGCAATGTTTGCATATTGCTTCTATGAAATGGCACTCGGAACATGGATGGTTTCCCTCGCAACCGGCACAATGAAATTATTTTCTTCTTCCGCTCCAGCCCTTTTTGCTCTGTTCCAAACGGAGTTTATTTACCCCTTCGTCTTCCAATGTGGACTCGATGTTCTCGTGGTGGGTTGTGGTGGTGTTTTTTGTGTTTTCTGGTGGTGCTTTATTCATTTTCCGCATGGCAGCCACCGATTTCTGGGTTGCTTCTGCTGCGGTGGCTTCTTCTATTGCTTCCTTGAGTGTTGTTTTGGGTTTTGTTAATAATCGGCCTTGTAGTGTGAGGTCTCTCAGTCCCAAAACTACTTGGTCTCTCATGGCCTTCTCCATGTTTAGGAATTCGCATGCTCTGGCGATGTCCCTCAGGGTTGCAACGAAATTGCCTATGCTTTTACCTTCTTTTTGGTTGCGCCGATAAAATTCGTGCCATTTGATGAGACAGGATATGGTTGATGTGTAGTGAGCTCTCAGTATTCTCTCCAGTTCCAGCCATGCCATTGTTTTCACATCGGTGGGTGCCGCTAATGCCTTGGCCATTTTGAATACGGCAGGACCGCAATGTGTAAGGAAGACGGCTCTCTTCCTGTGTTCTGAGATATTGTTGAGGTCGCTCCCTTCGAGGAACATAAGAAATCGGTCAATGTACGATTCCCAGTCTTTGGTTGTTGGATCAAACAGTGTGGGTGGCGTGTTGTTTCCAAGCATCTCGTCTCGATGGGTCGCCGGTGTTCCTCGGTCGCCATGTGCCCGCTGGTTCCCTTTGTCTCAGTATCCCACCCTTGTCGCCAGCGTTGGATCGCGGGAATGAGAATCAGGAAGCCAGCGTAGAACTCAGTCATTTTTATTTCTCTCTAGGACTGCGCACCAGAGAAACTGTGGCAGCCCTTTTACAGTTGGGCTGCTCGCGGCTGTAGCCAGTGACGGCTCTTCTAATTTCCCGCCGCCACGGACCAACCAATCACAGGTAAGTATGCTAATATGTAACAGATACCATGGTTGATGGTATTGAAAGCTGCCAAGAGTTCAAGTAGGGAACAGATGGAGGCAGTACTCAATTCCACTTCCACCAGAGATTAACTAAAATGCTTTTTTAGTCCCATGCCCATGCCTGAAATCCAAGTGAAAAGGGTCCAGATCCTCTCTGCATGACCACTTTCTAAATAATCTTTCCTAAAAAGAGAAGATTGGCCAACAGATAAAAATCTGGCACAGTTGGATTTAGCAATGGCTTCTTGAGGAGGGAGCTAACCAAAAGCTCTTTTAAGGGTGGAAGAACCACTACCACCTCCTCAAAGAATTTATGACACCCAAACCACAATTATATGTTACTTCCCAGGAAGCCTTCACCAGTCAGAAGGGGAATAGCTCTAATACGCAGATGGTCAAACTTACAACCATGATAACCTTGTCCCCTTTCTCAGGTTCAAAGGTTCATTCATCTCAGATACATAGCTAGACCAGTGGGGATATTCTACTGGTTCAGCCGGTTCTGCCGAGCCGGTAGCCCAATGAGCAGCGGAGACAGAACCAGTTCTCTCCGACATTCCGCTGTTGGGCCCACCTGCCCGCCCAGGCTCCCATACTAACCTTTATATCCTGCTTTTGAAGCGCAGCCGCTTTGCGCAGCACAGCAGATTGCCGTGCGTCAGCTGCTGAAGGGAGAGTGCAGGATTGTGCCTGCATAAAGCTTGCCTACCAAGCCACACCCACCAAACCGGTGATAAAAAAATTTGAAATGCACCACTGAGCTAGACTACATCCCAGGCACCTTCATAGGACCTATGCCAATACCAATGTCTGAGAAAGAATCTGAGCACAGCCCCTCCTATATGACAGATGCTCTGCGAAATTTTCTGTGAGATCCTATAGGTATGCCCGAGTCCATTCTATCCAAAAGAGCTCTGGTCATTTTAAACAGGACTACTGGGCAGCTATCCATGAATGCAATAAGGGCAGAGAAGTACTGATGCTTCACTGTCCTTACCATCACAAGGTAGGTCTTAATAGCAGCTCTAACCTATGTTGAATTGAGTTCATTCTTCACTGACCTCCAGCATTGCTCCAGGCGTCTCTTAACCCAGTTCATCTCCCTTAATTCTTCCATAAACAATGGAAAATAATAGGATCTGCAAGAAAAGAGAGTTGCATGGATGCAATCCTATCCAAGGCCTCTGCCACCTTCTTATTCGGATGGTGATCAACTTGCTCAGACTGTGCAGCAAGCCAACAGGGACAACCCCCAGTTTTCTTTGAAATCTATCCAGCTCCACATCGCGGTGAACCAATCAAATAGGTCCTGCCTCCCAATGGGGGGATAGTATAAAAAAAAAATCCCCTGGTTTTCAAGCATGATATGACCATAACAGGGAGACCACAGGCAGCTGTGCCAATTCCAGATCACACTGCTACTATTCCAAGAAAACCACATCAAATGTGCAATCACTGCTCTAGATCAGGGGTCACCAACCTTTTGGACCTGAGGGACCACCAAACTCATAATTTTAAATCCTGCGGACCAGAGACCCTGGGAAAATCCCAAAAAAGTCTGCAGGAAAATTCCCCACCCCGTTTTCCTACCGATCAATCATTCTTTGAGATCTCAGGATACCATCTCCAGGTCCGTTCTCGGGGGGGAGAGAGAGAGAAAGAAAGGGGGGGGGGAGGAAGAAAGAGAGAGACACTTTTGTCTTCATGCATGGAAAGCAGCAGAAGAAGTCTTTCTTTCTCTCCCCCAAATTCCGCCAGAAATGAGTCTTTGTGAGACTTGTTGCACCAACGCAGCCTGTTGGACCAGGATGCCTTGCAGGGTCCCAAAGACTCATTTCGGGTGGAGTTTGGGGTACAGAAAGAAAGACTTTTGCTGCTTTCCTTGCATGCAGCCAAAAGCAGAAGAAGAAAGAAGCGGAAAGAAGCAGCCCGGTGGCCAGGCCAGACGCGTGGGGTGAATGGGGCAGGTTCCTCCCCCCGCCCTTTCCCTCTTCCCCTCACTACCTCATGTTGTTCGCAATGCAAGCGACGCAAGCCTTGTGTTCCCACGGGCCATGTGGGCGGCGCAGCCTTGTGTTCCTGTGCAGCCTGGATTAATTGCTTGGAGGGGTGCTTTGGGGGTGACATTTCTCTGCAGACCATCAAAATTTTCTTACGCACCACTAGTGGTCCTTGTTGGCGACCACTGCTCTAGATGACCTGAGATAAACCCATGGTTTTCATGGAAGTCATGAGCTCCGCAGCAGTCTTAGACCCTACTCCCAGAGAAGACAGACTGAAGTCACCCAGGACCATAAGACTAGAAAATTCTACTGCCATCCCAGAAATGATGCCACGTAGCTGAAGCAGAAAGATAACTCTTCAGAGGAAAGGCCGGTATAGTAGCAACAACCGCAACTGATCCCTAGAAAGCAACTTAATGAGCAAGGTCTAAAATACAGCAATTTGTGGAGCAGCAGGACGCAAAGCTCTTCAGAACTCCCAAATGACAGCCACCACCCCTGTCCAAAGTTCTCAACTGATGCCTTGTCTGAAACCTGACTGGGTACATTTCCAAAAGGGGCAACCCCTCTTTTTACGCATCCAGTCAGGCCTTGCCAATACATGCCATGTCAGTCACAGATGAGGTTGGTGTTATTACAGACTAGTCTGGTATTAAGCACCAGCAGTTGAAAGCCTGGGCTTCAGAAGGTCTTATGACCAGGGCAGAGAGAGACAGCCCAGTGGTCTGGAACATGGCATCAGATTAAGCATGTTGCCTTTTCCTCACTTCATATAGATATCAACTGAACCATTAATTGCATCAACTTAACAGTAGAGAGATAAGATAGCATCTCCCACTGAGCTTAGCTAATAGGCCTCAGGGAAAGACCATGTGACATTCACAACTCTGCCACCCAATGAAGAAAGAAGCTTACATCCTGTGGTTTGGTTGCCTCCCTTCTCACCTGCGTTATTTCACTCTGCCAGTACTGGCTCTAACTTTGCTGACATTGATTGAATATGATTACCTCAGATCCCTAAAGATATCCCAGAAAGAGTAGATATAAGCTGCTGTTAAAGAAACTGTGTTCATAATTTCTCAGTGATTTCACATTTATTTTATATTCTTTAAGACACGAAATACATAGGTTCCAATCTTATGCAGGCTCAATCTCAGAGGAGGCCTCTTTGCTCTTCGCAAGGCTTAATGCCCAGTAAACACGAATGGGATCGTACTAACAAAAGATACAAATTGCTTGTACCGCAGCTCTCTCCTGTCTGCGATATGTTTCAATAATAAAGTCTCAGAAATAGATTTCGGTTCTTTGACTCGAACAAAATATAAAGCTTGGAAAACATAGCTTCAAAGACACATATCAAATCGGAATGCAAACCAACAAGAAAGGCTCAGTTACATCAATAATCAAGTATTTCCCAACATGAAAGTAACCCAACCTCATCTCTCAGAAAGATAATTAGATTGTTAACGAAAGTAAAGCCACGGTGTGGTAATTAGAAATTAATCCATTGTTTGAGTAATAACATCAAGAAAACGTTTTCTATATTGTAAACAAGTATGTTGGCAGTTATTTCTTTTACATCTACCTAGATAATGAACATATGATTTATGAACACATGTATTATCAACATATGAATTATAAAATATTCAGATGAAATATTAAACGAATGCAGAACTTTCCTGACATGATAGGAACAGCAGCAAAGCAGGGATACTATTCAAAGTAGCTCATCTAAACATAATATTAACATTCTCCTTCAACTGTACCCTGTCTCCCCCCCGCCCATTTTTTTTTAAAAAAAATTAAATTCAGTAGCATTCCTATTTCTCCTGTTCATTCATTTCATCAGCTCTTTGGAAGATGCAGCATTTCAAGAGTCCCATCCACCATCACATAAGTACCCTCCTCCCCGTCTTCAATTCCATTTTTCAAATGACTAAAACAAGGCATGTCATTCCTGATAGGATAATCAGGGGAAGGAAAAAGCATAAACCTTTTGGAATGAAGGTAGGTGGGAAAAGATAAAAGGCCAGGAACTGGAATGCAATCCCAGCACTGGAACTCAAGTCCCATTCAGGAGCCTAACTCCTTTTTCCACTGGCAACACATTTGTCCAAATTAACCATTAAGCCATCAGCAAAGGAACGCTATTCCTTTGGCTGCCCCCCACCCCCACTCCAAGAAGGATGGCTTGGAGGGGTTGTGGGGTTTGGAGTGGGGATATAGGTATGGGATATAGGTTTTGATTTTTCAAGCCTTCCACCCACTCCCGTTCAGGGAGTCAGAGACTCCCCACTTCCCGGATTGAAAATCGAGCACCTTCCTTCCTTTGGGATTATTTCAGCTTCAGATCTCTCACCTCCACGGGAACACCGTCCAGCTCCTGACCCTATTTCACCACCACCCCCTTCCCCGCCTTGGGTACGCCCGGTGGCCTCTTGCTCAACCTGGCTGAGCTGAGCCGAACCCTTGAAGGGAGCGGGGCATCCCTTGAGCCGCCGCCAACGGGCCTACGAGCCCTCCCTTTCCCGCTCACAGCTCACCCACCCCCCGCCCCAACCTGGTTCCCCCCCCCCCACTCCCTCGCCGCCACCTTCTCGCTCACCTGCGGGCTCAGCGCGATCGGCCGGCTTCCCCGCCCATCCTTGCCGGCGAGCTCCTGCAGCCGGGAGAATCCCGACGCCAGCCCGGCCGCCCACGCGTGGGCTTCGCTTCTATGGCGAGGCGGCTGTTAACGGCGGCTCCTGCAGCGGCAGCAGAAGCCCGCGCTCACTGCGGGATCGCGTTTCGCCAGCCAAGCCTTAAAGGAGCCGAGGCGCTGCTGGCCGCCGCTGGGCTTCCCGGAGGCGGCGGGCAGGCCGATCACTGCGATGACCCCCTCCGGCTGTCGGGCCATATCTTCGCTCAAAGGCCAATCCCTGCCGCTTGGTCGGGCCCCAAACGGGGCTGGGGGGGGAAAGCACCGCGGCGGAGGAAGAAATCGACCGCCGCTCTCCTAGCAAAGACGAGGAAGGGTGCCCTCGTGGGCACCTGCCAGAACGAGGGGGATGCCTTTCCTTCGGCAGGTCCCTCGTGGGAAGTCGAGGCTGGAGATTTTCCACAGGCCTTGCAAAAAAAAAAAAAAATGCCTATTGTGGTTTTGTTTTTTTTTCCTTCTCTTTCCTATCTCTAGGTTGGAGTCAGATTCTGTGCAAAGTTAGGCAAAGCTTATATTTATTTTCATTTTTATTTAACCTTTTTTTTTAATGTAACTCTATTTACAAGGCTGTTCCTCTATTAAAGCGCTCAGGGCAGGGGGCACGGGTCCGTTCATTCATATTGTTGCAGGAAATTACAAGGCTCAGACCTTGGAATCAGAAATAGTTTTATTCGGGCAAAGGTTCAGAGCAATTTAGCCAAAGCAACAGCTAAACAACCGCCTGTAGATTTTACACTCACATATATACATTTCAGAAGCTACAAACCGCAGAAATATAACTTGTCAGCATTTCATTGGTTACTTTGAATTCCAGCTCCCCCCTCCCCTATTGTTGGGTTAGAGTAGCTGGATTATTAGAAATACTTTGCTAACCCATCTTGCTAAACCCTCTAGCTTTCTGTAACTCTGTTTGTGGTTTTGTTGCACGGGAGACAAGACTTCCTATTTGACAAATATGAGTGAGTGATCGACAGATGAACCTATGATCGGATATTTTTCATTTCTTTAATACACACATTTCACTATCAAAAGAATAATCTTTTATATCCTTTATGTTCTGCCTCAATATAGTGCTTTTTAAAGATTTTTTTAAAAAAACTATTTTTGCATGATTTGGGGTTGTTATTTTTTGTTGTTGTTATTTTGTTGTATGCATTTAGGTTCTTTAATTTCGTTTGTTTCATGGGATGGGCAGCTGTATAAACTTGCCAAATAAGCAAATTAATCGTATTACAAAACAGTACAAAAAAGAAACAGCAAAACTCTCAGGACAAGAAAACAAATCTATCTGCACTTTTTATTTGAGCACTCTGGCCTCAGTGCTTGTGGGAATAGGTCCTACTGTAATTATATTTCCCTCCCATCTTCCCTCCAAGAAGCTCAAAACATATGATTATTCCCCAATGTCAGTTTATTTTCATGGTGCGGGACACAATAAAATGAGAATGTGACTTGTTTTCTTCATGTTCAGCCATAAATTGGTTTACAAGCCATAGTAGTTAAGCCCAAATCAAGCAAAGCACAATAGGGCTGAGCAGTTGGGGAACTTATAAGCTGCAGCAACTTATTATCTATATAAGAAATGAAGAACTAAGTCCCCAAATGTTTCTTTGCACTAATAGTGGATCCAGAATTTGAAAAGTTTCAATATCCCAGCTCAAAAGAGGATTTGTAGAACATACTGCTTGGAGCACCTTTAATTTTACCTATGATTTATTGAATAAGCCTTAATAGCTGAGTTCACACAATACCCTAAGACCTGTATTGATACTTGACTTTGGATAGATAATAAAAACATACACCTGCTGCCATATTTATCTCCTCCACTTCCAATCTCAATCATAGACAGGTTTTTCTAAGGCTTAGATTGTTGTCCAGCAGTCATTCTAGCAAATAATCTGCTTTATCTTAGAAGAGCCACAGATCATGTTTAGAAAATAATATGAGGCGAGTGGTTTAACATGCTGTACAAACTTGCTCTGTGCCAAAACAAACTTACCCATTGTATAACTTACATACCTGTACAACTGAAGGACAGGTACATATGTGGCTCCCAAACCTTTCAGTGAAAAAGTTGTCACCAAATTGTAACAGAGTAACAACTGATAGAAATTCTTAAATGATTGGCTTGAAAATAATCATATCAACTGTATTTATTGTATCATTAACTTTAAATGAAATTATTTTTTCCTGTGTCACCTACTTAAGACTTCCAGGATATCCTTCAAATATGAGATTGGACCGTCCATCTGGAAAAATTATAAATTGCTGAGTCAGTTCCATGTAATGAACAGGCCAATGACTGCTAATCTCGGTTTAAGGTAGCAGAAAAAGTTGTAGAATTTAATGGAGAATGAATGGATTATAGATGTTTCCAAAACAAAGATTGCAAAAAACATTCTGCAACTGGGTTTTTATTTTATTTTTTTCTGGTAAAAGAAGCAACAGTCATGGTGAAAATGCACTGGAAGATTGCAACTATCTTTACAAGTTTGGGAATGAGGCAGGATATTCCACAATAAAATCTTATCTAAAAGCACCTTTAAGCATACTTAAAGCACTGTGTATTTAGGTGGTCAAAATATTGCAACAAAGATCTGAGCTCCACCACTAACGTAAATCTTAATTAGATGCTAGATTTTGATTGGTACCATAGATATCTCTGAAATTAAATATAATGTTGGAAGTCACTAAAGTGAATCTAATCGCGTAACAGTCAAACTGGATTTAGTATAGCATGTTTTCACAGTGGTCAACTATATGGAAAACTTAAAGGATTTGTTTTTTCAACTGTGGAGTGAAAACACAAATTTTAATCCTATTATTAACAACTTGAATTCATGCTCAATTTGGTAGTGGAAACAAATTAACCTTCGTCTCTACTAATAACTCATCCTCATGTTTCCTAAAGTGGCATGAAAATGTCCCACTAGGCCTTTCTAAAGGATGTATCCTCATGACGTTGTGTTTCTTTTATCCCTACTTGATCATGAAGGCAGCCTTCCACAATTCCAGCTCAAAGTATTAGTAATGTTTTCCCTCTTCTCCCTACACAGTGTTGGCCATGGATTTATAATGCTTCAACAGCAATATAGTTGATATTCAGCTCAAGGACTGGAAATTGTCCAGTTCTGTTGCTTCTTTCAGACTGCTATGAGTGCACCCTCTGATCCCTATTCTCTGGGCTTTGTTTCTAGGACTATTCTATTTTTATCTGAAGTAAATAACAGTTCTTTCAACCAGGTACTTCTCAGATCTCCTACTGCATGGAGCTACTGTTGGGCTGGAGACCTGTGTAGATTGAGTCGTAGGGCAGAGTAGGTAGAGTCGGTGAATAGTCAATAGGGTAGAGTAGATAAAGTTGGTAAAGCCAGGGGCAGAGTCAAGAGAGTAATCAGCTTAGAATTGTAAAGTTCCCACAATGGTCTCAAGTCCGACCCCTTCTGAACTCCATTGACTCTAATCTAGCGCCAATGTAGTGATGACTGTTAGTTGACTAGATTCTTGTCAATCACCTTAACTGCAACTTAATGTGTGGTCCTGATTCTTCATACCTGACAGCTGAGAGAAAAAGGCCCATGTCCAATCAACAGATGTCCAGGCTGCCAGAGCAAAAAAGGGATAGCATCAGAAATAGAAGGAGGAATCAAATTTTTCCCACCAGAGTACAAATAACCTAGAGTTGGCTCCAAAGGACTGGAGACTTGGCTCACCACACAGCTAACTCAACAGCATCCAGCCCTTTGGTGGGCTACATTTAAATACAACTTTCTGGCTCTAAAACAGCAGGAAACAGCACTAGCAAAGTGACATGGGAAGAAACTCATTTCACTTACAATTAACTCTTGATGTCAGCTTTTTTTTTAAGAATTATTTTTAAATGTGAGTTTAGCATTCTTATGAAAGGACACTAAATCTATGTTTATGAGTAGCCTGAAAAGCCAACATTCCTTTATTTTTTTTAAAGCTTTTTAAATTACTCTATCCACGTAGTGCAATTTATGCTTCTGCCCTTTTTAATTCTTTTCAGATTTTTTTTTTTATATAGCTGATTTCTTCTACGAAAATACATTCTTAAAAACTTCATATTCTATTCAATTTTCTAACATTACATCTTTGGTTATATTTATTCAAGCAAGACTGCATTTTGGCTAACTTAGTAACTGATATCTTAATTTGCTACACACAATATTGCAGGGTACCAAAATAAATTTACTGTTTTAGTCAAAGACAGATCAATTCCCATATATACTCAGTAAGTGCACAGTCTTTAAACCACTAGTGGGGTAAAAAAAAAGCATGGCAGAGTTATAAATATCAGGAAGTATTTTATACTCCTGCATATGAGTGAATTCTAATGTGAAGGTTGTTTATGTAGCATGATAAATAAGGTAATGGTTTGTCATTACATGCATATTTATTTTACTGAATTAAAATGTGGATTATTATTACTGAATCTTACTCAAGCTGCCCTGAAAATGTTAAATTTCACCAGTGATAGCAAAGTAGCACTAAAAAAAATTAGTAAAGGAGTCCCTGCAGATTTTACTCAGATAGTTGTTGCCGACTGTATGGGTCAATATTCATCTCTGTTTCAAGGCCATTGAGCCAGTGCTGTTCAGAGACACTTCCACGATCATGTTGCCACCATGACATCACAGAACATTGTTGTCTTCCCATCGTAGTGGTACCTATTGATCTACTTGCGTTTGCATGCTTTCAAACTTTTAGGTTGGCAAGAGGTGAGATGAGGATGGGAGCTCACCCTGTCACTTGAGCTTGGGTCTTAAACTTGGACTGCTGGCTTTCCAGCAAACACGGCAAGCATCTTAACTGCTGAGTCACCGCACCACCCCTAGCAAAATAGCATAGGTTGTATAATTATAATCAGCAGATATCCTGTCAGGCTTCATCCAACAGGTAGAACTTGAACCACCTAGACAAGCTTACAAGACATCTAAAAACTTATGGTCAATAATATTAATTGAAAAAAGTTAAGAAGCCATAGCCAAAATGATTTCAGTAAATGCTGTGATTCAAGAAAAGGCCTCTGTCTGGAAACAGTGTTCAAATCAACTTGAAACTTTTTTTCCTTCTCATGCTGTGTAAAATGGCTGTTTGGCATTCTCTTTTATATCTTTCCATCTCTTTTTGCTATTGTCAAACTTGCTTTTACCTTACTTTTCACTCACTGTGTGAGAAGTACAGTTAACATTTACATTTGAGATATATCACCATACTGGATCTGTGCATTTTCCTGACTTGGTTGGTTGCTCAGAATCACATTTAAAAGTCCACATATGGAGGCAGGGAATCCTGTGGCTTTTACATTACCAGTGCCGAGAAAGAGGAAGAAATCTCAGATATAGAAAGGTAGTCCTGTTAGAGTCTCATATTTTCCAACATCAGTGACATTTTTTCCCCTCAGGAATAGGAACATATCCTTCAACCTGGGAACGTATCAATGGGAAATATTGAGTCACATTAACAAGGATTTCTGATTTCCAACTGTGTAACATTAACAGAAACAAAATTATTATTTTCCCCTGAATTATATTGCTGATATGAAGAACAGTAATGGTTCACAATGTAAAAGGACTGAATGGCCTTCCACCTCTGTAACTAAAAGTATTTTTGGGTCATCCAAGTGGTTTAATTAAAACAATTAATTGCTTCTGATTTCAACTGGTAGATTCTAGGATTCTACAAATAGAAAGCTTTCTGAAGCTTTTATACCATTATTATAATGAGTAGAATTTGTGCTGGATATCTCTGATGGGAAAAACAGAGAGACACAATCAACATGCTAGAAAAACCTTGGCTTGCATGTTGTAATCAGGTTGCTTTTATGTCAGTTAATGGAAATTATATTTTCTATTACTGTTCCAGTGAATTGCACAAATATTACTATATTAAAGAATCTGCTCAATCACCCATCCTCTAAAATGAGTTCTTCTCAGTCCCACAGGGTCCAGGCAACCCTTTGTGCTTTTATAGAACTGAGAAAATTAAGAAATAGAAGGAGGAATCAAATTTTTATTATTTATGTCTTTTTATTAAGTGTGTTGAGCCAAGATGGTAGCTCTTCCTCTCCAGTTGAGAGAATGCAAATTTGTTACTCACAACTTCAGTTATGCTTTTGGGTATGGATCAGGGGTGGGATACGGGAGGGTTAACTACCGGTTGGGGATTTACGAGCTTCCCTGCACTGCTGCGAGCTGCGTCTGTAAATCGTCATCAGCAGCTGTGTGCAGAGACGCAGCCTTTGAAACAGCCCCTCTTTTCCTGCTTTTTTAAACTGCAGCTGTGCCTCGTTCGGCAGCTGAAGTTGAAAAATCAGAAAATAAAGATCAGGTAAGAGCCCGGGTGGGCGAAAACATCAGCACACATAGAACCGGTTCTACGTCTGCTGCTCTTCAGAGCTACCGGTTCTACAGAGGTGGACAGAACCGGTAGAAACCGAGCCCTGGTATGGATTTATTTGTTCGTGCCTTCAAGTCAGTTTTGAGTCTTGGCAACTACCTGAATTACTCCCTGCAATTTTCTTGGCAACATGTTTGAAAGTGGTTTATATATGAATACAGTTTGTTAATTTAGTTTTATATGATTTTTTTTATCTGGTTGGATTGTTTTTGATTTTTGCAGATGTATGCCACCCCAATTCATAAATTATGAGTTGGATGGCCTTAAACTTTTCTGGAAGGAAGGAAAGAAAGAAGGAAGGAAGGATTTAACAAATACTCTATTTTTATTTTTAGAACTGCAATACTAGAACTTAGTAGCAACCCCCTTTGGCCACAAACTCTATTGGATTATTTTAACTCCAATGTCAGTATCCTGGGTTTGCCTTCCTTGCTTCTCAGTAGACAGACTTAACAACTACATCTTTCTATCAGTGCTTGAAGGTTTCAGTTTCTTCCTGAGTTTCTTCATTCCATAATTACATTTGAATGTTTTAATATTAGAATAACCATATCTGTTCAGATTGCTCTTGGCTTAGCTCTCTAGTCTAGACCATCCATAAGGATCATGGTTTACGTTCCCAACAAGATTCTTTATTACCATAATATTCCAGAAAACATCAGGGACACACACTGCATCGGCTTCAAGGTAGAAGGAAAATAAAGCAGTAAGAAAAACAAGGTAGTAATTCCATACAAGCTTCCTGGAGGGGAGAAAAAAGAAAAACATCAAGGTCTTAAAATGTTTTGTTCCAAAATGTAAACCAAGGCCTCAGATTGGTCCATTCCCATCCCCCTGCCCAAATACTTGCATTGCATTTCCTTAAAGCCATTGGATGGGGAAATTACATAACATCATGAACCACTGTTGAAAGAAATATCCTTCTGGGTTCAGTTCCAAGTGGGGAAAAAGACACTGGAAACGTGGAGGCTGCTTGGAAGGTTTAATGGTGTACAGGACCACATGGCCTGGAGCTCCAGAGAAGGATGTTCACATACTTCAAGGTGAGAAGGTCAAGAAAAAAGGGGCTGAGGTACTGAGAGTGCTGGGTTTTATATCATCTGTTGGGATTTGAATTGGAGCTTGTAATTAGTTGTCAGACTCCCAGGGGCAATTCTGTAGGCTGTCCTGAGTTCCAGGCTTGGTCTAGCCTTGCTGGGTGATTATGGCCTTAAAAGGGCTTTTGGCAATTTCTATAGCTTTACCTGGAGTTCCTTGTTATGTAAAGTATTCTGGCCCAGGCCTTAATGGCCCACCCATTAACAAAGGTGGGGGTGAATTTCTGCTTCTGGGGTGAGTTTCTGCTTCTTGAGTTTCTACTCTTCTTAGGGGAAATATTCTGCCTTTTTAATATTTCCTAGGCTATTTCAATTTTCTAGGAGAGGGGTGGGTGCTAACTTCCTACACCACACTATAACTTCACAATAAACCTAACTTTATTTTATGGTAATTTACAACCTTTCATCGAAATACCTGATTCTTTCTACTGTATGTGTAGATAATAATGGGTTTTATTTATTTAATTGCAAACTGAAAAGGAAATGTTTGGAAATATTTGAGGGGATGTCTATCTTCTTTTACTTCTTTTGAGTTGACATGCTCCAGGTCCCATCAATTAACCTCAGGAGCAGTTTTTTTCCTCCCTGCCAGTTCTCCAAGATTTTTATGACCCCTATCCTGGCCTTATATGAGCAAGCCCTTAAAACTAGATCCTGCGTTAGAATGTGTTGTAGATCCTTTGTGGGGTATTCTGAATGGTTTGATTATTGTTTTTCCCCAGACTTTTTTTGCTGATTATATATTCTGTTTATATTGTTTTTACTATTCTATCTTGTAAGCCTCCAAAATTGTACAGGTTGGGAGAGCCTATAATTTCATAAAACGAAATAATTATTCAGCTACATAAAACTCTCAATTTCTGAACTTTTTTTATGGATTATCAATCACTTCTCAGCAGAAAACAATGTACATGAACCAGAAATGGATATATAATTCACAGCTGTTTACATCACTTAGTAAGGAGAGGCAGAATTTTAAAATTTATGTTTATTTATTAGATCGGTTTAATTCTACCTTTATTACTTTTATAAGTAGTTCAAGGCAGTGAACACACATACTACTCCTTCCTTCTTCTGTTTCCCCAGAACAATAGCCCTGTGAGATTGGTTGTGCTGAGAGAGAGTGACTGGCTCAAAGTCACCCAGCCAGTTTTCAGGACTAAAGTGGGATTGATTACAACTCAAAGTATTCTGGCTTCTAGGCTAGTACCTTAACCACTACAGCAATCTGGCTTTCATCAAGTTAAGTTAATATCTTTAAAAATAAAAGCATTGTTTTCTTTGTTTCATGAGACTTACACTTTTAGAGCCAAAAAATAGGAATGTGAGAATTATAGCTTATGTGAGGAAGGTCAATTGTTCTATTCTTCCCATGCATAACCACGGGAGAAATATAAATAAATTGTATGGCCTTTAGAATGGGGGTTCCCAACCCCCAGACTGTAGCCCACTACCGGGCTATGGCCTATTCAGAACTAGGTCGTGCGAGCAACTTGTGTGAGCAGTCAGTGGTGTGCATGCACATGCACTCACAGCTTGACTTGCGCAAGGTTGGCACTCACGCGCATACATGCACATGTTGACTTGCATGAATGACAGGCCAGTGCATGTGCCCACATGCATGCAGCTCAACTGGCACAAGTTGAACTGCATACGCATGCCTATGCATGCCCACTCACCCCTTCCACAAGTTGAGCTATGCATAAGCCCGCCAGTCACACAAATCTGGTTCCCCTCCCCCCCAGCTGGGCCACCAAGGTGCAACAATTGGGGATCGTTGCTTTAGAATACAGAAGCCAAAAGGGCAGGAAGTACCCATTAACCTTACAAATTTGATTTGTTTATAACCATACTCTCTCTCTCTCTCTCTCTCTCTCTCTCTCTCTCTCTCTCTCTCTCTCTCTCTCTCTATATATATATATATATATATATATATATATATATATATATATATATATATATATATATATTAGATTTGACTCTTATGAAGGGAAAAAAATCACAGTAGAGATTCAACAGATTCAATATATATAGTAGATTTGACTCTTATGAAGGAAAAAAAAATCACAGTAGAGATTCAACAGCTATTGATCAAGCCTTAAGCAAGTAAGGTTAGTATTGAGAGTCCACATTATCTCAAATCTCAGTCTATCTGGGTTTTTGTTTTGTTTTTTTAGAAGAGCTTGGTGCAATCTTATGAAACGAGAAGTATCTATGAGCCTCCTCAAATAATCTGTTTTGCTCAGAATCTTACTTAGCCAACAAATGAAGTCTCAAATGACTGGTGGAACGTAAGCAGAGGGTATGGAACTTAAATTCTCAGATAGGAGGACCAATTTTCCTATTTCTCATACAGATAAAGTCCTCTCTCTCCTTGATGATGTTACCTAGTTTGGATAATAAAATGTCTGCAAGAAAAGAAGCAGCTCAGGAAGCACTAAGGACTCCTCATTTTAACCCTGAGGTACAAATATTTTCTGTTATTGGAACTAGTTAAATATTTAACATTCAATCAATCTTATTTATATAGCCTTTCATTTCCCAGAATCTGACTCTCGGCAATATACCATAAAATCATAAAATGACAGTATTAAAACACACTACCATTACAAACATTGATTTAATATTTTAAAAGACTAGGTGGGACTATTGGATATTATGAATAGTGGAGCTATTCCCTTGAGACCTTCAGACCTGTTGATATAGCCAAGTTTTGAGGAATTTCTGGAAGGATGTCAGAGAAACTGACAATCTTATCTCAGGGCGGATGCAGGGGGTGGGCTTCAAAAATTTTAGCAATGGGTTCTCTACCCAGTTGCTGGGTGGGTGTTGGCATGGTGGGCATGGCCTAATCGGCCTCCTGCACATAACAGGGGGGCGTTTTTGCCCTCCCCGGGGTCTGGAGGCTTTTATCGAGCCTCCGGGAGGGTGAAAATAGCCTACCCGGATTCCGGAGGCTCTCTGGAAGCCAGAAACAGGCCTGTTTCCAGCCTTCCCGAACTTATGGGAGGCCCATTTTTCGTCCTCCCCAAGCCTCTGCATGTGCCCTGCACTTACTTGCATCTAAAATGGGCCACGTGGGGACTCCTGGAAGGGGCGGGGTGGGATGGGTGGGGCCAGCCAGGAGTGGGATTTGGGGGTTCTCCAAACTGTGCAGAATCTTAGGTAGGAGTTTGCCCGAACCCCTGTGAACCCCCAGCAGCCCGCCCCTGGGTGGATGATATCCCAAAGGGATTTTTTTTAAAAAAACTCTGAAATGTCTTGTGTTGTTCACATAACTTATATAGCCACCATGTAGTAGACCAGCTGAGCCCAGAAAAATGATGTTTAAAACATCCTCTCCCCAAAGGCCTCTAGGCTACAAACCAGGCTGCCATCTCCTGCTTTGAGATATTAATTGCTAGTCTCTGCTATTATATTTTTTCCCTGAGGCATTTCACTTGGGATCCTTTCTGTAAGCCCAAAGTAGGAACTAAGGCTTTTGCAGCTTCAGTCATTTTTTATGACTAAAAAAATAAACATCAAAAAATGGGATTCCCCCCCCCTCCCCAAATGCAATATTGTACCATGTTTCCCCAAAAATAAGACCGGTCTGGTAATTGTTTTGGGGTTTTTTGGCCACCAGAAAAGGTATCAGGTCTTATTTTGGGGGGAAGTCTAATTATTGACACTTTGTCGCAGCACCGGCACCAACAGCCCCACCCGGCAGGAGCCTGCTGCCAGCCAACTTCTTTTGTGGCTGCTTGCTGCCATTCAGGCGCATTGCCCCCAGCCTCTGTTTCGATCCAGAGCTCTTTTATCATCTGCAGAAGCCTTTCTGCAAGGGCCTCTGATGGCGAAACAGAGGCCGGGGGCAACACGTGCGAGTGGCAGCAAGTGGCCGCAGAAGAAGTAGGCCTGCAAGGCAAGGCAGGTGTTGAGGTGTGTGAGGCCTGTTAAGTAGGCAGCTCCAACCACCATCCCCACCCTAACTTGATTTTTACCCATGCACCTTGCCCCACCCTATGCACCCCGGAGTGGGTGGGGACTTAACTAGGGCTTATTTTGGGGGGCAGAGCTTATATTGGATGCGTGTGTAAAAATCAAGCTAGGCTTACTTTTGGGGTAGGTCATATTTTCAGGGAAACACGGTATCTGTATAATATACAGGCATGGTGTTCTAGAGCATGAGTGTCAAACTCGCCACGTCACGTTTCCATCACGTGATGTATCATGACCTTTTTTTCCTTCATGGAGCTGGAGTGGGTATGACCTGGGCACGATGCATGCAGCCCGTGGGCCACCAGAAGGTTTCGTCCCTTCTTTCTTTCCCCCCAATATCAGAGGAGTTCAATGAAATCTATTTTAAAAAATGCTAAAAGCCTTTTATTTTTTGATTTGCAATATGTTCAGTCTTGAATTCAATCTTGAAGGAGATATATACAGAGCTCCTTAATAAAAGTGCTACTACCGAATTAACGGAAAAAGAAAAGAAAAAAAGATGCAGTTCTGCAATCATACCACAAGATGGTATCACATTTTTTTTTTTAAAAAAAAGGAACTCACTGTAAAAACTTTACAGCAGGATTTCAGGTTCTTATTCCAAATCAAGATTTTAAGGAGAAATTATTTACTTCTACATAATTTTAAATGGGCAAAAGTAGCTGGAATACACACACACTAGAGGAATGTGGCGCTCACCTTGATGAAAAAATAGAGGAGCCATTGAAAGAAGAGAAACGACACTGTCCTGGGAAGGGGGGGAAAAGTGTTGGAAACAAACTGAAAAGAACCCCATCCTGATTCTATTTGATACAAGAAGAAACAAACAGAAATTCTGTCAGGCTTTCAAGACTTGTTATGATAGCAATCCTAACAAAACTAAGCAGCTGTGGGTATTTGGACCAAATCTGGAGATATTTCAAGTTTGACTTGAAGATGTGGCATGTCCCCATTAACAATTTGGAGATCTTCTTGGACACACAGCTTCTACTTGATGAGTACATGGCAGCTGTAGCCAGGATGGCTTCTGCTGAGCTTTATCTGGTACACCAGTTGATCCCTTTCCTAAATTAGGGGGTCCTTCATTTAGTTACTCACACCCTGCTTACCTTACTCTACATGCAACTGCCCTTGCAGACCACCTGAAAGTTTCAACGGATACAGGATACAGCAGAAGAGCAGTGACTTTTACTAGTACAAGCTTTTTGTCAGGTTGGAAAAAAAGCGCATTTGGATTAGTTGGGTGATTGGATCTCTGCACAAGGAATACACATGGTTCCTGAAAAAGTACAACCCACACTTTCATGAAAGGCACTGTCCCCAATTCTGAGCCTGATGCCGAGGCCAATGAAGGACGCTAAGCACAAAGTGCAGGTTTTTATTTCCTTTTATTGAAGCGCTCCAAGAAAAAGAATCCTGGCCAAAATGCCAAGGAACCTCAAACAATACAATAAAAAAAAAATTCTTTATACATTTTCACTAAAACAGAAGGCGGAATAAGGCAGGATATATATTTATTTTTATTTAGTTATTTTTTATTTATTTATTTATTTGATTTGTCAGTTGGTTGCAACCCAACCCTAACTTCAGAATTCAAAATATAAACAACAATGAATGGAAAAGTCTAAAATACCTTGTTTTTTTAAAAAAATGTGTCCTTCTGATTCTGTGCTAGCTAGAATACATTACAACTAAAAATTACCCACAGCTTTGTAGAACAACTGAAAAAGCTCACTATCTTGTGACATCAGAATAGCTGAAATTATTATGTGAGTCTAAGAAAATGTTAAATGAAGCAAGCAATGGAAAAATCAGCATGTTTTGCATAATTAAAGGAATCTTTTATCAACCAGAGATAAAACTGCTATAAAATATATGTACATCGTATAGAAAGATGATGTTTGTTAAGTATGGCTAGACAAATGAGAACTTCAAATTTCAATAAAAACAAGCAAAGTAGGTAGAAAATTTTACAACAATGTTGATATATGAATAATCTTTCAAGACATGCTAAACTAAAATGATTTAGTATGCTGAAGTAGTTGAGCATTCAACTACATTCAACAGTAATGTTCAGAATGTGTTATAGAAAAAAAATCACCTAAGAAACACCATCAATTGGAAAGGATCCAATTAATTTTATTTTCCAAAGTTAGCACATTACAATGAATAAGTCTGGGATAGATCTTTCCTATGGAATTCTGAGAACTGAAGTCCACATATCTTAAAGTTGTCAAGTTTCAAAAACCACTGATCTAGTCTAATCCTATATAATGTTCAGAAATTTGAGAACTTCAGATTTCAATTTAAAAAAAGCAAAGTAGGTAAAAAAATTTACAACAATGTTGATGTATGAATAATCTTTCGAAACATGCTAAACTAAAATGATTTAGTATGCTGAAGTAGTTGAGCAGTATTTCAACAGTAATGTTCAGAATGTATTATAGAAAAAAATCACCTAAGAAAGACCATCAACTGGACAGAATCCAATTAATTTTATTTTCCAAAGCTAGTACATTACAGTGAATAAGTCTGGGATAGAGATAAGTTAAAACAGACCCTAAAAAATAAATAACTATTCCTGAGAACAGAGTCAAAAATTAAGAATAGCGCTACAACAGGAAAGAGAATTCCATCCTCATTGAGCTGTACCTCTAAAAGAGATTCTTTTTTTCCTTGCATTGCTACTTCCAGTGAGAAAAAATATTATTCCTACTGCCAAGAAAGCCTTTGTTTCTGAATGTAAATGAAGATATGAATCAATTTATTGTGATCATAGTGGTGGTGGTGGGAAAAGTAACTTTTATCCTCCTCAGTCATAATATATCTTCTTTAAAGTAACATGTTACACTTTAAAAACAAAAAACTGTATGTGTCTCTAGAATACAGGTCCCCAAACTCCAACTCATCACCTCATCAAGCTTCAGATTGTTCATTGACCCCCAAACATTCATTATAGGAAAATACTGAATAAGCACTACTTTAATTCATAGAGCTATGAATAATAATGACAACAACAGATAGTCCAATCAATTCTTGGTGGTCCAATCACTTTGGAGAACCCTGCTCAAGATGGAGAAGCAAAGGGCATTGGAAATTGCCAGGACAGCTTAAAGAACAGAAAATAATGTAAAACATTCAAGTTGCATGAGTTTGAAACAGCTTGGGTGTGATTACGGTACTGCCTTGTGATATCAACTGTGATAATATATTTTAGAAATACCATACATTTGCTTGCAAAAAGCTCACCCTGAATATTTATAAGTATGCTGGGAAGATTAGCTATAGGCACAAACCTCCCAGTCAAGCAAAGAGACAAAGGCAACTGATCTACTACTTCAAGTGGAGTCATACCAAGTTGTCATAAAAGCTGACTAGACTATTCAATCAGCATGGGCAGCCCTGATGCAAAGGAAAGCCTTCCAGGGAGCCTGTGCTTGAGAGTTCACAGCAGTCTCAGGCAGCAGAAGTGTTGCAAGGCTGACATCTGAAAAGGGGAAAGGAGATATTGATCCAGCAGCTCACAGCCAGGAATGGAAAATGTTTGAATCTAAGATGTAAGAACCCAGCCGGAGGTGAACCTGCAGGAATTTTGGGAGCTTTTGCAACATCATATACTGTATATTAGGAAGGCAATACACACAAGAAGACTTTTCCTACAGATTACAGTTTCTTACGGTCTTTAAAAATTAGCTTTTTAAAAATTTTATCTGAAGGTAACGGAGCTTGTAGATACTAAGTTTATAGGGCTGAATTCAGCTTCTTCCCTGGAATGAAAGAGGCCAAGGCTTTCTTGTCTTGAGAAGACAACTATTAGAATGCCTTTGCTGATTTGAAGGATTCCTAGGAGCAAAAAAAATTATAGGGAACTCCAAATATTCAAGAAAGGGCCGTGATCAATAATCACGATCACAATCAGAAGTTAGGATTTTTTTTAAAAAAAGTAAAAACTAAATGACAGGACAGGTGGACTGTAGCAAGGCTGAGACATCAGGAACTTACAGTATAAGAAAAATGAATATGAGAATATGCTTATATATATATTCAGCACAACAACACAACAACATAACAACACAAGAGCAAACAATAGATACAAACTCAAGATTAACCACACCAAACTTGATTGCAGGAAATACGACTTCAGCAACAGAGTGGTCTATGTCTGGAATACTCTACCTGACTCTGTAGTTTCTTCCCCAAACCCCAAAAACTTTAACCTTGGACTTTCTACTATTGACCTCACCCCTTTCCTAAGAGGTCTGTAGGGGGCATGCACCAACGTGCCTACCGTCCCTGTCCTATTGTTTCTTTTATTTTTTTTATTTTTCTTATATGTATCCATATATTCATAACTATGTTTTTACTTATACCTATTATCTTGTAGGCAATTGACAAACCAAATAAAATAAACTAAATATTTTTCTCACTGGAAGTAGCAATGCAGGGAAAAAAAGAATCTCTTTTAGAGGTACAGCTCAATGAGGATGGAATTCTCTTTCCTGTTGTAGTGCTATTCTTAATTTTTGACTCTGTTCTCAGGAATAGTTATTTATTTTTTAGGGTCTGTTTTAACTTATCTCTATCCCAGACTTATTCACTGTAATGTACTAGCTTTGGAAAATAAAATTAATTGGATTCTGTCCAGTTGATGGTCTTTCTTAGGTGATTTTTTTCTATAATACATTCTGAACATTACTGTTGAAATACTGCTCAACTACTTCAGCATGCTAAGTCATTTTAGTTTAGCATGTTTTGAAAGATTATTCATACATCAACATTGTTGTAAAATTTTCTACCTACTTTGCTTTTTTTTAATTGAAATCTGAAGTTCTCAAATTTCTGAACATTATATAGGATTAGACTAGATCAGTGGTTTTTGAAACTTGACAACTTTAAGATATGTGGACTTCAGTTCTCAGAATTCCATAGGAAAGATGATCCTTATGGCAGGGGTGGGATTCAAATTTTTTAATGACCAGTTCTGTGGGCGTGGCTTAGTTGGTGGGCGTGGCTTGGTGGTCATGTTATTAGCTGGGCGTGGCCAACTCAATATCACTCACATCAAGGCACGCAGCTCCTCGCCTGGCTTCTCATGACTGTGGGGATGCTGCAAGTAAGTGTGAAAAATGGTCATAAGTCACTTTTTTCAGTGCCATTGTAACTTTGAATGGTCAGTCCACACAAGCAAAGTACCAGCAAAGGAAGGGAAAAAAACTGCAGAGAAGTTCCCGAGACAGGAAGTCTAGTCCTGCCAAGAATGTAATAAGGGTTAACGGAGAGACAGTTTCTGTAAGCAACACCAGAATGTTTCCTTCCTGCCTTCCTTACAGGATTAGGCCAGTAATTTCTTCTAACAACCGGTTCTCTGAACTGCTTAGAATGTTAACAACTGGTTCTAGAGAATAGGTGCGAACTGGTAGAATCCCGCCCCTGTTTTATGGGGCACTCTTGGTCCAAAATGAGTCCAAAATTCCATGCTCCTATGCATCCCTTGATGGAAGCCATCTGTGGACCTTTTTTGCATTCTCAAACACATAAATACCAGCTTGTTTTAAAGCAATACATAAAATCAGAAGAAAATACACACAATTTAGGTTAATGCCCAAGGCACAATTATACTCTACTGTGAAGCCTTATAACCTACTTTATGGATCAGAGATTTTGCCAACTCTCATTAAAACAATTGAAAAAAACAAAAGAAAAACAAATGAGATCTGGATGTGTGTCTCGGAGACAAAGTCAGAGAACAATATAGTTCCAGGTTCATGAACGTTAAATGATTTATAATTGGGCTTGATTACTAGGCACAAACATCCTGGTACTGGAAAAAATTAAATCCACCAGATGGTCAATAAGTGAGTACATATACATTTTAATTACCAAAGAGGTTGAAAGTGGCTGGTGCATTTCTAATACAGATGAGGAAAGAAGCAAAGCAACAGGGGCCAGGCCTTAGGTCTGATGCAGAAAAGCAGCAGCAGAGGTACTGGCTGAAAGCACAGCATACTCATATTTCTCTGCAAATAACATGCCAGGTCTGAAGGAACAGGCCACTTCAAAGATGAGGAGCGTTCTCATCCATCATTTATCAACGCTCCCTCCTGTCAGGGAGCTGTGGGTACTGTTAAAGCCCTGTACTGTTAAAACTACTGTTGCTCTGTCTGTCACAATCCAAAGAAATCTGTGGATAGGGATCAAAGTTAATGCAGTGGGCAGGGAGGAGGCTGAATTCAGATTGGGACTACATTTAGAAGTGTCGATCCAGGGGTGGGATTCTACCAGTTCGCACCTATTCGCTAGAACATTCTAAGCAGTTCGGAGAACCGGTTTTTAGAAGAAATTACTGGCCTAATCCTGTAAGGAAGGCAGGAAGGAAACATTCTGGTATTGCTTACAGACACTGTCTCTCCGTTAACCCTTATTACATTCTTGGCAGGACTAGACTTCCTGTCTCAGGAACTTCTCTGGAGTTTTTTCCCCCTCCTTTGCTGGTACTTTGCTTGTGTGGAGTGACCATTCAAAGTTACAATGGCACTGAAAAAAATGACTTATGACCATTTTTCACACTTATGACTCATGAGCGGCCAGGCGAGGAGATGCGTGCCTCGATGTGAGTAATATTGAGTTGGCCACACCCAGCCAATAACATGACCACCAAGCCACGTCCACCAAGCCACACCCATCACCTAAGCCATGCCCACAGAACCAGTTGTTAAAAATTTTGAATCCCACCCGTGTCAATCACATCCTGCATATTCTGTTTGATCAAACATGTTAACTAGCAGAGGTACTGAGGTAGTTTTTAATCAATCTGAAGGAAGAAAAAGTTTTTAGCTTAAATGGACTCCGGGGGGTGGTAGAGGACAGGAAGGCCTGGAGGAACGTTGTCCATGGGGTTGTGATGGGACGGACATGACTTCACAACTAACAACAACAAATAAAAGTTTTTAATGCAACACATCTGTAGACCACTAGATATGGAAGGAAGATAATTCTACAATTTCAGTTTGAGGAAAATAATTGAGATAGAAGTCCTCGAAAAAGAGCCACCCAGAGTTGCCCCAAATAGTAAGATGAGTGATATATAAATTTAATGAATAACAATCAATAATAACAACTTACAGATACTCTGCAACAAATAAATGAAGTATTCGATCCAAACCAAACTTGTCTCTCCATGACATTTATATTTTAAATGCAATTGCATTTTGGACAAGATTTTAACCACTTTATATTAATTTTGTGCATAAAACCAATTGATCTTTGCTTACTGGCAAATTTGGCCCTTAAACATCATGAAGACAGGCAAAAGTATTCTCTTTCGGTAGTAGCCCTGTTTATGCTACACCAATAGGAACAGGAACTTAAAGTCAGCTTAAAAGCTTACTTCTAATTTTCTGGTCCCTATTTTTCAAGATTATTAAGAGGAAGTACAAATTAAGCCTCACCCAGTGCTTCAGACTAAGTTAAGGACTTGCAAAGATTTTCTGAGAAGTATAAATTACAGATTTAAGAAAAAATGCATTTGTTCTTTGAGCCAAGGGTCGCCTGAACCTTGAAATAGAAGACTGAGACAAAAAAAGTAAAATAAAATAAAGCAGTCCAAATAAAAGCTGTACTTAATTAAAACAATATTTCAATGCATTAATTACAATGGAATGTATTTAATTTTAATTAATTTAAAAGATTTAATTCTCTTATATTTAATAATTTCTGTGTTGTATAATTTAAAAATAACAATTCAATAGCAAGTATGGGAGAGCTCTGGGGTCACACCAGAGGCTTTCGAGGGGGTCATGTGGCATCGTAGCCTCAATTATGGGACTCTTGATTTGGAGCTTAGAATATTATACTAAAATATAGTTATGGATCATCACTTGGCTATGGAAGATATTATAGCATGAGTCTGTCTTATCTGTTTATCATCTCTATCTTCTTTCTCCTAACCTTTCTCCTAACCCTCCCTCCTTTCTCCCCTTCTCATTATAGCTCTCATTACAGCACTAACCTAGCTAAGGAGAATAAAAATCCAACCTGACCAGTGGTGGAATTCAAATATTTTTACTACCGGTTCTGTGGGCGTGGCTTGGTGGGTGTGGCTTGGCTTAGTGGGTGTGCTTGGTGGGCATGGCAGAGGAAGAATACTGAAAAAACCCCATTCCCTCCTCACTCCAGGAGGAAGATTACTGCAAAATCCTCCCTCCCCACCCCAATAACTTGCTTTCCAGCTTCGTTTTCCTGTGTAGGGCAACAAAAGAAGACCCAGCTGATCAGCTGGGACTCGAGAAGCAGAGAAGAGATGGGGTGGGGCCAGTCAGAGGTGGTATTCCAAACTACTCAAAATTTCCACTACCAGTTCTCCAGAACTGGTCAGAACCTGCTGAATACCACCTCTGATATGCACATATTAAAACAGGTATTTTAATGCATCACAATAGCTGATCAATGAAAGCCTTGGCTGGACATATGAACATTTGAAATGAACTAATTGGAACTGTATGCCTGAAATGAAGCCTTTACCAATGTTTTTGGGAGTGTCAGGTTCAGAGGTGGTATTCAGCAGGTTCTGACCAGTTCTGGAGAACTGGTAGCGGAAATTTTGAGTACTCCTGAGAACCAGCAAACACCATCTCTGACTGGAGATTTTACAGTATCCTTCCCCTATCACACCCACCATGCCACGCCCACAGAAACGGTAGTAAAACAAATTGAATCCCACCACTAGTGCATATGTTGTGAATTTTTGTAGGAACAGATATTGAGCAGATATGTTCTGAACGCCACAAAGCATTTCCTGTTCCAGATAATCCAGATAATTTTGTAATTGCATACACCACTGCTGAAGATTTGGAGTGGGCCATTCTAAAGCAAATCAAAATATTTGGGGGGGGGGGATTTCTGGTGTTGGATTGCTTTTTTTTATACATTCAGAAGAAAGCTGCTCCTTAAACAGGTATTAATTTATTACTGATTGATTTTAATGTCTAAGCAAAAAGTAAAATATTAACTAGGCCAAATTATGGCCAGACTTTCCACAAAGTTGATAGAAAACCCGTTCATGGAGAGGAAATGAATACATACAAGTCTTTCATCCTGGCTTTTAGTTCAGCGATAGATTTTTCATCAATATAAAGTAATATTGTTAGGGGCATCCTAAACAGCAGGGTCTACAGCAAATCACAATGGCGCCAAAATTAGCACCCTTTTAGTGACATTGTGATTCAATTGCTACATCTGTACTGTATTTGCAACACAGTTTTCAACACAAGTATGCATACTTGTATTGATAATCATGGTACTTGTATTGATAATCATGGAACTTTCATCATTCGGCACCTTGGCATTATATTTAAAAAGGAAGAGCAATCCATTTCATACATCTTGCAAATAATAAGATACAATAAAATATGCAGTGTTTAACATATGTCAATATAGTCCAGCCAACCCCCCCAAAACAACAACAACAACAACACTAGGACAGTTCACCTGTCTTACATCTTTAGTAAATTGACCTTCTTCGGTCTTATATTCCTAATAAGGTTTTTTTTTTTTCACTAAAATACCACAGAACACAAAAATGATGACTGCCATTCTCACTATAAGCTAATAGATAAAAAACACATATGTCGCAAGGGTAAATGAGTCCCTGCGGATTTTACTCTGCTAGTCGTTGCCGACTATAGGAGTCGGTGCTCATCTGTTTCACCTGTCGTGCACTTTAAAACAACAACTCTAGGCCGTGCTGTCTCTATCCATTTCGAAAATATTTTCGGGTTTTTTTTGTTTTTGAAGCAAGCATTGCAGCTATATATAATCAACGCTTGCAAAAACAACAACCACCACCTGGGAACGGTGACGAAAACACTTTCGACGAACGAGCAGCAGAACGTTTCTGCCATATTTTGAACTGCTTCGGCTCCCGTAATTACCCTCCAGCTTTCTACAATACTGTGGAGAGGTTTGTCGAATGACGGCCTGGATATGGAATGGTCGTTCTGGGCAAAGCTGGGCGTCTCAGTCTTCTTTTTCCCTTTGCTGATTCTTTTCGTCCTGCGGTTGGTGAAACGACGTCCTGTCACTCCTGATGCTGATGTCAAACTCCTGGTGGTTGCCGGTTCTGGTAAGACAAAAGCTAGGAACAGTCCCATTACCACGGGTTGCTGTGACCATCCGGACTACATTACCCAGAAAGCAAAGCAGCCGCTAACAGCTAGGAGGCGTTCTTGATGCTGGCAGCGGTGCTTGCTAGACATGCTGGAAATTGTAGTTTCTTCGAAGAAATTTTGCTTGGAATTGGGTGATAATCTGTTTAGAGAGGAATTGGAGGTTCTCCAGCTAATATATCACCGCTCCATTCTTGATTTTAATTCTTAATTTCAATTACTTAATTCTTCCTTGACAATAATTGTCAATAGCGTGAGATGAGCGTGACTCGGGATAATCTCAACCTGCATATCCCCAAATTTACAGTGGCATCTTAGTAGAAGTGTCTCTACCTAAGTATTTGAAAAAGAATGTTTAGTGCAGGTAGTCCTTGATTTACAACAGTTTGTTCAGTGGCAGTTCAAAGTTCAGCACTGAAAAATGTGACTTATGACTGTTTTTCACACTTACAACCATTTGCAGCATCCCCCATGATCATGGGATCAAAATCCAGACACTTGGCAACTGACTCATATTTATGATCTTTGCTGTTTTCAGGTCATGTGATTCCCCTTTTGCGACCTTCTGACAAAGCCACTGGAGAAGCCAGATTCACTTAACAACCAAGTTACTAACTTATCAACGGCAACGATTCACTTAACTGGGGCAGGAAAGGTCATAAAATGGGGCAAAACTCACTTAACAAATGTCTCACTTGACAGCATAAATTTTGGGCTCCATTGTGGTCCTAAATCAAGGACTATCTGTATAGCCACTTTTTAATTCCAGAGTGAGTTCCAGTCTGCTTTTTTTTCTTTGCCCTGCAGCCAAAATTATAGAACAACAAAGCTCCTGCCTCCTATTGCCTTTTTCTTGAGGTTGGGAAGCAGGAAAACCCATAAGGAAAAGACAACCTACCTCTGCTCTCTTGCACTGAGACAGGGAGAACTTTCCACTTAGAAGCAGTATTCTGACTGATATTTGGTCCTCTTTTCTTGCTGGGGAGGAAAAAAGCAGCTAGCTCTTGATAGAAAAGTTTACACATCGTATCAAATATGGTTTATTTGATTTTGATTCAGCATACCTATACCCAGAATTTGCCTTTTGTAAACCATGGTTTATGGTTTAGTTTGATGTCACACTAGGCCAATATAATTTACTCAAACTGGATAAAACTAATCACAGCTTAGTACTACATGGGCATTCACATACCTTGTCTCTTTGAAGTGGATAATGTTCCACACCACCTAGTAGTTGATGGTGAGCAAAGGGAAATACGTTTTGCCACCTCTTGCTTTCTCTTCCTTCCTCTCCCTCCCATACAGTGAAACAAAATAGGTAAATTAATCATCCTCTCCATTTCCTTTGGTGCAGACATTCTTGGTCCAGTCATTCTGTTCCATTAGTCCAAGACAATGTGTTAGCAAACAGAATTGAAGTAGAAAGGGACAGGTGAGTAACTGGAAACAGTGGCAACTATTACTTGTCTGGTTTTGGTGTTCTAGATATCGTAGTGAACCACAAACTAACCAACTACATAGTTTAGCTTGCTGAACAAGCCGTTGTGGTTAGTTTACCATTCAGTGATCAAGGAAAGAAAGAATTTGGTTAATTAAGGAAACTGTATTTAAGTTAAGTTAAATAAGTATGGTTTGTAAAATCCAGCCAACAAAAGAGGTGAGGCTGTGCAGAGGTAAATCAACAGAATGAGAAAAATTCTTAGACTTAAGTCTGTGGAACTTACAGAAGTTAACTCTGTGTATTTTCAGGAGGACATACAACAGAAATCTTAAGGCTGCTTAACAGCCTCTCCAAGAAATACTCTCCCAGGCACTATGTTTTGGCTGATTCAGATAAGATGAGTGAAGAAAAAATCCGTTCTTTTGAACAAAAAAGAGCTGAAAAATACCCCGATTCCTCGGTGAGTTTTTACACCTATTTTTCTAATTGTTCATATTTTGTTAAATAGTAATGTCACATTTCCTATTAAAATACTATACGTTTTCCCAATTTGCACTGAAGTTCCATCCTTAAATTTTTCACTTTTCTCATTAACTTGGGAGGCTTCTGAGCAGGCCAGAGAAAGCATCTAACTCCAGAGGAAAGGAGCTGGCTTTGAGATAATCTAAGAACATCTGTTTCCTCTAAACATAAACTATGACTATACAGCTATCTTTCTAGAACAAGAGTGTCCAACCTTGGCAGCTTGTGGATGATGGGTCCCCAATGGTTGATTGGGAAATTCTGAAGTCCACAGGTCTTACAAATTACCAATGTTGGACATCTTTGTTTTAGAACTGTTGACACTCTGCCTTATATCTCTAATCTGCATATATTGGAATGGGATATATCTGATCTCTAGGCCAAATGGAGTGAGGTTTCCTATTTCTTCCCAAGTTCGTGAGTAGGGAACATTTTCTTGAAAATTGCTGGGTGACATAAATCCTTTTCTCAAGCTGGGATCCCTTTAATGCTTCCACCTTTCACTGTGCAGTGGAGTTTTCAATATCTTGGGGGCTATTTAAAATACTCTCTGAAGCCTAGAAGGTGAGGACGTTTTATAACAAGCTAAGGGTGAAACATCAAACAAACATGTTGGGATTACATGCTTGAACCTGACTACTGATATGTACCCCTGGAGCATGCTTGCTTGAAAACAAATGTCCCTACCCCTGTTCTGAGCTAGACTACTTCTAGCATGGAACATGTGCCAAGGATAGATGTCGATCTTCTGCTGACTCATCAGAGAGATGTTCTGATGATGTGTGGGAATGACCTTGGGAGACAGGCAGAAGAGCCACAGATGAGCTGAGCTGTATGATAAGAACAATAGCAATAGAACTTAGATTTACATACCAATTTACAGCCCTTTCTAAGCAGTTTACATAGTCAGCATATTGCCCCCAACAATCTGGGTTCTTATTTTACTGAACGATGGAAGACTGAATCAACCTTGAGCCGGTGAGGATCGAACTGCTGGCAGTCAGTAGAAGTAGCCTTCCATACTGCATTCTAAGCACTGTGTTACCATAATTCAGTCCACAGGTGCAGGGGAAAGGCAAGGGAACTATTTTAGAGGGGACACTCCCTAGTTTCCCAGAGATTGAAAATAGAGCAGAGGCAAAATACTTTTTTCAGTCTTGCCAGATTCTGCTTAATGTAACTTTACCATAAAGACAGTGCTGATGCCTCTGGTTGTGCTTCTTGCCTGGATTACCTTATAGGCAGTGGTGGGATTCCAATTTTGTTTACTACCGGTTCTGTGGCTGTGGCTTGGTGGGCGTGGCAGGGGAAGGATACTGTAAAATCTCCAATCAGAGGTGGTATTTGCCGGTTCTTCCAAACTACTCAAAATTTCCACTACCGGTTCTCCAGAACTGACTGCTGACTGCTTGATGAATCTTGGGTCCTCATTAAAAAAAAAAAAAGATTCCACAAGCCTGATATGTGCTTGCCTTTATTCTAGCAATAAAAAAATGTTAAAAGTGGCATAGCCTAAGCGTCAAAACAGATTGGTTAAGCATTCGGCAGGTTTGCAATGTCTTGCATTGTTGAACTGACCCATGAATAATTTCCATTAATTGCTCGTTACACATTTGTCACTGTGTATTGAAGATTCTAGAGATAATCCATTAAACATTTTCAGATTTTTTTTCCCCCTTAAAATTTCCAGACCAGTGAAACACTTGACAGGGTTTAAATTGCTCTGGATTTGGGGGTTTTTTAGAGGGAGGGGAACAGGATGGAGGGACTGTAGCCATAATCTTTTATATACTTCAATTTGTTTCCCAGTGGTATTTCATTATTCATGGGGAAGTGAAGTGAACTATTGGAAGTATTCTAAACCACAAGGTTGCAATCCTATACACATTTCTTGGAAATAATGTCCCTTTGAACTCAAGTGAGTCCAAGTAGACTATATAGGATTATTCTCTGGCTCTAATCAAACATCATGATTCACAAGATAAATTAGCATAATGTGCAAACCCAAAAGCACCAGAGCACCAAAAGAGGGGAGATCAGTTTTCAACCCAAAGCAACCCCACATTTGGTTAGGGCTCAACTGTCCTTTTCAGTCATAGCTGTATAACAAAAATATGAGCTAACATAAAATGAACCCTCTCTTCGGGCTGCTTTATATAGAGACGAGTGCCTAGAATGCTCTCTCTCAAATAATGCTTTTCTAGCCTTTCCAACTTCATTGTTTTGTTTATTTGGATTACTCACCCTGGAGATACGTAGAATATGCTTGCACCATAAGCAGAACATTCCATTTGTGTTCTGACATTATGATGCTTTTCTACTAGCAATAAGATTGTTAGCCACATTTCAAAATTACGTTATCCAGCCTGACACTTCATAGAAGCGGTAGACATCTGTAATCCACCAACATGACTATTAGCAGATGTTTAGCCTAGACTACTGTAACCTGATGAGTTCCAGATGAATTGGACTCCAACTGCTATAATCCTCTGGGCAGCACGTCCTTTGGCCATGCTGGTGAAGACTACATAGACCGATCCAACCCATTTGAACAACGGAAGATTGAGGAACTCCTGTGTATATTTATCTAGCAGGCCACTCGAATAGGACATTTCTAGTTCTGTACCTTATTCAACTCACATCCAAACTTGTTCTCTTTACAGCTTTGCAAGGACTTCTTTCTTACTTGAATTAATATGGGGCATAGCTAATTCCCAATTCTGCTTCTACAGTGAAGATAAACTGGGAGGCTTGGAGGTGGGTGGATTGAAGATCCACACACACACACAAATAATCTCTTTCAGTGTAGAATTATAGAAAAACATACCGTTTTCATTTATTTTTATTTTTGTAAATCACCTAGTATAGCCACACAGTGAGATAGGTGGCAAATAAATGTAACAAACAAATAAAACATCAGAAAGAAGAATGGCGTTTCTTAACTGATAGATATTTTATTATGTGTATATTATTCTGTTTTCTTTTAAGTTTGAGCTATCAAAAGGCCAAGAACATGAAAGCCATGTTTCTATTGGACTGACTTCTAAAGTTTCCATTTTTACTGAAACATTTTTGTATTTGCTTTCTGTTGAGCAGGCATTGTCTCTGACAATTGTCTTTTGTAGGATTTTGTACTGCATGAGACTGCTTCCCTACTGCCACCCCAGCTCCTTGTCTAATCTAATTACTTATCAAATTCTAAGGATTGTGATCCTGATAAGAACTTAAATAATTGATCCTTATTGCACTTCTTTCTCGGGTATAAAAAACATGGAGGTTTTGTTCCCTTTGAGGTACTGGAGGTTTTTATTTTTTTCTCTCTTTGTTTGGAGCCCTGTATTTTCCTGCACGGAAGCAGTCCTCCTCCTCCTCCTAATCATCATCATCATCATCATCACCACCATCATCATTACCGTCATCCTATCCCAGGTCCTTGGTAAGGACTCGATAGGTAGACAAAAATGCCAAACCCAGTCTGAACATCTGGCTGACTGTGTGATTAATAATAATAATAATAATAATAATAAAAGAATAGTATCCGAATCACATAAATAGATGAAAATGTAGGTTTCAGAATATTTAGATTATTACTATACAAGAGGCAGTGTAATCTAGCATCTTGCATTTGACAGTAGTCAAGCAGTCGCTGTGTGTGAGTTGCGTGGTTACGTATATAAATTTGTTTAATAAATAAAAAAACAAGTTCAGGAAGACAGATGAGCATTAGTCACTTCCATAGTTGCTGTACAGCAACTGATACTTAAAGCATGCTGCTTGTAATTCTAGAAATCCACATCATCAAGATTAGTAGCTACTGATAGCAATCTAATTCATGGAAATCTAATCTAGTCTTCTAAAGATAGGATTTCCCACATATGGGATTGCATTTCCAATCATGAACTTTATTTAAACTGCTATTGCATTGAGTGAGAACATGAATTAATTAAATTGCCTTTTAATCATTTGGGCAACAGAATTCAGTAGAAAATTCATATTTGGTGATCAGGACAGTGGATTACCCATTCTAGTGTATGAAAGATAACAATAGCATTAGCCCTCTCTTACCAGTTTACAGAATCAGCATATTGCCCTCAACAATCTGAATCCTCATTTTACCAACCTCAGAAGGATGGAAAGTTGAGTCAAGCTTGAGCCGGTGTGAACTGAACTGCTGGCAGCCATCAATCAACAGAAGTAGCTTGCAGTACTGCATTCTAACCACTATGCCACCATAGCTCAAGATATTCAACCTAGTTTGATATCTTACTTTTAATCTTTGTTTTAGAAGAGAATATTTGTAGCTCAGGGTTGAACTGTGGAGTTCTTGGCTCAGATTGCTTGGTGCCCAACTAGTTGGGTAATGAAATATCTGCAAGAAAACCACCAAGCTCAGAGGGCACCAAGGACCTCACAATCTTTGCTTTGGATCTGGGTCTACAAAAGTGACATTGGACTTAGGAAATAAGGATTTTGCAGCATTTTCTTTCTCATCAGTATTTCTACATCTTCCATTCATTTTGTTTAGGACAACATTCCAATGATCAAATGTTTTTAGATTAAACACAAAGAAAAAAGATTTTGGATATGAATAAGAGCCAATCACCAAGGCGTCTTGAATTGCTTGGTGACTTTAAAGAAAGACTAGATCATATACTGGAAAAGGGGTAAAGACCAATGGCTCACAGAGTTCAAGATACTAATGGATCTGGTGTGAACCTTGAATATCTGCCTGATAATGTATCTTACTTTGCTATATAGTATGTCATCCCTCTTTGTTTAGTTTTTTATCACTTCGTTTTCTCTGTCTCTCTCTTATTCTCCTTTCTTATCCTGCTTGCACTGCCTGTTCCTGCTTCATGCCCCTTTTTGATTCTGCTTTTTAAATTTCCTTGGTTTTTTTTTTTTCCTTTTCTCAACTCACAAAGTTTTGGGACCTATCCCTGAATTTGAGTCTCAGTGTCATAGCACCCTCTACTGATCATGAAATAAGTTACTGCTGTAAATAATGTGTACACATTCTGATTTTAAATCCGTGGAAGCTGTGAAATTGTGTGGGGAGAATGGGGAGTAGAAAATGAAGGTGAAAGATTCTTGATTCAAACTTGATCACATATTCATGTAGGTTTCTTGAGGGCCGCACAGGTGGGTGTAGGTTTCTTAAGGGAGTAATAAAGAACCAGTTTGCCACTACATTCTCCTGAAATGTTTTTTTCAACTTCCCTATCTACTCTTCAGGGCTGGTAATTACCAGTCCAAGTAGCAACTAAATCTAATCCTGTTTAGCATTTTCAGTCAATTGTAGTTGGCTACATGCTGCCACCTGCAGTAAGTTGGGGGGGAAAATAAATTCTTTTTGAAATTATTTTTAAACCCAAAAAGAAGTGGAGTAGTAACATGTGAAAACTACTTCATAATATGAATGCAAAAGTGTCTGTGTGAGGAATGTTTGATATAAAAAAAATTCACACATTCCTCACACAGACACAGATTTAAAATGATTGAGTTCTTTTTGGCCTAAACCCACCCATTTTTGAGTATAGCCTTTAGACTGCCACAAAAGCTAGCACAGCCTCTTTTCCATGGGAATCAATATTGAAAGCAATTTAATGTCAAATAGTCAAAATAGGATTGTATAATTATAAATGCAACATTCCGTTGATACAAGTAGTCCTTGACTTATGACTGGTCACTTAGTATTATAGAAAATTATGAAGGACCCCCCCTAAAAGCTACTTACAACTCAGTTCTGAAGTTATGATATCCAGGAACTTTTCCAGTGGTCATATGATTGCATTTTGTACCCTCAGCAATTGGCTCATGTTCACAGCTGTTTATAGCGCTTTGCAGTCATGTGACTGCAATTTATGACATTTTTCCAGAAGCTGATGTTTACTTCTGGTTTCTGGAAAAAATGCCCCATAACAACCATCACTAAAAAGGTTGTAAAATTCAGTCCAGTTATGTGATGACCCACTTTACGATTATCACAACTTATGACTGTAATTGCCAGTCTCATTTATGGTTGTAACTCAAGGACTATGTATTTTACCTCTTAAAAAGAATGAAAACATAAATAACAATCCAAAAAAGATACATTTTATGCAAGACGCTGTCTCCAACCTCTAATGTTGATGGTCCATAAGTACCTTCTGCAGGAAGGACAACTTAATGAGTCATGGTTTCCTTTGATCATCTGGAAATGATGTAGACAGAAGACCAGAGATCTGTCTCATGGAGCTATCAGCTCTCTGATAGTTATTCGGTTTCCTTAAGAACTTCCCTAAGCTATAGCGATCTTGGGTAGTAAAAGATGATGGTTTTGTGGTTTCATCTGACAGTTATTATTATATGCTTGATTCGTTTTAAGTCTGATTGCAAAGATACAGTGTGTGTTTTGATATGGTTCTGTTTTGTGCTTATGAAACAAAACAAAACTAAGATTAAACATTAATGCAAGTAATATTCAAAGCTTGACAGGTACTTCTAAGGGGGTATGAACTCAGAAGATGTAATTTCATATTTTTAACCCAGAAATGGACTGAGAGATACAGTGGCCTAGAGGTGAAGACGCTCGCCTCACAATTAGGAGGCTGAAAGTTCAATCTTTACATGATACGTTTTTTTCTATCATGGCATAGAGAGAAAATATCTGCTGTGAACTCTTTCTAGGCATTAGGAAGGGCATCTGGCCAGTAAACACACAGCTCCAGTCGCCTGACTTCACCCCAATAAAAGAGATTATAGGGTCATAAAAAAACCCAAGTGAACTAAAGGTAGATTTATTTATTCATTTATTATTTATTTATTCAGAATCTACAGGTGGTTATTTATAATATCTCAACAAGATCTTAAACTCCCATTTTACAATAAATGCTCATGGTTTTGGATGGGTAGATGCACAAACAGACATGAATATAGGTGTAGGGGAGAGAGAGAGAAAGAGGAGGCTGCTGAAATGAAGACAATTCAAGGGGTCTGAACTCAGGGGGTATGAACTTATTTTCCTGAAAGACTGAATTCAGTTCTGAAAACAAATTCTTAAGCTCAGTGTCTGATCAGAGATAATCAAATACCTTGATTTTAAGTATGTGTCTTTGGATGATTTGGGGATTTTTAGGAAGAAAAGGCTGGAGTCTTACAGTTATCCACCAGGTGGGGCACTTGATCTAGTGCTGTGAGATACATCATAGGGTATGCCAAGCTTCCTAAAATCACTCAAAAGTGACTTGTTTTTAGTAACCTGGAGAGGCTGGTTGCATGCTAGCTACAGGAAAGATCACAGCCTTCATGGCCCTACAGAAAATGAAATAGTCTACCAGGAAAACAAACATAACTTCCTGCCCAGGAAGCTGTGGGAGTTACTGTAATAAGTTTCTGCAAAACAAAATCATAGAGTTGGAAGGGACTTTGGTGCAGGATAATTTTTTTTAACCTGTGGAAATTAAGCAAACAGCAGGATATACCAGCCTGATCACTCCTGGTAGAGATAATACTGGTAGTTGCAAATGAGCCATTAAATGTAAGATTGCTCTACGCTGCCTAGCTCTATATTTCTCAAGGTTTTACCAAAAGGTTTTTTCCTGAATACTGCTTTGAAGAAAGAAAAAGTCTTGGTCACAAGAAATTCAGAATGTATTGTTATTTTAGTGAAAGGAAGGCTTGTTTCTTTTTCAAAGAATTTACCTTCAAACTGGAAAGGTTGTCTTAAAATAGCTGAGATTCTTTCCATGATTTTTGGGAGGGCGGGGAGGGGATCTTAAGTGTGGATTCTTCCTCCTTTAGGTTTTTTGCAGAATTATCTCCTGTGGCTCATGACAATTGGGTGCTGGAATGCAGCGAAAATAAGCAGGAGCCAGTACAAATTGGAATGTCTTTTTTATCTATCACTGTTTATATAGCCCGAGAATTTTACAGTACAGGAAATAATGTTTAGTACACCCGAATGATTCTTATCTGCAAATCTGTCAATTCTCCCCAGGAATTACAGTTTGCCCTCCATCGCATTCCCAGAAGTCGAGAAGTCCGTCAGTCCTGGAACTCTTCAGTGCTAACCACCATTCGTTCCTTATTTTATTCTCTTCCTTTGGCCTTCAGGCTCAACCCAGATGTGGTACGTAAAGTCACAAGTGTAATGAAACAGTAAAGAAACTAGCCAGTTCCAAAAATTGTAGTTACTTGAAAATAACAGATCTTTGGTTCAGGTAGTCCTCAATCTACCACCACTAATTGAACCCAACATTTACGTTAAGTGACAAATTTGTTAAATGAGTTTTGCCCCGTTTTATGACTTTCCTTGCCACATTTGTTAAGTGAACCACTACAGTTGTTAATAACATGGTTGTTAAGTGAATGTGGTTTCCCTATTGATGTTGCTTTATCAGAAGGTCACAAAAGACAATTACATGACCCTCGGGACACTGTAACGGTCATAAATGTGAGTCAGTTGTCAAGCATTCAAATATAAATTATGTGACCATGGGGAATGCTAAAACAGTTGTAAGTGTCAAAAACAGTCATAAGTCACTTTTTTCAGAGATGTTGTAATTTTGAACCGTCTCTAAATGAACTGTTGTAAGTCGAGGACTACCTGTACTTATATGCATATATTTAGGACTGAATTTTTTTGGGGGGGCAGGATTTCCTTGACTGCTGTATTTCAGGCAGTGTGAACTAATTATACATTGTTTGAGGCTAGTTTTATATTAACCATTACTAATATTAACTACAATTTATGGTTTGATTTCACTGATGAACTGAATTAATGTCAGTGAGAAGGTTTACTGTTTATTGCTAAAAACCTTGGAAGGGGAAGAAGGAAGTCAGTCTGTTCTCTCCACACTAAACTGTGGTTTACCATGACTTGTATGGGCACTGCATTTTCCAAATGTTATTTATTTATTTACCTCCCATTTGGCAACTCTGAGGAGCATACAACAAGATAAAATAAACATTAAAATGATTATAAATATATAAATACCAAAATTAATACAAGCTAAAAACAAGGAACATTATCTGTTCCTTGAAATTACTGTGATAGATTAAACTAAAACCAAATTTAACAAATTTAAAAACAAAACAAAGTTCTATAGATATCTTTATGAGAACTAGATCTTCATTTCAGTTTTAAATTTTTCAAATTTAAAAAGGTTTATTCATTTGTAACTTCTGTTTTGGTGACTGGTTGTTAATTGATAAGAACAGTTACAGTATTACCTCAGATGACACATTCTGGAAAAAAATGGACACTGCAGGATATTCCTGAATATTTATGAATCTCCTTTTTTTCATCCTTTTCTCCTCCCACCCCTTCCAAGTTTGGTTTTAGATCAGCCATGGAAGAATCCATAAAGTAGGTTTTGCTATATTCTGTTTTACGTATCTCCAAATTATAAATTATCACAGGACCACCTGTCTCCAAAAGGTTTTTCTCTTTTCTGTAGACATGCCCATCTTGTGTGGAAAAGTGAAAGCAAATATATAGTGGAAATAGCCACTCCACGTCTCTTCAGAATTTCTTTCTCAACTCAACAACTACAAAGCAAAGGAATGGATTTGTGAAACCACCTCTGTTCTATTGCTTTCCTCTCTCTATATTGATTTTTCCCTGTTCATTAAAGAGGAAGTAAAATACCTTAATTCTGATTTTAAAAGACATAATATGACAAAAGTACATTAGGGCATTGGCTTGTTACAGAGATGGTTTCATTTAATTAGTATTGACTCTTATCGAGTTTTCATCATAGGAGAAATAGTTCAGAAAATCAAACAGAGCATTACTAAGATAGGCGGAGAAGTTTAAAGAGTAGTAATTTAACTCTTTCTTAAAACAATATTTCATTTACAGGAGAATACTCTTGTGGCAAATGCAAGGAATAGTGACAAAGTTTGCTCACTGGTAACAGTTTAACTTTTATGCATTTTTTTTTCATTTGCAATAACAGTGCCAAAAAAAAAGAAAAAGGACAACCTCAGAACAGTTTGCCAAATGTTACATGGACTTTGCACTGACATCTATTTTATAATTTTAAGAGGTATATAGCCACACAGTAAATCTATATCTGCCGTTGCGGTAAATCACAGGTTTATCAAATCATTTTCACTTCAGTTAGCGAGTCAATCACACTCGGGGACCTAGGTTTAAATAGATAGTGCGCTGCTTTGTGAGCTGGATGTGCTAGACGTCAGTCTGAGCTACAGTTCATAATCCAGAATTAAATTTCTCTTCAACTATACTCTTTCAGGACCGGGGAACCTGTAGTTCTCCAGATGTTCTGGCACTGTTGTTTCTAATATCCCTCACTAATAGCCGTGTTGTCTGGGACTGCTAAGAGTTGCAGTTGAGGCATATCAGGAGAATGCAGGCGACTACTCCACAGAACCTCTCTGTACTTTAGATGATAATTGTTGAGTGATGGGAAGAGAAACAGCGAGCGGAATCAAAAACACATCTGCTTCTTTCCTACTTCCCAGTGGAATGGATGATTAAGGGCAAGGGTTGACTTCTGAATGAAGCTGAAGCTACTTTCTTTCTTCTCCAAAAACTAATTGCCTGACATTTTTATGATTATAAGACAGCCAGAGTTACCCTGAGATAAGTTGGGTGGCCAATAAATTTTATAAATAAATAAGTCAGGGGTGTCAAACTCAATTTCATTGAGGGCCGCATCAGGGTTATGTTTGACTTCGGGGAGCGGGGAGGCATGGCCAAGGTAGGTGTGGCCAGTTTGATGTCACTCATGTTGGGGGAGGGGTGACTGCTCTGCAAATGAAAATGGGCTCCCAAACTCCGTTTTCAGCTGTGACGGCCTCCTGTAATCCTCTGCCAGTGAAAATGGAGCTTGGGCGGGCCACGTGCGACCCTCCAAAACTCCGTTTTTACTGGCAGAGGCACTGCGGGCCAGTCCTTCACTCTCTCCAGGGCAGTCCTGAGGGCCAGATCTAAGTACTCCATGGGCTGGATCTGGCCTGCAGATCTGAATTTGATACCCCTGAAATAGATAGATAGATAGATAGATAGATAGATAGATAGATAGATAGATAGATAGATAGATAGATAGATAGATAATAGTTTCTCCTAGGAGCAATAGAACAGAGTTCCCCAACCTTTCCAGCTTTGCAGACTGGTGAGGGGAAAGGGGATGGTTCTATGCAAGCAGAGGGCCCATCACTTCCGTGGCCGGTTCTAAATGGCTCAAGATCTGGTAGTGGGCTGTGGCCCAGGGGTTGGGGACCCCTGCAATACAAGATAACTATAATGAGAGCCTTGACAAGGACTGTATTCCTTCCTCCTTACCTCTGACCTTTAGAAGAGGGAGAGATCTCTCTTTCCAATTATTTGAAGTAATTCTTAAAAGAGGAATTTAAAATTAATCCAAAGGACTTTATGTAGCCCAAGACACATCCAGCTTGACGTGCCCATTCCCACAATTCCTCCTTTGCTTTCTCTTTCGTCTGTGAGAACTGCAAGATTAGGAAATAATGCCTCTGTTCCAGGAGGCGATATCCTTCAGGTAATGATCTTTGATTAAAAAGAAATCATTAATCTGATTTGCCTCGTGAGAGACATTACCCACTTCCTTTGAATGAAGTCTCTCTGGAGACAAGGTCTCACAATAATGGAACGAGAGACTTATGCAACATTTGGTCATACTTTCCCCAAATGATTTGCTGCATTAATCTCATTATCATACAGTTTATCAGAATCAGACCAGAGTACTAGCTTTGATCTTAAAGCAGCCTCCGTAGCCTCATATATTAATCTGCCTTTGGGTGAGAGTGTGTTTACAGAGCCACTAAGCACCACATTCTTGGCAGACCCCCAGGTCCTGTAGGTTTGCAAGCCTTTGGAGGAGAGGAACAAAAAGTTGGTGCTGAGTTGACAACATTTGTCAGAGATGCCTGCCAGGGAATTCAACAATTAAATGTTTAAAATGCGAAGTATCGAGAAAACTAACAGACAAACCCAAAATTATATTAGCTGCCATGATGGAATTTATGGAGCGTTTCTGGCATTAATCAGTGGAGGCAGGATCATTTTCCCGTCCATGTTTCTACAATATTGTTAATAAACAACAATGAAGGATTTTTGGAATGCTTTTAAGGAGTTCCTTGTATAGATAAACAACTGATCTTGCAAATTCTCGAGTCCTCCCAAACTGCTTTTTAACTGCAGCTGAGAACCCTAGGAACTTGAGAAATGTTGGAAGGAGATAATAAATTATTTTTTCCATTGCTTTCACCTTTTAGGAACTAGGGGCAGAAAGCACAGGCCATCAGTTTGAGCTTTGCTGGTGGGCTAAGATAATTACATAAAGATAACCACTAAAGTAGGCTGTTGCACCGCCATGTTTGCGTTCCAAGCACAATAGATTAGCAACATTCAATGCTGTAAAGAAGATGGTTACGCCTAGTATTTATTTGTGTGTTATTTTTCAGTTTTAATTTCAATGCTTTAAGCCAAAGCTTTCAATCACATTATGGCTTGGTACAATATATGAGCCCATCCAACAGTTGCCCCCAAATTACCTTTGTATTGCAACACGGTGGCCCAGATCTTTATATGTAATTGTTTGTTCTTTCTTATGTCAACAAAGTAACCAAGAGTGCTAAAGTGATCTACCAAGCTATTTTACTAGCCGGTGTTCTCCCTTGCTCCATTCTTAACCATTTGTAGTTTAATAGAAAGAAGGAGGAGTAAAAGGAAGGTGGACACCCTTTGAGAGCTGTATGCAACGAAATTTCATTTTAACGTATGCGGATTAGTGTACGTTCGAAGTGACAATAAAGTTATTCTAAGTTCTACATCTAAGAAAGAAGATAAGGATGAAAACAAACATTTCTGTTTTGCTGCCTGATAATCAAAAGACCAATCATTTTTCAGTAATTGGGATCTATCTTGGCACAGAAGATAGATCTCAAGAGGTTTTTTATTTTTATTTTTTTTAAAAAACCAGATAAATCTCATCAGAATTGTACCAGAAATAAGATTGGATTTACTTTTAAAATTAATTTCCTGGGTAGCCAAAGGTTCTTTTCTCTTATTTCTGGAGGCACCAGGATGAAATATCCGCTTTTCAATGAGGCAGGTGCTGCTGTAATTACAAAGAGTTTTTTTAAGCTTAGAAATATTTTAAAAATCCCCCCAGCCACTTTATAAATGTTAGAAAAGAAATGCCATCTCCATCTGTTCTTGCCATATTTCCTGGGAAGGGCAAATCCTAGCTAGGCGGATTTCATTTTGAGTTTGTGTTCATTGCACATCCCACTTCTTTCCAGACATGATTTGGTGTAGAATTACTTTTAAATTCTTTTCTGGAGCCAGACATAGGCTCCAGAGAGTGAAGCAAGAAGTGGAAGAACCAGTGCTGTACGAAAGATTGTGTGCTTAAAATTTTGGCTGTCTAGGTGCTTTGATGACATTTTTAATCATCTCAAGGGATCAGTTCTACTTCTTCTGTTTTCTTTTGTCTAATTCTTCCTGTTCCATTGCTATGCCTGAGTAACAAGTTAGGCACGCATGGTGAGAGACAGAAATGGCCTAGAAGCCAGGATGGTGGTGATATGATGGTGATGATGATGATATAATCCTTATACTTAAAATTTAACATGTTTAAAAGGATCCTAAATATAATATGAGTCAACTATGTTATGACAGCTTTGGAAGCTAGGCCAAACTAATCCCCACAAATGAGTAGACACAGTTGGATGTCAGAGGAAAAGGTACTTGGCTGTAGGCCTCCAAATAGGTTTGTAATTTAGGCAGAATTTAAATTTAGGGCTTTCTATCTGTTTGTGTGCTTAATTTATTTAATATTTTTTTAAAAGTCGCTTCCATTTAGGAAATGGCTTTTCTCCACACAGAGACCTCTTATGTCCTCTTTTCTTCAAAAGAGCTTTTTAAATAACACATGTGTATGTTCGCCACTCAATTTGCTAAAATACAAGAAAAGATATTTTACTTGATTCTAATTTTCAGAGTTTCTCCTAGAAAAGTTTTAAAGTTTCTCAAAACTCTCTTCAGAGTTTTCCCACCTTATATATCAGAAAAAAGTCTGGTAACACGTTTCAGAATAACACAATCATGTTTTTTAATCAAATGGGTTAGTCTGAAAAGGTGCTATCAGATTCCTTCTAATTTTTGACTACTGTAGACTAACACATTCTCCTCCTACAATGTCTGCCTTCAGTAAGTGAAAGAGTGATAAAGTAAGGATTACATTTCATCCTCTAAACTTTTATGGGTTTCAGATGAGTAGAAATAGCCAGCTGACTTGAGTCGGACAGCAGTAATGATGATCAAGGATGCAGCCAAGTCATTCAGGCCACATGATTACTATATATCTTAAAAACATCAGATTAGATATTATAAAATGGAAAGTTGAGGGAGGCACCCCTATATTTTTATATCCTAATTTTGGAGGTAAATAAGCTACATGCCAAATTCATGTGCTTACAATCAGTGTCATAGCTACGTTTTGTTACAGAAACACTCAGACAGCAGAACTATATTAAAAGAGATCTTTATTTCACTTAGCTAAGACTTTCCATTCTCTCGCCAGCTTTCAAAATGTCTTAAGTTCATGGCACTTCAGTAGTGTGCTAGAATAGATAATGTGGCATTGTTCCTTTCTGTTACAATTCACATTAGGCTGTCCTTTCTTTTTAGTGGTAGGGAAAGACCAATATGCTAAGTTATATTCCGATATATTTGCACATTCTTGTGTCACATTTCTATTTTTTTTCCACATAAATACCTTAGGTTGATCTTTTTCAGTTAAAAAAGCATGAATAGGAATTGCACTTATATATCATTTCATATTTTTATATATCACCGTGCTTTACAGCCCTCTCTGAGTGGTTTTTATAGAGTCATCATATTGCTCCCAATAATCTGGGCCCTCATTTTACCGACTTCGGAAGGATAGAAGGTTGAATCAACCTTGAGCCAGTGAGGATCCGACTGCTGGCAGCTGGTAGTCAGCAGAATAGCCTGCAGTACTGTGTTCTAACCACTGGCCATCACTCTTGATTATATATATTTATTAGAAGGAATGCCATGTGTGAGATTCTTCCCAGAACATCTGGACAATACTTAAGTTTTAGACTTCTTTTTCCACATGGGGGAGGGGCAAGTTGTACTTTTTTTGAGAATACACATTTGATATGTACAATCAAATAATTTTGTATTTATAAATCTTGTAACTGTAATTTTAATCATATTTTTATCTAATGCATGGATTTTCTCTGCAATACTTGATTTTTTTTCCCTTAACAGAAAAAAAAAATCTATTTTTACTAACATGCAACGTTTTGGCAGTAGTAGCCCAAGAGGTAAAGGAAAATCATCTGCCATTTCCTCCTGTTGCTTTTCCCTACGACCTTTGGCAGACCCATCACTATTATGCCTGGGTCAGGCCAGCCAGCTGATCCCCTTATCGTGTCTCTGGAGAATATCTTCAAAATAACTCATTGTGAGGTCGCTGTAGTCTGCACAAAGTGGATTGTGACCTTCGAATGATTGTTGCTCTTACGTTTGTCTCATGGTGACACATATTGTGTGATCTGCTATGGTAGCAAGCCACTCAGGATTTTTCCACATTTTAGGAACAAAAGCATCTGTTCCAGATGTCTTTAGGAACTTAACAATTTCAGTTTTGGCTGGAATCCAACACCTGACTTCTTCCATTGCCTGAAATTGGGAGTCTATTAAATTGATTGCCAGTACTTTACTATGAGACAATGGCATATAACAAAATGAGAAATAACTATGTGGGAGCTTCATTCCACTTAATTATAGAGGTGATCCTGTTTTTCTAAGCAACTTTTGACCATAGAGTTGTATAGTTCAGAAAGTAAAGGCAGTTACCAGGAACACAGTTGTATTTAGTTTTCTATATTGGCTTGATAAGCACAGATTAAATAAACCTGCATTAAAATGCTAAGCGAATACATTCCTAATGTCTAAACATATTGCACAAAATCTGGACATGCAGTCTTATCTATCGAGTATGGAAAAATAGACATCCCAGGATCCTTTGTAGAGTTGGAAAATTATGGCTAAATCAGTGTAGGTTCTTGGTTAAGTCAAAAACCTTGCAAGAGCTGACATAGCATGATACTTTCAGCAAAGATGTCAGCCAGCACAAGAAGGTTACTTTATTTTTATTTTATTTATTTGTTTGTCAAACATGTACAGGATAACAAGTATAAGTATGAACATAAGAACAAAGGAAGTAAATACAGATAAATGGGGACAATAAGACAGGGATGGTAGGCACACTGGTGCTCTTATGCACGCCCTCTTTAAGGATCTCTTAGAAATGGGGTGAGGACCACGGTAGACAGTTTGAGATTGAAGCTGTGAGGGGTTAAGGCTGTAACAACGGAGTTGGGTAGGGCGTTCCAGGCGTTGACCACTCTGTTGCTGAAGTCGTATTTTCTGCAATCGAGTTTGGAGCGGTTTACCTTGAGTTTGTATCGATAGTTTGCCTGTGTATTATTGTGATTGAAATTGAAAAAGTTGTTGACAGGCAAGATGTTATAGCAGACAATTTCGTGAACTATGCTTATATTAGACCACAGGTGGCGCAATTCTGCATTGTCCAGATTTGGTTTCTTCACATGGAAATTCCTTCAAATGTACTGGGCATGTTTATGGCAATAATGAGATATTGGTAATTTTGACAAAACATTCCTATAGACTAAAGGAAATGGTGAAGAATTTTATTCATTATGTTCAGAGGATCTACATTCCACTTTTCTGTTAATAAATGATTCTCAAATCCTTTAGTGTAAAAAAGGAAATCGGTATAATAAGCATAAGGCACTATTAAAACGCCAGTGGTAAAACTTACCCTCTGTTAAGTAGGTAAGGCCTTCTATAACAACTTAAATAAAGCATTTTTGCCTGCTAATAAAAGGATCCCAGTGAAAGCTATTTTACATTCCTTTATCAGAGAATTTGGGAACCAATGTTGAACATTACTTAGAACTATAGTTCATTTTGTTCTGGAGAAAATCTGTCTATGAGGTCATTAAGATTTAACTCTGACTTGGTAGCAGATAATCACAAGTCATCCATCTATCTATCTATCTATCTATCTATCTATCTATCTATCTATCTATCTATCTATCTATCTATCTATCTATCTATCTTCATGATAAAGCTCAGATATTTAATGTTGAAAGATACAACCAATTCATAGCCATTCGTATATTTTAGTCAGTTTCTTCATAACAATAATTATATAGTGTTTCTATTTTGACAGGGACCAGGGTTGAATTTTTATTTGACTATTTTAATGCTGAACTTCTTCTGAACCATTTAACCCAGTGCTACCATTTCAAGCACCCCTGTAGCAAACACAAACATGACTAACTGCAGTTCTGTATGTGGTTTTGGCTCATTACCTCCAAGTACTTCCCTGCCGTTCCATGCTCTTTCAACTGGTTTTGTACAGTGCTCTCCTGAAGTACAGAGAAGGGAAGGCAATGATACAATCTCCAGAATTCAGAAAGTACACAGTGTGGCTAACGATTTTCTAAGCAAGGATATCTGATCATGTAAGAGAGAGCTGTGTGTTCTTTGTTTTGTCAATAATGGAGAGTGCATTCTTTTGAATGTTTGGTTTGGAAATATTTAGGCTTCCTTTAGCTAGATATTTTTTTTAAGGGGAAGAGGGAGCAAGCAATATTTAATTTCTCTAAGCGTGGTCATAGTGAACCCAGCAATTGTGAATTGATTAGCCAAAAAGTGGGGAGATACAGTATAGTAGTAAGATACTTTTCTATCTCCACAGTGCTCCCTTGGGGTCTGGGACACTGCATTTTGCCTGGTATTCTAATGTGCAGCAGAAAGGAAGATTCCTCTTACAATTGCTAAAACCCAACCAGTCTCTCCTCTTAGGCTTGTACCAAGTTCCTCTCCTTGTCCCTTGAGCATGAACTTTTAGAGCAGGACACTGTGAGTAGCATGTTTTTTGGCTTCAGGTACCAGGCTTGGCAATGGTAATGTGCATGACTGAAAAGAAAATACTACATTAAAACAGTCCTTAATTCGATACATTTGACCATACCCAGAGAACATGATCCTTTCTGGCTAAGAACAATTGGTAGTTTAATACATGTAGAAGGCCCCAGCTTTGGGAAGAGTGCAAAAAAGCACCTTGGTGGTGCAGGCTGTTAATCATCTAGCACTTAGTGCAAGCTGCCTGCAATTAGTGCAGGCTCGAATCCCACCAGGCTCAAGGTTGACTCAGCCTTCCATCCTCTCGGGGTAGGTAAATTGAGGACTCAAGATTGTTGGGGGCAATAAGCTGACTTTGTAAAAATGCCGCTTGGGGGGGCCAAAAGCCCTTCTAATAAGCAGGCATATACAATGGAATGAAGGCTATTGCCGAGCACTTAGCATGGTGCTCCATAGACTGTAAGCCGCCCTGAATCTCCGGAGAAGGGCGGCATATAAATGCAAATAAAATAAAATAAAAATAAATAAATGACTGAAGTATTAAAGCTTCCCCATCTGACTTATACCTACATTTGCTCTGACTTGTATACAGCTGTTAAGTTTTTCCCTAAGCAAGCTAAGGAAATCCAGGATCCATCTTGCTACTCTTTCTGTCATGCCTTAGTTTTGATCATCTTTCTGATGATGATATGAATGGATAAACCACACTCTGAGCAAGGCCTTCCTGATGCCAGAACAATATTCTTAACCTTTGCTCAAAATGGGTATTTCTCAATTTATAGCTAGTTGCTTAACAAGCCATTTGGAGTTCTGATGGACTCAAAAAGTTATTTATGACTTGTCTTCAAAGTTACAACTGCCACACCACCAGTGGTGGTATTCAAAAACTTTTACTACTGGTTCTGTGGGCTTGGCTCGGTGGGCGTGGCCATGTGACTGGATGGGCGTGGGTTTTCTTTTTTGCAGTCCCCACACATTTTGGGGAGCTTCTTAGCCACAGAGGAGCCTCTGGATGGGGTGTTTTTGCTTCCCTAAGGCTCCTCTGGGGCTCAGGAAGGAAAAAAACAGAGCATGGGAGGGGCATGCAGCACTCCTCCAAGCTCCGTTTGGGAGCTTCCCAGCCTCAGAGAAGCTCCTGGGGGGGGGGGGGGGGCGTTTTTGCTCCCCTAAGGCTCCTCTGGGGCTCTGGAAGGCAAAAAAATGGAGGGGAGGGCTGAGCTCCTCCCTCCATTTTTTGCCTTCCTGGGCCTCAGCAAGGGGAATCCCGGCATAGCTGATCTTATCTACAGCTGATTGTCGGGAGGGAAAAAAAAGAAATACCTTAGGCGAATGTCAGGCAGGCGGGTGGGGAATGTCAGGCAGGCGGGGTAAGTGAGCATTGAGCAGGAGGGCAACCCAGTGGGGGGAGTGGCCAGCCAGAACTTACTACCGGTTTGGCGACCCACGCCAAATTCTTGCTACCGGTTCACCCGAACCATTGTGAACCAGCTGAATACCACCACTGCACACTACCCCTGTGGTCATGTGATACCATTTCAGGCACTTTGCCATTTCAGCTCATGTTTATGACTGGTTGCAGTGTTCCCCAGTCATGTTTGGCCATATTTTTTTGCTGTTTTCCAGGCCAAAACAACAAAAACACCCAATAGATAAGCTGGATTCGGTCTGATGATCATGTGATTTGCTTAAACACCACGTGATTCGCTTAATGACCTACACAATTCACTTAATTTTGGTGATTCACTTAACAACTGTCATAAAATCAAGCCTGGTCAGTGATTCAACTTATAGCTGCAACAACTTGCAACCAAAATTCTGCACTCAGTTGTGGTTGTAAATTGAGGATCACTTGTATGTCTATATATATATATATATATATATTTATGACACTTGAATTATTTATTCAGAACTTGTTCTGACATATTAGCCTGTTCATTAATACCAATGTAAAAAATGTAACATTCGTTGTGACCTGCCTTGAACATTGTCACTTTAATAATCTGTTATGTTTCCTGTTTGTTTCTGTGAGCATTCATATATAGGTAGTTCTCGACTTAAGAACAGTTTCTTTAGTGACAGTTCGAAGTTACAACGGACTGAAAAAATGACTTATGACCATTTTGCACTCTTAGGACCATTGCAGCATCCTCATGGTCATGTGATCAAAATTCAGATGCTTGCCAACTAACTCATATTTGAGAAGTCCTTGATGCTCAGTGAGCTTGCTTGTTTTCTTGCAGATGTTTCATTATCTAGCACGGATGATGTTATGTAGTTTGGGTAATGAAACATCTGCAAGAAAACAAGCAAGCTCAGAGAACACCAAGGACCTCCTCACATCAACCCTGAGCTACAATATTCTCCTTTATTAGTGACTCATATTTACAACAGTTGCAGTGACTCCCGGAGTCATGTGATCACCTTTTAAGACTTTCTGACAGGCAAAATCAATGGGGAAACCAGATTCACTTAACAACCATGCTACTAACTTAACTGCAATGATTCACTTAAACCACTGTGGCAAGAAAGGTCATAAAATGGAAGAAAATTCACTTAACAAATGTTTTGCTTAGCAACAGAAATTTTAGGCTCAATTGTCATCGTAAGTTGAGGACTATCTGTAAAGTTCCCATGGATGCAACTTTAGGCGATCTTTCATAAAAAGTAATATATTAATAAAATCAATAAAATCGTCCCTTAGAAAAGGCAGGATATCTACATAGACCTAATCTTTTTGTTGCTCCTTCAATTACTCTTCAAGTGGTCCATAATTTGGATGTTATTAATATGGGATTATAGTTTGCAATTGCAGAGAAGTCCTTGAGGAATCTAAACACGTGAGTTGGCATCTTAATTTCCTAATCTTCCAGCATTCCTGACTTCCTTTGTATGACCTTTTTCTCTCTTGTTTTTGAAGAGATAAGTTATAACTCTGGTTTAGTTCAAAAAGTCCTGCATTTCAAGATAGCTCCAGCTTAATTAAACAAAGCAGAGAAAGAGTATGGAGCAGTAAGCCAAAGAAATTAAAAGCATGAAATGAGAAAAAAAGGAACAGAAACAGAGTTAGAACTGGTTTACACCAACATTGTTCACTATATCTCTTTGAATCCACTTAAATCATCTTTTACTTCTGTCATGTCCATACACTGATTCATATATTGCCTTTGGTTCATTAAACTTCTCTTTTTCACGAACTCATCAACTTCATCTAGTGACAGTTTTGGACTTTCCCTTTCTTTCAACCATTCACTCTTCATATATTTCTGTGCACTTCAATCCTAATTTACATTCTGCATGACCAACCCCCCCCAACCTTCTTCCTTCTTATTTTTGAATTCCACATTTTCTCAGCACCCATTCATTCCTCACCCTATCTCCTTCATTTGCAATATTCCATTCTTAAATAGCCCATCCCTACTGCATGTAACTGCTTGATGTTTTTCCTAATCGTACCCTTCTCTCACTTCCACATAACAAAGTAGCAGAAAGCACATACCTATCATTTTTCACCATTGTGCTTTAAACTTGCTGTTGTTCATTCCTGATTTCCTGTGAAACAGCCCACAATCTTAGCATTTGAACTCTTCATTACATCATGGTCTCTATCACATGTGGACCCTGACCTAGAACCATACTGTCATCTACATACCGAAAGACATGTATAATACATCATCACACGCACCAAAAACAATCTTCAAGTTATGACCGTAATTGAGCCCATCAATTACAGTTGTTAAGTCGTGATGTGGATCACCATGTGACTGGACCTGATTTTATTCCCTTTTTCAGCATGGCCGTTAAGTGAAAACCCGAATCATAAACGAGTGCCATGGTTGTTAAGCAAAGCCATTGTTCTCTCTGAGTCAGTTTTTACTGGAGACCGGAAGTAAACACCAGTTTCCAGCAAATCTATCATAAATCAGTCCCAGGTCTGTGGAGGTGCTGAAAATAGCCATAAATATGGACTATTGACAAGTGCCCAAAATGCAGTCAAGAGGAGATAAGATTTTCAAAGCCATATCATAAGTAGCTTTTTTGGTGGGGGGTTTCTGTCATAACTTTGTTGCTAAATGATCAGTCATGAGTTGAAGACTATCTATATGCATGCATTTCTCCATACGGTACGTACATTATGTAGCCATTACATATTCTTGTCTTACTTTCTGCTCAATATTGAAGCATTTTGTTTAGACTTGTACATGTTTTATTTCCATCATATTCTGCTCTTACTGTATTCAGCAGCTAATCTCCAACTATATCGTCATACAAAGTTTCCATAATATATAACCATTCATTTTGCCAGATGCTTTCTCTAAATCAAGGGTGTCAAACTCCCTGCCCACAGGCCAGATATGTCCCGTGCTGGCCACACCCACACCCAGTTTAGTGAAGGGGGAAAAAGTCACAATATGATGACGCCGTGACGATGCGAGTTTGACACCCCTGCTCTAGTCTAAATCAACTAACATATAGTAATGTTTCTTTCTCAGTTACACAACTCTCAGTAACCTTCTGAAAATAGGAAACTGATGTACACATCCATATACCCTCCATAACAGATCAGACATTTCAGCCCTTGCTTATCAATGGAAACCGAGTGGAGCAAGTGGCCAGTTTTAAGTTTCTGGATGTTACCCTAAAAGAGGACCTGACCTGGAGTGCTCACATTGCAGCACTGGTCAAAAGGGCCCAGCAAAGATTATACTATCTGAGACTTCTCAGAAAACAGCAACTGAACGAAAAACTGCTGGTGACCTTCTACCGCTGCACCATAGAGAGTATCTTAACTTACTACACTTCTGTATGGTTTGCCAATTGCACAGTGGCAGATAGGACGGCACTCCAGAGGGTTAACATCATTGCCCAGAAGATCATTGGTTGCCTCTCCCCTTTTTGGAAGAGCTTTATAACTCCCGCTGCCTTAAGAAAGTTCAAAACAGTCTCAAAGATCCATCTCATCCTGGGAATCCTTTTTTTGAACTATTACCATCTGGCAGTCGGTACAGAATAATAAAAACAAGGACAAATAAGATGAAAAACAGCTTCTATCCCAGGGCAGTAGCTCTGTTGAATTCTGCTATATAGTGCAGTATTGGTGCAGTGTTGTGAGTTTTCAGTTCAATGTGTGGAGGGTGAAGGATGTGTGTTTGTGTTTATTTTCATGGTCATGGTCATGATGTGCACTGAAAATGGTGTTTGGTTTTGTTGTATGAGGTGCAATGACAATAAATTAAACTAAACTAAAAGCTGCCCTGCAGTTCCCAAATTTTGCTCATTGCCGTCTCTTGTTCCCATCATAACTAGGATTCTATCAAAGATCATCCCAGGAATACTTAACAAACCATTTTCTCCTAGGTTTCACCTTCCCCATTAACTGTAAATTGCAGCCCAATCCTAAACATGTTTATTTTGAGCTAAATTTCCTTTAAAATACATGAAATTTATTTGTACCGAGTTTAGAATTTTAATGTCATCTGCTACTGCAGACATAACCCTGAAATTTGACCCATTCTTTTTACTTGAGGTTACTCTGTTGTAAGCTTAATGCCACTCTTACCTGTAATAAGCCTTAAGTTGCACAGTAGGACTTGTTTTTCAAGTAAGCCTATTTGTAATTGAGCTCTGCGTATCAGTTAGGGCAAAAAAAATAAAGATTCTTTTCTATTTAGTGTTTATCTTTCAAAGAAAGAAAGAAAACATTTCTTTTCTGAAGTTACCAAAAAGCAGAAATATCAATCATTTTTTGTTCTTCAGAAGGTCTGCTTTTAAGGATATGAAATTAAAGGACTCATTTTAATTTGTCAAACTTTTTGGGGGAGGAAAAATAGTCCACAGATGTGCAGGCAAGTTTGCTGTTAAAACTGTGGACTGATATGCACTATGAGGTTATTTTCCAGGTTTGGATTAGAAATGGTTATTTTATATTCATACAAGGAGAAAAACTATTATTTTTTTCAGAAACAACTAAAAAAAAGGAAACAACTTCTTAAGTTCTATCATCTTCCAGGCGAAAGAAAAGAATGTGCAGTCATTAAAAATTAGCAAAGAATCAAAAAATTATTTAAACACCAACCCCATCCATAGTACAGTGCAAGCATAATCAAAATTAACAAATTAAAAATTATCAACAATTAAAATTAGAGATAAAGCAATACAGTTGGTTATAACATGATACATTTAAGTTTCAGTATTACTATCACTTATACAGAATAGATTACCAATTAGTATTAATATCGATCATCAAGCTGTATTCGCTGAGACTATTGAGAGTCAGTTTTGTCTAGTGGTTAAGGCACCAGGCTGGAAACCAGGAGTTCTAGTCCTACCTTCAGCATGAAAGCTGGCTGGGTGACTTTGGGCCAGTCACACTCTCTCTCAGCCCAATTCACCTCACAGGATCGTTGTTGAGGGAAAAAAATAAGAGGAGGAAGGAGCATTAGATCTGTTTATCGCCTTAAGTTATTTATAAAAATAATAAGCACAGTATTTCACCTGTGGCTTACTGAATTCAGTCTAATTGCCAGGCTTCACTTGGTAATTATTGGTCACTATTTACATGGGATGTGTTCATATACAATACTAGATGAAAATATGATTGGCTAGTTTATCGCTCAGCCAGAACACAATGAATAAAAGAGATTAATATGTGTTTTCCTCTCTGCAAGCCATTTTTAAAATTTATCTGTTATGGCAAAGCAATCTTCATCTCCTTAAATAGATTATCTTTCCACCAGAAATCTGCTGATACGGATGCCACCTCTGGGTATGTGTGTGTGAGGGGGGTTGGGGTCCACCCTTGCACTTTTCCACAAATGTGTATGACAAATTTGTTCTTGGAGCCTAGATAAAGGGAGTCTATAATAAAATTTTGGAGCCACTCAATCTGCCTTATTTGATAGACCCTAAAATTAGGCACCCTCTAGACAACTTTTCTTTTTGGCCTACCCTACGTGTAACAAATAAGACAATACTGCCTAGACAGGTTACAGTAAATCTGGTCTAAATGATCAAAATTGGTGAGGGTGGAATTGAGAGGGTAGGTATATAACTCTCCTAATTTCCCTTTTTTTCCTCATGCCTGCAAAATCATTTATGCATTTATTATTTTTATAAACAACTCAAGGTGGTGAACATACTTGATACTCCTTCTTCCTCCTGTTTTCCCCACAACAACAACAACATGGTGAGGTCAGTCTGAGAGAAAATGACTGGCCCAAAGCCACCCAGCCGGCTTTCATAGCTCTGGTAGGACTAGAACTCAGAGCTCCCGATCTCCAGCCAGGCACCTTAAATACTATATCAAACTGGCTCTCCAGTTTGGGACACGGACAATTAGTAGTCTCACTTTTTGCTCTGGGATACCTACCCGTGTCCTCCCCACCACTCCACAAGTTATCAAGACAGTCTAGGTAATGTCAGCCACCATCCAGGTAAGACATTTAGATTTGTGTAAGACTGTAAGTATCCCTAAGGAAATTTCAGAGTGGCTGGTCACACAGTTTGGGGAAAGTCTTCACTGACCTTAGCATAGCCAACAGCAATGGGTGGATGCAGCGGTTGGCTCACCCTGTTGACAATGGAAATAGGATTTGACCAGTAAGCCATGAGGAAAGAGAGATGACTGGTTCTGCTACTTTCAGATTTTTAGTCCTTTTTAGTGCAAGGATCAGATGTTCCAAGAACGCCTATTGCTCAACGTAGTTGATGAGTTAGTCATAACACTTGCAGTGCAAAGCAGGTTTTTATGAGTCTCACCTTCTTCCGAAGTATCATCGCACTTCCCTTAAAATATAAAAATACCTGTCTGCCTATCTGCTGGGGCATCTTTGCAAGGCTTGCTAGAAAAACTCATTTTTCTGCATCACCGAAGAGGGTGAGAACTTTTGATTTCTCTAGAGTTGCTAGGATACCCCTTGTTATGATAAATTGATTACCTCGGTGTCACTGGTGTGGCAGCAATAGAAGCAGACATCCTGTCCCTCTCCTTGTTCTTAAAGCTGCCAAACTCACCAGGGTTTAGAAGAGGGCACAGCAGAACTAGCAGGCAACTGGGTAAAGGAGAATATGAGACAGTACAGTAGAGAGATCCAGAGACTAGTTGAGTTATTGGTGCTCAGTCTAATTGGTATGTTTTATTTATTTTATCTATTTATTAGATTTTTGTCCTCCTTCGTTACTTTATAAGTTACCCATACATACATATTACTCCTTCCTTCCTCCTATTTTTCCCCCATAATAACAACCTTGTGAGGTGGGGTGGGGTGGGGGAGAGAATGACTGGCTCAAAGTTACCAGCCAGCTGGTATAGGATAGGGCAGTGGTGCCGAAAATTGCTGAAATTGTATGCGGGGGGGGGGCACGCACCCTGCGCATGCATGTGAGACCCCCCTGTGTGCCCTATGCATCTCTGTGCATGCGCGCACATGTCCCATGCACCCCTGCACATGCATGCTAGATACCCGAGAATCAGCTGTCAGGCAGGCAGCACCCCACATACGCAGTGGGCTCTTCCGGGTGATCTCCTGCATGCCACTTCCGGCATGCATGCCATAGGTTCGCCATCACAGAGATAGGGTGAAGGGACAAACACCATACACTAATTCTTCTGATTTCTAGTCACATCAGAAGTTTAATGTGACTGAAATGATGAGTTTGGACCCTCCCATCTGATTTTCTGATTTTTCTTAATGGGTTGATTTTTCTTGATGAGTTATTGCATCACCTCAAGAATGCAAGAATGTCTGTCTCACATCCAGCAATTTTGTCCATTGCCTTTTTACCGTCTGTTCTTTCTTTCTTTCTTTCTTTCTTTCTTTCTTTCTTTCTTTCTTTCTTTCTTTCTTTCTTTCTTTCTTTCTTTCTTTCTTTCTTTCTTTCTTTCTTTCTTTCTTTCTTTCTTTCTTTCTTTCTTTTTTAAAGATCTTGTTGTGGGCGATTTGGCTTTCACCCAACTACAGGTGTGTTATAGATACAGCACTTCACTCAACATCGTATTGTGTCTAGCCAAAGTGGCCTACAGTCACTGACAGCATCTATCCAGAGCTTCCTGCTGATAAAAATGTGCTCTGGGGCTATGGAGGTGCAACTAAAGCACAGGTTTGTTAAAACATCCAGGGTTTTCCCCAGGATTGCACAGCTGCCTTGTAAGTCCAGAACAAGATACATTTCCAGACAGGTGTGAAACATATGTCCCTATGCATTCCAAAGCACTTTCCCCCCTCTTCAAATTTGCATTTATATTTAATTTGCATATCCCTAACAAACACATTATGTTTATGTTCAATATTACTCAAGAACAATTTTAATTAACAGGGTGAAAACATACACATATACACGTACCAGAACATCTTCATAGAGCCTGTTTGGTCTGGTGGTTAAGGCACCAGGTTAGAAAGCAGGAAACCAGGAGTTCTGGTCCCACCTTAGCCATGAAAGCCAGCTATGTGATCTTGGGCCAGTCATTCTCTCTCTCTCAGCCCAATTCGCCTCACAAGAACTGTTGTTATGAGGAAAATAGGAGGAGGAGGATGATAGGTTGGATATGTTCGCTACCTTGAGTAAGGGTGGGATTCAAATAAATAAATAAAATTGAGAACTACTGAGGATTCTGAGCACAGGCAAAATATCAAAAGCAGGAAACAGCTCAGCGGAAAGTCGCAGACAATGAAACATTCTCTACCGAAAATATTAGATCTGTATTTACTAACTGGAGATTAAGGCCAGTGGTGATTTTGCTTTTACACTGAGGTACTAGATTCTTGCCTGTGTGGTGATTTAAACGCGTGCTAAAACACATTTAAATGTTCAGCTTAAATGCTGCTTAATACATCTTGAGCTGCTATAATGGGGCTTTTAGAAAATATTTTTTTAAAAAAGCATAGAACACATAACAAGCAGGCCCCTTTCCTAAAGTCTGAGAAAAGTTTGGCCAGACTCGTATAAATAGTCTAAGACCCACTAAAACCGGATATGCATAACTAATAGCAGGACTATATTTTAAGCAACCTAGCTGCATACACACCCAGCATTGTAGTTATCTTGCCACACTGATTCCTTCTTGGGAGGGGGAAAAAAAACCCTTGTAAATTGAGCTGTGTCCTGTAGGCAAAGAGGGAATACAGCGATGTTTGTTAGGTGCCTTTGTGACTCGCTGCCAGAATTCAGGCAATTAGTGGGCTACAAAGAGGCTCTGGCACAGAATGTGGAAATAGATTGTTGCGCTACCAGGATTTTGCTCACAAAGACCAGTTTCACTAATAGATCCCTGCTCCAATGAAGACCTCAAGGCTTCCTTCAGCAAAATGGCAGGGCATTCAAGACAAGTCTTTGCTGGAAGGATTTGGGAACAATGTCATTTTCCAGTTTCATTTCACTTGGGAACATTTAGAGATCTTCAATTTGAAATTGAAACACACAATTTTTTTTTTTTCATCACCATGATGTGTCTGAAAACTGATGTTTTCCTCCATATTTAGCCTGTTTGGCTGACATTTAATCCTTGCGAGACTAGAAGCTCTGATTTCTTCACTGGTACCAGTAAATGTCAGTTGAATACATTTGCTATATTCAATAGACTGAAGCCGCTTTCATCTGGAGAGTGTTGAAGTTCATAATCTGCCATAGTTGGGGGCAAGGAATGAGGAAGGAAAAATGATTTTTGGTACTTTTCTCTGGTCTTCCAGGCAAGGATTAATATATTGCACATTAAAAGGCTGTTTTGTCTCTTGGTTTTTAGAAACCACATTAGATATTCATTCGTACAAAATTCTGCTCTATCTTAAGGAGGTTGCGTAATTAATTATTTTTGAATTTTAGATGGCTCAGTTCTTGTATGTGTTTTTTCTCAGATAAGTTGCTTGTATTCACCAAGACTTAACCCTTAACATTTCGGATGGCAATTTTTAAATGTTCACACCTGTGGTCTATGCTGTGAATCACAAAGCACACAGGGCTTCAAGAGAAGACATACTGGTGATATATAATGCTCTCTGTGGAGATGTTTTCACAATCTGTGCACCCTCCTTGCACACTGAGTCAGCAGCCTGTGCCTTAAAATGCATTTTAGGAAATCGGGATCTGAAATTCAGTATAAGGATCTGGATATAGTCAATGTTGTTACCAAAAGTCAAGCTGAGCTTGAGGGAGACGTATCATGTGTATATAGAAGCTTTATTAAAAATAGGAACATTGCCTGGTAAATTTAATTAGTTTAAATTTGCATCAATCTTCAGACCAGTCCTTCTGAAGATCAAAGAATATTATTTTGTATTTATACACTGCCTGGACTTGTCACTACAGGTGAGTGTTATAAGAAAGATTCCTTTCTGTGTGAGAGTGAGAATTTGTTTTCCCAGGTAGTCCTTCTACCTGCAATTTCTATATCTATGTTTACAGTGTGTCACTTTATTACTTGGGGTGCCTTCTTAGTCTATTTAAAAGATTTTCGGCTTTGAAAAAAAAACCCCACTAGCCATTTGGAAAAATATTTGGACAAGACCCTGCCCTGGAAAGTGGCAGTGGAGATGGGATAGGAATCGTTGGTATACTTGCAGAGCAAGTTCTCTCTCATGTTTTGTGAGATTCAGTCCAGGTGTTGCCAGTTTCTATTTCTTAGAATAGATTGTGAAAGTCATTCCGTGGTAAGTTATATTTAGGAGAAAATGTAGTAGAGAAAGGGTAAATAGTACAAAGAATTCTGAGATGCTCTGTTGAGTTAAAAATGATTCTCAGCTGAGCATACAAAATAATAATTAATACTGTAGAATTCATAAAATGTTCCCATTTATTTCCATTAGAGACTGCTATACAAGAGACTAAGTTAGACTTAAACCAGACCACTGCTGTTTTTCTTTCTGGCTAGTTATCTCCCCCATGACCTATGAATGTAATTTTCTAAGGCCAAATTATAACAAATTCACGGATGACTCATGCTAACCACATTCTCAATTCCTCTTCTTCCCACAGAAATCTTGGATGGTCCCAATGCACCCTGTGCTTTCCCCTGCTTTTGTCTGAAAACATTGTAGGAGGGGAGAAGTGTTAGACTGTGGTGGGGGAAAAAATCAGGCATCTGGGAATACTTTTCCTGACTAAAAAGGATATATTAAAAGGCATAAGCTTTTCGTGAACTGCATCGCCGGATGAAAAAAGCTGCAGCTCATAAAAGCTTATGCCTTTCAATACATTCTGTTAGTTAATGTCAGCAAGCAACCAGATCCACTCGTGAAAGGTCCAAGTCAGCAACTATATTGTATTCTGCCTCTATTACAAGAATCTTCCCAGGCTGGGAACAACCAAATAAGGTTATGCCTCTCATAGCTGTGCAAGGATTCAAGGCTAGTTCTCTGCTTGACCTTTCCTTCCTGCCTGGCTGGGAGTTTCCCAACAGTTGGAAAGGGGCTACCAGACTCTTTCTGAGGTTCTGTTGTTCCTGATAATTTTTGTTCCAGAAATTCACATGCCGTAGGCTCCTATTGAAGGATACATTATTCTCATGTGTAAAAAGTTTTAGGAAGACCTAGATTTTTTTTTTTTTTAAAGTGGGGAAATGCTGTCCATCAAATTTTCAGAATGTCAGGGTTCCAAATAATACGTCCCATGCAGTAAGAACTCTGAGGCAGGCATATTCTTCGAAGAACATTTTATTGGAACATATCAAATTGGCAATTTCTTGGTGGAAAACCAGCTCTAGGTTCCCACGGGTTTTACACCCAATTAAAAGTTGAACTTTGTTACTTTCCTCCCAGAGTCACTCATCACATGGCCCAATCAGCAGTCTCCTCCTTTTATGCATCTGTACCAATGTCCTTGATTTCCAGAGGAAAGAATTTTATTTTGGCTACAACATCCCAACTATCTCTTCACTCTCCTCCCTGGCCCCTTCTCTCCAGGCTGTGTCAGAAGAAAACTCCCTAGAGAAATGCTACAAAAGAAAAATGGACACAGTTCGGCAACCTTCAGGGTTGACACAGAATTTATGAGAGAACCCCAACTGCATATTAAGGGAAGTGAATCTAGGAGCAGACATCGGCATTCCATTTTAATCTGTTCACCCATCCTCCACTGCCCCCCAAACTCTTCATTGAATCCATAATAACCTTGGCCATCTGCCACGAAATCGTGCAGTGTGATTAGAAAAGATTGGGCACAGGCTTGTTTTATATCTTTCTACAGCCCTTAATAGTGATTTTATTAGCTTTATTGCATGCCCCCACCCACTTCTCCTTTTCCACATACAGTACCTTCCTCCTTTCAGTTAAGTTCACAATGTCTTTCTTTCTGTCAGGGAACAGAATAGGATTTATTTGTCTATCCCAAATTTCTCACAATATATCACTTTATGTTTATTTTGATAAAGAAGGGCAGCTTCTTTGTAATTCTTTCTTTTATTGGGGGTGGGGTGTAAAAGTACTCCTCAATTTCCAACCACAATTGGGAATCAGAATTTGATTGCTGAGCATGAAGGCGATTAAATGATTTTATGACTTTTGGGGCATGGTTTCTAAGGAAATTACTGTAGTTGTCTTTAAGTGAATTGGCTTCCTCCGTTGACTTTGCATGTCAGAAACAGGCTGGGAAGTTTGTCAATGGTGATTCCATGACCCCAGGAGGCTGCAACCATTGTAAATACATGCCAGTTTCCATTTTGATCATGATATCAAAGGGATGCTGTGACAGCTGTAAGTATGAGGACTGGTCACTTTTTTCAGTGCAATTGTAACTTTGAACTGTTGCTAAATGAAAGGTTGCAAGTCAAGGACTTCCTGTATTTAGAAACTATTCATCAGGGATCAGAATGCAACTGAGATCTTTTAACTAAAGGGGACTTAAACACAACATGTCCTAGAGTAGGGGTGTCAAACTCAAGGCCCGTGGGCCGGATCTGGCCCATGGGGTCCTTAGATCTGGCCTGCGGGGCCACCCTGGAAACAGCGAAGGCGTGCAGCCCTTCTGGGCTCAATCTTCACTGGCAGAGTGCTAACAAAATAAACCACTAGCAAAATTGGCATCTGATTGCACAAGTGACGTCGAGCTGGTCATGCCCCCCCCCAAGGTCAAACACAACCCTGATGCAGCCCTCAATGAAATCGGGTTTGACACCTCTGTCCTAGAGTAAATACGAACCACAGAAATGGCAACCACATATGCCCCAGAAAGGAGATTTGAATTTACTGAGGGAGAAGACAACCATTCCAAGAAAAACATCCATGGAGAACTCAGAGGATGAGAAAGAGCAGTAAAAGGAGAGGTGATATTCACTGGAAAATTACTTATTGGGGGAAATGGCAATTGAAAGGAAGCACTATTAAGGGACAATGCCATGAAAATATGAAAACATTCACAAAGCACTCAGTAGGGGAACTAACAGTCAGTGGGAAATAGCATTGAAAGGAAATGCAGCTTTCATTGGGAAATAGCATTTAAAACAATAAGCAGTATTGAAGGGGTGGAAGTGAACAGCCCTGGGGGGGGTAACAGTGGAACAGCCTGTACGGTGCACTTTTAATAGGAAGGGAGAGTCCAATACATGTTCTTTATTGCTGTAGAGAGGGAAGAAGAGAGCCAAGTACGATTTTTTGGAGAAGCCAGAGAAAGGAGAGGTACAGCTGTCTTAAATGTGGGGGATTGGGAGTTCAGAAGAAAGAGGAGAAAATAAATGTAACAGGTCAGAGGTAGTGGAAGAAGACAACCATAAGTAAGGACAGATAGTCAATTAGAAAGGAGGAAGGAAGCGAAAAGACAGGTATTCCTTTTATGGTGATGATGAACATGACCTCCAGACATTTGCAAGAGGAGGAGAAGGAATGAGGTCTTTATCATTAACTACTTATCTCTTTGTCTGAGTCAACTTAGTACTCTCCTTGCCTTCCTGAACTCAACAGGATCTATGAATTTGGATTAGTTTGGGGAGTAGATATTAGTACATTGCTCCTTTGTCTAATCTGGATTCAACTAATGAGACAAAATCAGATACTTCTTTCAGGCTGTGAAGTCCAATTAAGCTGGATCTGCCCTAGGAACCTGGAAAGGTTGTACTTCTGAAGTGTAAAGAAGCATAGGAAGGAGAAAATCAAGGAAGGAGGGCTTATATGGCCATCTTGAAGATGAGACTGGGAAATCAGAGCAGGCTTCTGGCTATAGTGATCAGCCTCAAGTCCCAGTGTGAACCTCAGTGTGAACCTCAGGCTGCTCAGAGAATTCCTTGGAATAAATCAAGTTTGCAAGGAGGAAATAAACTCAAGACCTTGCCACCCAGCTTCTACATTCTTCTCAAGTAACTTCAACTAAAGCATAAGGTTTCTCTCTTCCCGGTTGTCCAAAAAGTTGGGTTTTTTAAAACTGCATTTCCCAATATGATTTATTCAGAAGGGGTAGTGAATCATCTCCTCGCTTAAGCCAAAGTACATAAAAGGCATCCCAGTTCTGATTGGCTTACAAATCTGCTTTGGCCTGCTTGTTCAAGATGATGAACATTGATTAAATCTTTAATCCAGTCACCTTTTCAACTTAATGCTAAAGTGCGTCTTTCCAATGTTTAAGCTTTATTCCTATGTCAATGTTACCTTTTTTATCTTTTCTTTGTATTTTGCGTTAAATCTGGATTCATTTTATAGTTCTTTTGAATGTACTGTGCATATCTACCGTATATATTCTTGTTGCTAACATATTTTTAAGATTTCTGGAAAGTTTGATGAATTCTTTTATTTTCTTTTTAGGTGCTGTGCAATGGCCCAGGAACGTGTGTTCCCATATGTCTATCTGCCTTATTACTCAAAATACTGGGACTAAAGAAAATAATCATTGTGTACGTCGAGAGCATCTGCCGTGTTGAAAACCTATCTCTGTCAGGAAAAATTCTTTACCACTTTTCAGATTACTTCATTGTCCAGTGGCCTGCTCTAAAAGAAAAATATCCTAAATCTCTCTATTTTGGGAGAATAGTGTGACATGCTACGAACAAATACAACTAATGCCAGTATGACCACTAAACATTTTTGGGAGTCTGAATTTCTTTCAAATTAGACCTGATGGTAAGTCAAACAGACTGTATGTGTTTGCCATCCGAGGTCACATAGTTGACACTAGTGGTGGGATTCAAGTTTTTTTACTACCAGTTCTGTGGGCGGGGCAGGGGAAGGATACTGTAAAATCTCCATTCCCAGCCCACTCCAGGGGAAGGTTACTGCAAAATTCCATTCTCTCCTCACTAATCTGCTTTCCAGTTCTGTTCTCTTGTGCAGGGCAACAAAAGAAGACCCAGCTGATCAGCTGGGACTCTGGAGGCAGAGAATAGATGAGGGCAGAGCCAGTTAGACGTGGTATTTGCTAATTCTCAGAACTACTCAAAATTTCCGCTACCAGTTCTCCAGAAGTGGTGAGAACGTGCTGAATACGACCTCTGGTTGACACCCTGGGAATACTGCTGCTTTGTTGCTAGTTCCTAAATCTGTGATGTAATTATTTTTTTTACTTTCCTCCCAAATCTTAACTGCTATATATATATTTATTTTTGTACTCTACTACAATAATTGCTTTTAATTGTTTTTATTATTGCCATCCAGAGTCACTTGTCTGAGATGGGCAGCTGTAGAAATTAAACAAGGATGAATGGATTAATATGACACCAGTACTGATGTGTTATGACATGGCATTAAAATATAAAGACAAAGCTTGGTATGTGATGTGAACTGAACTACCATCTCAGAATTGAGAAATTACTGCTACATTCCCATGTCTTACGCTTGGCTAAACTTTTTTTTCACAAAGTTTGCCAAGGTTTGACAGCAGTAGTTAAGATGGCAGTGTACTGTAGAGTCCCAGTGAACTTTATATGGAAAAAGGTCAATTGAGAAGATGCTAGTTGGAGCAAATAGAGATTCTTTCTGCCAATTATCCCTTATTCCCTCCAGAATAGAACTATGTTTTAAGATTCAGATCATACAACCTCATTTCAGAGGCCAATGAGATTGAAGTGTGTGTGTGAGAGAGATTCTAGTTTTGGTGTAACAATGTTCATTTCTTCTACTCAAGCAATAAAATACAGGTAGTCCTTGACTTACAACAGTTCAATTAGTTACCGTTCAAAGTTTAAAGCACTGAAAGAAGTGACTTATGACCCTTTTTCATACTTATGTGCACTGCAGTATCCCCATGGTCATGTAATTCACATTCGGATGCTTGACAACTGACTCACATTTGTGATGGTTGCAGTGTCCCAGTATGATCATATGATCCCCTTTTGCAACCTTCTAACAAGCAAAGTCATTGGGGAAACCAGATTCACTTAACAACCGAATTAACTAATTTAAGAAATGGGAGTGATTCACTGAAGAAATGCAGCAAGAAACATCTTTAAATGGGGCAAATCTCAGCAAATTTCTCACTTAACAACCTAAATTTTGTGCTCAATTGTTGTAAATTGAGGACTTGCTGTATCTGCTGACTATTTTAAGCATAATGGGAACAATCAAATTAACTTGGCCCCACAACAGTTTTCACTCTGCTGCTGCTTTTCCAAAACTCCAAACAATTTGCTATCCCGTTTCATACACACCCCTAATCTTTTGGCCTAACAGAGAAGCCCTCTGATTTAAAATACAGTTCTTAAAGCCTTGTCTTGAATTGTTAAGAAATAAAAGAAGTACTGGATGCCACAAAGAGAAGCATCAGTTATTTTCAAGAAAAGCAGATTTTCCAAGTTAGGGATTAAATCTTTTTAACTCTGTTAAATTTCAGACAAGATACTTTCATCAGAGAATTGACAAGATTTTGTTTTAGTATTCTTGGTAGCCTCATGTGTAAATACTTAAATGATGCCAAAAGAGGAGTGGGGATGAGAGAGAAATGAAAGAAAAATACTACTTTGTCAGCAAACATGAGTTTTATGTATTTAGATTTTGTTTAATACTTCCAGACATGTGGATTCGTACTTGAAATCCTTTCCCTTAAATCAGAAATGGCATTAAATATCAAACACTATTAAGAATAATAGATTTCAAAGGAGACTGGATTTTCTGAAATGTTGTCTTGAGATTGTCAAGCAAATTCTAGTCCAATATTATTCTGTGTATATAGCACACTAAAAACCCACTATTCTCTATATAAAGTACTGAAAACATATCAGTCATCGGTATACAGCATTACGTAAGTGGACAGATTTAGCAGAAACACAAACATTGGAGAAAACAACAGAAAGAAAAACAAATGTGTTATGTGATCCATTTATGAAACCAAACAATAGTCCAAGGTCTGTATCTACAAGAGTTTGCTACTCTTACTTCCTTCTCTGATTCTTTTGATTGAGCTAGAAAGAGAGTTTCAAAGAGTGTCTGCACTTTACAATTGAAAGAAAATTGCTATTCTAGCATGCCAACTTGATGTCGGGTGTTAGTGTGAAATTGGCAGGAGAAAGAACATTTTCTTAAGGCTTTCCTTAGTTTGATTGCAATGTAGGTTTAATATCTCGTAAGATCTACTTCAGATTTTTTGAGAAGCTCCATTTACATTTTAACAGAAAAAGTGGAAATTGACATAATTATGATGGCACCATAGTAATCAAATTTGGCTTGGCAAGGTCTTCTGATGAGACTGACTTTTAAAACACAAAAAATAACAGACATATTTCTGAATCTTGTAGAGAGGGAGTAACTGAACAGTTGAATGAAATTCAGCTAGAGTCAGTAGTGTAATTGAATCTCTTTCCAAGTGTGTCTTGCAGAACAGTATGACTGAAGCAAGCAACTCAGTAATCTCCAGATATTATGGATTTCCACATCCACTAGCATGGTTGATGGGTTTGTTTGATCTGTAGTTCAGTCTGGTCTGCATTGTATTGCATATCCCTAACCCCTATGTTATCCCATAACCTCTAAACAACATATACTGTATGCATAGAATTTGGGTTTTTCCCCTTCCATTCAATTATACCTAATTTTCAGAGCCTGCAGTTGGTCTTGGAATCCTGTAATTTTGTTAGCAAGGTTTTTCAGATGTGGTTTGCCATTGCCTCCTTCCTAGAGTTGAGAGTGAGTGATTGGCCCAAGTCACCCAGCTGGCTTCATATGCTCAAGGTGAGACTAGAACTCAACGTTTCTAGCCTGATGCCTTAATTGCCCACCAAAGTAGCTCTTTATTATGTGGTAACCAGAACTCAAATTAGACGCATGGGAAACTTATATTTTTAACCAATGAGAATTATATTATGGCATATGTATCCCAGTGCAATGCATACATCTGTGCAAATACGTTTCCTCTGGCTTCAGTAGAATTTATTTTCAAATATCTGTTTATAAGACTTCATTTTTATTCCAATAACAGATTCTAAAAATATGAAATTAGCATTGAATTGTAGGGAAATCTATGAGACTTTGATATTTTTAAATAAAATGTTTGGCATTTTTCCATCTTTTCCTTTTAAGCTAAGGTGCATAGTTCTCTTTCGTTCCCAGTTTATCAATACAACAATCTTGTGAGTTAGGTAAGGCAGATGAATGGTAATTGTGATGAATGAGCCAGGATTTAAACATCCCTTAGCCCCAGTCTAATCCATAAACACAAATAATTTTCAGGGCTGTAAATCTAGGTAAATATCACTTAACTTTCTCTCTCCAGTAACTTTTCCTGTCTGAGCTCAGTTTTCTTCATTGCCATGTTTTGGTTTTTGTGGGCAGTTGACTGAGATGTGAGATAATGAAATATTAATTGTTTAGCTGAACCAGAACCATTTTTGCAGTGTGCTTCACTAATAAATTCCTTGTGAAGGATTTTCTTGAACGCAACTGGAGTATCTGTGAAGGGCTAAATAACGATGGGAATGACCTGACCCCTAGTTTTGACTCGTGTTCTAGCTTTTTGCCTAGTAGTGACTCAGATGAAGGTTAAAATATCAGGACTTTTTGTATAGCCGTATATTGTTTAGTAAATAAGGAATATCATCCTCTGATTGTTATGACTGAAGCTCTTTCAGTTCTTAGGAACATTCATTTATGAGGCAAATTTACTGCTACTTAATGTATTCTGCAGTCTAAAAAAATTCCTCTTCCATACTACAACGTCTTTTCTGCTCAGTGCCCTCCAGATTATTTGGACCAATATTTTCATCATCCCAAATCAGCATGGCAATTGGCTATAGTAGGTATTTTTAAGTTTTTCATGAGAGGCCATGAGACACCATGACAGCTGCAACTTTACAGACTGATCGTAAATTCCCCTTATTTAGCACCATCATAATTTGGAAAAGTTATTGAATAAGTGGTTGTAACCTGAGGAATATCTGTAGTTCTATGAGAAAATATTTCAAGCTTGGACCCCCTTCTCAGAAACCTCTCCCCATTGATTCTTGTGGGGGTTGCAGAGAATAAATCCACAAACTCTTCCCTATGACAACTCTTCAAGTACTGGGAGATGGTTATAATTTCCCTTAGCCTTAAAATTAAGGTTAGGGTTAGGCTAAAACTATCCAGTTCTTTTAACTGTTGTTCATAAAAGTTTGTCTCCGGATCCACCACCATCATTGTTGGTCTTCTCTGCATTATTTGCAGCTCCTTGGCTTCCTTGTATTGTGGTAACCAAAACTGGATACAATAATCCAGCTGCAATCTGACCAGTGCAGCATAAAAGCAGAATTACCATTTTCTGTGACTTTGATATTACACCTCTACGAATGCAGCCTAAATTTGTGTTGACCCTTTGGGCATCCAGATTACTTTCACAAGTACTATTGAGAACCAGGTGTCACGTAACTAGATGTAACTTTACATCCAATTTTTCCTATCTAAATGCAGAGCCCTTCCTTTCTTGCCACTGAATGCAATATTCAAATCTTTCAAATTTGTTTTGATCCTATCTTCTGACATTTTAGCCATCTCCCCCAGCTTTGGGTCATCTGCAAATTCACTCCCAGCCAAACATTCCTGAAAAACACATCCCTGTTTTCATTCCTAGCCTAAAATGAAGCCAGCTGACATTTTTTCTGTTCCATGCATAAGGTATGATATCTTTTTTCTAACACTAAGCTTTCTATATGTATGGTCTATGCCACTTTACAATGATGATAAGAATGATATCTCCTCAGCACCTATTTACTCCTTTTGATGCTGTGTCTTTCCAGTTGCTTACTTATTTACTTCCATTTACATGGATGCCCATTTCAAATTCATGATCCTGGGCAGTTAACGATATTTTAAAACAGCATGCAAATATAAACCTACAAGGACATAAAAGCAATGAAAAATAACATCATAGATATAATCCACATCTGAGGAGGTTAAAAACCACTAACACCAGTCAGTACAACTATTGAATGGAGTTTGACACACATCTGGATCCAGAAGCCCAGTGACTTCCCTCCATGGTCACTTTGTCCTGCTAGCCTGATTTGACACTAGAAGAGAGTAGAAGCCCTATATTGCTAGAGAAAACAGTAGGACAGGGACCCTAAAGCAAACAAAACCAAACATTTTGACAGATGGCTAAACCCACTGCTCTAGCTATCTGTCAAAACTTGCCTCCTCCCTCAATCCCAGCCCACATTAAGGAGAATGATTGATTTTTTTTTTATGCCAGCAGCTGGGAATTCCACCAATCCCTGCACCATAACTTATCCTACAAGTTAACTTGCTGGCCTCATTACCAAAGCAGAGACACAAGCAAATTTAGGCAGGCCTATCTTATGTTATCTCATGGACTGAAATAAACCTTATTAACTGTCTCAAATGTGTTTTAAATAGGGTAATTCTTTTTTTTTTTTAACTAAGTAAATGGATCAGAAAGTAAGGACAATTTGTGCTTCTGACAAGGCAGCTAATAGGAGATACTGGACAACTAGGCCTAACTGTTCCAAACAGAAGAGAATGAATCAACGCATCGGTTCAACTGTTGAACAAACAGAGTTACACAAGTTCACACAGAAACCCTGAGTTGCAAGGAACAATGAAGAGGGTTCACCGAACACATCAAGGCTTGTTTGAAATCAGCTAATGATTCACTTGATTGCAGAATATCATCTTGCTTGGAATGCTGGTCAGTGCTTCCTGGCTCTACACCAGGTTATCTGCATCACTGTTTGGTTAAACCGGTATTTCAGATGTTTTGCAAAGTTGGAGACTGTGGGCAATCCTTTTCAATTGACAGGAATTCTGACCTAATGCCAGCCTCAGGCCTTCTGAACTAGAGCCAGTATTTTCTCCCCCATCTCTAAGCTTCAGCAGCCTGGCCCTATATTCAGTTGGCCTCCTGCTTTAGATGCCAGTCATGCCTGCAGCTACTGAGAAAGAAAAGAGTTTGGTTGCAGAAAGTGTAGATATTGCTTTTTTTTTTTTTTACCATGAAATGTTACATTTCATGGAATAACAGCGACTTTCAACCTATCATATGCGCTGCTGTGGTCAAACACATGCACAAAGTTGTCCTGAAAGTACAGATGGAAGAGGCAGCTCCGAGAATTTATTTCATTCCTCCTTGCCTGGAAAATATAGTTGTTTCAGGATTGGACTGCCTAAGCAAGGCAGCCTTTGATCTTTATGCTCTCCCGATGAAGGGAGCAGCAATCAACTGGAAATATTTTCTACCATTTTGTGGCCCCAGAAGTGAAGATGATGGCCCATCCGTTGCACATTGTTGAGAAAGGATTGAAGAATGTTACGGTAAAGCAAAGGCAGGAAGTGTGAATTCTGCAAATCACAGGATCTCCAAGATCACTCCAAGATCAGGAGTGTCAAACTGGTGGCCCGCAGGCCAGATGTGTCACGTGCAGCAGGGGTGGGATTCTACCAGTTCGCACCTATTCGCTAGAATTGGTTGTTAACATTCTAAGCAGTTCGGAGAACCAGTTGTTAGAAGAGATTAATGGCATAATCCTGTAAGGAAGGCAGGAAGGAAACATTCTGATGTTGCTTATAGAAACTGCCTCTCCATTAACCCTTATTACATTCTTGGCAGGACTAGACTTCCTGTCTCTGGAACTTCTCTGGAGCTTTTTTCCCCTCCTTTGCTGGTACTTTGCTTGTGTGGAGTGACCATTCAAAGTTACAATGGCACTGAAAAAAGTGACTTATGACCATTTTTCACACTTACGACTGTTGCAGCATCCGCACAGTCATAAAAGGCCAGGCGAGGAGATGCATGCCTCGATGTGAGTGATATTGAGTTGGCCACACCCAGCCGATAACATGACCACCAAGCCATGCCCACCCAGTCACATGACCACCGAGCCACACCCACCACCTATGCCATGCCCACAGAACTGGTTGTTAAAAATTTTGAATACCATCCCTGACGTGCAGGCCACGCCCACATCTCTGCAAAGGGGAAAAAATGTCACGATACATCACGTGACGGCAAGTTTGACACATGTCCAAGATTATGGTTCCACAAGAGCCATATGGGTGGAGAGGTGAGTTGTGGAGAAGCAGTTGGGACTACAGCTCTAAACTTTTCAACCTCATTGTCCTCACTTCATTAGTAGATTAAAGTAGTAGAGCAGGGATCCCCAACTCCTGATCTGTGGACTGGCCTTGGGCTGTGGTCGTGGCATGACAGAAACCAGGCTGTGCAAACAAGCAAAGTTCCATCCACAGGATGCAGGCAGCACATGAAACCAGGCCCTCTCCAGTCCATGGAAAAACCTCTCTCCGTGGAACTGGTCCTGTTGTCCAAAAGGTTGGGGGCTGCTGTAGTAGAGGAAGGGACCAAAATCAAGAGATCCTTTCTTGCTTCTTCCTTTTTCTTCACTGCAAGGGAAAAGTTGGAAACCAGGCGTGCATACATGCATTTCACAATTGCCACAAGAAATGTGGGTGGAGGAGGTGAGAGAGATTACATAAAAATCCAGATCCTTGAACAACTTGGAGGCAGGGTGGTGTAGAAACACAGTGCAGGTATGAGATGCTGGCTTAGTAAATTATACGGAAGCATATATTTTTCACATTCTATAATCATGCTCCGTCAATGGGTGTACACTACGCAACCTAGCAGGGCTGCCCAGGGCACGTTTTTTTTAATTCATAAAGTCAAAAAAGAGACTTTGATCAGCGCTTCAGTTTCATAGGCAGGTACCTTACTTGCAATTTTTTAAACAGGTTTTTTGGAATTAAAGGAAATGGCTGGGACTTGTTTCAGCGTGTTTAACATTTGCTCTTGAAGATCTCTGATATTTCAGCGCATTAGCATTTTACCTAAAACTGAGAAAATGTTTCATTATCAGTGAGATAGTAAAGCTTTACGAATGGAACCAGACGCTTCACATCAAGAAGTGGCCAGGGCCATCAATAATCTAAAGTAATAGCTGTGTAAATACACCAACAGATTGTAACTCAGAGAGAAATTACCTTAACCTAGCTTTGATTAGGATGACCCAGTTGCTGCCGAAACCACAAATCACAAGAGGACTTCTGGCTTTAGACCAATAAAAGGTCATAATGTTAATTTCTGTGAGCTGGGAGAGGGGATCTGAGAGCTTTTCAAATATTGCTGAAATAGCACTTCTTGCACCTCACCATTGACTGTTCTGTCTGGCTGTTATTGAGAGCTCTAATCAGCGACAATTGATAAACTCTAAGTATTTAAGTTGCATAAAATTTCCTTTGAATCTTTTGGCACAGAAGTGAAAAAAATTAGCATTCGTCCTATTATTTCCTAAATCTGGCTCTGTTTTTGGTCAAAGAATACAAGGCTGCTGTGGTTACTTTAAAATGCTAAAATCAATACCAACAAAGAGTACAGCTATTGTGATATATGATAGGAATAGATAATAAAGTAATTAGCATGGTATTAATTGAACTCGGGAAGCATGGGTTAACCTCTGAAGTTAGCTGAATGGCCTTGGAGGCTTAATTAGCAAACTCATAAGAATGGCTTTTTCTTAGTACAGTCAATCAACCATTTACCAAACAAACCATTTTGATTCTGATTGTTGCTTTCCTCATAGCCATATGCTGTATCACAGAGGTGTCAAGTTTGCAGCCCGTGGGCCGGATGTGTCATGCGCAGGCTATGCCCATCCCAGCTTCGCAAAGGGAAAAAACATTGTGAAATGTCACATGACGGCAACGTGACGCCATGAGTTTGACACCCGTGCTATAACACAACCAGGGGTGGGATTCTACCAGTTCGCACCTATTCACTAGAACCGGTTGTTAACATTCTAAGCAGTTTGGAGAACCGGTTGTTAGAAGAAATTACTGGCCTAATCTTGTAAGGAAGGTAGGAAGGAAACATTCTGGTGTTGCTTACAGAAACTGCCTCTCCGTTAACGCTTATTATATTCTTGGCAGGACTAGAGTTTGCTGGTTTGATTACCTCCTTTGCTGGTACTTTGCTTGTGTGGAGTGACCATTCAAGGTTACAATGGCACTGAAAAAAGTGACATAATCATTTTTCACAACTTACGACTATTGCAGCATCTCCACAGTCACAAGGGGCCAGGCAAGGAGATCCGTGCCTCGATTGAGTGATATTGAGTTGGTCACGCCCAGCCAGTCACATTACCACTAAGCCATGCCCATAGAACCGGTTGTTTAAAAAATTGAATTCCACCCCGATCACAACTAATAGAAAATATAAGAATCTAGTAGAGTCCAAGGCATAGGCAATCTAACAGATCAATTAGAAAAAAACCCACATCCTTTGGTTTGCTGTGAAACAATCCCCATGTTTGGATCCCCGCTTCTCATGTAGGTTTGACACAACTTGATTCTTCAACAAACCAAGACCTTCTGCTTGAAACTTGGGTTTTCACTGTCTTGTTCTCAGAGGTAAAGCCAGGTGACTCTAGTCTAGATCTTAGATTTAATATTCTCACTGCAGAACAGAGGGAATTTAGCTAATCAGATATATTGCTTCAGCCACGGGAAGGCTTCTCTCTGTGATTTACAACTACTTCTTTAAACACAGTGTTAGAACAATACAAAATAAAAATGCCAGGAAGGAAAAACTTGAGCTTGCTATAGGATCTCAAGAATAAAACAGTTAACTTCTGATAGTCTGATGTGAAAGCTATTTTTTTCATTGCTGACTCAAGTAAACAATAATCTGTTGAACAAACTACTATCCTGGTGTTCATATAGCAATATAAGTAATAGTAACCACTCTTGGCACCAGCATGCCCGTGTTGGCCACCTGATGATGCAGTTGCTAGTTTCTTTGTCATTTCTTGTTGTCAAGGTGGTCATTTGAGAGACAGGATTCACAGTGGGCACTCTAGGATCTGAGGTCCAGCCCTCAAGGCACCAATTTTGCTCTTTCAGACAATAAACAATATCAGCAACTAGCTTCCCTTCCTAAACGGAACCTCAATCCAGTGAACTGTTCTTCTATATAGGGCAAATAAGAGACTGTTCCGCAGCATGGATTATTTGCTACCATTTCTTTCTCTAGATAAATAAAAACCTAATTTTAATAAATCTTAATAAATACTTCACAAACTACCCCAGCTTACATAGCAGTTTCAGAGTCCCCAAAAGAAAGACGCTTCAGAGTAATTGATTGTGAAAACGTCATCACAAACCAAAGATTCTTTCTTCAGGAACTTTTGTTCTGTGAATAGCTAAATAATAGAGCTGTTTCGGACTAAACATGCCAACAAAGCCAGATTTGGTCCTTCAGGCTTTTGTTGAAAATTGATCCAGGAAGCAAAGATATATTAGAAACCAGATGCTTTCAAGTGAGGCTTTTATCATGATATTACCCTGTCTCAGCCATAGAATGATATGAAGGGACCATGACCCAGATGATGTCATGTCATTCTTTGCTGACAACAGCCCCACCGCCATCCCCTGATTTTTTTCACCATTTTTGCTGTCATTTTTCTTCCCAGGAAGAAAAAGATAGAAAAGATTGATTGACTAGTATTATGCTATGAGCTATGAAGTAGTTGCCATCATCTTAGTGCAACAAGCCTTGTTTTCTCTACTGACACACACAAAGACAGACACACACACATCATTGTGGCAATACGAGTTATACAGTAAAACTCCCAGAGTCATTGGTATAGCAGTTGATTGATATAATAATGTAATAATGCAATGTAATATAATACAATACATACAATAGTAGTCCTCAATTTACAACCATTTACAACCGTGACTGTTCAAACTTACAACAGCACTGAAAAAAGTGACTTATGACCAGTTTCCACACTTATGATCATTGCAACATCCCCACCATTACATGATCAAAATTCAGGTGCTTAGCAGCTGGCATGTACTTATATGCAGTTGCACTGTCCCAGAGTCATGTGATCACCATTTGTAACCTTCCCAGCTGGCTTCACCTGGTGACATGATTCACTTAACAACAGTAGTGATTCACTTAACAACTATGGCAAAAAAAGTTTGTCAAATGGGGCACAACTCACTTAACAACTGCTTCACTTAATACAAATGTTGGGTTCAAATTGTGATCGTAAGTTGAGCATTGCCCAGAATCATATTGTATTTATCATATACCTTATTATAAAATGATATGGTAATATATTTTAACGATTTGTTGCCTTTACATGGGCTGGGGGAAATTATAAAACATTTCCTCTTGGTGAGGAAATAGCCAAATGGTGGAATGCTGGTTGTTTTAACCTAGGCTTTTTATCATAGCTGACCCTAATTTTGGTATTTCCATTACTTTTTAAGTGCTCAAAACATTTCTCATTTGTGCTAGGTTAATTCAATACTTGCCTTTATTTTCTTTTCGGGGAGTTACTTCTAACTAAAAGCATATACGACTGAACTGTGAAAAAAAAAGGATTATATAAATAAGACTATCCACATCCATTGCCTTGAAATACAGGAAACACTGAGAGAGACAACTCCTTAGCAAAGCTCTGTTTGTGCTTTGCCTAAATAAACTAACTTATCAAGACAGACAGTGAAAGTACTCTAAATTACATTTTAAGGGCAGTTTTCTTGATAAGACATTCAAGGACTTGAACAAGGACTCTCACACAATCTCTTCACAACAACGCATATTGCCAGCTTGGACTCAACCCAGTCTTGTCTTAAAAATCCTAAATTCCACCATTGTGTCTGAATGGTATTAAATGACTGCAAAATTATAATCTGCTTTGTGGCAAGCTTCTAGGGCAAAAAGAGAGCTGAGAGAATTTCCTTTCTGACATTGTTTTTTTATGTTATGAATAGGTTTTCATCCTTCTCTTGTTTTACTGTTAATTTCTTAATGGAAATATATTGAGATAAATGAACTGCTACATGTAAAGAATCAATTAATTAAATGACAATTGGATGGAGGGCTTTTAACAAAATATGTGTGGTGTAAGTTTAATCATTCCCCATTTAATTAATATTAGGACTTACTGCTTTCTCTGTAATATCCCCACAGCCATTTCAGTAGCCCAATAAGCTGAAACATAACTTAATTTCTTCTCCCACAGGGAGAAAAACAGTTTTTTTTCTTTAGAATAGAGTTCAGATTTTACTTTAAACGTTAAAGTAATAATTGTTTCAATACACTTAAGAATTACTAAGAGGAAAAAAAATGATTAAAAAACTGTCAAAAGTATCATACAAATTTTCAGAGGCGCCAATGTTCCAATTAGTCATTTAAAAAAAAGTTAACTGTATCTGCTTAGAAAATGCTTCTTATTTTATCAAGCCTAAAACAACTATTCATTATAAGCAGTTGTACAATGTTTGATCCCATAAAAAAGCCAAGTCACTTTCAGTTTATTTTTTTAATAGTTCAGTTTTTGTTGCCAGGGCTTTTTCAGATCCCCACCAACCATTTTGTTCCTTTATCCTAAAGAACTGCTAGCAGAAATTACTAGATTCTATTGTAAATAATGATTTTTAGAGAAGCTAGCACTGCAGAATTTGCATTGTTATAAATTAATCCAGCTATGGCAAACACTTAGCGGCTGACCCTCGTTTGTATGATAAATCAAGGTTAATCACTGGATTATCTGATTTTGGCAAAATGTCTGAAACAGCCCATAGCCTATCAGTCTGTGAAGCACTATCAGTCCCTAATTATAGTGCCAAGTAGAAGTAATTTAGATAGTCAAGCTGAAGCTTTCCATTTTTATTTAAGCAAAAGTTTGGGTAGGAAAGTCTTATTCAGTATAAATAGTGGCATGCAGTCTGTTGCTCGGTTAAGTAAAAAAATAGGACCAAATTATTGCTGCTTGGCAATAATATCTAATGCAGCAGCATCCAGAAATATATCAGTTCAGTCTGCCTTTGCTCCCTCATAAGAAAAAGATTCCAGTCACAAATTAACCTGAGAAAAGAAAATACTAGTGAAGAGTAAGCAAGCCAACGTCAACTCTAATGTATACTATTTGTGCCTCACCTGGGAAGTAGCTACAGCATTATTCTTTAAAAAAACAAGAAATCCTTCCAAACTCAATTCATTAGTATTATTTTAAATAGAAATTTCTATTGACTTAGCAATTAATATTTCCTGCTCTGTCATATACTGTCCAACTACTGTTCTAAAGTTTATAGATAATACAACAGTCATTGGTCTCATTCAAGACGATGATGAGTCTGCATATAGATGACAGATAGATCAACTGGCCCTGTGGTGCGGCCAATACAATCTGGAGCTGAACACTGTTAAAACTGTAGAGATGATAGTAGATTTTAGAAGAAGCTCTCCTATCACCTCTTACAATACTAGGCAACACAGTATCAACAGTAGAGACTTTCAAGTTTCTATTATCTCCAACAAAATGGTCACCTAACATTAGAATATCATTAAAAAGGCACAACAAAGAATGTTCTTCCTGCATCAACTCAGAAAGCTCAAATTGTCCAAGGATCTGTTGATACAGTTCTGCAGAGGAATTATTCAGTCTGTCATTTGTACCTCAATAACTGTCTGGTTTGGCACAGCAACCAAACAGGACAGGTACAAACTTCAATGGATTTAATAGATTTAACAGATAATCAGAGTTGGAAGGGACCTTGTAGATCATCTAGTTCAACCTCTCACCCAAGCGGGGGACTCTACACCATTTCTGACAAATGGCAGTCCAATCTCTTCTTGAAGGTCTCAAATGATGGCGCTCCCACAACTTCTGAGGGTAAGCTGTTCCATTGGTTGATTGTTCTCACTGTCAGAAAATTTCTCCTTATTTCCAGGTTAAATCTCTCCTTGTTCAGTTTCCTTCCATTATTCCTTGTTTGGCCTACAGATGCTTTAGAAAATAGATTGACCTCCTCCTCCCAGTGGCAGCCCCTCAAATATTGGACGATCGCTATCATGTCTTCTCTGGTCCTTCTCTTCACTAGACTAGCCAAGCCCAGTTCCTGTAACCGTTCTTCATATGCTAGGATAATTAGGATTGCAGAAAAAAACAACCAGCCTGCCTTCCATTGAAGATCTGTATACTGCACAAAACCAGAAAGAGGGCTGAGAAAATATCACATCCTGGACATAATCGATTTTGACTTCTCCCCTCAGGATGTCACTATGGAGCATTGCATTCCAAAACAACCAGACATAAAGTTAGTCCCCCCCACCACCACCATGCTATCACTCTGCTGAACACTTAATTCTCACAGCACTGTCTCATTTCTCAACTTTTCTCATTTTCTCATCTTTCCTACTATCATCTATTGATTTCTTATGATTTATCAATTGTTGTTTATAATTTATGATTAATGATATAACTATGATTTGCTATCTGTGACCTATTACTTGCTCTTTATATGTACATGGTGAGCAACAATTTATAAATTATTTTTATATAACATTTTGTGTTGTTTTGTGTAAGCATTTCAAAGCCAGTTTGGTCTAATGGTTAAGGCACCAGGCTAGAAAACAGGAGACTCTGAGTTCTAGTCCCATCTTAGTCATGAAAGCCAGATGGGTGACTTTGGACCAGTCATTCTCTCATCAGCCCAACCCACCTCACAGCATTGTTTTTGTGGAGAAAATAAGAGGAGGAAAGTGGCATTGGATATGTTTGGCAGCTTATTTGTAAAAATAATAAAGGCAGGATATAAATACATCAATAATAAAAATCCTGTCATCTTTCTCAAAGTCCCTTCTTTTTTGAGATCATTTTTAAAATATTCCTCCAGTTTGTAAATTCAATAAGCATGGTTAAACTACTACTTTTATTATGCAGTTCCTGATGTGTCTTTAATCTGTTTCTTAAATCCAGATATATCGTGTTAGCGTATGTACTTGGATCTTTTTACTTAAATAATCCTTGAAAACCATTTGTTAGTGAGGTTAGGGGTTAAATTGTCTGACTTATACTTGCTTTTTTTAAAAAAATAATTTTTTAAGGCTGTAATAATTTTAATAGACTGCATGTACTTTCAAATTCTTTTCTTCTTTGTTTTTTCCTACCACAGAATCCATGAAGTCTATTAGTTTGACCTGTCCCTTTTAATAATGTTCAGTTCTTCAGAGATTTTATCTGTTCTGTTATCCATAATAGGCAGTTCTCTCTAGAGTATAATCTTGGACTGGAGAATGGCTAGTCCAACTCTTTTTAAACAAAAATTATGTAGAATTTTATGTCTTCCTTTTGTTGGGGCTTTTTCCCCTTCTCCATATGAATCTGTTGCTTGTTCTTTAGCAATTCTGCAAGTTTTTGTCTGAAATTGGAAATGGTGCCATTTGGAATAGAAAGTTCATTTGAGGTAATATATTCATTGTTATGATTGTATTAAATCCTAGCCAGGAAAGTTTCAGACCTCTCCATATTTTGAGGACTTGCTTTATTTCTTTCCATCATTTGTTGTAATTGCTTTGAAATATATCTTTATTGCTTCCTGTCAGATGAGTTCTTGGTTAACCGAGTCTTTTGTTATCTCATCACCAGTCTGTTTTTTTCACAGCATTTTCTTCACAGAGGTTAAGTTTTCTTTTCATTAATTTTGGATCCAGGAAAGCAACCAAAGTTGTTAATTATTTGTTATTAGCTGTCCTGCAGAGCTCTGTGACTGCATGAGTCTTAATACTAAATCATCAGCATAACACATTACCTTACATTCTTGTCCTTGAATTTTAATCGGAGTTGGGGGTTTTTAAATCCAGTTTTCAAGGACTTGAAAGCAATTACAGATAGCAAGGGACAGAGTGGGCACCATTATATTTTATCTATTGGGAAACTTGCAGAGAATATAATCTTCAGTATTTATTGTTGATATGCATTCTCCTCCCAGATTTTAAAATCTTCTATGGTTTCATTTTGTTTAAAAACCTTCAGTAAAATAACTTTTCCAAATTGTCAGAACCTTTTTCTTTGTGTAAAATTATTATTGTTTTTCTTTGATATATTCTAGTGACCTATCTTGGCAGCTGAACAAACATATAAACACAAATAGCATTCAGCATTGTGTGCTACCGCACTCACCCCCACATATTGGAAGGAGTTCTACAGCTATTTATTCAATCCCGCCCCCCAAACAAGTATTGGGAAAGCACCCCTGTTGCGTGGGTCCAGATTCCAAACTCAGTACAGCAAGAGTCACTGGGCAACCGAGTCCAATGGGCACAAACCAAGTCTAGGAAAGCAATCCAGTTGAACAGGCTAGGATACAGGGCACAAGCACACAAGGCACAGAACTGGGCACATTGCTCCAACAACACTCAAGTTCTCAGGGCGGAATATAAGTAGGCAATGCTGGTGCAGCCCTTCATGAGAGGTGAGGTTGCCTCCTCATGACTTATCTAGCTGACCAGTGTTGTGCCTGTCTCTTCTCTGCTCTACGTGTCCTTGGATCAGGAGGAGGTGTGGATTCCACCTCCTCATTGCTAACAGGTGGCAGCCGCTCCTGGTCCTGGCCTGGCACTTCCTAGCCAACTTGCTGCAGCTGTGGCTCGCCTCCCTCAGCCTGTCGCTGGTCCAATTGACCCAGCGGAGGCTGCTCCATCAGGTTAACATTCTCCGAGTCCCGATCCCGATCAATTCTTGGCTCCATAGTTTCCTCCGCAGACTCAAATTCACCCTCCTCTGAACACGCGTCTGGAGAGGGGTCCAGGGAAAGATCCACGACACATTGGCACTTGGAATGTCTGCACATTTTTATTTTGTTTGTTTAGTTATATATCAAACTTCTTATCCACCCATTTCTCTCATAGATGACAACCCTACAGCAGACAGGTCAGAGACAAGAATAGCAAAGAGCCTATAGCCCTGAGTGAGACTTATCTTTCTAATGAAGCTCAGCTGGTTGAAATTGGAAATGGACCCATTTTTTTTTCTGAAAAAAAATGCAGTCATGGCAGTGTTAAGCATTAGGATGCTGGAATTGGATTTGCCATCAGAAGTCATTTGATTCAGAGACCTGGCTAGGTCTCCAAGGGTCTTAAAAATTGGCTCATGACATTACAGCCTCCTCTACAAAATAGAAGACGTGGCCCTCTGCCTATTCGCCCACAAGGACCAACCTGGATGAGATGAAAGATAGGTTCCACAAAAAACTAAATGCTCTACTTTTAACAGCACCAACAAACTTGGTGACTTTAATGTAAAAGTAGAGTCCACTTTATTTATTTTTATTTATTTTTATTTGTTAATTGCTTACAAGATAATAGGTATAAGTAAAGTAAAAACATAGTTATGAATACATGGATACATATAAGAAAAAAATTAAAAGAAACAATAGGACAGGGATGGTAGGCATGTTGTTGCGCTTATGTACGCCCCAGACCTCTTAGGAAAGAGGTGAAGTCAATAGTAGACAGTCTAAGGTTAAAGTTTTTGGGATTTGGGGAAGAAACAACAGTCAGGTAGAGTATTCCAGACATTGACCACTCTGTTGCTGAAGTCGTATTTCCTGCAATCAAGTTTGGTGCAGTTAACCTTGAGTTTGTATCTATTGTGTGCTCTTGTATTGTTATGGTTGAAGCTGAAGTATTCATTGAGGCAATTAAATGGTTAACCCGGCAAATCATGAGACATGGAAACAGGGTTTTCCTCGGGATGAAATGCCCCGAACCGAAGTCCAAAGCACTCTTTTATTTAGCAAAAGCAAGATTACACAATTCTCAGCCAAGCAATAATAACACAAAGTCAGTTCATTAAAATCAGTTCATTCCGTTACTTCATGGTTCCAGAGAAGACCACATTCCTGGCTCTCTTTGAAGCATCTCTTTGAAGCAACTCCCCTGTTCCAGCAGCCTACTGATAATAACTTTCACCAATTAAGCATGAGTTGAATATGTCATAACACCTTGAGCATCATTAATCAGAACAATTAATCCCACAATTCATTAACAGGTAAGACATTGCAATGTATGATTTTATATACTATACTTAGATCGGACTGAAGGCGGCATAGTTCTAGGTTTTCTAGGTCTAGAATTTCGAGTCTGGTGGCATAAGGTATTCTGCAACGAGTAGAGGAGTGGAGAACTCTTCTTGTGAAATATTTTTGGACTTTCTCAACTGTGTTAATATCAGATACGTAATGTGGGTTCCAGACTGATGAGCTGTATTCGAGTATTGGTCTAGCAAATGTTTTGTATGCTCTAGTCATTAGTGTAATATTACCAGAGAAAAAGCTACGTAAGATTAGGTTAACAACTCTTAACGCCTTTTTGGCTATGTAATTATAGTCAGCTCTAGCACTTAAGTCATTTGAGATAAGACTTCTACAGCCTGGCAGCGAGTCATTGGGAGATGTGGAATGGACAAGTTTAACAACAAGGACCTTCTTTATTGAAGACCTGTGTAGTATATTACCACTGATAGAATGTTCTGCCTACCAAGTCTGTAACATGACTTCCTAGATGCACCACCACTCTTAACATTGGCATCTTAATGACTATGTCCTTGTCAAAAGAAAAAACAGGCAGGATGTCAGAATGATTAAGATCATGTGTGGTGCTTACTACTGGGCAAATCAAAGGCACATTGTCTTCATAATGAAGACAATCAGAACCAAGAGGTGACCACAAGGAAGTAAGCCATGAAAAGAATGAAAGTGGGCAGGCTGGAGACCCCGTCTCCCCAACACAGCTTCAGCACTGGCTGAAGGTTAGAAACTAAGTTTGCTGATCTACATCTTGCTGGCAGTGCTGAGGACGACTAGGAATGCTTCAGGGATGAAATCCATTCATCTGCATTGAAGATGCGAGAGCCCCTCTACTCATAAACAGCATAACTGGTTCAATGAGAATGAACACAGGCTTTGCTACTTGAAAAGTATCACATTCATAATGTGGATCAGAATGATGTATCATTAGCCGACAAGAAAACACCTTTACCAATGCTAGCAGAATAAATTGCATAAAATGCTAGATGTCTGCTGAGCACCAAGGCAGGTATAATACAGGGATATGCTGATAGAAATGACTTGAAAATGTTCTCTTGGGGATTCCCCTCTCCTGATCATAGATGGCACAACTCCCATTATAGAATAGGCTCATATTCCACAGAGATAGGCTGAACACATTGTAGCAGTCCTCAAACAAAAGTCATCTATTTACAATGCAGTGATAGACAGGATTCCCCAGATCAGTATCAACAGCTCCATGGATGATCCACTAATAATAACTGAAGCCATGGAAAGTGTCAGTCAGCTATTTAATAACAAAATCCCAGGGAAAGATGCCTTACCTTCAGAGATATACGAAGTTGGTGGCCCTGCGTTTCTGGAGAGGCATCATTCTGCATGGCAATAAACATCATGCTGGACAGTGTGGGTACAAGAACACAGCTCTATTTAACACTATTGGTGGCTGGGAGGATTTTTCACCATCCACCATTTTGGCCATTGTGCTTTCATGGAACTGGCATACCATCTGAATGAATCTGATGCGGAAGCCAAACTTTTATACAAATCCTCCACAAGCCTTTTTTGGCTAAGGGTATCAAAGGTTTTCTTGAGGTCAACAAAGGTGACTGGGGCAGCAAGCCAGCTCCAGACGATTGAGAACTCTTGCAAAAATCCCTGCAATAGAGAACAGAGACATTCCTTAGTGGATGTCACATACTTTTTGATTAGTCTTTCTATTTTTGAGCTGTATGATGGATCTATTTTTAAGTTCTTGAAAGATGGATCCTTGTTTCCAGAAAGATGGGAATAACACAGTGAGTTTCTCTAGTCAATTTATTTCATGTTTTACCATATTATGCTTTCCCCAAGTACATTCTTCTTATTCTCTACTGTAATTGTGGCTTTGCCACTTCAGATTTCCTCTTACTGCAGGTCAACTTGGGTTTCCAAAGGCTTTAATCTAGTTTAATGCTATTGCCATTGAAGTGATCATTCATTTACAGCTTCTTCTTAAAGCACTGCAGCCAACATAAATGCAGAGTTGCTTTAGCTGGTCTATTCATACCTTGAATGACCCTGCTGGGATTAAATAGTCTTTGCATAAACACATGCTCATCCCTCCAAGGAACATCCACCTACCATGATAAGGTAAGCACAATAGAAGTTGAGGAGATAGATTTCATGCAGCATCTTTTAATGGTCATATACTTTATCCAAATACAGTACTTCAGAGCACTCTCTTTTATGTTTAACAATCTCCATGCCCCACATGATAAACTGTCTTCATTCTTTATTTATAGACTGTCTAAATGATAGAAATAAATGGGAAGTACTACACTGTAAAACAAAGTCTCATGGTTAAGCACACTTTCTTTTCAAGAATGCCTACAAATTTATTCTAAAAGCAGTCTTGGAGAACAAAAATGATAGGGAGCTGAGGTTTAAGTCTCTATTTAAAAGTACAGGTAGCAGAAATTATCCAACAAGATAATGGTCAGTGGGAATCTCCTAGTTCAGGTACTTAGCGATTCAACAATTCCATGATGGTAACCATGCTGTGTGAGTTGTGCGCTCTCCAAAGTTAAAACATGTCCTAAAAATTGTGGACTCTTGGCTTAGTATGATTTGCAAACCCAACCATTCTACTTAAATAACAGGGGTTACGTCACTTTTTTTTTGGGGGGGGGGGGGGTTGGCCTTTCATGTTAAGAGTTTTATAAATGAAAAGAATCCAAAACAAACAGGATGGTGAGGTCTAAAATTATTCCAACTGAACACATTACAATAGTGGAGTCCAAGTAAAAGTCCCTCTTTATAACTATATTTGTGAAGAAGTAAATACATTGCTATCAGAAGACTGTTCTCTTCTTCCTTCTCCATCTCTCTGGCATCCAGGTGAAGACTTCACATGTTATAGACTAATACTTCTGATCTAATATTTTCGGATGTGATAGAAGCAAAATAGTAAGCACTGCACTCTTCTGAGTTGTAGGTTCTGAGTCTAGCTGGGCCTTCCTTGATTAAACAGGAAAGTGAAGTAAGAGAAAGCAGAACCAATGGATCTTCAGCCCTTTTCCTGCAACAATTCAATTCACTCATTGTCTCTCCTTGAAATGTCATCCCACACCTTTTTTCCATATTTCAGTCACGTTTCAGAAGAATCCAAAACAACAAGAACATTTCCTAAACTGTTTTACAATAAAGGCCCAGCCAATCACAAAAACAAATTCAAATAAAGTTAGCATTCCATGTAAACACATGGAAACTCAAATAAACGTAGAATTCCATGTAAAAACACAACCACCCACACACCTACAACCACATACTGCACACCAAAACTAGTTAAAGAGACATTTTTGGCTTTGAGGTTTTTTCCTCTAAAGGCTGTATATAAATTCTATTCACATACAAGACATTTTATGGCAACTGACCAACAAACCATTATCATAACTTTTTTTAAACATTTTTGACAAACGAAATCCAATAGACTACATTTATCTGAAATATATGCATCTACATCTAAGAGATGTAACAGTAGTCAGTTATGGGATGGATTTCTGTCTGTCAGAGGACAGAAACCTTGCTAAAAAGACAAAAAGAAATAGCAATCTTATTTATAAACCCAGGGAAAGAACAGCTTAAATACAGAGGAGTTTACATCAGGGGTGAAATTCAACCTCATACCACCTCGGGAGAGATGGTAAGGATGATTTGAACTGGTTGGCCCTGCCCACCTTCTTCCTTTTAGAGACTGAGTCCCACCAAGCCACGCTCACAGAGCCCCTAGGGAAAATTTTTGAATTTCACCCGATTCACATGTATTGTGTATGCTTAGTTTATATACAAATATTGTACAAGTTGAAAAAAAAATAGCTAACCAACTATTGATCCAGTTGAGAAACTTTTAAAAACATTTCTTTCTATAACATGTGTTAAAAATTAGTCACCATTTCAGGATTCTTAAAACGAAGTTTCCGGCACTTTATTTTTCCATAATGTTGCTATAAAATTCTGAACAGCAAGTAATTCCTTCCTGCTTTCTTTGATGTTTCTCTCTTCCTTGGCAGAAGTGCTAAGCAAACCCCCTCCCAGTCATTAACAACTGCCAGTTTTCCCTCCAACTACCCTGAGGCTCCAATGATCCAAATGTACAGCTTTGAATATATTTTCATAATGTTTGTCAGTTATCCATAAGAAAAAGTTATCTTCTACTCAAATGTACTTTCTCCCAGCAACATCCCAAACAGCCCCTTCATCTACAATACAGCCTTTGTTAAATATATTCCATATGACTTTAGTTTATAATATGAATTTGAAGGAATATTTGCTCCACAAGATATATAGATAGATAGATGAGAGATACAGTAGATAGATAGATAGACAGATAGATAATGGATGGTCAAACACATGTATTGGTGGATGTATTGTTAAAAAAGAATGAAGCACTTTATAACCAAGCACAAATAATATTTCACATGTTGAATTACATCCATGTGCATTTTAAAGACTTCAAATGACTAAGTTTTCCCATGATAACTTATGCTAGTTTAAAAATACTTTCTAGGTCCTTGTTCCTTTTGAGTCAAAATAATGAGGAGTTGAATTTAGGATCAGGAGAACGAACAACTATTCTTTTAATCTTCGACAGCTTTTCCCAATTAGGTGCCCTCCAGTTTGGTGCTACACCACAACACCCATCGTTTCCCAGCCCACTTGGCCAGGCAAGCCACCCAGGGTAGGACTAACAGCCTACTACCCCGAGCCGCCTACTATCCTTTAGGAAGGGCGGTGTTGTAGCACACCCATCCTTCAGCGAGTGATTTAACCTGGCGCATCATTAACGAGCAAACTGCGATTGGTAAATTAGCGCGGGCCGTAAACGGATTTATTTGACACGGGCTTAATGAAACAACTGGCTGGTCGTTTGGAGGCTTTTCTCAGGACTCCAAAAGCTGGAGACACGGCAAGCGGAGTGAGAGTTCGCCTGTCCGCCGGGTGCTCCTCCCGCGGTCGGGAGAGGAATGGCTCTCGTTGGGCTGCTCGGAGAAGGGGCGCCAAGGCTGCTCTTCGGGCCGGGGCGGGACTAGAAGTTTCGGAGGCCGTCTAAGCCGCAGCAGCCGCCGTCAGCCAGCTTGGCCCCACGTCCCTCCCTCTCCAGGCCGGCCCGCCCTCGCACGCTCGCTCGCTCGCTCGCGCCCCACTGGCAGCCCGGAGCATCCAGTCGAGCGCAGACAGGAGAGCTTCAACCGCGTCCCCACCTCGGGCACCGACACCGACCCGGCGCCGTTGCCATGACCCACTTTAACAAGGGCCCCTCTTACGGACTCTCCGCCGAGGTGAAGAATAAGGTAAAGCACCGCCGAGGTGGAGAAGGGTCAAAGTCTGCCCGCCCGCTCGCTCCGCGGCTGGCTTTCTCTCCCGCTTTGTTTGCGCCTCGGAGGGGAAGACGTGAGGTGGAGGCAGGCGCGGGAAGAGTTGAGGGAAGGAGGGAGGGATGGAAGGGGACCGCAGCGGCGCTTCTCCGCGCGCTCCGTTTGGGGGGGGGGAAGAAATGGAGTCCGGCTCCTGCGCCACCCCCCCTCTTTTCCCCACATAGTTTCAGGTTTGGAAACCCTACTCCTGTTCACAGCGCCTTTGATTTTCCCCGCCTCTTCCATGACTGCCCCCCTGCTCCATTGTTTGGTTTAAGAGGTGGGGGGTGCGCAAAGAAAGGGTGGCTGTTTCAGAGGAAGGTGTTTCTCACGTCCCTAACCTGGTCCTTAAAAAGAAATTTTGCTGCTTCGATTTGGGGAGGAGGAGGGGGGAAGGATATCATCCCCCGGGCCTTATCCCATGGGCTTGGAACCTCGGTGAGAAATGCCCCTCGCCTCTCGCTCGGTTTATGAGGAAACATCCACGCAGACGCTGAGGTACGCGGCCCGGGGTCATAGCCAATGCAGAAAAAAAAAAAAAAACCCAAACCAAACCAAACCCTGGCCTTCCTGAGGCTTCCGCTCCAGGACAAATAAATAAATAAATAAATAATACCCCCCCACCCCCCCTTTGTCTCATTCTCTCCCACTCCCCCCAATTTTTTTCCCCACAGAGAAACCCTGCCGGTCTTTCTCGTTTGCTAGACGTTCTCCCTGCGGGGCTTACTCATAAGCTAGGACCAGGCGCACCTTTCTTGTAAAAGATTCAGGATAGCGCCCCCCCCCTCCCGCTTCGCTTTCCCTCGGTCCCTTTTTAATGGGATGCATAGCGCGCTTCTCGTCCCCTTCCTAAGAAAATTATGCTTGCCCTGCGCTACTCCTGGCGTCCACTGGGTCGCCAGCCTCTCCCCTCCTTTACTCGGCCTTCTCTTCTGATCCTTCCCACCCCGCCCGCTTTTCTTTCCGATCTTGTGCGGAGGGGGCGGGGAGGTATAGAGAAACGGTTGGGGTCTTTCCTCCCCGAGAGGTTTCTGTGGGCTTGAACGGCGTTCCTCTATTGCGGGTCGCTTTTCCTCGTCACTTCTGCGTGGGTTGGAGGAGACCTGTTCGTCGCTTACCGGGTCAACCTGAGCGGAGGGGGAGGGGAGAGAGAGACGGGGAGTCCTTCTGCTTCCCTTTAAACTTTTTCTCCTTGGCCTCTGCGCTGCCTTCCTCTCATGGAAAAGTACTTTCCCAGAAAAGGAAGGCGGGGAGAGGAAAAAAAGGCCTTTCTCCTCTCCTCTCCTCCTTTTCTTTCCAACTACTGTTACACGCTGCAGATGCCGAGGGTGAATATACCAGTCCGGCGAACCGCTGAAGGACAAGCTCCGACTGCTGGGGAAGAACAGAGAGAAAGAGAGACAAAGACAGCGGAACGCTTGCTTGCCCGGTGGCCTCCCTCGCTCGGGAGTTGTGCACTCTTGAGACGGACTTGACAAACGGGGGCGGGGAGGGGGCGGGTTGGGGAAGACCCCCCCCCCGGTTTGAAGGACTGGCTCTCCTCCTGCTTGCCTGTGGGACCCACCCAAGGTCGGGAGATGGCGGCAGCGTGGGGGGAAGCGGGAGGTGCTCCCAGCCTACGTGGCTCCGATCTAGCGCTAGCGAGCGCCAGGCGAGGGATGGTGCGTTGGGGGAAAAGACGGATGCGCCGCCTTGCCTTTCTCGTTCCCCCTTCTCTGTATTTCGGTTTGGCTCCAGGAGAAGGAGGGGAAAAAAAAAAAAACCCTTCCTGACGGCCGAGGAAAACGATCCAACAGCACGATGGAAAGAACAAGCTCCCAAAGCCCACAATAATGATTTTACAAGCACTGAAACGGTTGTATTGAGGGCAGGCTGGTTTCTACTTTTGAACCACTGTGGTCTTAAGATTGCTAGATTAAAATGCCAATAAAGCAGGGTGATTGTTGTAAACTAGTAGAGGAGATCTGCAGAAAACAGCAGGGCACTGAACAGCCTGCTTTCTCCTCCCTCCCACCCTTCGCCCTCCCCAGCACTGTAATTCATTTAAATCCTTCCATCATATCCTGCTAGTTTAGGGATTGTTTTAAAAAAAACCCAACCCTTGCGCTTCTATTTGATATGTTGCCTAATTTATACTCATTTCCTGTCTTAGGCAATCATATTTTCCCAGATAACAGTGATGTACTGATTCAGGAATTGGAGCCTGTTCTCATGGTTTTAAAAAGAACCCTTCCGTCCTAAATAGAACATAGAGGAAAAGGTAATGAAACTTGGCAGATCTACAGGCTCTGTCATGTTAATTTGCTGAACCTCTTTGGTCTGCCAAACAGACGGGAAGTGTCACCTACTCTCCCCTCTCCTCCCAATATTCCCAGCTCAAAACCCCCAGCACATTCCAACTGCATTACATCATAGGGTATTGGGGAGAGACCAGCCAATCCATGTGGGTGTTGTGCACAGAATATTCATTGTCTCCATACTGCTGCTCTGAAGTCCAAAGTGGTGGGGAGGGATGGAGGGGTGGGAAGATATACACAAAGGAAGCTTCTGGGGCTTGGGCTTGAGTTTCTCCTAAGTCTCCTGGGAAATGAAGTATTGTGAGGTATTCCCACTCTTCCTCAGGAAAGAAGTGCAGTCGTGGTACCTAATTCCTATATTGTAACACACTCCTGTCATAACAGCAAGGGACCTAAATGCATAGAACAGTTGAGTTAAACAGTTGAGTTTAACAAAAGTTTTTTTTTAAAAATGCAAGTCTTTGGAGATAGAGCAGAAAACGCAAAAAATACTTATTTTATGGTTCTCTAATACTGCTTGATCCATTTAATCTTGGATCACCCAAATCCTGTGCCTGTGTACCTGTAATTAAATCCCAGCTATTTCAATGGGGCTTTCTTCAACTTAAGTATAATACTCCTTCCTAACTAAATTTCCCCATGTTGTTCTTTAAATTGTTACCTGTCTATGACCAACTGTTTTTGGTTCTTGACCTTTTGCTTTCTGGGCTACCTGTTGGAACAAATATCACTTCTGCTATTGCTAACTTTTAAAGTGATTAATTGTGTCTCTTAAGGCATAGAAATTCAAAGCAGCTGCTACAAGAAATATAAAACACAAGTAGGTCAAAATAGGCCAATCCAATAAGATCTTTCTCTCTTGTAGACAGATGGACAGATAGCAAATCAAAGGACAATTGCTCAGAAAGTAGATAAAGCTTTCTCTTGTTTTAATTTGTAGAGATGGGCATGATAAAAGAGCTAGAAAGGCTTTCTTATGGTCTAGATGCTTTACTACTCAGTTACATGCCCTATTTTCTTCAATAGAATTTGTAAGATTAAATGAGATTAGCAATGCATCACTATATGTAAGTGTAATTTTAATAATGTATGTTTATATTTAATAATTATAAAATATTGAAATAAGAGAGCACAGTATGTGATAAGTGCTCTTTTCTCTGCTTGAAAGTAGAAAACAACTTTTAATCAGCAAATCCCAATATTTTTACTAGTATATAAACCCTAACAAGTCTTCTCATAACTGAAGAATAGTTTGCTATGTGACTTAAAGAGTTGCAATGTTAAGAAACTGAATTTAACTGGTTGTGCTATTCTGATAATATTTGTTGCACTAACTAAGCAAAGTTGTTAGATACTTTGTACAAAAAAGCTTTCCATAATTTTTGGTTTTGAATAAGATTTTTGATAGAGTAAGAACTATGTATGTATTTATGCAGGAACGTTTTAAAGCAGTAGTTCCCAAACTTTTTCAGTCCACTGCCCCCTTGATGATACAAACTCATCCTCAATGCCCCCCACCCAGGGGCGGGATTCAAATTTCTGTGGGCGTGGTCTAATTTGAGAGTTGGTTTGCTGGTCACATGACTGGTGGCATGGCTTGCTGATCACGTGACTGGGTGAGCGTGGTTTGGTGACTGGCAAACCAAATACAAGTGGTCCTCACTTAATGGCCGGTTGCTTAGCAAGTGTTCTAATTTATGACTGATCTCCCCAGAACTACTTGACCTGTTTTTGGAGTTTTGACAGCCATGCACACACTTTTACAAATACTCCCTTCCAACCCTGCTGGAGCAGGTCATTGGACTAGAATCCGCAAAGCATCTTGATTAGATTCTAGTAGTGAATAAAATCTAATCAGAGATGCTTTGCCGATTCTTGCTGATTTGTTTTATTTGTATCTCTTTATTTAATGTTGCTGAATTGCATTGACATGTGTGTTCCTTCTTGTGCACAACCCAGAAGCTTTTGTGATTCTTTGCAGCAAAAATTACCGATCTCTGGATTTGCTCTACTTTTCAAACGTGCCGGCACTGCCGTGTTCTAGGTGCTGGCCCCGCAGGTCCACCCCATTTAGCCCGCTGCACTGGAGGGACCTGCCCAAGCAAGTCCGAGTGGAGCGGTGCATCAAATCAATGGGGTGAGCCTGGGAGAGGGAAAGAGGGAAAGAGAGAGAGAGAAAAGAGAGAACGAGAGAAGGAAGAAAGAAAAGGGAAGGAAAGAAAAAGGGACAAAGAAAAGGGGGGCATGAAGGGATGGAGGGGGAAGGGGGAGAGAGAGAGAGAGAGAAAGAGACCTGATGCATCAGATTGAAATGAGGCCTCGTTTAGAGGCCCTTTTCCACATTGAAACATCTTTGGCTTCTATTAATTAAAGGTTTTGTGGACGAAAATGGCCAAGACTATCAGGAAGCTCTCACATTTTGTTGAGGTTTTAAACAGGATCCATTGGACCAGATCTCCACCCTAAAAAATTACTTTTCCCCAATGTATTACAGTGCCAATTCTTAAGAAGGCAAAACCAAAATGTATTGGTGAATTACAAGGAGAACACACACACACACACGCACACACACACACACACACCCTTCTAACCCTGCTGGAGCAGATGATTGGACTAGAATAGATATCTCATTATCTTTCTCCTCCCTCCCTCCCTCCTTTATTTCTTTTTCTTTCTGTCCCTTCCTTCCATCCCCCCTCTTTCTTTGTCCCCTTTTCTTTCTTTCCCTTTTCTGTTTCTCTTCTTCCTTCTCTCTCTCTCTCTCTCTTTCCTCTCTCTTTCCCTCTCTCAGGCTCACCCCATTGACTTCGTGCACCGCTCTGTTTGGACTTGCTTGGACAGGTGCCACCCTGGCTTTGCTCTCCTTTCCCAGTGCTGCGTTCGGGGTGGAGCTCCTTGCACCAGAGAGTGCTAGTCAATGGGATGATCCTGCGGGGCCTCGCTTCAAACATGCCGGGGGCTGGATTTTTTCTCACCCCTGAATTGTGCCCTCCCGCTCACCTCCAGCACCCCCCCCTTGCCTCTTAGTGCCCACCTGCCGGCCCCCTTGCCTCTCAGTGCCCCCCTAAGGTACCACCCACTTTGGGAACCACTGTTTTAAAGTGCTTCTTACATTTAAACTATGCCTTTTTTTCATATTTTAAGATTATAGATCTCTTCATTTCAATGGAGTTTATTCTAAGCGGAATTTTGAATCCCAGAGCAAATGGATTTAGTTAGAAATAGATTCGTTACATGTCAACAGAATTTAGAAACAGGTGTGCAAGAAACTATAGTTGTAGTGGAATTTATCCTTTTAATTTGTTAATGCCTATGCCTATGATCTTATTCAAGAGTTGTCCTTCTATAGTTAGTTTCTAATAACATGCAATAGTGTTATAGTGATAGAAAATGGGAAAGGACCATCAAGTTATTGAGGAGTGATGACTATATTCTTTCGAACTACTTTTATGATGTCTAAGTAGACAAAATTCCTGCCTTTATCCATTTTTAAAGGCTCCTTCAATGGGATAAATGAATATGCTAAAGCAACAGTATGTATAAATCAAAGAATAAGTTGGAAAAAAAAATCTAATTTATACCTTAAGCCAATGTAGATTGCAGTGTGGGGAAATCATTAATTTCAGTAACATTAGCCAGATCCCCTCTGTTAAACAGTTGCATGAATTGCTGTGATATGTAATGTTGCAGAATGGTTTGGCTAGGGCTGGTTAACAATGGTTTACTGTGGCTCTAGGAACACTTCACTAATCTCTCTCTCATACAAACAGTCACACAAACAAATGATGACAGTAGATTACAAAACATAAAGGGTTTCACAAACCTTTTCCAAACATCTCCTCACTTCAAAAAGGATATACACTTGAAGTACGGTTGTGGTAATATAATGTTAGGCCCTAAAAGAACAAGGTGAATCCAAAAAAGAGTTTTATACAATGTAGGTTTGAGTTTTTTAGGCTAAACTTATTAACTGGGATGAGAATTTAAAATATTTCCAGGATCTTCTCCAATAAAATCAGCTTGTCCAAGCTATTATTCTTTAGAAAAATTGCCAGTGGTTCTTTTTTTTTTTAATGGTGAGGTGAGGTGGAATGAATCCCAGTTGTGCTTCCTGTTGTATGGAGCAGCCTTCCTCCCGCAAATAGATAAGTCTTTGACTGTCTTCCAGAAAATGTTGAAAACAGAGTTTTTTCAGAGTGTTTTCACAATAGGATGACGCCATCTCTGTGTTTTTTTGTTGATGAAGCTCTATTATATTTATTTTGATTTGAACTCTTAACATAATTATGTTGCTATCTCCTGCGGGTATTTTTATTTACTTGATGCATGTATGTAATTATTGTTAATTGTCAGGAGTCCAAGGAAATTGTGGCAGCTTGCAAAGTTGATAAATAAAGTAGTAATTTTCTGATATAACATGAACTGTTGAATATATGTGCAGGTCAATAAAATACCCAGTTAATTTAATAATTGTAATATTAAACTAGAAATCATAATGTTGTCTAAGTTACTCAGGATTATTCTAAAGAAAAAACTTTCTAAATAATTGGGATATTAGGGAAAGTATTTACTAACAACTTATGAAAGCTCTCTAACATTCTTCAGTTGAATCCATATATTTAAATATTCTATTGATTGGTGTCATATAAAATACTTGGAATGGAGGATTATGTAGTTTTCTCTTATTTTTATATGTCATAATTGGAGCCTCCTGCTTGATGATCATAATAAGACCAAATGTCAAAAATAATTGTAGAACTAAAAGGGGTTTAAAGTCTAATGGTCCATTTCAATTATATTATAATGTACAATGAATAGAGAGCATCTCATAAATAAATGGAGTGAGAGGTTCGTACCAGGAAACATCCCACAATATTTGCTTGCTTGAATAATAGTGTCTTCTAATATTATTTAACAGGGCTCTAGAAGGACCGTGTAGCTTGTTTGTGGTTGGATGATTAACCAGAATAAGCTGAGATGAGAATATATCAGTTTAAGAAGTAACCTGTCCTAAATTGTTTCCAATTTAGGAAGGTGAATCCAGAAAATTGAATTTTACATGCAGAATTTTTTAAAAGAGTTTTTCAACCTAAAAAAAGAATCTTGTCAGGATTGTGTACTGTACTTCTTTGTATTTTAACTGAGAAAATAGCCAAGCCAGGTACTAATAGGCCACCAGGTCTATTTTCATTCTCCAATCCAACACATACATTTTGCCAAGAAGCCAGCTCTTCAAAATTTCTACAAAGTTATTTTGGTATTGAGATACTGATCTGGACTTTTCTTTTTTCAATTTGTCTTTTCTATATGGCTCTGTAATGTAATGAGTTCCAAGTCTATACAGGTAGGCCATTTTCAGAGGGAAGGAGCAAAAAGTGTATTATGATACCTACCGCCTGCTTATTGTTCTCACTTAGGAAACAGTATAGCAATAGCATTAACGCTTAGACTTATATACCACTCCATAGTGCTTTACAGCACTCTCTGGTTGTTTCAGCATATTTCCCCCAACAATGTGGGTCCTCATTTTACTGACCTTGGAAAGTTGGAAGGCTGAGTCAATTTTGGAATATCCCATATTCCCACCTGGATGTTGTTCTGATTTATGAGAGAATAATCTTGCGGTGTCCAAACCAGACCATGACCCTTTTTTCCCCGACATGGAAAAAAATGAAAGAAATAATACAGTACTAGTTTACTAATTATTTATTTTCTTCCAGTCAATTGGTTGTCTTTTTATGATTGCCCTTCTGTGTCTGATACTAGGACTGGAAGTACTGTAGCATCCATTGTGTATAGAGTACAGATCTTATCAGAACATGTCTAGATAAATTTTCCAGGTTTACATCTGAAGTTAATTCTGAGTAAGACATAAGAAATTGACTGTAATGGGTGGTTGACTCCAACTGGGAGACTCATAAGATTCAAGTCACCAGTCAATCATGAAATTCACTGAATGGCTTTGGGCTAGGATAAGAAGATAAAATTAGAGTGGGGATATTATGTGCGTTGCTTTTAATTCCTAAGGAAAGGCAGGACACAACAAATAAATTAGCTCATTAGAAAGCCCAGATTATATCCTTCTTGGAGATACCTCAATAATTGCAATTGCATAAGCTGGTTAGAACTGCTGTTAACAGTATTATTAAACTGCTGTCTTGTCACAGATAAGCTCCACCACATTTTGGACACTCAACGTGTAAAGGGAATAAATAACTATTCTTGTACTTTCAAATGAGCATTTAAAGCTTAGTTGTAATAATCTTTTGTAGTTTTAAGTTTCATATCCATATACTGGAAAGATCTTTGGTCTGATTAGAGTTCTAAAGGTATTTTGGTTTCTTCCCATTCAAAACAAAAAAACAGAATAACAGAGTTGGAAGGGCCCTTTGAGGTCTTCTAGTTCAAGGGTCTCCAACATTGGCAACTTTGGGAAGTGAAAAGCTGGCTGAGGAACTCTGAGAAGTGAAGTCCACAACTCTTAAAGTTGCCAAGGTTGGAGTTCTAGTTCAACCTCCTGTTAAACAGAATGGAAAATGGACTTCCAAGACCCCAATTAGATTCTGAAACAGTTTCACAAATTTGTGTCGCCAAAAGAAGTTGCTTCTGGAAGATGGAGTAGTGAATGAGGACCAGTATTCACTTGTATTAGAAAGAAATCTATATATATTTCAATCTCGAGAAAGAATGCAAAAAGCAACACTATGAGGGGTGACCATAGGAAATCATGATGATTATTCTTAGTAATCCCCTCCCCCCGTGGATTTTAAGTACAGTAGCTGCCTATTCAAAAGTCCAATGTGAGCATATGATCTGAATAAAAAATCATGGTATATATTTCACTATTGAAGAAGGAAATGGGGAAAGGAATGTGTGCTAGCTTGATTTTACTTGTTTACCTCAGATTTATTTATGGCATACCAGTGTCGGAAATCTACAAAAGCTAGACCCTATGTAGTCCTGACAGCATAAACTGGTAGTTCATTTTGTTCCGCGCTTAGTTCCTATCCTTGGTGCGCTGCAAGGGGCAAACTAACTTATACCAGTTGACTAACGTTGTTCGGTTGCTGGCTCTTCAGGGCACCTCCACTTGTTTCTCCTTGCCTCGTGTTCAGCCAAGTTCAGTGCCGGCTTTCGCTCTCCTCACACACGAACACAGCTAGGTTTTCCCCAGCAAAATGAAACCCCTATATCTACTCATAACATTGCATGCTTTTGAACTGCTGGATGGGCAGGAGCTGGGGAGCAAGGAGCAGGAGTTCACCCCTTCTTAGGGAACTGGGCTCGGCCACAGTTCCAGGGTCATTAAGCCTCTGCGCCAATGCATCCCCAAAGACTACAGAAAGTAGCCATCTCTTCCCTCGAGAGGTACTTTGTAGATTCTGCAAAGTACAGAATGAAGAGCAACATGTTCTCATTATCCCTTGATTGATATATGATTAGGGGATTACAGGGGCTCTGAGCTTAATGTAGAGTTTACAGGTCTGATTGATGTCTAGTGGGTGGGGGAGAAAAGGGTGGGTCCTTGTTTGCAAAACCCTATAATAAGAAGTGAAGCTTCTATTAGAGCAACCACCTAGCAAATCTTAATTCAGTTTTCTGCATTTTCTATAAAGTAGCTGCTTTTACACTATGTTCTCTTAAGTCAGTGAAAGCCATCAAGCTTCAAACTAAGAGTGTAAAGTAGATTTCAACTTGTAACAGAAATTGAGCCCAGAATTGCTGTCCATAGTCATAACTTATGGTCATAAGTTGAGGCATCATGTCACTAGAACCATTTTTTTACATTTTTTGCAGCAGTCATTAACCAAATGCATTTTTCCAATGGAAATCCCCACCCCCGACTCCAGAAATCCCTCAAACTGGCCAAAAAACATTTGCAAATTGTGGCCCTGTGACTGTGAGATACTGCAAATGGCTATAAAGATGAGCCAGTTGCCAAGTACCCCATATGCAGTCCTGTGACCACATGGAGAGTGCAGCATTTCTAACTTCAAAAAATGGATTAAAAGTAGCTCTGGGGAGATGTGTTGTAACTTTGAATAGTTGTTAAGCAAAGAGTCATAAATTGAGGATTATCATTCCAAAACCAGCAGTTACTTAACTTTGTTTTGGATAGGAGACACCATCAGAGAACATGCTTGTTTTGTAATCAAGCCTGTGTAGACAGCTACACTGATTCCCAGCGCTCGTTCTGACATAAAGCAGAGAGGTGGATTTTTAAATCTCTAAACATTTGGACTTGATTTATGTATAACATATTCTAAAAGAGAGAAACTGTCAATAAGAGCTAAAAAAAGAAGGATTGCATTCTGTCAACATGAGTGGCAACCCATCACAGGCTCAGTTAAATTATTGGTTTTACTTCTATTTGGTGACAGTCACTAGCACATTGATTAATGTGGCCATGCAGCTGGCTTAGTGGATTACAAATTATGCATACCTGAAATATAAGTATACACTTATTTTGTACAACAGCAATTGTAATTTGTAGTTATCAAGATAATTGTGTGGTTGCCTACATGCAATAGTGTTCCTAAGTGCATTTGCTGCGCATCTGCATATTAAAGTAATCACATTTAACTTTACATGGGTCCATTCTGTAGTAGTTTTTTTTCTGTATTGTGGAAGAGAAACACACAACTTACTTGATATGCATGTTTCTGAATTACAGGAGGATTTTTCCCTCTTGAATTTGATTTTTTTAGTAGTAGTTCTCTATCTGTTTATGCTACCCGTTTATTCTGGTTTCCCAAAAGATTCCCAAAAAGGAGTATGTCTACCATATTGCCAGTTTTTATACTTTCAGTGTAGCTTCAATATAGAAATTTCAAAAGAACAATCTCAAAATTAATAGAATGTACAAAATGGTTTTTTAAAAAAGCATATCTCAAAATATTAATTCCAAAGTCATGATGTTGCTTGACTACAGGAGCTGAAACACACTAAAATTATATTTTAATAATGAAATTTACTAATTTTAATAATTTAAAAATATTAATTTATGTAAATTATAAAATTATTCTGCCTTGCCCCAGTAGTTCGTTTATGTTCTATATATTGCAACACTACATTCATAAACCCAGGTCTATATCTATTTTATTCCTATTAAGTGAGCCAAGGCATCATGGCCAGCTTCTCCTACGTCCCCCAATATACTTCCTCATTCAGTCCAATGAAGTGGGGTGTGTGTGTATGTGATTAAACTCAAAAATAAGGGTGAGAAGATACAGTGTTGTACAGTATTTAAGGTACTGGGCCAGGATTAAGGAGACACCGGATTAGCTCTCCCTCTTGCCATAGACTTTTGGGGCTATTCTTAGTCAAGCATATTTCCCAAGATTGCTGTTGTAAAAATAAAAGTCAGCAGTTATGGGTGCTTTTATCACTGGAGGTTTTTAAGAAGAGACTGGACAGCCAGTTGTCTGAAATGGTATAGGATCTCCTGCTTAAACAAGGGGGTTGGAGTAAAAGACCCTCAAGAACTCTTCCAGCTCTATTCCTATTCCTTGTTCTATTCAGTTCTATTCTATTCTACTCTCTATTCTATTCTACTCTAAACAAAAAGAGATCTCCTATATAAAAGACATTGTGATATAATTCTAAAAATAATCATAGTTGTTATTTAATAAAACATAACAAGAGTTGGAAGAATTCAACTACTTGTCTGTTTTCATGATATCTCAACTAATTTTAATAAAGCTATCCCACTAGATGTTTTTCAGTTGCTTCCTCTGAACAACATAATTATTCGAGTTTTATGTCATTTATCCAAGTTTGTGTTTCTTATTTACTATTTTTCTTTGATACAATTTTATTTATTTTGAATACTAATAGCATTAATAAGTCTTATGTGGAGCTTTCATTAACATTCTTCTTCTTGTCATTCGAGTTCTGATTAAGAAATGAGTTTGAGAAACACAGTACTTAATTCTAACTTTTCAGAGAAGCCTCAACCATAAAGATAGATGAACCTCAATTTCAGTTTAACTTTTCAAGTTCTTAACAAATGCCTCTTTAGATATAAAATTACTTTTTTTTTTTAAAAAAAAGGGTATTTTTAAAGTTTATTACAGGGTTTGGAAGGTTTTTTAATGATCTGACTAGTCCACCAATATATTGGTGAAGTACTTTTTATTCTGTCAAGTTGAGACTGAAAATAATATTACTCCCCCCTTTAAGAGTCGCTTCAAATGCAAGCTGCTTTATTGATTTGGTTCATTAAAGAAGTACGATCTTTTTCTCAGACTTATTTAAAAGCTTGAAAGTGACCTACTATAATGAGTAGCAGGGAAATGCTATGTTTATAAAAGAAAGTCTAAAGAAATACTTCCAAATCATTTTCAAAGAGTGCCCATTGCCCAGCTTTATTGCCTGCAACGTTTTAATAATAATAATTTCAGGTTTGAATTTCTTTTTTTCTGTTGCTACATATTGATGTATTTTGGAAAAGAAGTGATTATTGTCTAATAGGGATGGCAAACCTATGACATGTATGTCACTGGTGACACGCTAGGCCTCAGTAATCTTCTGGAAAGTCATACGAGAGAAGGCCCTGCTCTTCTGCAGCCTTTGAACCCCCCCCCCCAAAAAAAAACATGCGAGAATGGGACTTCTTTTCCTGTTCTTTTTTGGAGACTATAGAGCTGCAGATGCTTCAGAGCATTTTCTGAAGTTTCCAGGCCTCATGCAACCAAGAACTGCCTCAGTTAGGTACATTATTTACAATTATTTAAGTATTTATTTATTAAATAATAAATTTAAACAATTTATGACTGTATTGTCAATTGTTTCTCTCTCTCTCTCTCTCTCCCTCCCTTCCCCAGGGAGGTGATTGGACAAAAATGGATAAAATGGGAAACTGATTGATAGGGGAAGATGAGAGGTGATTTTGGTCAACACCAAATCAAAGGGATTAGATGGTCTAATTCTAATTGTTTTAACTTAGTTGAATGTGTAAAATTTAACATTTTGTTAATGAATTGGTTAAATTGAATAGTCAGGGTATTTCAGTATTTTTCCTAAGTCATGTTTAATTTTCAAAATCAACATATGTAATTAGTACTTGAAGATAACAATGAGAATAATTTTGTTTTTCAGTGTTCCATTTGACAAAATCATGTTTGTTGTGGATATAATCAAAAGCAGACTTAATTCTTAATTTTGATTGAATGTTAACTTTATAAGAAATTGTCATATTTGCATTTTAAGAGAAGGAGGACTTGTAGTCCATATGTTCAATTTTTAATTAAATAATGATTTTATGCATATTCTTTAAGGTCAGCGTGATTGATTATGTCACAATAATCACTTTTTTGAGACAAAACGACACATTCTCCTGTGTGCTGAACGGAGAATCCAAGGCATGGGTTAACTCCTTGTCTTCTGCTTGGAGACTGAGTCAATCAGGTCTTTGGCTACGCCTCACTTGCCTGAGCGTGCCCAGTTTTGACTCAGTCTTTGATCAGAGGGAATACACGGAACGTTGCTGGTGAAACTTAAAAGGAACTTATCTAGGATTTGAACTCGGCTGATTGTGCAGACTATTTCCTGGATTCTGATTCTTCAAACAGTAAGAACCCATTTTCATTTTAGAAGCATAGATTTTTACTGTACCTTCTTTGACTACTTGTATCTTGTATCATCTTCCCAAAAATTCCAGTGCTGTTGAGTGTTACATCTTATTAATGGACGATATGGGAGAACCTATGCTTTAAACTTTATAAGAAGTTCCTGTTGAGTGTATCTCCTCCACTTATTTTTAACAATTATTCTGGGATGCAATATTAGAGATGAGATTTGAGATAGAGATCTCATCTCAAATGCTTTCCATATTGGGTGGGCACACACACATACAGACAGAGATGCCATCCAGCTGCTTGGTGCTTTTACAAGAGAAGATCATTGTTCACATTATGTTCCTTTTTTACACACAAATTAAGAGAAGTGGTCATTCTGTTACCAGTTACATGGCATAGCTCATATGTTTTCAGCAGGATTATTTTGACCCTACCTCTTTTGGATGTCTTTCCAGTTGTCATTTGAGGACAATTGACTCAAAATTGTATGAGAAAAAATAGAGGGAAAAGTCTGAAATATCATAGTATTGCATGCAATGCAACACTTAATATGCAAAATAATTCGTTATTTTTGTTTATTTAACTCAACAGAATCATAAGTTAGTTACAGCAGGTGCTTCATCAAATTTTTAATAAAGTCTCTGTGTGCTTCATTTTGAAAAAAAAATAAAGCTGGATACAATAAGATACAATACAATAGTTTAAGGGTTTACAATATCAAACAAAGCAGGAGTTGAGTGCATTACTCTTTTAGCTTCTAATTAGTACTATTGTGCATATGTAATATAATCCAAATGATGTCACTAACACACATGATTTTCTGTTTTTAGCAGACACTCAGGTCTAATAGACACTTGCTTTACATATCACTGAATGGTCTGGTAAAGCAAAAATGTACTGTATTTTGAGATAAGTGTTATCTAAAATATTTTTTATCACTAGAGATAATGAAGAATTCTTCAATTAAGAACATTCTGGCTTGAAGGTGGCCACTTTGAGTATGATAAAATAAAACAGCTAGGAATGAGGATGAGCCAAATATTCCGTAGTTTTTTCCCCAATCTATTTTCAACCGCAACAACACAACAATAGGAGCTGTCTTAACTCTGTTTTTGCTTGAATTGATTGAATGATTGATAAAGGCTTTGAAAGAAATGAAGCAGTTAAGAATATAACTAGATTGAAGAAGGCAGCTTAGTTCCATGCTTGCCACTCTGGCTGCCAGAAGTTGCCTGTTAAAGCAACTGTAGCTCCAGATATGGGAAAGTTAGAATTTATGTGGACGGAGGGATGGAGGGATGGATGGGCAGAAAGTGTCGTGTTGTGTTTTTTTGTTCATCCAAGGCAGATAGTGCAAAGATGTTTGCTTGCCTATACTACTGTAATTCACCCTCAAGTGTTCCTGGTGTTACTAAGGCTGTGTATGTGCAGAGTTGCTAGAGTGTTGGTTACATTTTGAAATGCATGTGACATCTCTGCATGCTTTTGTGTTAATTGGATATTGAGCTTCAGAGCACATTAAAATACAATGAAATACATAATGAATGGGATTGATTTATTGAGATGCATTAATAGAAAAGAATATTAAAGTGACTAGCGTGTTCATTTTAAGCAGGGGGAAGGGTAGGGGGGCTTCTAGGAGGAGAAGCCCACCTCGCTTTCCTTTTGGTGCGGGGAGGGCGGAGGACCCAATAAAAATCAAATTTCCCCCAATAAATGGGAAAAATAAAGGCCCAGCAGTCCAGAGTCCAAAAAGGGGGATGGAGTTTGTTTCATCAGAGGATCAGAGAGGAAATCAGTTAAAATCTGGGTGGGAGGATATTCAGAGAGGGATCTGCCTGGGTCTCCTCTTCCCTCCCCCTTTGATTCCCCCTCTTGGCTTTCTTCCCTAGCCTCGTTTTAAGGGGAGGGGGAAACAAAGTGGGACGATAGGCCGCAAAGGATGAGTGGATAGAGAACTCCCTCCAAGGTATCGACTGGAGCATTTTCCATGGGGAAGCGAAGGGCCTTGGTTGGAGGCAACGGGCATAAAACGTGTCAGTTCCAGACCGCACCAAGTTCTCAGACAGGTACCCCCCCAACCCCCCCTCCCCCTCCCCCCTGCTCTCCCAAGTCTAGAAGGGACTCTCCCCTGGGTTTCCTGGTTCATGTTGCTGAATCCTGGTTTTTTTCTGGGTGTGGGAGAAGAGAGATACTCTGCAAAACATGTGCTCAAATCTCTCACTGGTGCAAAGTCCTGGTTATTAAAGATGGGAATGGGGAAAAGATGCTATTACTTTCCCAAGGAACCAGGGAAAGTGGAATAAAAATAAGTGGTGTGTGTGTGTGTAAGTAAATAACAGCTGCTGTTATATTGAGAGCTTCTAAGCTACACAGCATTCTTTAATAAATACTAATTAACAAACCATAATATACAGGATTAAAGGAAGGACTGTGAAATCAGGAGGGCGAGGAGGAAGGAAGATAAGTAGGTGAAATCAGGGGGGAAGGAAATATAAATCGGCGAAGGAAGGAAAGAAGGAAGGTGAAATCAGGAGGGGGGAGAGGGGGGTCAGGGAGGCAGAGGTGGGGGCAGGGCCGGGCATGGCAAATAATTTAACAACCAGTTCTCTGCCTGAATATGGGTAGGCATGGCTGGAAGGGGTCATGTGACTGGGTGGGAGTGAGTGACACCCAGGTTTTGTGGCTCCTGGTGTTATCTGTGGAAAATGGGTCCAAATGGTTCTTTGAGTGTTTAAGGTTGCTGACCCCTGACCTAGGGTAAAAACAATAAAGCTGTAACTTGCCCCATGTTCCTATTTCTTCATATGAAACTCAAAATCATATCCCCATTTTTTCTGAGGTAGGCACAATCCTATGAACGGAACTAAGTATGTTTAGCTTAAAGAAGAGAGTGGGGTGAATTGGGAGGGGATAAGAGGAGGCATGGTAGCAATCTCCCAATACTTAGCCAACAGTGGAAAGAGAGTGTGGATTTCTACTCTGTAGCACTTGAGGGTAGGGCAAAAGCCAGCAGGTAGAAATTTTCTGGAAACCCAAGCTCAAAATAAGGAGTAGTTTCCCAATCACAAGAGTATTAAATGGTAGAATAGACTGATTTCTGGAGTTGTGGGTGCTCCATCACTGAAGATTTTCAAACAATGGACAGTCATTTGTCTCTGCTGGGAGTGGTCTGATTAGAAGATTTCCTAAGTGTTTTTGATTCTATGGTTTTGGTTGGCTGGTCTTGAAATAAGTGAAGAAGAATTTGACTTGGTTAATATCACCATAAATCCAGAGCTGTAGACTAGAAGAATCCTGGAAAGAGTCAGTACTTAATCCTTTCCATATTGTTGCCAAGAACACAAGTTGGACGTGCCCAGCATGTCCCTAGGAATTCAGCTTTTAAGAGCTGAATTTAAGAATTTAATTTTTTTAATGAGAAGATTAACAAAATATGCTGACTGCAACAGGGCAGCTGTAATGTATCTTATCTGTGCTGTTGCCAATAAAGTGGAATTATGCAGATTTCAATAGAAGAATATTTGTAGCTCAGAGTTGGGCAATGAAACATCTACAAGAAAAAAACAAACACAGGGAGAACCAAGGACCTCATGCAGATTTATTTTGCTTCTCCTTTATAACAATAAAATCATGTCCTAATAATCACATTTCCAAAGGCTTAAATCATATCTGCGCACTACCTGTTGAAGTTACCAAAATTTTTCTATCCATGACCGTGCTTAGGATATGTGTAGTAGTGTTTGATAGGCTTTTAAACACCATTGATTTGAAATTTGGGTCCGTTATAGAATGACAATTATTTAAGTCTAAACTGAATAAGAATTAGTATAGTTTTAATTAAATATAATTCTGCAAACATATAGCAGGCTGTTTTAATTTTGAATGAAAAATAATTGAATAGTACTATCTGTATAATTCTTGGAGACTTTTAAAAACACATGTTTATTAATTTTTCTTAATCTAATCTAGTTTTGGTAGCAATGAAAACAAAATAAGCTTAGAATTTGCCAATCTTGTGCTTTCAGACATTGCAAATCCTGAGATTACATAAAATTCATTTATACCCCTGCTCAGACTTTCACAGGTGACTTTTGAGAGGAGAGAAAAATAGAGCTATGTCTACATTGAGGCATATCTTGCTTATCCTGTTTGCCAATCGTGTAAAACAAGAATGAGCAACCTGCAGTCCTATGTACTTTTTTTCTTTCAAATCACTAATTATGCTGAAAACTGGCAGCAAAATTTTCTGCCATGTTCAAAAGAAATGTATTGGAGACATAACAGTAGCTGCCCACAATAGGAACACCCCTCTCCCCAGATGTTCCCTGAATCTGAGCCCACATAAATGGTGTATTTTTACCTCAGTTTTAAATTTGATCTTTGGCCACCAAAATTGTCACCTTCTGCTTTTGTATATTTACAACAATATTCAAATAGAGCCCTTTTCAGACTTCTATAGGCTACAATAGTAATCAGGGAGAGCAGCTTCATTCCATTTCCCTTCTCCTCAATATATTCGCTATACATGCACAACACCCTTGAAACAGTTTTATGTATGTTGTTGCAATCATACAATTTAAAAGCAATGAAAAATAAAATTTCTGGTTTTGCTCTGTAAGCAACCCATAAATTGGAATGCCATTTGGGAGAGACATTCACTAATTTATTGAGGGAACTTTCTCCTCGTTTTCCATCTTATATTGAATCATGAATAAATATATCATCCTCCTGAAGATGATGTAATCCCATACTTTATTTCATACCATACTTATTTGCAGATTAAGCTTCTTGGTAACTTCGTGAACATGTCCATTCAATATATCTGGGAATATACTGAAATTCCAGTATAATAATTTTTTTAAAGATCTTGTGCATGTATATGAAACATCTGTGTATTGGTTATGACAAATAACATGTTTGGAAGAAAATTTGAGTTAGGTGGGACAAGTATTGTGAAATTTATCATATCTGTTGTCATAACATAACAACATGTCAAAACAGCAAAGAAGTATCCAAAAACATGATGAGCATAATGGGAAGGGATGACAACTTGAATGTTATTTTGCAATTTCAGTGACAAAGCCACAGAATAATAATAACAACAACAACAACAATCCTATGCCTACACAATTATTTTGTGCACACTGGAGTCTCTGAAGCTCTAATGTACACATTGAGAAAATTTAGAAAAATGAGTAAAGTTTCACAACACAGTTTGATATTTTATTGGAATTACTATATAAATCCTTTAGAAACATTTCAGCAATATTGTAGAAAACAAAGAAATTTATCATATATAAAATTAAAATACACATCTGCAGCTTTTGGTAGCATTCCATATATTTAACTCAGAATTGTTATATTTATTTTTTATGTTTAATTCATTTTATTGTAATTCGATTGTTATGAGCAACCTAGTCATTGACAGTCAGATGGCATACAAGTTTACTAAACTGCTACTATTGTTATTGTTGCTGCTGTTGCTGGAACACTGATGATAAAATGCATCTCAAGGCTATAAGCATTTTATTTCATAATGAAAATACTGAAATTCAGATGCATACCAAACTAGCAAAATGAACATTGAATTTTTTTTTTCCTAATAGATAGGCGAGTTTGTAAGTAAATAAATAGGGATAGAATTGATTACTGGGTTTGCTTTACTACTAACCTGATGAAAATATTATTCTTTGTGGTCTTCAGTATAGAATTAATCTCCTTCAAAATTCCTTTTATATTGACATTCTCTTTTAGCTCTGTATCTCTTTTATTAAAAAGATTCCAAGCTGATAAATGAGCTCAAAGTATATTTTTAAAAGACATTGATTTATAAAAGAATTATACACTGAGGTTCTGTTTTATCCTAAAGAGATTCATTGACTATGAATGCAGTTTTTTAGTTTCTATATTCACCCTTTCTGTATTCACTGACTGTTTTTGTCCCATATCTGTGCATGTAGAGAAAAAGCTGGTAATTGTTCCCTTTAAAAGACAAAGTGAGTTCAAGACCAGCTATAGAGAATATAATAAATAAGAACTGAGTTACTTGTGGGACTTAAATATGAACAACTGGCTAGCTTGTTCTGTGCAAAATATAGGGGACTACAGTTATAATGAAATGTTTCAAGTATAATGGTGTGGCTGTAATTTACTCCCACAGAAATCTTGAGTAGTGGAGAAGTAGAAGGTTTCTTCTTGGCTCCAGTGAAAATCCATTTTGTCTATGCAGTTCACTGAGGAAGAGGTTTTGTTATAAAAAAGCTCAAGCTCTTTGATTATTTAACATTTTGATTGAGTTATTTTTTGCTTAGACACTGGCCATCAACCTAAATTCAAACTTTAGTTTGCCGTGGAGAAAGCATCTCAACTGGGAGTAAGTTGGCAGAATTGCCAACAGCAAAAGGTGTTGATTGCTATTATGCACATACCTCAGTTGTACATTAAGGATGTGCATTTTAATTTATGATAATTTCAAGGTGGAATAGAAAAATCTTTTTCCAGTGGGATAGATATGCGGTGCCCAATTCTTATTAATTAGAAGCAACCACCTTATCTGTGAACCCATTAGGGGATCGTCTAATTTGCTTAATCCAACTTTTCACCAGCTATAGAAAAAAATATCAGTCCTGAGCCATCACAATTTTCCAACAGCCACAGTTGTGATTTTTGGAATAGTATTTGATTGTCACAATGCTTTGTAGTGACATTTTTCTTGTATTTGGCAGGTAGGGGTTTTTTTGGTACGCAATCAAATTCTTTTTTCACTTTTCAAAATGGTTTCCTACATCAGGGGTCTCCAACCTTGGCAACTTTAAGCCTGGTGGACTTCTGGCTGGGGAATTCTGGGAGTTAAAGTCCACCAGGCTTAAAGTTGCAAAGGTTGGAGATCCCTGTCCTACATTATTGTTTTTTCTTGTGACCCAAGTTTGGCATTGCCAGAAATAGAAAGTCTTTCAAAAGTTCTGTTATATTTTGTGGCCATTCCTTTTTTCTTGCTGTATCCATTGTGCCTAGTATAGACTGTCAGCAGTTTGTTTGTTTTACTTACTGAAAACCTGCTGTGTTCTGGGCTTAGTCTTGTACAGCAGGATGTGATTAAATTGCCTTTCTTCTGTTTTTTTTTTCTTTTGCCTGCTACGGTGCCTTTCCTTAGTGCAAGGGTCTTCAAACTTGGCAAATTTAAGACTTGTGGACTTCAACTCCCAAGAATTCCCGACCTAACATGATTGGAGGAGGAGTTCTGGGTGTTGAAGTCCACAAGTCTTAAAGCTGTCAAGTTTGAAAACCCCTGCCTTAGTGTATTGTAATGATCCTGGTAGCCAGGAAGGCAAATCATTATTACAGTACTATTTAAATTCTTAGTCAATAGTCATGTTTTCCCCAGTTTTTAATTAATTTCAAGCAGATGTTTAAGCCCAAGTTCTCTAATATTGTTTAGCCGTTGCTTAGTTTCCTCATCATTGGAAGTGTTGAAAGGAATAATTCTTTCTAAATACAGTAATACTATATTGCTCTCAAATGTGGTTGACCTCAGATAAATATTGATTCTAGAGCCTATATTCTAGAATTGTGGGTAATTACATTTTTCCTTCTGAACACTGCCTTGGTAGTCATTGGGAAGGGGTGATAAATTTCCACTCTGTTTTTGATACATACCATCTTTATGCCTGAATGCTTTGTAATCTTATGTTATTTTCTCTCCCATTGTTTCTATGCAGAAAAATAGAGGTTTTTGAAATTAGGCTAAGAGTCTTCCATAGCAGTATAATGGCATATGTTTGTCATTAATTTAATTCAGTTTAGGGTTGGAATTGGTTATCCAAATAGCCATTTCTGATTTATCAACTGTCAAAGCCACAGCAAGAAAATATATGGATTTCATTTGATAATGGTTCTTATTTCATTTTATTTGAGGATGGTACTCATACAACCTCTCTCTTGAGAATTAGACAGATGTTTTGCCTTGATAAGAGGAACAGATCAGAGCCTCTGGTTTTGCATATTAAGCTAAATATACCACAGGCAAAGCCATATATGTTAGTTAGTCATGCTTGCTTGTGACAGGTTCCTCTGGGTATATTAAGAAGAGTTTATATCAGTATAATGCAGACTGGTTCATTATCATATAGTCTAGAAAATGTGATCAAGAATGAAGTTAAAGGGAAGAATGATATGTGATGTTTTAAACTCTTAGAAGAAAATCAACACATAAATTCTAAAATATCAATTAATTCATAATGTAGAAAAAATTATACAGAGATTACACATTTATTTTTATACAGATCAATAAAAATGATTAAAATATTTATTCATAAAGGGGAATATTTCAAATATAATTGCTTAAGCAAATGTGAAAGTAATTAAAATTAGAGAACAGACATTAATCCTTTTATTTATTATTTCCTTTTGGCTTGTAGATTGCTTTGAAATATGATCCGCAGGTAGAAGAAGATCTCCGCAACTGGATTGAAGAAGTTACTGGCATGAGCATTGGCCCAAATTTCCAGCTGGGCTTAAAGGATGGCATTATACTGTGCGAGTAAGCAACACTTTTTAAATTCTCCTTCTGTTTAAGCCTAAAACAGCAGATGCCGGGCATATATCAAAATTTATAGTTTCCACTTTTAAAATGTTATGTACACATGCCTGTGTCTTAGAAAGGCTACACAATATACCCAGAGATGTGTATATTACGTAATTGTTGAAAGTGCAGGTTTGAAGAAGTGAACCTAACAAAATAACTCTGTAGCTCTTAGAAACAACAGAATATAGTTCTGCTTTATAACTATCTCTTCAGCTGAACTAACATTATCAACATTTTGTGCATTTTTTGTTCTCTATGAAATAAGCTTGCCTGTTACTAAAATATCCTATAATTTTCATGTCAGGTTTTTAAAAATTGGAACTTCAAGAAACTCCTTATATTTTGCATATAGGAAAATGCAGTATAATAGAACAAAATTATAAGGTAGCTAAGTCGATGGAAAATGTGGAATTAATGCAGCTTGTACCTAAGAACATTTTCTTATATGAAAAAAACATAAAAATGCCTTCAATAGCAGGATTAACACATTTTTTAAGCGTGGTACTAAAATTTAGATTATGGCTTTGTAAAAAGACAGAAAATAGAAAAAGGCCCTTTACTTCATCATTTTTACAGGCTTATCAACAAACTCCAACCAGGATCAATAAGGAAAATAAACCAGTCCAAGTTAAACTGGCACCAGGTAAGCTATGGTTTATTTTTTTATTTGTCTTTTCTTTAAGGAGAATTGTAATGAATAAAAGTTAATGGCCAGTGGTTTTCAAAAAGAAAAATGAACCATTAAAGGTTTATTTTTCAGGAACCACAAATGGTTTACAGTATTAACTGCTGTAAAGCACCAATGTTTGAGCGACAGGATTACTAATTTTACTAATTAGAAGGTATCATACCTGCACATTTATTTCTTGCAAATAAAAAAGCAAGGAGGAAGATAGTTCTTAAGAGAAATCAGAGAAGCAGAAGGGGTTTTTTTTGTAATAATTTTTTTTATTTTTATTTTTTAAAAACATCTCTTTTAGTGAACAACGTGGTTCCAGGTTTTTACACTTCAATACAAACATGACCTTAGTATATATTTTATCTTTCATGTTCAATTCTATATCATATCATTACCTCCATTTTCCAATAAATTTTCTCCATTATTCTTATTTTCTTTACACTTATTAAATCAGTTTTCAATTTATATCTTAATTTAATTCCTTTTTCTTTAAATGTTCTCATATCTTATTCTATAGTCTAACATTCTTTTTTATTCTAAATTCATTATACCTTTATACTTTTATCTATCACATTTGCAATTTTATCACATACTTTTATTTCATTATTCAGTAAATTTCATCTTAAATCTAATAATTCCAAAAATTTCCCCCTTCAATTACCAATTAGAGTGTGCCACCCTTTTATCTTTTATATCCTTCAGTTTATTCCCCTTTAATCCATAATCAGTTTATCATATTATAATCACAATATAATTATCAAACTCTAGTTTAATAACAATAATATCCTACTATATGTCACATATGCATGTATATTTTAAGCAAGATTCCGCATGATATTCTTTTCCATCAATTACTTTCTAAATCATTAATTATTTCAAATATATTGATCTATTCAATTAGTTATAGAAACTTTACATTAGTCTTTACACTAGGATTCTCATAATTCATTTTAACTGTATTCTTTGTTTTATTAAATATAATATAATATAATTAATCTTATCACATTTATTTCAGTTGTTTCCATATATAAATTAACAATAATCCTTAAAAAAGCCAATTAAAAAAAGAAAAAAAATCAGATTCATTCACTTTTTTAAAAAAACTACATTCTTATGTATTACAACACATTACCTTGCAGAATGCCTTTTCTTTAATTTTTATCTACCCATTGTCTCTATGTCTCCTGACTAAACAATTTCTTATCGTTTTTGTTCGGTTTCCATATCTCCTTGTTTTCTGGTTCTTTCTCTTATTACCTCATTTTCCCTTCATTTTTTCCTTCCTTATTCCAATTTTTATCCTCCTCCCTCTTTAAAACTTTCTTCTGTAATTCCCTTTTCTGCTGTTTCCTTTTTCTTTGTTTAGCTTTCAAGACATTTCCCTTTTTAATTGCCTCCTCAAACCTCCAAGTTTTAATTCCCATTCTTTTTTCTCTTTGTTTTAATGTTTGTTGCTCCATTTGTTCATTGAAGCTTCTTCTTTAATCAGCTCCCCCCCTTCTGGCACTCCTTGTTCTTTGTTCTCCAGAATCACCATTTCTATTAATTGTAAGGCAATACAGCATGATTCATTTCTTTCACATAACATTTCCTTTATATTTCTTAATTCCATTTTTAGTTCCAAAAAAAGTTCTGCCATTTTTAGACATTTCTTTTATATTTTCTTTATCCCTTTCTTTAGTATTTAAGTCCAAACCAATTGTCCAGTAATTTAATTCAACCAGCGTATTGATGTTTATTTCCAACGATCAATTTCTGGTAATTCCTCTTTAAGTTTTTTCCAAAATCATCCAATAGTCCAATATCCTTAAGTTTAAATTTATGCCAAAATCACCAAGAAGTCCCAGGGTAATTTCTTCATGCTTCTTTCTTTTATCAATGTTCTGTGTTTTCACTTTTCAGGGTTTCTATTTTATTGTAACAAAGTTCCTCTTGTTTTGTATCAAGTTTCAATTTTGAAAGAACCAGGCACTTTTCAAAAAAAGTCACTTTAATTTTTCTTTTACCATTAGGTGTCGCTCTCTGTTACATCCAAATTCCACCCTTTCTTTCCACTTTTTCCCCCTTTATTTGAGGCTTTTAAGTTTCAAAAATTCATATTATTAATCATTTCCTTTTGGCACATTCAAATTCAGCATTAAATTATGCCTATTTAGTGCCAGAATCATATGTTTGTCCAAATTTTCTTCCAGCTTCCTCCTTCAATTTAGCTCCTGTCAAAATTCAATTTTTTCATTTATTTCCACCTTTCTTTTATCTCTCTCTCTGGTCACCACTTTGTAATCCTTTTAGAAAAATGCTGTATACCTTAATTCCAGGATATCTTTATGTCCATAAATTATGTCTGGTCTCCACACTGTCCACTTCTTCACCGCTCCAGCACAAACTTAATTCCCAGATAGCTTCTCGTCTTTAGGGTAGCTATTAAAGACTGCCGCTTACTCCTGTCTTTGAGGGTAGTATACCTAACTAGGGAGGGGAGATGCAGCTCCCCTCAACTCAGCTGGCAGTGTCCCACTTTTTCCCCACCCCTTCGAGGTGGATCTGGTCCTGTTTGGTACCCTCTGACAGGGTAAACACGGATTGAAGCTGCGCACAATTGCGGTCTCCAGTCCATTGCTGATGAAAGCACCACCGGAGGTCCACAGAGAAGCAGAAGTTAAAAGCATTCTTGAGATTGGAGAAATTTCTATCTTTTTACAGTTTTTCTCTAAATTTCATAGCTCAAGGAATCGGATACTGTGCACTCACTTTCCAAATAGCAGGGCCCTGTAGTAGTACAAGAATGAAAATCAATAACTACATCTGTTTTAAATTATAAATTTGCCCCATTTTCTAAAGGAAATGATTTTTCACATTATATGTATCAGGAAAGATTAAATAGAAGAATACACACATCCAACAAAATAAGCCTTCAAATACAACAGGTGCTGAAGCAAAATTATTTTTTGCAACAGTAGTACAAATATTATTGGATCATTTCAGCCAGGCACTTCAAGATCAAAATTGAATAAAATAAAATTTCACTGTTCTGATGCCTTGTTAATTACTGAAATATTATCTTCCTGTTTTCTGTTATGCTTGACTTTCAAGCTTCATTTAAGTATTATTTTCCTCAATTAAAAATATTTTATTTACAAATTTGTGTTCCTAAATCATAACTATCATTAAAAACAGCCAGAACAGTGATTTGAAGGAGGATGCTGGCAGGTAGCATTTCTCCCATCCAAGTGAATTCCACTTGATTTGGTTTTTCTCAAACAATAGCCCTCCACAATTATTGGTTCCAAGTAATGTATAGCTCTACTTTAAGTAAACAAACGTTTAACAAGTCATAAGAGTGTGACTTCCTATATTTGTTTCTAGCTGGAGAACATTGGAAATTTTATCAAGGCCATACAACAATATGGCATGAAACCACATGATATTTTTGAAGCAAATGATCTCTTTGAGAATGGAAATATGACCCAAGTTCAAACATCATTGGTGGCACTTGCAGGCTTGGTAAGTACATTGATCTATGGAGTCCAATGCACAATTTACCATCCTTAGTAAATAACAAACCTTATAACATTGGTTCACATCATTTGTTACCTAAAGAAATATAGAACAGGCATGCCCATGAATTTCATAGTTTGAGTTTGTATTATGGCTGCCTTAAGAATTAAATTACTGAATCCCATTAATTTGTCTACACAAAATTCATCACCTTACCATGTAACATTAACAAAGCAATAGGTCAAAATGTCAAATGAAGGATCATTGATTTTGAATAAACATGACAAACCTTCATTCTTTCACAAGGGCTGACAATCATACAAATGCCATGCCTTACTTACTGAAATTGGCTGTTGTGAGACCAGGGTGTTTTGGGGGACATTTGCATGATGCCATCATTCATGCCATCATTCTGTCATCATTGCAATTGATTACAATTGGATATTTGTATCTTAACAATAAGTGATTAGAGAAAAGTGCAAGAAATATTGAGGGTGGTCCCTGGTGCTCTCTGAGTTTGGTTATTTTATTGCAGACATTTCATTACCCAAACTAGATAACATAATCCGTGCTATTAAGGAGTGGGGTTTACTCTGTTTATATGCTAGTGGCTTGCCCTGTCAGTGTCAGTGGGAGGGGCCTTGGAGGTTTTTTGATTGGGCTGTTTACTGTTAGCTTGTATGGCAGTTCCTTGATTTGGGTATTGTTTACTTCTTGATTGTTGACCTGAGGTTAATCAAGAGTAACCTCAGACCAACAATTAAGAAATAAACAATACCTTTGTCTGTTGGGCTATTGGATAATATAAACTGAGAGCAAACCCCACTCCTAACTAGCACTGATGATGTTACCTAGTTTGAATAACAAAACATCTGCAAGAAAACAACCAAGCTCAGAGAACACTAAGGATGCCTCATTTCAACCCCAAACTGCAAATTCTCTTTTCTTGGTACAAGAAATACTAAATGTATTTTAACCTACGTCTAGGCAAAAACCAAGGGATTCCACACTACAATTGATATTGGTGTTAAATACGCAGAAAAACAAGCAAGAAGTTTTGATGCCGGAAAACTCAAGGCTGGACAAAGTGTGATCGGTTTGCAGGTAAGCAAAAAGGATAAATGGTACTAAATTAATATGCAGAGAAAGTTTTTGGGATATAATTGCCTATGATTTATACCATATTTCAAAAAACTAATGAGATTTATATTACCAAAGAACAGTTTTTCAATAATTGAACTACTTTTAGACCACACTTGGTAATAAGGCAACTTTTTAAAAAGGTGCTCTAGGTAGCCTCTTCAGCTCAGAAAATACAAGACATAGTAAAGCAGCTGTTTATTCCAACATATGCTATTTTATTTGTTACTAGCCCTTCTAGATGAGATTAGTAATCCAAAGTTATGGATGTTAATGTTACTATTGCTATGAAGTTACGGTAATGGAATCTTACAAGTTCCTTCCTCCCCACTTATCTTCATGAGAACTAGGGGTCATGTCTGAGGCACTTTCTTGAATTGTATTTCTGCTCTAGGCTCAAATTTCTGTCATCTGAACTGTCATCTTGTGTGTTGCTTCCTCCTCTTCCTCAAGATTATTCCTTATGCTAGTTGCATTTACAATGATGTTTAACAGATATTTGACTCTTTGCATATGTAAGATTTTTTTGGGGGGGGAGCAGAAAATGCAAGCTATATTCACAAGGGGACAGTTGACTAGTCCAACATGGCTTTTGCTTCATATCAGATGTATAGTTATTGCCAAAGTGTATCCAAAACAGATTTTGCCATAGTTTGGAAAAAAACTGTCATCATCACAGAGAAGAGGATGTTGATGGTTTTTTGTTTTGGTATCATTAGGTAATGTTTTCCCATGAATCCATAAGTCTAACTAAACTAAGCTAAACATAACTAAAGCCAAGAATGTTAACTGTACCAGGGAACAGAAAAGCTAATGGTGAGGGTAATGAATGATGGTGTAAGGCTTTGACTTAGAGGTGAGAACATCCTGAAATTTTAAGATGGTGGATATAGGAAGGGGCAGTTTTTGTTTCTGGGAAGTACATCTTGTTCCAATAATCTTATTAAAAAACTGGGTTTAGTATATTTTGTCTTTTCCTTTTTTATATATTTGGCATCCATGATGATATATTTTGTTTCTATTACAGTATGTACAGGTTATATTTTGACTGAAAATTTTTCATAGATGGGCCTTGCCTTGTTTTTTATGGATATCCATCACATGTTTCTGCATACTTTTTCTAAACATCAAGTTTCTGTTAAATGAATTTTTGGGCAAGACAAGTATTTTGGTATCATTTGGAACTAAAGTCAAGTTCCTTGGCTTCAGTTCTTTTGGCTATACAGGTAGTCCTCGACTTAACAGAGAGTTCATTTAGTGACCAGTTACTGAAAAAAGTGACTTATGACCATCTTTCACACCTACAATCATTGCAATATCCCCATGTGATTTACGTTAGGATGCTTGACAGCTGGTTATTTATGGCAGTTGCTATGTCCCAGAAATCATGTGGTCATCTTTTGTGACATTCTGACAAGCAAAATCAGTGGAGAAACCAGATTCACTTAACAAATGTGTTACTAATTTAACAACTGCAGTGATTCACTTAACAACTGTTGCAAGAATAGTCATAAAATGGAGAAAAACTCACTTAACCAATTTCTCACTCAGCAACATAAGTTCTGGGCTCAATTGTGATCGTAAGTCGAGGACTATCTGTACCACTTTAGTCTCTGTAATTGATGCTTATTTGGATATTATTCATACCTATCACAACAAACATTTGGGGAAATTTTTTTCTTTTAAATTGTATTCTCTAATTGGTTGTAGATGGGGACTAACAAATGTGCCAGCCAGGCAGGAATGACCGCTTATGGAACTAGGAGACATCTCTATGATCCAAAGATGCAAACAGACAAGCCATTTGACCAGACAACAATTAGCCTACAGATGGGGACTAATAAAGGAGCCAGTCAGGTAAGGAATGCCTATTCTCTGATCTAGATTTCCAAACCTTCTCTTCTGAATTGTATTTAATAGTCTAATTATTGGAAAGGACGGACTCTAGTTTAGTCTCTGTGCGTTTTTGATCCTTCAGTTAAATCTTGGGGGAAAAGCAGAATATTCTGAAGGCCTTTCTTCTAGTTTTTGCATTATAAGTACTGAAGCAGCAAGGGTCCTAACAAATTAGTTATTCCACAGTCATGTTCTGTGAAGAACTATTGAACAACACTGTTTAATGAACTTAATTTTGCAGTATTTCACATGTATCCTAGATACAGTGGCACCTTGGTACTTGTCATTAACTGGTTCCAGGAGGGTACGATGGGTACTAAAAACAAGCACCAAACAAACCATGTGACTTACCATATGGCCCTTTGAACTTCTTGTCTGTCCCTTATCCTATGTCAACAACTTTTCCAGTATTGCTGACTTCCTGTCCGCCCTCTGGCTATCCCCTGCTTCCTTTTACAGTGGCCTTTCCAGCACAGCCAACTTCCTGTCCATTCTCCTCTTCTGATCATAGGGTATCAAACAAACAGACATTTCTGCATCAAAATGCACTGAGTGCCAAATTCAACGAGTTTTGAAACCATTGAGTACTGATGTACCACTGTAGTCCTCAACTTATAATTGGGGATCCAAATCTCAGTCAGAGTAAAATAAGATGTTACATGATTGCTTCACTCAATGACCACAATCTCAGCATTCCATGTTGTGGTCATTAAGTGATCTTGCATATGTTAATAGCACTAAGTAATGTAAGATAAATAGATCAACTGTTGTATGTAGTTTTCTGTTGTAGTATGTATGGCAAAATAACTGCCAGGAAAGTTGTACTGTGTACAATGTTTTTAATGTTTATTCAATAAAAATTTGTAAAAAAATAATAAAAAATTAAGTGATCTTGAAGATTGTTAAGCGGAATCCCAGGTAAGGAATGCGGTATGCCTTGTGATGGTGGGAGAGTCCTGTGGTAGGCTGCTTGTGTTTCAGGAGCTGAAAAATCTTCTGCTGAAACCTAAGCAGAATTTTCAGTCCAAATAGAGACATTCATGTACAGCCTTTACTGGATCAAGATCTTCATCCTCCAGAGGCACCTCACACGCCTTACTTTATTGCCTTGTGTCTCCACTCTGGAGCTGAAAATCCTCCCCACAACCAAGCAGGATTTTCAGCCCAAATGTAGAGATTTACACATGTCCTGGGCTGGGCTTTCCCCCACCCAGAAGCACCCTCATTCCTTCCCTTAATATATTGTCTCTCCACTCAGGGACTAAAATCTTGCTCTTCTCTCTGTGGGCTGGCTGAAAGAGCACCTTCTAGGATTTCAGCTCTGTGGCTGCTTGGATTTGGTGTGGAGGTTTTCAGCCAGCCCCTAGAGACAACAGGGAGTCCTCGTGGCAGATGGCAGCAGCTTAGCTTGCAATGACTTTCTGGGGAAACCAGAGACGTTTGAAAACAACGATCACATGATCACAGTGTGCTTGGCAACCAATCAAAAGTGCTAACAGGTTAGCAGGCATTTAGATTGTGATCACGTGACCAGGAAAGTGGTGCGGTGCAACGTTTTGCAATTTGAGAAGCCTATAAAACTCCCTTTCTGGGGCCATCATTAATTTGAATCAGCCCTAAGTGGACTGTCCTATGTACTAGTAGTTACTATAATCCCTGAAATATTTTTTGTTTGTTTTTTAGGCAGGGATGCCTGCACCAGGAACAAGGCGAGACATCTATGACCAGAAGGTTACATTACAGCCCATTGATAACACTACAATTTCACTACAAATGGGCACCAACAAAGTGGCTTCACAGAAGGGGATGAGTGTATATGGGCTTGGACGGCAAGTGTATGACCCTAAGTATTGTGCTGCACCAACAGAACCTGTCATTCATAATGGAAGCCAAGGAACAGGAACTAACGGATCAGAAATCAGTGATAGTGATTATCAGGCAGAATATCCAGATGACTATCACGGCGAATACCAAGATGAATATCAGAGAGATTACCACGGTCAATACAGTGACCATGGCATTGATTACTAGATTTGCCTCAAAAGCTCAGTATTAGTTTATTATTTTATTCAAGAAAAACGAAACTAGCCTTGTGGAATTGTTACCCATCCTTTACACATTATGCTTCATGTACTTAAGGAAATATTGCCTTACATAATAACATTCCTTTTTCCTTTCTTTGCCCTTTTCTTCTCTAGTTGCCTTTAATGCTGTAACATTTGCAGTCTACAGCATAACCAATAACAGCATATGAAGTAAAAAGGAATACTGTGAAAGGGAACTTCTCGTATACAGCCAAGTCTTTAATAATAAGGAACTATGCATTTTTTTTACAATCTTGTTCTGAAATAGGCAATTTACATACTATACCAAGCTTTTAAACTTTTTTACAGCTCCATTCTGTGGAAGACTGTAGATGCTTTTATTCATAAAGTTAATTCTGGACCATGCCATCAAAATAAAGGTTATAGTTAATAGTTAAAAATGTTGGTTTTGTACTTGCTTGCTTATCTCCTGAAGTCATAGTAGAAATAATAAATGTGCATTTGTGATTGTGTATGTTTCATCACAATATCTAAATTCACCAAAATTCTAGGAAAAGCTTTCTTTTTAGAAGGGAACTAGTATTAAGTTCTGAGCCCACAAAAATCTACATTTTGAAGGTCATGACTTTATTTTCTGTGCCATAATATATCCATGTAGAATTGCCTTCTCTTTGAATTGTATTTATTGCCACATTTCTCATCATCAACTGATCTTGTTGTATTTTTTATAAATAAATGTTGTTTTCTTGAAGACGTAGAAGAACATGTATTATTAAAAAAAATAGTTACAGAAGTTATCAAGGAGTCAGATGGAGCCAAGCAACTTCAAAATCAAATTAAGTAAAATTATACGAAGTAGTAGAAGGCAACTGCCTACAGTAACAGGCGTTCAACATGAAGACTAGAAAAGTAGAAATTCTATGTTGTTAGAAGTGCAACAGCAAAATAGTCTATTTAACTAACATTGCTGCTAATTAAGATGTCAATTTCCCTATTAGAAACTACTACCCTAGTTAAAATATTTCTTTAAAAAAGAAATATTTAAATAGCTTTTCTACTAAGGTTGGATGTAAAGGACACACTGTCAATCTTTATAATACCATTTTTCTATTGTTGCCAAAGGATTTCTCCAATCTAGCAACCATTCTTTGGGTTCAATTGCAGGTTTAATAGAAAACACATGTACTGGATTCTATTGGCGATTTTTTAGTTTGCTTTTTTATATTTTTTATATTGAACATTTGAAACTAATATCCCAGAATTTCTATATGAAGTACTTTTAAGGGGCTGCAATTTTGATACCCCAGGCATTCCAAATAAAGCAGGGTCTTCCAATTTCATCTGAAGGATTTTGTGGGTAAACAAGTATCTTTTCTCCAAACAAATCAGATTTGACTCACATAGATCTATAAACACATCTTTCTTACAAAATTTCAAGAAAATCCTATCAATCCCCTTCAGACTTTATAACGTTTTATCATTTTATTTATCAGATTGCCCAAGGGGGGAAAATTGTCAATCTGTTGGGAGGAGGGGATTGGATTTATGAAAGCATACTTGTGGGACCCTCACAAAATGGCTGCTAGGTGTGTTTCAGAAATTACCAGTTTATTAAAAGCCAACAGATTGCGTTTTTGTTTACACACACTCCTTCCTACTGGTTGTCAGATACACTTCTAAATATAGTAAAACTTCAGCATAATGAACAAGTCACAGGAAGACTAAATTACCGTATTTTTCGCATTATAAAATGCACTCTCGCCCCAAAGTGGTGGAAATGTCTGTGCGTGTTATAGAGCGGCAGGGGAGGAGGATCATCACCATTGCTTGTCACTGCCGCTGCTGTTCACCACCGCTGGGGCATGTTGGAGCCTTTGCTGCCAAGCAGCTGATTGGCGGTTGGATCGGCCTCCTGGAATACCGCCGATCAGCTGTTCTAGGCAGCAGAGTTTACCACTGCCGCCAACAATTGGTATTCCAGGAGTCTGATCCAACTGCCAATCAGCTGCTCGGCAGCGAAGGCTCGTGTTCACCACCACCGGGGCAGCTCAGCTCAGTTGACAGGTGGTGGGTGTAAAGGAGCGCAACCATGATGAGCCACATGCTGGGGCTGCGATAACATGCTGAAGTTGACCAGGCTGCTTGCTGCAAGGATGATAGCCAAATGAATACCGGATGGATGCTGGGAGGCAGAGGCAGTTGTTTTTTCTTGTTTTTCTCCACAAAAGCTAGTTGCGTCTTAAATTCTGGAGTGTCTTATGGTGCAAAAAATAACGTAACTCTGTGTGTTAAATCTAACTTTGTCATTTTCTTCAGTTTATGTCATTTGCCTAAGTACGGGGCTGAGGTAAATAGCATCACTTATACTAAAACTTTTATGTAACAGACAATGCTTTCATAATATCTGAAATCTGCTAACGCAAGGATTTATTTCAGAGAACTTCAGTCATCCATCCTTTATTTTCTGTAAATGACTTTGGGGTCACCAAGGGTCCCTTAGACATTCCGGTAAAAAACATCTTTGGATCATACCAGTTTTCCATTTATTTTATTAAAAGTATTTTTACAACATACAAGCAACCCCACCCTAGGCATTCCCACAGTGTCTTCAATGTATTCTCAGAAGATATACGTATGTACAATATTTTTGCAATTCAGCAGTTTCTGGTTCTTCTGCAGTGTCTTAGAACACATTCCTTTTCATTGAATGGAGATTTAGGAAATGATTGCACAATCGTCTTGATTCTACTTGCTACTTAACAACTTTTGACAAGGACATTTTTCCCCAAATCAAACTTTAGAATCCAAGTATTTGTAAATACTGTACATATTTGAGATGGGCAACTCAAGGGGTCTTATCAACCGCACCACCAATGGTGGTCTTATCCCACCATTTTTTGCTATTGCCAGACCTGTCTAAGAACATTGCCACAGATATTCAGCACCAAATCATCCAATTTTTGTACTACTTGTTTCTTATTTGTTTTTTAAGCTTGTATGTAGCTAAAGGCTTGAAAATTCCACACTCTCAAAAGATGTTGCTGTCTCAAGATACTTCTTATGATCCTTAGAATCGTAAGAAAGGCTGTCTATTCTTGATCCATATAGAGAGCTGGGTTACTTATTCTCTTTTCTGCATAGTTACAAATAAGAAACATATTGTGTCACTCCCATAACCTTGAAAATTAGGATTTGATTAAGCTGAAATTAAGTGAAGTACAGGAAGTCCTCAACTTACGACCATAGTGGAGCCTGCTATTTATCACACTGTTCCCTATTGGCCATTTTTGTGCAAAACCAAAAGTAGTAATGGTTTCGGCAAAAACATAAACACGGGCCAGTTGCTGAGTGCATGACATGCAATCACCTGACGGGGGGGTATATTCATCAGAACTTTGGAACCAGGTTGTAAGTAGCCCTGGAGGTCTCTTGTAACTTTGAACAGTCGCTAAGTGATCGGTCATAAGTCAAGGACTTCCTGCACAACAGCTAACATCTAAATACTCAGAAAAAAGGAATATGAGTAAACATATTATCTTTGTAATATAAAACAACATGATCCTCCCCATGACTCTTCGTTGACAAAATCTATAGCATGGTGGTTCAGTTTTCTATAGGTTCTCTAATTTAATTTGCCCAATTTATATATCCTCCCATCTCGCCAAACAAATTATTCTGGGCAGGTACAACACGTTCTTGGTTTTTAACATTAAAAACTTCTGAATTATCCCTCGTTTTTATTTTTGGGATGTCTGAAAATAAAACCAGGGTTCCTACTGAGCAGCAAAAGAAGAACTGTATAAGATCATCTAAAAAAAACTATCTTGATCTTCCAGTGCATTTTTTAGCAAAATAAAATGGTTGCTGTGCCATTGTGTCTAAGAAAATTGCAGAACTTGTGCAGCAACACAATCCATTCCTCTTATGCACTGGGATGCAACATTTCAACTGAATTAAGAGAGGGTGACACTGGAACAGATGTATAATCATTTTGGCAATGTGGTTAAGAAGTGATACCTAAGATCTAAATGAAACCATTAACTGATGCCATAATTGATCATTAATATACTGTACTTTAATAAAATATCTTAAATACATTCTTAACAAAATCAAAAGCTGAAGACATTTTTTCACAAAGTGAAAGTAGACCAAACCATCTCTTAGTGCAAAATATACAAATCAATTCAGGGAATTGTTTTTCTCTGATCTTCATCTTATCTTTGCTGCATGTAGTTTTAAAGCCATTTCAATTTCAGCTCTACAATAAGGAAAATAAAATATGAAATTAGCCATAATAACATAAGTGTCTGTAAATAACAGGGGAAAAAAGTTTAGTATAACAATATTTTTTGCATTCTGTCATTGCATATGTAACTTTTTCAGGATTTTTTTGAGGTGGAGGCAGAAATGCACAAAGAGCTGCATATGATGAAATAAACCAAGCTGAGGCATACATAAACCTAATCAACTTAAAACCACAGATTCTCGGCAGCACAACCCGCCTACAGTATACTATTTCCAAACTTCTAAAAAAGGCACAAGGACCTAAGCCCTCCAGAGTGTACAGCATGAACAAAAAAATAATAATCCAGAAATATGACCCCTACGTGCAGATTTTCTTTTTTGGCATGAATAATTTTGGCAGAAAAATGATGGCTGCTACTGGAAATCCCCTGACAGCAAAATGATACTTTGGAAGTATCACAATGACTTATTTTGCTCAAATGCAAAAAAAAAAAAAATATGCTGCACAGATGTTATTTTAAAGATTATATTACTATTTTACAGTGAAATTATGTATTTGAAGTGGACTTTATGACACTTGGGAAAAGATTAAAGCAGCCAGCAATGCAGTGATCATAGCAGTGTTAATTTTAACGTGATACTACTGGAATCTTATTTTGTGCCTTCTTGTATTAATATATCTCTTATAACTTTCCAAGAAACAACTTTCCAAATCCCCAGAAATCAAGGAATTCTGCTTCCGGTTCATCCCAGTGGGAATTCTTTCTACCAGGTTTGGTCATTTAGTTAAAAATGTACACTGGACTGATTTAGCTAAAAACGTACTCCTATGTTCTATTTCATCCAGGTTTCAGATGAAGAGAGGTAATACAGGTAAGTCCTCAACTTACAATTACAATTGTGCCCAAAATTTACAGAAATATGTTAACTGATTTTGCCCCATTTTACGACCTTTCTCACCACATTTGTTAAGTCAATCACTGCAATTCTTAAATTAGTAACACGGTTGTTAAGTGAGCCTGTTGACTTTGCTTGTCAGAAGGTTGCAAAAGGGGATCACACAATTCCAGGACACTGCAACTGTCATAAATGTGAGTCAGCTGTTAAGCATCCAAATGTATGACTATAGGGATGTTGCAACAGTCATAAGTGTGAAAAATGGTCATAAGTTTCTGTGCTGTTGTAACTTTGAATGGTCACTAAATGAAGTGTTGTTAAGACGAGGATACCTGAACCACATACAAGAATAGGTAACTCCCTCATCTCTGCTACTGACTCACATTTAATTGAGGGATTTCTGTTATCAAATGTTTAACTACAATAGAACACTGCAACTCAGGACAATCAGCAGTTCCTACTGACTGTTTAGGATCGGTTTGTCTCTTACCACAAGCTGCAATTCAATGCTGTTTTCATTGTTATAAAATATTCTTCTATTTCTTTCTTTGGTCTTTGCAAGCTTGCTGTTCTGATAGACAAAGTTCTGCAAATAATAGCAATACATTACCCAAATTTATTATATTTAATACTATTATTATTTGAGCAAACTCAAATCAATAGATTATCAAGCCAGTATTAACATTTTAACACTACTAAATTTTAATCTACATTTTAATCAAAAGTTCTTTGTATTCTGGGATGAAACATATATCCTGTAGTAAATTAAATTATATATTCTTGATGGGTAAAAAGGAATATATGAAATAAAAACAGTAACTCAATTAATTTCTTATAAAATGCTGTTTCATTTGTCCTACGAAATAATTGCATATGACATATTTTGTTGCACAAATTTAAAACTAAGATAACTTTCTATCCATTTAGAAATATGTAATTAAGCCACAGTAGGTAGAATGATTTTGAGCAATTGAATCTATAGCTCTAGTTTAGGGCAGGGTTTTAAATAAGAAATTTTAAGCATACTTAAAAGAAATCCCCCCTCCCCAGTTAAATGGGAGTTATGTGTAATTAATGCTATTTAGCACTGCAATTATTATCTTGCAAAGTTTAAAACAGATACGTTTAGAAAATCACATTAAATGCCTAGTCTATATAGACATAGCATTTGACATCAGCAAGAAAAATCTATAGCAGTCACTGAAGCATCTAGGAAATTCTTAAAATCTAGAATACATTCTAATAGAAGCTCCTAGTAGAAAATGGAATAAGTTTCACAATATATATTGCCACCATCTTTAAATTGGAAAATAGAATCCTAAACTAGATAAGAATACGGGTGTTTTCTAAAAATGTTTACTATCAACTTTTGATATAACTACCTCATTTTAAAAAATTAAGACATTATAAACTGCTTTTGTGAGTGCTTACCATTAAATCTTGATCCATTAGGTATGGTTTATCTGAAGAGCCATCATTTGTTTCTACATCAACAGCAAAGCAAAGTAAAAGAACATCCACTGTAGTCTGAAATACTGATAAGAAGTTATGGGCAATGAAATAAGCCAAAACGGCAACCAGCAGCAGTGGCAAGGCCCAAACGTTTAATTCCTGGTGGTAGTTAAAAGCCATCAAGCCCCCAAAAACGGTGAAACATGCTACGAACACCTATATTAGGATAAAATCAGATATATTTTAAAAGGTAACTCATCTAAAGAAAGTACCAACTGTATGTAAATGCTTATTATTAGTGTTGCTTGGATAGTGAGATGGATGACATAGAAATTTAAATAAATAAGTAAATAAAATTAATATAAAGATTATGACTGTTTTCAAAAATCTGCTGGGACATTTTCACCTAAACCTTCCATGTTGTTTCGACAAATATTGGTTGAATATTTTCTTCACTTTTGTTTGGCCTTTCATTTCTGCCATGTGTTGCTTTAATTTAACTGGAAAAATATCTTCATTGTTTTATTTATGAATGAATTTGGGTCTCCCATGAAGAGGCATCTCTTCTTCCCATCACTTAAACAATTGGTTATCTTCTTTGAACTCCCCCCAGCCTAAATTCACAGATTTCCATTGTGATGGAAGCGGCTAAACTGTAGTGTGGGAACTACTATTAAGACCACACTGGATGTCTGTCATGCCCTTGTTGGAGTCTGATTTTGAGGGGGAGATTGAGCAGCTGACAGAGAGTGGGAGTGTGGCTCCGGTGGCTGTGGAAGAAACGGGGGAAGGGCACAGTCCGGCTGGGCATTCAGAGGAAGACCCAGGGCCACCCCTTCTTCATGCTAGGGCATGCAGGGAGGAACAGAGAAGGGAGCAACGTGGCTTACGGGAGATAAAAAGGCCCTGTTCCCTTTCATTAGTTGCAGCTGGGAGAACAGGATATAAGAAGGGCGTTTGCACACAACACCTTGCTGGAAGCAAAGCATGCATTATCTTCATTGAGGTTTTGGCATCCTCCCAACTGTGTGTGCTTCGTTATCTTTTGGAAGTCTGCAATTTATTATCCTGGCCTGTCATGTTAATTATTTCAGCATGGTTTGTGTTGGGTTTTTTTATTTCTAATTTATCTGTATTTTGGGTTTAGACTGCATTTCTTCCCTTTGTAGACTGTTTTTAGAAGAATTTGGTCTCCAGCCAAGGATAATTGGACATTGGGGGCCAAGTTGGAGGTATTAAAGGGAATTTATCTACTTTTAGTGCCTTTGTTATTGTTGTGCCATGCCCCGGATCATCACGATGCCAATCAACATATGTATGTACCAACTGTAGGTTTAATCTGGCTACAAACGTATACTATGATCAGATGAATAAAAAAATTAAGAAGGGGTTTTGCCAATAGGAGGATCCAAGACTAACATAACACCCCAATGGACACTATACTTTGACAAATTTACCAGCCCAAGCAATACTTTTGTGCTTGCTCAGTGATCAAGTCCTAAACATTTATTTATTATTCGGATTTTTATACCGTGCTCTCTCCCAAAAGCAGGACTCGGGGCGGTGCACAGCCAAATAAAAACCATACAAGTTATAAAAGTTAAAAGCAATTTAAAATAATTAAATTAGTGGCCAAAAGATAAAATTTTATAAAAACACATAAACACATAAAAACCAATAAAGATTAATACCAATTTAAAACCCCACAATTATTACTAGGCCAGGCCGGCCTGTTGGAAAAAGTGGGTTTTGACTGCGCGCCGGAAGGTTAGAAGGTCGATGATGGCCCATATCTCTGGGAGTAAGTCGTTCCAGAGGGAGGGAGCCCCCGCAGAAAAGGCCCGTACCCTCGGGGCCGCCAGCCGGCATCATCCAGCCGACGGCACCCTGAGGAGGCCAACCCTGTGGGAGCGCACTGGGCGGCGGGAGGCTGTTGGTGGCAGCAGGTGGTCCTGTAGGTACCCAGGTCCCAAGCCATGGAGCACTTTGAAGATGATCACTACCACATTGAATCACACCCGGAAGGCCACAGGGAGCCAGTGCAGCTCGCGCAGGAGCAGTGTAACATGGGAGCTCCGAGAAGCTCCCAAGATCACCCGCACGGCCGCATTCTGGACCAACTGCAGCCTCTGGATGCTCTTCAAGGGGAGCCCCATGTAGAGAGCATTGCAGTAATCTAGGCAGGAGATGACGAGGGTGGAAGTGACCGTGCGAAGTGCGCCCCGATCCAGAAAGAGCCGCAACTGGTAGATCCGACGGATCTGACAAAAAGCCCCCCTGGCGACGGCCGTGATGTGATCTTCTAACGACAGCCGTACATCCAGGAGGACACCCAGATTGCGAGCCCTTTCCGTGGGGATAAGATTTCTCCCCCCATGGCCAGCTACGGAGTAAGCTGGCTGTATCTGGGCGCAGGAAACCACAGCCACTCGGTTTTGGTCGAGTTGAGATGAAGCCTGTTAAGACCTATCCAGCTCCGCACGGTTTCCAGGCACCAGGTTATCACTTTGATGGCTTCGTTGGGGTGGCCCGGGGTAGAGATGTACAGCTGAGTATCATCAGCGTACTGATGGAACCCTACCCCAAAGCCATGGATGATCTCACCCAGCAGCTTCACATAAATGTTGAACAGCAGGGACGAGAGCACAGACCCCTGAAGCACCTCGCAGAACAAGGGCCTCGGGGTCGACCTCTGCCCCCGTCAACACAAATTGCGAACGGTTGGAGAGGAAGGAGGAGAACCACTGCAATACGGTGCCTCCCACTCCCAACCCCCCCAACCGCCGCAATAAGATACTGTGGTCGACAGTATCAAAAGCCGCTGAGAGATCTAAAAGGACCAAGACAGGGGTTGTTCCAGAGATCATCCACCAACACGACCAATGCTGTCTCCATGCTGTACCCGGGCCTGAAACGCGATTGGAGGGAATCTAAATATACTGCTTCATCCAGGTACTAAGGGAGCTGTCATGTCACCACACTCTCAACAACCTTCGCCACAAAGCGAAGGTTGGAGACCGGACGATAGTTCGACAATAATGCTGGATCCAAGGACGGTTTCTTGAGGAGGGGCCGCACCACCGCCTCTTTCAAGGTGGCAGGTAGAAGCCCCTCTCTCAAGGAAGTGTTAATAATCCCCTGGAACCAGCCTCGTGTCACCTCCTGAGTGGCCAAGACCAGCCAGGAGGGACACGGGTCCAATAAACATGTGGTGGCATTAAGCCCACCCAGTATCCTGTCCACGTCCTCCAGGGTAACAGGATCGAACTCCTCCCAAATGACCTCACCGAAATCTGCCCCCGCCCTCCCACCCAGAGATGCCCAGTCAGAGTCCAGCCCATCCCGGATCTGAGTGATTTTGTCCTGCAGATATCTGGAAAAATCCTCGGCCTGTCCTTGGAAGGGATCCTCCTGCGCTTCCACATCCAAAAGGGAGCTGGTCACCCTGAAAAGGGCGGCCGGGCGATTCTCTGCGGACGCAATAAGGGCGGAAAAGTAAGATCGCTTTGTTGTCCTTATCGCCACTAAATACGCCCTAATATGGGATTGCAATAGTGTTTGGTCAGATCCGGAGTGGCTGGCCCTCCAACCACTCTCTAGGCGTCTTTTCCAGCACTTCATCTCCCTCAGCTCCTCGGAAAACCAAGGAGCCGCTTGGGATCGGCACTGGGTCAGAGGCCGCAAGGGCACGAACATGGTCATGGATATTATATATATTTTACTTGCTTCCAGAGAACAATTTAATTTCCATAAAATTTGAATTTACCCTTGAATCTGATTGAATTTACCCTTGCATCATATGGACTAAACAAGGTTTTCAATAAGGAAAAAAAGGTTAATAAAGTTTTACCTTTGCAAGGAAGACAGCAAAGTCACTGAAGCAGTTGATTGCCATGGTGCTAGTTACATTTTTTGATAAAATAACACTGGCATCTTTAGCCGAAGTACAAAAATTTGTCCCATTTATGATAGTTGCTGCATATGCATTCTGCAATCAGAATGTTAATTGGTAAAATAGCAGAAGTAACAAGACAGAAAATAGGAAGTAGTTGGCCAAAGTTATTTTTATAAATATCTATATTTTATCATATCGGGGAAATGAAATTACTTGCATAACTTTTCATCTAATTGTCAAAACCTATATATCATTCAATTAAAACAGTTTTAACATGAAGACAATCTTTTCACTAGTTTATTTAGACTAGACTAGACTAGACTAGAATAATAAGAAGGGACCTTGGAGGTCTTCTAGTCCAACCCCCTGCTTAGGCGTTTCAGACAAATGGTTATCCAATCTCTTAAAAACTTCCAGTGCTGGAGCATTTACAACTTCTGGACACAAGTTGTTCTACTGATTTAGAACTGTGGAGATTAATAAGCTTCATTCTTCAAGAACCAAACTAATTAAGCATATAAATAAGAATATCCAAAAATTTACAATTACTTTTCCCAATAAGCTATAAACATCCTTATTTTATGTAGTGAAAAATGAGCCATTCTTGTCCACTTTAAAAAAAAACAATTTTAATACTGGTATATTTAATAAGTATACAAGTCTGCAAAAGTTATTCTTAAAAAGAAAAAGTTATTCTTAAAAAGAAATGTGTAGTCTTCTAATGCTCAATGTGGAATTAAAATTCTGATTGAGGGCATGAATGGGACTGAAAATACTCTCAGCATCTCTTTAAATACATCCTTCAACAACCTAAGATTAATATTCTGTTTCTACCTTTTTCCTGTGTTTAGTCCTTTGGAACCTATGAAAATTAAGTCAATGTACACAATAATTTATTTTCATAAGAGTTGGGAAATACTAATACAGAAATATAAATCCACATGTCTATAATAAATCATACTAAAATAATACAGTGTAAAACACAAATACATGAAATCAGTTGTAAGCCATGAAATTTCTACATAATATTTATGCTGCCATGGGAGTGGGGGATAATATGACAATGACTTCCTGAACATAGGATACACACAATAGCATATCAACAATCCCCACCATCTAAAATATTGTGCTATTAACTAGCTCAAGCCTCAACTTAAATATTTTAGTATTTTTAAAGAATCGTGGAGCTTTAAAAAATATTATTCAACATCTTTCCTCATGGGAAGAATTTTCTAAAAAGAAATTTGTGGGGTTTTTGACTTCTTCCTAATACAACCGCTTGCAATTTACTCCCAAAGACCGAGAACATCCTGAACATTATTGAATAGGGCAGAGGATGAAATAGCAAATAAGGGACTTCTTTTCCATTTAAATCAATTTTTATCTCTCTCTAATTGCTTTCTGCATCATAATTCAAGCTCCAACCCTCGGGAGCAGATTCCAGGTGTGCATAATCTGAAGTCAAGACAAGGCAACAACAACAACAAAAAATCCTAGCATACAAATCCTTGAACTCCAAAACGCTATCTAAGTAATAATTACAACACTCTCAAACTAATACTTAAGTACAATTTTTTGTAAACTGAAGCAGCAGTAAAGATAAACTCTGAAAGTAACATTGATTCTACCAAAAGTTGACTAAGTTAAGGGCATTTTGTTAAAATTTAGATCTTGCTTTATGTGTCATAAAGTAAATATCTTGATTAAGGGAACATAACAAAAAAGTAAGTTTCAGATATTGACAGTTTATATTTACTCTGGATTGCAGAGTAAATTATTCTGGATTTCTTGCATTAATATGCATGGGAACCAAAGAAACAGATGAATAAGGCATGGATTTGTTTACATACTTCAAGTTTAGTAGGCGAAGAAAATGTTTAGGAAAAAATACACTTCCCAACACAGTCAGAATGTCAAAGGTCTTGGAAAAACTGACCTGATAGCTTCATGAGAAATGCTATATGGCACAGATCCAACAACTTTAAAAATCCTTCTGGTGAAAAATAATTGCTACTTTGCATCACGGCCAAATTCTATCTTCCATTCTAAGATTCTAAAAATTATCCCAGTGAAAGGGAGAGCACCATAGCAACAGAATCTTCTTTGGAAGAAACCGAAAACAAGCCAGGCATACAACCACACCCAGCTTCCAATCCACAGCCTGCCTGCATTTTTAAAGTGGTTGGCCATCTCCTACTATGTAGAGAGCTCTCCCAGAGACCTAATGGTGCACCAAAATGAAAAAGTAATGATCCAGAGACTGTGACAGATGGAAGCTGTAGAAGGAAGTATTTTTAATAGCAGTAAAGGAAAATATTAATGGGATAACAACACAGTCTCTTTCAGATATGCGTAGGGAACAAAATGGCTTTGAAATAGCAGGATTATTTGTCTTGTCCCCTGCATACAATGTGAACATATGAAGCCCTATGGCTAGTTCTTAATTGCATAATGTGGCTTCTTTTAAATGTTTAAATGTTCCTTCCCTGGAGTTTATAAATATTCCAGAAAGTAGAGATATTTGGAGTGTATGACACTGGACACTAGACAGAATGCCAGTCAATACAGCTCCCCAAAGTACTCATAAATTGCTAGATTGACTTTAAGAATTATCACTAAGAAACCCCTCAAATTAAGAGAGATTAAAACAATTGTATCTCTAAAACAGAAGTAGGACAAAGTTATGCATGACCTACCAGGTAACACATTTCTGTTCTAACCTTAAATAGATAATTATTTTCCTCTTTTGTCTTAGCAGGCCTTCGATATCTTCCAGACATTTAATTATCATTAATATGTAATCTTCCCTTGCTGATGCCCAAACTAAGCAATACCAGAGGCAGACGGAAGATCTATAAATTAAAATATGCCTAATTAAAATATCCCCTTTGTGATTCAAATTCCAGAGAATTTGGATTCACCAGATTGGGATTTGAAAGGAAACCTGGCGCAGTAATTATTGGGAAAAGTTTTATTAAACAGGATTCAGTTTATGGCACTCCTGGTGCCTTCTTTGATGTCTTCCAGCTTCAGTACCTGTTCTGCAAAGTCTAAATTTTCCAGTAACACAGGAAATTCAGAAAACAGATTAAATGATCTAACTCATTGGGCTGGTACTGTTTAGAGTAGGCAGTCTTGCAGATATCCACAGTCTCAGCCATAAAGAGATTAATAGGTTAAAATCAGCACCTTAAAATGTACCCAGGAAATGAATAGTAAACAATGCAGGATCTGTAAACTAAATGTTATTTGTTGCTAATGGCGGCAGCCAAAAACCATGAATCTGCATATAGAAGGGAGGTTGAACAACTAGCCTTGTGGTGCAACCAGAACAATCTTGAATTAAATAACTCAAAACCGTAGAAATTGTGTAGACTTTAGGAGAAACCCTCCTATACTACCACCTCTTACAATACTAGACAACACAGTATCAACAGTAGAGAACTTCAAATTTCTAGGCTCTATCATATCTCAAGACTTAAAATGGACACCTAACATGAAAAACGTCATCAAAAAAGCACAACAAAGAATGTTCTTCCTGCGCCAACTCAGAAAGCTCAAACTGCCCAAAGAGCTGGTGATTCAGTTCCACCGAGGAATTACTGAGTCTGTCATCTGCATTTCTATAACTGTCTGGTTTGGCTCTGTAACCAAACAAGACAGACACAGACTTCAATGGATAATTAGAACTGCAGAAAAAACAATTGCTATCAACCTGCCTTCAGTCGAGGGCCTGTATACTGCACAAGTCAAAAAGAGGGCTGTGAAAATATCTAGACCCCTCACATCCTGGACATATATTGTTTCAACTTCTACCCTCAAAACAACGCTATAGGGCACTGCACACAGAACTAGACACAAGGACAGTTTTCCCCCGAATGCCATCACTCTACTAAACAACCAATTCCCACAACACTGTCGAATTATTTACTAAGACTGTATTACTATTATTCTTCTCATCCTTCCTAGTACCTGTATCTTCCCATTTATGAATATAACCATGTTGCTTGTATCTTTATAATTCATATTGTTTCAGTTTCCAGCATGATTTGATTGCTTATTAGTAACCTATGACTATCACTAAGTGTTGTATCTTATGATTCTTGATAAATGTATTTTATTTTTTCTTTATGTACACTGAGAGCATATGTACCAAAGACAAATTCCTTGTGTGTCCAATCACACTTGATCAATAAAGAATTCTATGCTATTCTATTATCATCTCTCCTATTTTTCTTATTGCATTAGACAAGGAAACAATGTTTCGCTAACACAAATACTACACATGCTGTCTCACTGGTTTTAATTTCTTTCCCGCCAGAAAAAGCAACATTAAAATGTTTCCTATATATTAAGGAATGGCAGGCAGCAATCTTTAGTCAGAATAAGAGAAAGACTTGCAGCAAACCAATGTGCCCATTTGTAAAAATCAGGACTCAAAGCAGTAATTACATACTAATGCACATTCCACCAAAGTCTAAAATAATTCTGAGGAAACACACCTGACAAAAATGTATGGAATAATAATATATATTACAACAGTTCAGGGTATTATATAAATAATGCCATGAATGACATTGATTCCAACCAAGGAATTCCCTTTTAGATTTTTACAGAAGCTGATTATATACTAATTTTGCGGACTATAATTCACTAGGTGCTTCTGTCTGGCAGAATGAAATAATCAGATTTAGATGCATTCTAGTTTAGTCATGTTAGTTAAATCGGTCTTAAAAATCACAGTAGCTGTTCTATTCCCCATGTATCAATGAATAGGCCTATTGAACTCAATGTGATTTCGGCTAAGATTTATAGCACAGTCCTGCATGCTTTCTATAAAATCAGCTGGAATAAAAAGGGCAAAGGGTTCTTAAATAAAGATCATCTTTCTTTGCTAGTTGTCACAAAACTGGGATAGTAACTGCCTTGGAAACATTACTGATCAGCAGAGCATTTCTTTTTCATGTGACTTCAATTATTTTGCATGTGATATTATCCAATTTATATAATATACCTGGTTTAAATATCCAAGAAATCTTTCTAGGCACCAGAAACTGCAAAAACAGCATTTGAAAATACACCTTGCACACATGTTCTCCTGGGGGAAAAAAAGCACAAGTTGTACTTAATCATCAGAGATGCCAGAATTTAAAAAGCAAGTCTTTCAGATTTTTCTAACACTTCCTACTTCCCACGTATGGAATGCAAGATTCATATTCATTTATTATTTTCATGATTCATGAAGTATCTTGAAAAGACTTTGGAATCTTGGAATTAAAGCTCCTGCAATGATAGATAGCAGCGTTGGTATTTATTTTATTTTAGAAACATAGGATATTTTTCAATGTCAGAAATACATACCTAGGATTTTCAAATGTAATTTTTCCTTATTTCAAGACCATTTTCAGAGAAAAGTCTCAAATTTCTGTGACAGTAATTAATTAATTAATTAATTAAAGGACCATTTTCAGAGACAAATGTCAAATTCCTGTGACATAAATTTATTTATTTATTTATTATTCCTGTCCATCTTCCTCAAAGAGGGAGTCATCATCTTATCAATGGTAAGTTACCCAAACTAAATATGTGTCTACGTTGCAGCCATACCAAAGAGATTTCTGTTTTTAATTTTTAGATTAATAATAAGCCTTGAAGTATAATATTTTTCTCAGCATATTATAATTTTCTCAGTGAGAAAATTCTTTCTTTTTGCCCTGTTCACTGCATTGCTTTTCCTTTCTATAGGTGCTTCTGCAACGTTTGCCTCTTTTATTTTATTGCTTCTTTCTTCTATCTGAGGAAGTTAGATAAATACAGGCAAATAAAGTAGGTTTAAATGAAGTAAAATCAGATTTAATAATGGGAATGTCATTGATGATAATCAGAAAAGTTTGATAATAGAATACTATACAGCAATGTACATGAATATGTAAACAAGTTCACAGTTATTGTTGAAATACATTTAAGGGATCTTTGAAAATTTCAAGCAACATAGTGAATAATTTTGGTTCTTCTGAAAAACATTTCACGTATTTGCTACAGAACCAAAATTAAGGAATACAGTATCTAAAAACACTACAGGTAGTCTTTGAGTTATGATTTTAATGGAATCTGCACATTATGATCATAAGTAATGATTGTAAAACAGGTCATTCATGTGATCAACCCGATTTTACATTTTTTGCAGCAGTTGTAAGTGAATGCAGGGGTCATAAAATGAATATTGTGGTCATTAAATAAACAATGGTTCACTAGTTCTGTCAAAAACCCGAATTGCTGGTTTTCGGCAAAAATGTCATAAACATCATCCAGGATTTTGCAAATGGGCTAAGTGTTCCGGTTACATGACCGTCAGTGAGGGGGGGGGATGTAACGGGCAGGAACTCACCATCAGAACTTCGAATCTGGGTGTTAAATCCCCTTTTTGGGGTCCATGATAACTTTGAATGGCTGCTAAGCGACCAATTTGTAAGTCAAGGACTATATCACCAAACAACTTTATATGTAACTCATTTATGAAGTGTTATGAACCCAAAGTAATGTTAACCAACATCATGCAACACATTCATTTGGGATTCAGGCTAACCAGATCCATGGAAAGCACCAATTAATAAAAGGTAAACCATTCATTTCCTGGCCCACTTCTTCCTGGCCCACTTCTTCCTGGCTTTTCAGCAGCTCTCCCCACTTAAGTTTTTTTAAAACCTTAAGAAATAGATGAAGAGTGCCCCAATTATGGCCAAAATTACCAAGAAGGGAAAGTAATGGTCTAATCTTCTCTTTGTTTTTTTTTTAAAGTTAAAATTCCATCATATGCACTTATGGAAAATATCAATATGATGAAGGGAAAGAAGTGATTTTAGTTTGTCATACAGATACACCCAATCAAACTTCATCATTAGTTTGCAAAGTATTATCAAAACATACTTGTCTTTCCTTGACACCTAAATTACAGCTAACAACAACAAGAATGAGAAAGATGCAAGCCTGAACATTTTCCTTCTACTTTCTGGTTAACTTGATCTATGTATATAAACTTAATATTGTGTACTTGTCAGCCTTCCATTTTAATATATGAAGTTCTGGAAATCTCTTTCATTATATCACACTGGAATCTTAAATACTCAAGGGGCAACTCTCCATGATACTTTACAAGAAAAAAGTTGCAACATCAATCCACATACCCTCCATTTCTGACCCACTCATAATAGACATAGTCTCTTAGCCTAAGCAAACTTTGTTAGTTTGTGCAGTATTGTTTTTCTAGCTATCAGGGACTAGGAGCAAATCATTAGGATATGAATCCTTTTCAAAGTAAGTTTGTTACAATGTAATTTATTGCTTTTTAAGCTGTTGCCTGCTGAGATAAGGCTAAGTAATAAAGTCCAATATAAAATGAAGCAAATAAAGAAAGACTGCATTTCATTTCCTTACTTAGATATTACATTTCTACAGTTATTTGCCCGATTGCTATGCTGCGGTGTTAGAAAATGAAAGTAGGAGCCTACCTTATTTTTCAGAATGTTATAAACAGACAATAGAATAATCCTTGGGACTCTCGTGATTGGGATTATAAGGGACCCTTTCACAACTGTTCCCAGATGATAACAAAAGAGAACTGATATGGAACACAGGATTGGATGACTTGATAGTTTAATCTTATTTCTACAATGAAAAATAAGCAAGCATGAAAAACTGTACAGAAAATGAAATATAAACACAATATAACTATCAGAAACTTTATCCAATAGTTTGGAAATCCTTCCAAGTGTTTATACTACTCCATTTTCTAATGCACGGAGAATGAATTGGGGTTTTATCCTTGCAAACTGCTCAAAGACACATCTTTGATCAATTTAAATTTTGTATCATTTTATGATTTCTGTTCATCCAGTCAATTCCATTTCAGAAGCTACATTACACAGGTAGTCCTCGACTTACAACAGTTCATTTAGTGAAGTTACAACAGCACTGAAAAAAGTGACTTATGACCATTTTTCACACTTATGACTGTCGTAGCATCCTCATGGACACATGATCAAAATTCAGATGCTTCCTATTTATGACAGCAGCAGTGTTTGGTTGTGTGTCATGTGATCACCTTTTGTGACCTTCTGACAAGCAGTCAATGGGGAAGCCAGATTCATTTAATAACCATATCTCTCACTTAACAATTGCAGTGATTTATTTAACAACCATGGCAAGAAAGGTCATAAAATGGGGCAAAACTCACTTAACCAATGTCTCACTTAGCAACAGAACTTTTGGGCTCAATTATTATCATAAGTCAAGGACTACCTGTATATTCATATTAAAATAATATTCTTCCCCTTTTTCAACAGACTCAAAACAAACCCCAAGATGTATGGAAATCTGTTAAGTCTGTTGGGTGAAATTAGACAGGAGGAAGTGATTGAGAATAAAGGCAAAAGAGACAAGATTGGAACCATTAGTGGGGACAGAAAAGGACATGCAGTGCAGTTCCTAGTTCAGATCTTGGTAGGTTCAGTAGTGGGGAAAGGCCATAGGTGAAACTTCAAGAATCTACATGCACTGCTTCAAAGGAGAAAGTAACATACTGAGGTCCAAATGTGTATAAATAATCACAATACTGTACAACATCTCACACATGGCCAAACTGCTACAAAATTAGAAATGCTTATATAATTGAGTGAGAAGTTTTACTCTTACAAATTCAATTCTCTTTCTGATACATTTTGAGAAAAGAAAAAATGTCCGTACTGCTCAAGATGATTACAACCCTTTAGTTGTAATCTAACATGTACAGATCTCCACTAAAAACCCTAAAAATGAATATAAATGAACAATGAAAACCATATAACAAAGCTATTTTAATAAAGATATTTAAAAATCTATTAAATGTCTTATCATACCTTCCCTGGACTCTGCCTGCATCTCCTCAAAGCTCACAGTTTGGAAAAACCTGCTATAGAGGTTATTTTCTCATAGGAAAGGGGGTGACTATTCCTGAGCTAGCATGAAGGAGGGGAAAAATGAAGACTTAAAACTGGAAGAATTCTGAATAGGTGAAAGCAGGAGAGGTAGAGGATTAATAGCTAACAAACTAACATGAAGTTAGACAATGCTAGCTGTTAAAGATATACTGTTTCCACACAAATTATCATGGGACAGATCTACTCTTTACAGACAACATTCACGGTAAATCTGAAAAGAAGAGAAAGTAGCCGTGTGCAAAGAGCAACAGCCAAGCCAAGAGAGAAAATGCCAACTAGTGTAATTTCCACTCACCTATGTCTAAGTAATCTCACCTTAGCCATGAAAGCCAGCTAGATAGCTTTGTGAACTGTGTCACCCCCCCCCTCAGTCCAACTCACCTCACAGGGTTATTGTTGTGTAAAAAATAGGAGAAGGAAGAAATATTAGCTGCTCAGACTAACCTTGAACACCAAGATGGGTAGCAAATAAACTTAATAATGAATAAGAAGACCAGAAAAATAAAAACAAGGAAACCTTCATCCTTGCAATGATGTTGACTGGCTCTACTTACAAAAGAAAATAGGTGGTCATGAAATGTTCCAAATACATCAGAAAATAGAGTAATAGAAAATGAAGTGCTCTGGGACTTTAGAATTCAAACAGGCAGCACCTGCCACATAGTACCCTAGACTTAACAACTGTTGAGAAGAATGACAAAAATGTCTGGATAGTGGACATGGCATTAACCTGGAAACAGCAAAACAGAAGAGAAAAAATTGAAGAAAATCACGAAATACAAAGACTGCAAATAGAAATAGACCGATTGTGGCAAAAGAAAGCAAAGATAGTCGCAATATGAGCCCTGATGGTGCAGTGGTTAGAATGCAGTATTGCAATGTGACTCTGCCCATAGCCAGGTGTTTGATCTTGACTGGCTCAAGATTGACTCAGCCTTCTATCCTTCCAAGGTTGGTAAAATGAGGAGCCAGATCATTGGGGGCAATATGCTGACTCTGTGAACTGCTTAAGAGTGCTATAAAGTAGTGATCCCAAACCTTTCTGGCTCCACGGACTGGCAGCAAGGGCAGGGATGGTTTTGTGCGTGCAACCTAATCCTGTACATGCACAAATGACGTGTCACACGCTCACCTGCTGCTTGTGAAAACTTTGAGCCTTTTTTAAAAAATAAAAATGGCAAAAGAGGAACAAATTAAATAAAATAAGAAAAATAGAATTTAGAATTAAGCACACTCCTACTTAGCCAATATTGAATACTACAAGATAGTGAAGTAAACTAAACTTGATTCAAGAAAGCTTGTTTTGCCAGGACAAAAGAACATCCACTAAAATGCCTGTTCTAACATAAATTCCCAAGGACCCACAAAAATTTCTTACTGCTACACTACAGCTAAATGGCTGTACTGCTTTCCTGTGTTTCAGTATTTTCAATAGGAAATACCATGAAAGTGGTATGCATATATTTTAGTTATTCAGCCTAAAAGACTATTTAGGGATAATGACTGGATTTTTGTATAAAACAATTATTAACAAATTTCAAAGGGTTTTAATTCAAAATGCCTCCTAATAAAGCGCTCACATTTGAAACTTCATGTATCTGAAGATATTGTTATTTCATAGTTAAATTAGTACAGAAACCCAGAGTACAATATTTGATATATAAGAGGGATTATGCATCCATTAGTAGTTAATTTCTTCGGACATTAAAATAATAAACTGTCTTTGCTTGATTACCTTTTACTTGTAAGATTAGATAATTGATGTGCACAAACTGTATGTTCTGAAATGTCTAGGAAAAGGTCTAGAAATTCTTTAAGTGATTCTAACCAATAATTTCCTTGCCTCTTTCTTGGCAAGGAAAAAGGGGGAAAAAAAACGGATATTCTTCCTTGTATCTAAAATCAAGCCAAATATACAAAAGGTTTAAAGTACCCAATCCTTAGTAAAATAATAGGACTTAAAGAATACCATCAGGTGGTCTACTGACACATATAATCTTCTCCAGCATTGCTGATTCAAGGTTATATAATATGCTGAGGCTAGAAACTAGAGCAATTCTCATGGTGTTTCTAGTAGTGCAATCATGTAAATATTGTATGACATTTAAGAGGGATTGAAGGAAACACCACTATGAGAAAATGCTCCTAAGCTGCTGTCTTAGCAACATTTTTCTAAGCTGCCTTCATGATTGATATAGCATAACTACCCTTATATGCGCTCTATTGTTCTTGCTGTTATGATTTTTAAACATTTGCTCTTTATTTGTTTAAATCTGAGAGGTATTTAATCCCATAGCATAGCAGCTTTACAAGTTTAAAGCTAGCTTCCAGTATTCCTACTACTGATTTTAGTAGGAGAGAATTATATAGTGCTTATTTTCCTCAGAGATCCTTAACGATCAAGCAATGTTTTTGCTACAAAATAATACTGGGAAGAATATTATTAAAATTTTAGAAACAGTGATACAGGATAAAAAATCTTCCTCCCAATGAGAATCGATGAATATGATGGCTGAGTTGGGATCTCAGTGCATGTTTATTGAAGTATTGTGCCAATCAATCAAGTATCCAAAAATGCATTATCTGTTAAGGAAAAATTCTAGCTATATATTTGAATATGCAGAGCCTATTTGCACAAACCATATAGCATACTATTATCTGAACCCCACATTTTCATTACTGTTTCTAAGGAATGCATCTTTCATCAAAAATAAAAAGAAAGCAAAGCATGTTTCATTATTATTGTTTTAGGTCAAACAGATGTCTCCTGCAATAGGTAATCCAGCTGCAACAACTCACAACCTTCCCCAGTTTAATTCTGCTTAGAAGACAGCAGAATGCCTAATGGACTGTGCAGTAAGGAAGCAGATTTGCAAAACTAAAGTCTCTCCAGTTTCCTGTAATTGCTTACTAGCTAAAAAGGAAAGCTTTAGACAGACTGTGATAAACAAAGCTCTCGTTCATGTCCCTCCCACAAAGTATGTGAAAAACACTGTTTTTTTCTTTTCTATATTTATAACATTGCTCTACTGTATTGATTCATCTCATTTTCAACATGCTGACAAAGCAAATAATAGGAAGAGAGATCAACACCAGGGGGACTGCACATTTCCCTCTGGAAGTGTAAGGTTTTCAATTCAAACGCCTATTTGTGTAACTTTTTACAATTATCAGTGGTATTAAGAGAGTTTAGTTCTGACATGGTGTAATCATATTTGAAAAATATTCAAACAAATGGCAAAAACGGGTATTCATTAGAGGAAATATTGGTCAAATCAACATTTCTTGCAGGAATTAAACTAGTCCAAAATTATTTATCCTATAATTCTGGTTAAAAGGATAGGATGCAGTGTTAAAAATTAATGTTTTATGAAAATTTTGCTATAATTCTGTGTATTCTGAAAGTATCTTATACAGTATTTGTCCTGTGTAGATGCTCAGAATCCTTAGTTATGTTCTAAAAAGAATGTGTCTGAAAAGCAAAACTGTTTTTCAGACCCAAGACATAATATTTACATTTCTTTGCAAACTAAATACAAATTTAAATTACATATTTTATAGCAAAACGAAGTTAAAATATTACGCATCACTGGATATAATTAGTGTGAATTTCTTCTTTCTCCTCACCAAGCTACTGGAGTAAAATAATCACACCATGTTGACATTTTATGAAAATCAGGAAAGAATTTAACCAAAATCTTTCATATCCAAAAGGGGTGATGCACCCTTACTATAAATAGTCGGTTGCTCAAAACGCATTTATTTCGGCAGGCCGGACTGGCCTAGGGGTTTTTAAATTTTAATCGGGTTTTAATCTTTTTAATACTTGTTTATATTTTATTAGAGCCATATTGTATTTCAGTTTTTAAATTTTAATATTTTATGTTGTCTCATACTTTGTACCTTGTATATGTGTTTTTATTGGCTGTTCACCGCCCCGAGTCCCTTCGGGGAGAGGGGGCGGTATATAAATCAAATAAATAAATAAATAATAATAATAATAATAATAATAATAATAATAATAATAATAATAATAATAATAATAGAACTGGAACTGAACTGAAATTTTATGAAGTAGTAATTCTGTAATGCATAGGCTCAACCTCTATGGCATTTTGCACAACAGACAAATAGCAGCAATACTTTATCAGAGTCCTCTTTTCCATCTTTTCTAAACTTTCCAAGCTTAGTTTACAATCCTGGGATTGATTGGTGATTCTCACTCTGGGTACCAATGAACTATTGAGTCATAAGAATATTTAAAGACAGAACCACCTGCCAAATGAAACTATCAGCTCCCTATAGACGAACCATTCTACGTAAGCCAGGCAGGTTAATTCAAAAACACAAAAATGTTTACCTATGCAAGAGGATGAGAAACACAGGAGAAAACCTAAATCTATTAATACAACTTAATGCATATCATGCTATTAACCAAATAGTAAAACATAAACATCAGAATTCCAGTTCTAATTGTGAATAATCTCAAAGTTTCATGAAAACAACAGGGAACTGTGAAACCTTTGAGAATACAGAATATTTCAGTATTTACAATATTTAATGAAAAAAGGGACTGCTATCTGATAAATTCTTCTGAATTGGGCCCAAAATTTATTTTGCTAAGCAAGACAATTGTTAAGTTAATTTTGCCATTTTACAACATTTCTTGCCACAGTTAAGTGAATCAGTGCAGCTGTTAAGTTAGTATCATGGTTATTGAGTGAATTTGGGTTCCCCATTGATTTTGTTTGTCAAAAGATGGCAAAAAGTAATCACCTGACCCAGGGAAACTGCAACCATCATAAATACATACCAGTTGCCAAGTATTTTTATTTTGATCATATGACTATGGGGATGCTGTAATAGTCATGTCAAAAATGATCATAAACCACTTTTTTCAGTACCACTGTAACTTCGAACAGTCACTAAATGAATGGTTGTAAGTGGAGAACTGTTTAATTTCTTACAGGCTGAAACTCAATAAACTGTTGCTTAGATTGCAGTTTAATTGATGCCAGAGGTACTGATTTTTTGATAGAAAATAGAGCCTTATCACCCACATTCACTCTCTAATAAATATCCACACATATAATACACATGCTAAAAAACTAGCAACTTATTGTACATTAAACAGACCATTAGAAATAATTTAGGTAAATTTTTTAAAAAAGCTTTTATATAGCTCTTTTAAGAGATTAAATGTACTGTGCATTCAGTGACCTGGTTCATGCTTAATATTAAGTTGTAATATGTTTGGGGTTTTTTTTTTTTTTTTGGCTTAATGTGAACCAAGCTACTATGGCCTATTCAAAAAGCCATGGTCAAAAAGTAAATACTGATTTAATGTTATGTGTGAACCATGCAACATCACCCTAATCCAACAAATTTTATAGATTAGTTAAGTATTATTATTTCAAAATGAAACAGCAAGCTTGATTGACTTAATTTTAAATAACTGCTTAGTATCGTTTATGAGTCTGATATCTCATCTGTAAGTTAAAAGCATCCCTTTGGTTTTCTTCTAACTCTTGTGTTGTGTTTGAAAACAATATGCAATTATTTTAAGATGAGAAATGAGAAGTAAACGCGAACGATTAATTTATCATCATACTAGATTTTTTTCAAATAAAGTGTAAAATAAACTCATAGATGATTTGACAATAAAAATATTACTTATCAATGGTCTTCTTATACACAATTATCAGAAAATTCTGAAGTGGATGAAAGATTTTATTGACAGTCTGAAACAGAACTATGTATTAATGATTAAGATGTTATTGCTAAAATATATAAACTTTTATTGAAATATGTGACAGAAGAACAAGTAAAAGAACATATGATAAAATTGATTAAATAGGTAGTTGAAAGGACTGATTTACATTATTCTCTAATCCTAAAGAAATTGTTTATAAAATGATTTATGGTTGGCATTTTTCACCACAAAAATTATCTAGAATGTATAAAATATTTCAGATCTTTGCTAGAAATGTGAACAATGTGAAGTGATATTTTATCATTTGGGGAGGACATGTAAAAAAGCTAAAAAACTTTGAGATATAAATAATAATTAATTCAAAAGATTTTAAAGTTTAAAGAATAATTGAAACCAAAGACAGTATCTATGGTTGACTAAAATCCCTTTATAGACTTTTTTGCAGAAAACAGAAAAGAATATACTTATGATTTGTTGTTTGATTAGAAAAAATGGGTAAAAGAAAAAAGTTAGCTTTTTTGGTAACCAGAGAGTAGAGAAAATAAGAAGCTTTCTCATATCTTCTGTACTTTTGTTTTTTCTTCCTCTCTCTCCTTCTTATCCTGTATCAGTTTGTTAGTTTTATATTCTTTTAAATTTTTTGTAATAACATGCATATAAAACACAATCTGCAATCGTTTAACTATGGTTTAATAAAAACCTTGAATTATAAGGTGTGATTTAAGTTTTCTGAATATAAACAAACCATTAATTTAAAGCTCTAGTTTGTATCCAGTGAGAAACTGCTATTAGTTGAAAACAGCAAATGTTTCTCATCTTTTCCCCAAAGTTATGCCAGAATAGCAGTAGTGTGGGAAAGTCCAGAAGTCTGAATTCTGTTGATGTACTACTAAATTATAGATTGTGTTAGGCATGAATGCAGCCACTGAATTAATGAGACAAGCAAGATTTTAAAGAAAGCTACTTAGATCACAGAATAGAACATCAACCAATAAAGATCAACTGCTCTCATCACATTCCTCAGTAATTATATAATCCTGTTTATACTGTTTATAAAGGAATCCACTGGCTTCGAGAGGGCTTGTTTATATATACTTACAGGGGATTTTTTTTATTTTTTCCCCCTAATCACTTAAAAATACAGTAAAAGTAAGCTTAGAAACAAGGTTTTGGCAATTAGATTGTAAGTTGTACATACCGGTTGAAGAAGCAAGTAACTATAGTTCCAGCCACAGTCATTTGCTGACATGCAAGAATAAATTCACTTGTCCAGATAAGCCCTAGTAAATGATACCACCACATGTAGCGGATTCCAAATCGAATTTTGTATTTCACTTGGCCTCCTGAAATGACTTGCGCACTGCCTATAAATTTAAAGCACAAAGAATAGAAATCAATATTCTTCTACTGTCCTTTTTTAGTTTATTCAGCTGTTATTCAATGTATTTAAAAAAATATTTTTTTACTGAAAATAAACATTTAAAAAAGTGGTGGACTTTTTTTTTTTACTGAAAATAAACATTCTTGAACGTGGCGGACTTTCTTTGACATATATATATATCTTTACATTTTATACTAGAATTAATTATTTAATTATTCAACTTATGTGTTTTATTGTGTTTTCAAAACAATTTATAATGAAAATATTTAAAACCAATTATAGATAAAAAAAATAAGACAATAAAAATGAATAACAAGATAAATGTCAGACTAAGATGTTTATGGTAAAAAAATAAAAACTAGACAGACAGACTAAAAACAAGGAACAAAGTGCAGCCCCAAAATGTTTTAAGTTACATCAAAATGAGCTATAACTTTAAACTTTTAAAAGTGAGACAGCTTTGTATATACAAATAGTCCTTGTATAACAATTACAATTGTGACTGGCAACTCCATTATTAGGTTAAGTGGTCACTAAGTGAAACAGCAACCATGCCTATGATCTAAATGCAGCTTTCCTTTGCTTTACAGACCAGCGAAAGTCATAAATATGATGATTTATCAGTTACTTTTTCATCATCATCATAATTGCGAACAGTTGCTAAACAAAACAGTCATTAAATAAGGACTGCCTGTATCAATTTTAACAAAAATAAGCTATATTAAGTATAGCTAACATAAAGATCAACATTCCATGGAAAGAAAACAAAGATTTATAAAATTAAAAAGATTTCAAAAACAGACAAGAATATGCATCTATACTAGAAAATACATACATACAGAGAAAAGGGTAATGTATTCATGTTGTACTTCTTTTTTTTTCTGAATATCTTACCCTGGGAAAGAAATGCAAAGCAAACAAGGAAACTTTCTAACAAATCTAGTGGCTGTTACCGTTCTATCAATTTCAGACATTAACATGTCCATAATGAATTAGAACCTCTAACTGCTTCTAAATGGATGGCTGGGCAGGGACTGAAAGACAAAAAACTTTATAAGTATTCTAAGTGAAGCACATTGTCTAGGAAATATGTGACCTTCAAATCACACTCCTACATATAAAGGCAAGCTAGCTGTCTTTTCAAGGTTATAGAAAGTGTTTCCTTGCAACCTAACAACACATTAGCTAGGTCAGCTAAAAACCGCACATGACCATTGATAATGCCGATTTTCTTTTTCAGTCACACACATCTACTAATTTGTATTTCCATATTAAAGTGACAGAATACAATAAAGAGTTATATAGACATTTAAAAATATCTACTAACTATAGGTTTAAGTGTTAAAACATAAAGAGCAGCACTTAATGTTAGATTTCAGAACCTCCACTTCAAGCAATGGTTTGGCTTAGATTCTCATACAAGGAGGAGCAAGCCACATCCATTAGGATTGTGGCATCGAGTGCAGAACTACTTGAATCCTAAAACCTAAACCAGCATCATAATTAGATTTGGATTGGACCATAGCAAGGTCACTTGAAGATAAGGCTCATATCCTACTAAATGACTAGCATTATGGATCAAAGTCCACAATTTTTCTCCCCAGGAGAATGCTATCTGCTAGAGACACCTACATGGATATAGGTTTCATTATAATATGGAAAAGATCCATGTTATTTTACAAATCACCCTGTTTTCATTATGTTAGTAATTCTCAGATTGTAATACAATTGATTATAATGCTTCACTTCAATCCAGAGTATTCTAGAGTCATTTTAAAATATCAACAAATAATTTCCCGCGTGGCTTTTATTCTTGCAGAATGGTTTTATTATTTAAATTTATGTATTAATGTAGGGGGAGTGCATAAACACACCAACGTGCCTACCGTCCCTGTCCTATTGTTTCTTTTTATTTTTCTTATATGTATCCATTTCATGTATTCATAACTACGTTTATACTTATTTTGTATTTAAATCCTAACATTGGCATTCCTTTTGGAGAGGGACACAGTGGCAGTATATAAAACTAATCTGATGGATATATTAAGTTCTATTTCACACAATATAATTTTAACAGAGGAAGCTGGGGAAAATGAGGAAAACTTCATATAGCAGAAAAAATACTAATAGGCGTATCTGTTCAACTGCAAAGTTTTGATAACAGAAGAGCATCATTGTGACTTTATCCCTCAATGTGTTTTTTTTTTAATTTGGGAAGTTTGGGGATATATCTACCTCAACTGAATAGTTTTTCAATTACTTTTTCATTCTAACATTTTGCAAATATTAACAAAATTAAGAAATAATTGTTCCTTCGCACTCAAGAGGCAACTGGTTGGCTGACTTAATTTTTACATTGATATTGTATTCTCGTACAATTGTATTCATACTAATCCTTACTTATATGTGATCTGTGGATTTCTAACCCTCTCCTTTATTTCCATAGTCAAAACAAATATATTAAATCATATAATTAAAATTATTCTTAATTCAAGCAATACTATACATTTTGAAGAAGTATGGATTTACCAATTTTACCATCTTGGTTCAAGACCATAACCATCCAAGCTTCTTTAACTGCAACTAAGAGAAATTGGATATTTTCTCTTTTTGTAGGAAATGCTATTTTCTATCTTAAGGTCAAATAACAGGAGACCAAGATAAGTAAATACACATGGCTAGGATATATTGTTCATAAAATGACAAGTTAAGCCAATCTACGATAATCAGACAACAATCAATGTAGGGTCTAGCTTGATTGGTTCTAGATCCACAATATTTTGCAATTCTAGAAAACAAAATAGTTTGTGCAACACTCATGCACAAACGTATTTACAAACCTTGGGACAATTTTAATAACTTTTGATCACCAGGGAAAAATGATATATTTATGTAACAAAGAGGATAAATGTAACATTACTGACCTGCGGTTCCTAAGCTAAGTAGCACAGCCACCCAATACACCCAGAATAAAATAAGTATTACAAATGTCCAAATAGGCTGAAAATACAAAAAGGGGGCTTTGCCAATTATTTTATTGGCAGCATGAAAGAACTGAAGAATCAAATGAATCTTCTTCCTTAATAACACTATCAGGACAATTAGGATCACCTATAAAAAACAACAACAATGCATTAGAATGTTTGGTATTACCAAGTGAGAATCAAGTCTTTAGTAACTGTACTTAATTTTTCATTTGTCCACTAATCTAATAATTTTGAGACGGGTAGTCTTACAAATCTACATTATAAATGCACCAACACAGAAATAAAAATTTCATAATCACTGTTTTGCATCACAATTCTGCCCAAGAAAAGGTGTAGAACAGTGGTAGTCAACCTGGTCCCTACTGCCCACTAGTGGGCATTCCAGCTTTCATGGTGGGTGGTAGGGGTTTTGTCCCTACTTTATAAATCACCATTACTATGGAACTGTGGGCGGTTAGAGAAAATTTTATTACTAACAAGAGATACAAAAGTGGGCGATAGGTATAAAAAGGTTGACTACCCCTGGTATAGAAGATACACTGTGAAAACCATAGATTCTATACCGAAAAGGCTCAAACATAACTTCAACAAATGAGCATTTTTTGTTAGATACTTCTTTTTTTAAGTTTTCTTACTGATCTAAATATAAACAGCTACAATTATACAGCAGGAAAATGCAAATAACATAAAGACTAGTCATATGTATGATTAAAAATGAGGTGCAGTTTGTTTGATCTGTCACTTTTCATATACTGAAAGATCTTTATCTTAACAGTACAGTGCTAAAAATGTTAAGTAAAAGTTTATTCAAAATATTACACAAAATATTTTGTGTATTGTTAATGCAGCTGTCTTCCTTGATATATCTGCTGCCCCCTTGTGCCAGCAACTGGGTATAGTGGTTAATGAGACAAAAACATTGCTACTACTGACGCTTAGGGCCCACAAATCTCTATTAATTGAATCTGATGACACAAAAGCCTAAATCACATTGGGACAATCCACAAGTGCAGCAGCTGTATGCTTTCTCTCTCTACAGCTTAAATATGTCCTATTCCATTGTAACCTGACATTCATTTATCAAATAGATTTTAAAAATACATTCTAGCCAAACCTTACTACAAGGTTTGAGTCAGTCGTGTATAGAGTATTTTACATCAAGTTCCATTACTGCAACTGGATCTTCTAACTGTCTTCACTAAAGTTTCTGAAAATTATAGATTAATTCAAAATAAAAAATAAGCCACATCCAGGCATCCCTGAAATCTGACTTATTTGGATATTATGACTGATGCTATTACTTTTCATGTATCAGTCCTCTTAAACAATTAAATAAAATCTTAGCAGCACTTAATATAAGAAGGGTATAGTGAAAAACAAATATGTCAATCAAATATAATTTGAAAAGTTTCAGATTGATGTACATGAGATGTGTTTATGACTTAAAACAGCAACACCTTAAGTCAGGAGTGTCTAACTCACATCCTCACAGTGGCGTCACATGATGTATCTGGACTTTTCTCCCCTTCGCTAAACTGGGCATGGGCAGCGTGTGACGCATCCGGCCCACAGGCCATGAGTTTGACAGCCCTGGCTTAGGTGTGGATCAGGTATTCACAACAGGATCCAAGGTATAGCACCATCTTTCCTAGCATTCACTAGTGAGCAACAGATAGAAGACAGAAGGTACATGTTTCTATGTTATTGCTGTTCAACAATTGCCATATCAAGGAAGGATAATTCATCTGCAGCAAATGCCGATTTGTGTATGTTCAATTGCACTAACACTGGCTTTTTACAGATTGTATATACCTACTAGAAGCAATTTAATTGCTAGAAGCAATTAAAAACAAGAAATTAACTGTAGGCTTTCAGTTTAGCAAATATTTCTGATGAAATCCTATCTTAACTATATTAAATAAAGTATCCATAGAATATTAGTGGTAATATACATAGATGCCTTACCGCAATAGCTGTAGATATAATAGAAAGTCCATATAATAATTTCATATTTTCTTTTTCAATTTCTAATTCTATGCTGGGCCCGCTGCTATTATTGTAATAAAGCCACCACATAACACCTGAGACAACTAGAACAGAAAAATCGAGCAATGTTTATTAAAGATAAAAGATCAGCACTGACATATTAAGCTTATCATCAAGCATTTACTCAGCATGATTCAACTGCAGTTCCAAAGAGACTAAAAATTAAGATTGGTACAAAAACGGTATCACAAACTGAAATTCTACTCTAGTTTGGATTTTTGTGAGACAATAATATTGAAGCATATCAACTTCTACTCCAACTACCTGCTAAGGATGTTTGATTGTAATTAGGTTCTTTGGGTATAAATGAACACATGGGTTTGCATCTCCTTAAAATATCTTCAGTCAAGGAATTTCAGTCAGAAGAGGCTTTTCTGCCATGGCTCCTGCCCTTTGGAACATCTTGCCCCACAAAGTCAGATCCGCTCCTATCTTTTTGGCCTTTTTAAAGGCCTTGATCACCTGGTTGTGCCAACCAGCCTAGAGCCCCAGTTGGGGTGTGGCACTTTGGAGGTGGCTAACGGAGGTGGCTAACTAGTAGATAGCAACCCCTCTTCCCTGTGCACACTTTGCCTCCCCTCTCTCTCCATGCTGTTTAATTTTATTTTAATTGCATTTTTAAATTTAAGCTATTTATATAGTTTTAATATTTTATTGAGCATTTTAATTAATGCTTGTAAGCTACCTAGAGTCACCTTTGGCAAAATGGGCAGCATGCAAGTTTAATAATAAATAATGCCGGTTACAGATCATTCTTGAGTGGTACAAAGATGGTTAGAAAGATGGTTGGAAGAATCACTAACTGGTTTAAATGGAAATCGAAAACAATTTTTTGAGAGGAAAGTATAGGTAGAAAATCACTTCCTCTCTTTAAACTGTGTGGAACTGAATGTCTGCACAAGGAAAACTTGCAAAGCTCTTGAGTTTCTGTAAAACCATTTTCCTCAAGTTTCCTACAATTCTTACTGTAATATGTGGTAGAGTTAGGTAAGATGTCAGGTTCTTGCTAATGTAGCATGTTTTTTGGATGCTGATCAGTGGTGGGATTCTTTTTTTTTTTACTACCAGTTCTGTGGGCGTGGTTTGATGGGCGTGGCAGGGGAAGGATACTGTAAAATCTCCAGTCAGAGGTGGTATTTGACAGTTCTCCGAACTACTCAAAATTTCCGCTACTGGTTCTTCAGAACTGGTCAGAACCTGCTGAATACCACCTATGATGCTGATAAAGCTGATCTATTACTCCACAATTTAGCAATAAGGGTGAGGTTCCATCCCCCCTCCCCCAATTTTATTTCACAGAACAGGGCAATCTATCCACATTGATAGCCGAACACTTGTCTTATCTGCATTCTAAGAGATAGGACAATCGCTTGTCTTGAATGGTGGAGCCGAGGGTTTGACTAAAAGACCTTTAGTTTTCTTTTTTTTGTAAAATAAATATATATAAATTAAAAAAATGAAATAAATAGCTTGGCATTTGGAACTTCATTCCTCTTTTGCATTTTATTGGTTAATTTATTTTTCTTTCCAAATAGAGCAATAGCATTTAGACTTACAGTGGTCTCTCTTAAGCAATTTAGAGTCAGCATATTGCCCGCAACAATTTGGGGTCATTTTACCGACCTTTGAAGGATGGAAGGCCAAGTCAACCTTGAGCCTGGTGAGAATTGAACTGCCAAATTGCAAGCAGCCGGCAGCAGCAGAAGTAGTCTGCAGTACTGCACTCTAATCATTGCACCATCATGGCTCAATATACTTGTCTTTTGGAATACAGGTATTTTTTGCTAATTCTCTTCATCACCACCAGCTCTCTAAAAACATTTATGTTAAAACATGTTCAAAAGAGTCAGGAATGCCTGATCAAATAATTAAGAAGAGAACAAGAGTTCTCCAAGATCTAATACAAAATGTTCTTATCCTTCTGAGTCTTTTCAGATGCCAGAGACTTTAATATTCAAAGTACATGTTTGGGTATTAACCTATGAATCCTACTGAAATTATTTTTCATTTGCTAGTAAATTAGGTGTCAGGAGAATCAGATCTATTTCTTCATTAAATCACTTTATTTATTAGTGGTTTTAAAATGAAACATAGAAAGAACCATGAATGTTATTGTTTTTTCTGCAAGTAGCTCTTTACATTGTAAGATTTCTGACTTATGTTTTTCAGGGTATGGGAGATTTTCATCAGGATGAAAAGAAGTGAAAAGCCCTCATGTTAATGTACAGCTGATGAAATAATTTAGTATGAAGATTCAGTTTTCCTTAATTGTAAATTAAATTATAATTATACTTACATAATAATCCAAATACAAATATTGTAAGAAAAATATGGACCACGAGCATATTGATGCACCTGAAGGCTAACATCATTAGGACAGACAAAACTGCAATGAAAACAATGGAATAGATTGCTTATTTTAACAAGCTAATTAAGTGGAGTACAAGAAAAATTTCTTTGAATCTAAGGATGAAAATTGCATTCCTTGCCAATTGCCAAACATTACAGTATCTAATGGCAGCCTCACTATGCACGTGCATTGCATTTTAACAATAAATTCTATATATCTTCATGCATAGATAGAAACTTTGAGATAGAAATTATAGAAAGATAGAAAACTTAGAAAGATAGAAAACTTCACACTTTGAGATAGAAATTAATGCAATTTCTCTTCCAATTCAGTACCATATTTTTATTTAGGTTCTATTATACTCATTATTATTGTTTATATTTAATGGATCAAGTTTCCATTTTTCTTATGCTGTTCTTTCATTTTCATTGCATTTATATTCAGAATTATTTTCCTCTTTGTAAAAACTGAATTACACAATTTTCAAATATCATGTATTAACCTTTCTGAATCAACAAATGTACACGATAGTCATCCATAGATATATAGTTCCATATGTGTGTGTAAGAATCATGTGAGTGTGTATTTACATTAGCAGATTATCAATTGCTACATTCTGAAAGAAAGTAAAAGACATAATTTAGAAAAAGGGTCAGAATTCATGATATTTTCATAATGATTAAACTACAGGTCGTCCTTGTTTACCAACAATAAATGGGACTGGGAATTCTAACAAATGTGATTGTAAAGTTCACCATCACGAGTCCACCAATTTATGATAGCATTTTTGACAGCCTCGGTTGCTACTGTTAAGCGAATCCTGTGGGTCACAGCTGAAAGGCATTTGTGACCACCTCCTGGTTCCCCCTTGTTGGAAGCCACCAGTGAAGGTTGCAAATGCAATCGTGAGACTCTATGACCACTGTAATTGTGAGTTGGTTGCCAAGAGCCCAAATAACACCACTGTAGGGATGGCTACAATGGCTTCAACCATGAAGAGCTGTTCTAAGTCACCCTCATTCACAGTGGTGGAATTCAACCGGTGTTACTATCGGTTCGGTGATTACGTTTTGCTGCACGTATGTATAAAAAAAACCTTAAGCTGTGCCACCCGCGCTGCGCGCAGGTGTGCAGCATTTGGAAAGCCTCTTTTTTCCTGCTTTTTCAACCTCAGCTGTGCCGCGCAAAGCAGCTGAGATTGAAAAAGCAGGAAATAAAGGACAGGTAAGAGCCCAGGCAGGCGGGCGGGCCAAACAGCAGCAAACACAGAACCGGTTTGGTGTCTACTGCTCTTCAGAGCTCTAGCATCCCACCCCTGCTCATTCATCACTATAACTTCAAACAGTCACTAAACAAGTGGCCATTTAATAAATTCTTTAACAAGAATTTTATAAACACAACACCCAGTTCTTAGGAGAACTCTTATTATTAAGAAGCTTTTTGTTGAGAATTCACTAACAGGTAAACTTTTGCATTCCAGGTGTATCCATAAGTGGCATAGAAGATTGGGGCACGCCAGTTTTCGTGTTCTTAGCAAGATGCCAGAATTCGTAAAAGGTTTGGATCTGAAGGGGTGTAAGTGTTTTTGGATTGTGTTGTCTGCAAGAAAGCCAAATCCAAGGCAGCAGCCGTTCCAAAACACGCTACACGTCTGTCAACACGCATTTTTGATTTGGTACATACTGACATAGTAGGTCCATTTGCACCAACACTCGGTGGTAGAAAATATTTTTTAACAATTGTTGACAATTATTCTAGATATGGATTTGTGTTTCCTATGAAGGAAAAATCAGAGACCTTTCAGATCTTTAAAGACTTTGCAACTTATGTCAACATTCAACATGGTGTTCGCATCGCAAGAATTCAAAGTGATTGCATTGCTGAATTCATGCCCCAGCGTTTTCAGGACTGGATGCATAAGAATGGAATCCTGCACCAGACCTCAGCTCATGTTCCTGTGGAAAATGGAGTGGCGGAACGCAGAAATGGAGTACTGCAAACCATGATGCGTTGTCTTCTGGAAGACACTAATCTGAGTTTCCCATACTGGGGTGAAGCAATTAAATATGCAAATTATATCGTTAATTGTATCTGGAGCAGTGTAATAAATCAGACACCTTTCTTCATGTTATATGGATATAAACCCGATTTGAGAAATATCTGTATTTTTGGTTCCTACACTATGGTGAATATTCCATTAGCTCAAAGAAAGAAAGGAGGTCCAGCAGCAAAAAGACTGAGATTTATGGGTACTGATGACAATTCCAGATGCAACAAGTTCGTTGACTCCAGAAATGTAATTGTGGTTTCTCAATCCTTTAATTTTGAAGAAGATGCTGACTGGTCCAGAATTCACTCCAATGATCCCGGAGTTTATTTGCTTAGAGATGATGTAACGCAGTCTGATGATCGAGATTATCAGGCGGATGTTCCATCAACTAGTTCTTCTCAACCAGAGGTTCCGTCTTCACATGCCATCTCATTTGCTTCTCACTTCTGGATGTGTTAGAATGAAACGTTTTGACTGGTAATTATCATGCACACCATATATGGTGAAATTCTCCCCAGCAGCAGCTGTTTTATGAACAGATATTGTAAAAATTACCTATGAGTTCCTATTCTTCCTTCTCTACTCCATTTTTTAAAATATACCATTCAGAGAAATTTCTGCAGAATTCAAACATTTGCACACCTTTCTGGATTCATCTGGTCAGTCTTATAAAGGCTTAGGTATGATTTTGGATAGATTTTGGGTTTCTCCCCCAAAATTGTGCAACATTAATATGGGTTTTTTTCTTTAGGATAAATGTTCTCTATCTTTTATATAAGAAAACCCCCTATTACTCATTGAAATACATTACTGATACGTAGAATGGAGAATTTTTCAACTAAATATATGATCACATATATATTTCTTCATGAGTAATTTTGCCTTTATTTGTTTGAAGATGAATAACAGAGCAAAGTTGCATATGTTTTGTAATGCACTAATAATGTTTTAAAAGATAAACATAAATAACGTTTACGTGAAATAAACTGAGACTCAACTTACCTAATGAAAGGATGCACAGTCCCATTACTGTATCTCTTCCTGCCATAAGCCCACCCAGAATACGATGAAAGATATCCACCTCATTTACCACATCTATTAATACAGGTGCGAAATTGGAATAGCATTTGAGGTTCCGTGGAACACATCGATTAAACAGCGGAAAAGATACACTGGGACAATTAAAATATATATATAATAGTTAAAAAGTGAACACACTGGAATGAAAGTCACACACTCCCATCCTTCATATACACTTTCCCCATACTGTGCACAGACCCTCATCTACCCTCCCCAATCCTCCACTGCACCCCTTCTCACATCCTCCCCCACCTGGTAGCAGCCACTTATTGCCTGAGAGCCTGGGACTTGCAACTTCCTGCCAGCTTTCTCATTGATTGTGGGAAGCTGGCTTAACAGATTAACTGATAACAGATAATCAAAGTTGGAAGGGACCTTGTAGGTCATCTAGTCCAACCTCCCTGCCCAAGCGGAAGATCCTACACCATTTCTGACAAATGGCAGTCCAATCTCTTCTTGAAAGTCTCAAGTGATGACGCTCCCACAACTTCCGAGGGCAAGCTGTTCCATTGGTTGATTGTTCTCACTGTCAGAAAGTTTCTCCTTATTTCCAGGTTAAATCTCTCCTTGTTCAGTTTCCATCCATTATTCCTTGTCTGGCCCTTCAAAGGTGCTTTAGAAAATAGCTTGACCCCTTCCTCCCTGTGGCAGCCCCTCAAATATTGGAACACTGCTATCATGTCTCCACTGGTCCTTCTCTTCACTAGACTAGCCAAGCCCAGTTCCTGCAACCGTTCTTCATATGTTTTAGTCTCCGGTCCTCTAATCATCCTGGTTGCTCTTCTCTGCACTCTTTCTAGAGTCTCAACATCTTTTTTATAATGTGGTGACCAAAACTGGATGCAGTACTCTAGGTGTGGTTTTACTAAGGCTTTATAGAGTGGTATTAGTAGCTCCCTTGATCTTGACTGTCTCCCTCTGTTAATACAACTGTTGTGGCCTGTCAGCTGCCGACCTCTTCAGCCCCCCAAATCAGATGAAGCAGAAGCATGGGAGTCAGAGCCAGCATCAAGGCAATCTGAGAGCTCCGAGGGAGAAGAGGGAATGGAGCTGTCAGAGATAGAGATGGTGGCAGAGCCTGGGCCGTCCATCAGCCCTCAGAGGGAGAATCAACAGCCCCAGGTCTGGAGATGGCTGATGAGGAAGAGGAGGAACAGCTGAGTCCAGTGCCTGACGCGTGGATGCGCAGAAGGCAGAGGAGAGGAGAGAAGTTGAAGTCTATGGGACGGAAGAGCCACCGCTACTAGCGAAGCCCCACTCTAGCTCTGGGGATAAAAAGCAGGAGGCGGAGATGAATAGATGTGGCAGGCAATTATTCATCTCCTTGCCGGACAGACTTGTTAGCCTGTTATGAGGGAAAGAGAGACTTTTTGTTAGGGCTGCTAGTGCTCCTAATAAAGGGAACATTTATTTAACTACAGACGGTTTGTCGTTTTTCGGAACTGGTTCAGAACACTGGTAATAAGTTGTTTCATCTAACAATTGTGGAATTCAGTGAATGATGGCAAGTGGACTGCAGAGGTTGCCATCGCTAAGCAATGTAATTACAACTACATTACTTAGAGATGGAAATTCCAGTCACAAGTGCCATTGGGAGTCAAGGACTACCTGTAGAATGCTTAGAATATGCAGAACATTTTAAACATTCCTTTTTTGAAACTATTGAGATTTGTTCTGAAAAAGGGCAACTTTTCAATGCAAAACTAGTCAACTGAATATGTTTCATTCTATATAAATAATAAATAACACCACGGTGGTTCTTACCTTGGTGGCACTGGTAGGGTGGGACAAAGTTCAGAAGCTTTGGATCCGTGTATACAACTGCTAGCATTTGAACTGTAAACACAAAGACAAGATCCTACAGAAAAGAAACCCATAAAATATGTTCAGAGTCATGTGCACGGTGTTGGAATTATTTTTACTGATTTGTTCCTTTTTTAAAAGAAAAATATAGATTAAATTTCATAATTTCTTAAAGATTAAAGTTATAGCAAAACTAAAATATAATTAAAAGACATAAAAATGAAAAAAGAGAAAGCAGAATCAGTAAACTGGGCAAAATATTCATTTTATTACAAAAATCTATGTAAATTGATAATTTTAAAGCCTATGTTAATTTTTAGAAATGTTAATAAGCAATTGGTTCCATAACTCTGATCATCTTAAAGAAACTATTCAGTGTGATGATGTATAATGGCAATAAAAAATGTGGAACGGCAAAAATTATTTTCGACCATGTTTATTTGAAATCAGTAATTTTATTCAATCTTTTATTAAGCATTATAATAAAATTATTATACAGTGTATACACGTTTCTCTGACAATATACCCCGCCCATAGGAAGGCCCAGCACTGTTTTATTGGCATGAGTAAAATTAAGCCCCGCCCCCAAAATTTGGGCCTATTTAGGGGAAGGGGGGTGCTGGGGGGTGGCAAAACTTGCCATTAGGAGCGGTCTGTGGGCAGCTACACCTCGCCACCAGGCTGCTCCTAACGGCCTATCATGACGGAGCACGGAGAGCTCCCTACCCCCAAGCGCCTTTGCCTCAGACCCGGGTATGGTGCTGGCTATAGGCCTGGTCAGCGGGCGGGCAGCGACGGCGGGGCACTTTGCGTCGTGGGACTTTCGTCGGCTGCCGCTTCCTCCGTTGCCAGGAGAAATCCAGGAGATGGATTTCCATCCTATTTCTGCCCTTTGAGGAGATGAAGGTGGGGAGTGCATTTAAGGGGGTGCTAAGGATCTGTAGGATGATTCCTGTTCTCTTATGTTTGGACTGGAAGGTTCATTCATTCACCCTTAGCACTCCCTTAAATGGAAGAAGTAACCACTCCCTACCTTCATCTCCTTGAAGAATACAAATAGGATGGAAATCCATCTCCTGGATTTCTCCTGGCAAATCCCAAAGACAATCTTCCCTCTCTCCCTCTCCTCTCCTTCTTTCCCTGCCAAGCTTCCCAGAGGATTCTCCTGCTGATTCATTCACTCAGCTTCCTCCTCCCCCGCCAGTCTGTATTCTTAGGGAACTGATGGAGGGAATGAGAATAAGCAAAGCTTAAAGAGTGGGGAAAGGTCCACGGGGCGGTTTCCGGCAGCTGGGGCAAGAGGAGAGTGCCCGACCATACAGCTGAATGAGCCAAGCGAGTCCGCTTGAAGAATGCAGGCGGGAGGGGCAGACTCTGATGACACCGTGACCCGAAACTCTGGGAAGCAAAGGGGGGGAGAGAAATAATGGCATCACCCTGCTGCCACCACTTCCATCCACTGAAGCCCGAATCGCTCACTGACTTGCAGGATGTTGTTGATGCAGCCGCTAAGCAAAGCGATGCCCCTGCGGAAGGGCAGGCAGTTCTCATCAGCAGCAGGGTGTGTCCAGCCACTGCTGGTAGCACTCTGAATGCGGCATAAGCCGCGGCGAGGGCAGAAGGGAAAGCGACGGCGGCAGAGGAAGAATGTCCCACGATGCAAAGTGCCCCGCCGCCGCCATACACGCCATCACCCACCCGCTGACCCGGCCTGCAGCCAGCACCATACCTGGGTCTGCGACAAAGGCGCTTGGCGGGGGTAAGGAGCTCTCCGCGCTCCGCCATGATCGGCTATTAGGAGCAGCCTGGTAGCGAGGCGTAGCTGCCCGCGGACCGCTCTAGGTGAGGGTGCATGTGGGGGCAAAATTTAAGTCACCCCCCAAAAGACGGCCTTTGGGGGTCAAAAAAAAAAAAGCCCAGCCTTATTTTGTGAGAAACAAGATTTGTGTGTATGTATGTACGTGTGTGTGTATACACACACACACACACAAACACACACACACACAGAGTGTATAAATATATACACAAAACTCTGCTTATAAAGAAATTCATACCATTGTTATTTGCAAATAGCTGGATATCTTCCGAAGAATTCAGTTGTTCCTGTGGACAACTTGATACACATAATGCAGTTGATCTGATGTTCAGGTTTTTTGTTTTTAAATCACATGAATTCAAATAGAACACAAATCTAAGGATGGGAGAGAAAATCTTTAAGAATCAAATGTGTATTTTATTTTCCCTACAATTTTTACCTAGGCATCAAAAACAGATTTTTTTTTAACTGAAACCAAAAATGAATTTCTATTTAATGTTTCATACTGCATACTACTGCTATTTTATTCTGACCAGTACTGCATATAGGATAAACTAATAATATATTAAGCAAAAAGCTGATTTGAAGCCTTAAGAGGATTTCCAAATATATTGAATCTTAGCAAATATTGTTATAGATAGTTGTTGTTTTAGGATATTTATGCATTTTTTTCTTTGTGTAAAATATCAGTAGCCACACCAAATATGAATTTCTCAGGAATCAAATTTCACTTCAAATATAACGGAGATAATATAGTATAAATAATAATTTTCTCACTTTTTATTTCTCATATCTTGTCCTGACAAAGGTGCACCAAGCACAGGTGTATTCCTCCGACCACAAACATTTCCATAGCTATCATATCCAAATATAAGCCTTTCTGTAGCTCCAGCTGTTACAGCATAACCTGTTATAAACATCTGTAAGCACATGCACATCACTTTACTCTTGGAATTCACATCAATCTGCAACACTTATACCATTCCTTCTACTGAACATTAAGGGTTAACTATTTCAACCGTTAAGTATATTTATGATTCCTTTATAATGCAATTATGTCAAGGGAAGCATTTATCAGAAACTGTAACAGAATATTATGTATGTATTTGGTGTATACTTCTCCCTTACTTTCTGGTTTGTTCAGAAATATATGGTGTTTTTTCCAACTCAAATCCACAAGCCACTTATGTGATCTCAGTAGCTGATAAGATCAGCTTAAAGAATCCCAGATAATCATAAACAGCAAAGTTACTAAGAACAGGATTCTCAACTGTTTCCAGGAGTCAGTGACTGCTTTACAGTTTTGTGCGGTTTTGGCTTTACATAGTGTTTACAATTCCATAGACTTTTTGGGTGAAGAAAAGAAAATAGAGAGGAAAGATAACAAAATCTTCTGCTTATAGTTATAGGGAGATATATGATAAAGTTAAAACATTTTCTTCCTTGCTAGTAAGGAGAACTTTAACGTATCAGGAAACGCTAAGAATATTTATTGATACCCATAAAATCTTTCCTCCAAATGAAAAGAGAAATAAAATGCTCAGATTTAGTAACCAGCCCCAGTTTAACAGAAAGTGACAGCCTGATTTTCCCTTCCCTTCCGAGCTTGCCCCAAACACAACCTTAAAATAACTAATAGAGAATATCTCCTTTATTGGGAAATTTAAAGGGGGAACAGCACAGTGGAGATGGTTGATTGAGTAATAACAGATTCCACCTCTCCCCATTCCACCCTGGCCTCCCCATGTGGTCCTTGGTTTTTAATTCTTGCTATTAATTTATTTTTTAGCATGTATGTATAGATACATTTTTATGTAAGCCACTCAGAGGTACCTTTACCCAAACTAGGTAATATCATCAGTGCTAATTAATACTAGGGTTGCTTTCCATTTATATTCTAGTGCAGGGGTGTCAAACTGGCTGCCTGCGGGCTGGATGCATCGTACGCAGGCCATGTCCAACCCAGCTCTACAAATGGGAAAAACATCACAAAACATGATGCCAGGGATTTGACAGCCGTGTGCTGTCCACAGTTTAGAGTTAATGGGATTTGGGATAGTTAGTTAGGAATTGAGAGCTGTCCCCTTAAGGGAATGCATCATGGTAAATGTAGTTAAGGTATCCTGGGAAATGTAGTTCATGTCATGTGGTCACATCTGTAACCCTGATTGGTCACTAAATTGACCCTTGGTGGGTTGGGGGAGGTTTCTTCACTCTTGCCTGAACATAACAGCCTCATGGTGGCAGCTCTTCCCCCTGATTCTACAACTATGGGATGAAATATGGGATAGAAAGATTACTATCATTTACACTACGATTTCAACTATGCAAAGAATTGGACATTATATGCATCTCAACATAACTATGAATTACCTTAAGGATACCTAATATAATCCAATAAAATAAATTTTGTATGGAAGAATTTGTAGAGTTATTCTATCTGTCTTTATATTCAGCAAGTGAACCAAAAGACAGAATAACCTGTGTTCTAGTGACTTGCCCTGTCAGCATTTGGAGGGGGTCAGTCTTAAAAGATTCTTTGGTTGGGCTGTTTACTGTTGGCTATTTGGCCATTCCTTGACTGGGATATTGTTTACTTGATTGCTGGTCTGATGTTAATCTTGGAGTTAATTAATCATGTTTTCTGACTGCTAGTTGGTATTCATAGATACATTCTGTCAGTCTTCTGCCTGTTTGTAGTGACTGTTTCAGCATTACACTATATCACTGGTGTCAAACTCATTGCCATCACGTGACGTATTGCAACGTTTTTCCCCTTCACGGAGCTGGGGTGGGCGTGGCCTGTGTGTGACGCATCCAACCTGTAGGCTGCCAGTTTGACACCCCTGCACTATATGTTATAGATGACTCCTGTTTTTTCTTCTGGGGCTGCTAGGCCTTTTGGTTTACTTAGGATATTTGAAGGGCTTTAGTTGGCTTATGTGCTATGCTGATTCCATGTGGCTGCAGTCAGAAGACAGGTTGAAAAATCTTTAATTTCAAAACATATGGACAGACTTAATCATACTTTCAATTGAGAAACTGTGACTATCCTAGACCAAGCCAAGTCCAAAAAGACTACGGAATTTCTAGAAGTCTCACACTCTGACAAATTAGCCATCAATAGACACATGCATAAACAATGTCTACTTACTATGTTGCAAAAGAGACAATCAACAAGCCAAAAAGGGAACAAAAAGATTCAAACATTTCTCTACCAGCACCCAAAGAGCATAGTTAACTCCAAAATATATTGGGAGCAAACCCCACTCCTAACTAGCACTGATTATGTTACCTAGTTTGGGCAATGAAGTATCTCCAAAAAACAACCAAGCTCTGAAAGGACTAAGGACCTCTGACCTTATACAATTATTCTAAATATAGGAATCTGGGAGACAGGGAAGGAACTCTTACTAAAAGGGATTATCATTAAACAATCTAGTGCCAAATTTGATTTCCCCGTATCTATATCCTTATATATAGCAATCTGGCAATGAACCGGGTCTATTGGCAGACAACACAGCTATTTTTCTTAAAGAGAAACATATTCAATTGCAATAAAATACTGAAACCGCTATGTTATTCCACCATGATATAACATAATCAATAGATAGTCCCAAAACCAGTTAAAATATTGCAAAATTTTGCTTCCACAGAAATTGTATACACAAAGAGTACCCACTACAGTAGAATAAAGAAATATTTTTATCAGATTATTCACTAACAATTTCAATCACATCTCATTATTTTCAACACATTTATTTCAGCAGGAACTCTACTTACCAAACCTGCCCAAAAGAGGAAAAATATTATCAACCAAAATTTGTCTGTGCATTTCCTATGTATCAATGGTCGCCACTTTCTTGATTCAGGAAATCTATCTTCAGAAACCTATAGGATATATTTTAAACACAAATAGGATATATTTTAAAATTCATTAAACATTAAGGATGTTTAGATAGACAATGTATTGTTTTGCATGCCATCCAATGGATATATCTTGGTCACTCATTTTAGTTTAATCTGCAGAAGCATACAAGCATCAGATTATAATCATTTTAGTTTAATCTGTACCAAGCACACAAGTATCAGATTATAAACTTAAATGTTATGGGTATTAACAAAATTAATCGAATCCCTAAATGAACTGGAGGAATTACCTGAAGAAGTAACTTCTCTGATAGTTATCTTATATATTTTTAAGGTCCCTATCTCCCTTGCCAATTGAAGCGTGCTATATGGTTTTAAGAGATAATAATCTTCAACAGGAATATCTTTGAGTTCTCTTAGATTGAGACTAATCAATCTTATTGCTGTAGATTTTATCGATAATATTTTTTTACAATTCATTCAATGCATTCTAGCTAATTTGTTGCATGTCTTAAGAAGTGCTGTTTAGATATGTAATACATATATAAATGACCCATGGACATAGTTACTTATAACCTTTTGTGGTTGTTGTACATAATAAGGCTAAGCAAAACATCAAAACACATGCATGTATACAGCAAATATTTTGCTTTTCTCTCTTGCAAAACAAAGTAACCGTGCATGCATATGCATGCAAAGACATATGGGAAGTACTTCTAAAGCAGCCTTACAAAATATGTGGCTGCTATAAAACTTCAAAGTTTCTTTTGTTGTTGTTCCTAATCCTGCATGTTGCAAAGCATCTCTATCAAATACTTTGAACAGCTTTATTGAGCTGTATTGCATAATTGCTCAATATGTTACTGAAACAAACAAGAATTTACAAGTAGTCCTTGATTTATGACAACTGATCCCAAAATTTCTGTTGCTAAGCAATACTAAGCAATAAGTACATTTTGTCCAATATTATCACCTTTCTTGCCACAGTAACACACACAAATGAGTTACTGCAGTTGTTAAGTCAGTAACGCAGCTGTTCAGTGAATCTGGCTTCCCCATTGATTTCATTTGTCAGAAGGTCCCAAAAGGTGATCATATGACCCCAGGACATTAAAACCATCATAAATACATGCCAGTTGCCATAAATACATGCCAGATGAATTTTGACCACGTGACCACGGTTATAAGTATGAAAACAGTCATAAGTCACTGTTTTCAAAGCTGTTGTAACTTCAGTCACTAAATGAATGGTTGTAAATTGAAGGCTATCTGTACTCTTAGGACAGCATTCTCTAGGACTCAACTGATATGACATCATAAGAAAATGTAAATAAGTTGCAAATGTAAATTAAGTTGCAGCAATTACATGGCTTGTAAATGTTTTGGCTGAAGTTTTAGGGCAAATCACTCCACTTTCCACTCCTGACCACAAAGAGCTAGAGATCCTGGTTCAGATTACTCTTTATTTTTATTAATTTATTACATTTATATGATGCCCATCTCTTTCTGAAAAGCAATTCTGGGAGGCTTACAATTAAAATTTAACTGTGGGGTTCTTGGTGGTCTCTAAGTTTGATTGTTTTCTTGCAGGTTTCATTACCAATATGGGTAACTTCATCAGTGCCAGTAGGGAGTGGAGTTTGCTCTCATTTTATATTCTCTCAAGACCACTTCCACCAATATTGACAGGGCACATATATAATATGAGAACTCTATTCTTACTAAGCACTGCTGATGTTACCTAGTTTGTTATGAAAAGGTAAGAAAACAACTGAGCTCAGAGAATACCAAATATTGTACTCTCTTGAAAATTTTAGCTATAAGACGGTAGGTAACCTGAAGCTAATCATTAACTCTCAATGCAACTAACTTTGGGGGAAAAGGATTACAGAATGTGATTTCCAACATTTTTAACTCTTGCAGAAAACATGGGATAGAACCTTAATGGATAAATAAATATACACAGGTGTAAATGCAAATGTTACATTATTTTTATACTGTGCCTTCCCCCCCACAAGAAAACAAGGCAGTGTAGGTGGTACTTCTTCATTCTACCAGTCCAATTTTGCCAAAAAGATTCGTTTGACCACTAACGACGGATCCAACGCCATTCAGTGACTATTGCAGCTCAATGGGGACCTAATCACAGATCCACCGAGGTGCAAGACCAAATCTTTTCGCCCCGGGCAAAGCAGAGCTCCTTCTTTAAAAGAATCCATGAAAAATAGTTGACTTTTGCTAGTTGCACCCATTCAGAGACGCAGAAACTCGCCCTGCAACTTTTTTTCCCCTGAATTCGCCAACCCAGCTGAACCATCGGGGCTCGTTCCTTTCTCCCGCGTTACAAATGCACAAGGGGGGAAAAAACCCTCGCCGCGGGAAAAGACCTCGTTACGGTGGAAGTGATACCGTCTTTTCGTGCACCTGTCGGCTTGGGAGGCACTGCAGTCCGCTTTTGCGGGCAGCGCCTCCTCCACGCGTAACCGGGAGAGGGGGGGAGAGAAAACGCCACTTTCCCGCCTCGTTAGCGACGTCCTGGGCTGCTGCTTTTCCTCTCTGACCTGCCCCCTTCCCATTCCTCCTGCAACGGTGAGGGGAGGGCACCATCCCATGCCGCCACCCGTCTAAGCTCCCCTCAAGGAAATACCGCGCTTGGTCTCTTACCGAATACTCGCCTCTGTAGCACGCCATGCTGCTCCCTCCTTTCCCACCCCTGCCGCTTTGGGTGCTGGGGCAACTTGGGCGGCTCCTTCCTGCTTTGCCAGCCTCAGGTCGGGAAGTCTAGGCTGGGCCAGGCCGGGCTGCAGCTGGGTGCAGGCTACAGATTTAGCCAAAGTATCCCAGCGCGGTGCCGTCCTGGTCCGCAAACCGGTGCTTACGGGCGGAGGGTGGGGGAAGGAAAGGTCTGAAAGCGCCTCCCTGAAAGTTTTTTGCCTTTGCGCCCGGGTTTCTCCACATGCCTTGCCTTTGTTTGCCTTTCCGGGAACAAGGTGCTCGCGGCGGGTGTGCAAAGTTTTGCCACAACGCCGCGCTGGAGGGGAGGCGCGCGCCCAGAGCCAGCTCGCCTGGCCTCCGCGAGATGGGCAGCACGTAAATTACAACGCACAAAATAAGAATGGGATCTTCTTGTGAAGGACAGAAGGTCGCGCGTTTCCCGTTCTCGTGTGTGGCTGGACTTCAATGTGCCTTTTCGTCGCCGAGCAGAGTTTTTTTTCCCCCCGCGTGGAAGATTCCCAGGTTAGGCATGTGTGTGTGTGTGTGTATGTGTAGCACCTGAGCAGGGCGCGGTTAATTTTTTTTATCTCCTTTCCCCCCTCCCCCTCCCGTGCAAGCGACGGAAAAAAGGAAATGCCCACCCAGTTAGTAAAGAAAATCCCCTCACAGCCTCATAAGCATTTCTTATAGCCCTGGATAAAAACAGACTGATGTATTCAGGTGGGCAAGAATACAGAAGGAACGGGAGCCGCCGGGTTTTTCCTCTTGAATGTTTTTGTGGCACTCAACTTACTGTGAAAGCACTTACAACTAGATTTCTCTGAGAGCTAGGATATGTCTTGTCAAAATACCGCCCCCCCCCCCGAGTAAAAACATTTAAGAGGCCCTGTATATATGACTCAAAACTCGATGAAGTACACTTTCTTTTACTGAACTTTAACATCATGTAAAAGAAAGTGGAATAGAGGAAATCCTAGAACATTCAAACTGCAATCTGGTCATAACCTCTCCAGCTAGAGCAAAGTCTAAATTACACACTACTTGATAACAATCTGTACAGTAGGAAATAAAGATAATTACATCTATTGTTTGTTTAGCATCAAACTGCTAATCATTCATGCAGTTGTTGAATGAAATATCCTTCTGGGTTCAGTTCCAAGTGGGGAAAAAAAGTCTAGAAACATGGAGGCTATTTGGGAAGATGGTTTAATGGTGGACAGCAGAACTACACACTTCAAGGTGAAGGGAAGAAGGGCTGACCAAGATGCTGAGAGACCCTTATATAACCTCTGTTGGGCCCCACCTTAGTGTTTCCTGTTCCTGAGCAAAAAATGAATCCCATTGGCTGTCAGACTCCCAGGGACGGGGGTCTTAACTCTGTAGGCTTGGTCTGGACCACATGGCTTTACCTGAATGCTGGCTAATGCAATCTTCCCAGAACATGTGATGAGATTGGTAATCCCATCATTTCCTGAGGGCCATCCTTAATCCCATCACCCTGGAGCTGAAGTGGGGGCAGGGAGCTGCAGGAAGCTGCTTTGTCTTTAAAACGTATTTCTCCTTTTCTCATCCAGGGAGATATAATATTCTGCCTTTTAAATATTTCCTAGGCTATTTCAATTTTCTAGGAGAGGGGTGGGTGCTAACTTCCTACACAGTTAAAGCAGAAACCAAAACACTGCCAATTATAAAATTAAACATACTTCATTAAAAACTTTTGATTAATATGCATTAATGTTTATGTGCATGTTATGATGATAATTTTACAACATATCTGGCAACACATGTTTTGTAGTGCAAGCCTATGTTCTCAGGAAAATGAGATTGCACATTGCCCAAAGTCCTTTTTTGAGGGAGATGGAGAATTCAGAAATATTAAAAATCAATGAATAAATAAATAAATAAAATAAATAAAATGAAAATTTTTTCTTTGTTTCTGAATAAGGCAAAAAAGTAAAAAGAAAGCCTCCAAGGATTTAAAAGAAAGTAGAAAAAGCTTAATGCTGGGAAAAGCGGAAGGAAAGAGAAGAGAATGATCAGCATCAAGGAAGATAGGCTCAGTTACACTGGCAATAAGTATACAATTTGGAGATTTGAAAGAACATGTTAGGGACAGGTTGTCATCAGAAAAAAATTGATGTGGTCACTAAGAGTCAAAAATAATAAGCAGAAGAGAAGAGAAGAAAAACTGGAGAAAATTGCAAAATACAAAGACCTACAAATAGAAATAGAATTGACTGGAACAAAAGAAAGCAAAAATAGTAACAATAATTATAGGTGCCTTGGCAGTAATCCCAAAACTTCTGGAGCACCAGTTGAACAGAAACAGCATGGACAAAATCATAATCGGTCAATTTCAAAAAAGCATTTTTGGGACAACTTCCATTCTGTGACAATCCCTTTAACCTCATCAAATAAAAACATCTGTCTCTCCCAAGTCCTTAAAACTCAGGTAAATAAAAATGCGAAATCCAATCCAATTAAATCCAATTAAACATCTGACTGAACCATAATTAATAAATAACAACAGTGGTTGTGGCACACTTGTGTGATACCAAAAAATGTTAGACAGCACTTCAAAAATCTGCATTGACAACATCTACACCTGTCAGTTACAAAATGGCATTCCACTTGGATCTGGAGATATACTACCGTATACCAATATATTACGATATCCTAAATTATTTGGAAGAGTTGATGTTTATGAAGGCTAACACCAGCTAAAGAATTGACAGCTGTGATTTCATGATGTGTATATTATAATAATAAAAGGTAACTGTTTGCACCCTAATAGCCACTGAAATTTAAATATAGTTAGTTATACATGCAAGTCGATTACTATTTCTGGATGCTGCCCTGAACATTTTTTGTGATTGCAAGCTTTGAATTAATAATGTATCTAGTGAAATGAAGTTTTAAAAATATGAAATATTTTCATGTTAAAATCATACCTCATTCTGACTCAACCTTGTAGAAACTGGACATTTCTAAATGATGTACTTTTATGTAAAAGTAATTATTATCATGTGTTTATTAGAATATGTTTCTGCTAATACCATTATGTTGAAATATTTCATTTGTTTCTCCCACTTATGTTGAAAAACTCAGGTTTTGTAAACAGTTGTATTCTGGGTTTTCTTCCACCAGATGGTGCTATCTATCATAGAATATATAGCTATTTAACTATCATAGGTTGCAAAAGAAAATAGGAAAAAGCTTTTATAACATTATAGAATTACAGGACTATATTCAAGATATTTAGGAAGGACAGTGGTTTGCAAAGGGAAATAAATTCATTTTGCTGACAGATGCTGGTCTATGATAGACAGATTTCCTGATACAACCCTTGGTCCACAATCTGACATAGAACTAAATGAACATATTTAATTGTATTGATTTTGACTCTCATAGGTTATGGACGGTTATTTGAAACCAATTTTCTATTTGCCCCTGAGTTCTGACTAATGAAAGCAATTTAAAATGTTGATGTCTTTCATAGAATTTTGAAAACCTGTCTCGGATTTTATTTTCCAGGTTATTTTTGCATCTGTAAATATCATAGCAGGTAGTAGTAAGAAAGTTCAAGCATAGTTTTGACTTAGACAAAATTCCCAAGTACGTTTTATGACTGAAAAGGAAATGCTTCAGCAAGAGTCACTTTTGCAAACACAGAATATTAGGGTTCAAGATTTTATTAGTAATGTAATTTATGTAGAAGAATTCTATTTAAGCAAGTAATCCAGTATTGAAAGTGCCTCCAAGAAACTACAATCATCTATGAGAGAGTAAGCTGCTTGCCTTTCAAAATCTTCATCTCTTTGGAACTTGAAGATCCGACCAGGTTCATACTTTGTATACAACTCAAAAGCTATTCAGTATACTAAAGAAGTGGTGAAATTGCTCCACAGGGTCTTCCCCCAAGGTTACAGATTATCTAATTGTGTCCAGATGTCTGTGGATGGAGTTGTGGCCGTCTGACAAAAGCAATTAGGCTTTATACCCTGATGGAAGCTTACTTGGGCAAAATCTGACAGAGAAATACCACAATATGAATAGGCAGTTTTTCCTGGGATTGTTGTGGTTCACCGGCAGCCTGTGCAGATGGCAGCGGAATCGGACAGTGGGGAAGAAGAAGGACCAGTCTGGGAGTCTGGCGAGGACAGAGGACACGATGCAGAGATGGGGTCAGGGAGTGGGGTGCTGGAGTCTGGCAGCATCAAGAGTCTGGCAGCAGCAAGGCAGAGGAACAAGGGGAGCCTGTTCCCAGTGCACGTATGTGCAGAGCTGCTAGAAGGCAAAAGCAGCTGAAAAAAAAAGGCAACTCAGGAGTAAGGCTTGGAGGTGATTGCCCCTCCCATAAGGTATAAAGGACAAGTAAAGGTGAAGAAACCTTTGTAGGAAGCAAAGTCGTTTGTTCTGTTCGGATTAATCCCTGAAGCTCTGTGTGGACTTTGTACTTCGGTTGGTTTTTTATAATTCATTTGGCACTATAATTGTTAGCAGCAATTCAAAGGAAGGAAAGGGGGATGCTTATCTCAAAGGGACTGTTTGGGACTCATTACCAGCTGGGAATGAACATAATTCCCAGTATTGAAATAAAATAAGAGTTTGAAATAAGCCTGTGCTTTATTACAGTCTCGGGAAGCCTTGGTCAGAACAGGGATTATTTCTGCAGAAATTGCCCAAGATCTCAGAAAAAGATGCTGCTCTTGCAAACAGGAGCTACATTCATGGACTTCATTTATTTATTTATTTTATTTGTCAATTGCTTACAAGATAATAGGTATAAGTATAACATAGTTATGAATACATGGATACATATAAGAAAAATAAAATATAAAAGAAACAATAGGACAGGGATGGTAGGCACGTTGGTGCGCTTAATGCACGCCCCCTACAGACCTCTTAGGAAAGGGGTGAGGTCAATAGTAGACAGTCTAAGGTTAAAGTTTTTGGGGTTTGGGGAAGAAACCACAGAGTCAGGTAGTGTATTCCAGACATTGACCGCTCTGTTGCTGAAGTCGTATTTCCTGCAATCAAGTTTGGTGCGATTAATCTTGAGTTTGTATCTATTGTTTGCTCTTGTGTTGTTATGGTTGAAGCTGAAGTATTCATTGACAGGTAGGACATTGCAATGTATGATTTTATATACTATACTTAGATCGGACCGAAGGCGGCGTAGTTCAAGGTTTTCTAGGTCTAGAATTTCGAGTCTGGTGGCATAAGGTATTCTGCAACGAGTAGAGGAATGAAGAACTCTTCTTGTAAAATATTTCTGGACTTTCTCAACTGTGTTAATATCAGATAGTAATGTGGGTTCCAGACTGATGAGCTGTATTCGAGTGTTTTTGGAACTGACTTCAAAATACTGTGCAGCTCTGAAATGCACTCTATATAATTTTCCCACTTTGCAGATAGCATGCATCTATCATAATCCTGCATTTGAACATGACAAGAACTGTGTTCCATACAAGCTAGGAGGTTTGTTTTTCTGTTTCTCATTTGATATTGTACTCGCTTAACTGCTACCTCTTTTGTTACTAGAAATCCATCGTGTCAATACCCATTTTAAAACTGAAAACGCTAAATAGGAAGAGAAATCAACCAACAGGCAGATGACAGATAATCTCCAATTTACATCTACAATTGTGACTGGAATTACCTTCGTTAAATGATGCAGGTGTGAGTTGTATCTAATATTGCCAGCTTTTTTGCTGCAGTTGCTCAACAAATCCGCTTTTCCATATTGTCTTTGTTTTAAACTTCCCTGGGGGAAAAAAGCACATGGAAATCACATGAACCTCAGATGCTGCAACCATCGAAAATACGCACAGGTTGCCAAGCACCCAAATTTTGATCATGGGGACACTGTCACTGTCTTAAGTCCCAGTACCAATTGCAACTGTAGCACTGTCATAACTTTAAACGGCCATTAAACGAACGGTTGTAAGTTGAGGACTACCTAGAAATATAGTTGGGAGACAAGCGAAATAACAGTCTGTACCCCTGGAGACAGCATCTTTCTTTAAATCCCTAAAGAGTGCTTTCTCTCTCTGAATGCAAGCTGGAAGCTAAGGGATCTTTAATATGCAGAGGTGGACATGGGAAAGTGACCTAGAAAAGAAGCCAAAACAGTCTGCCAAGTGCAGACCAGTTACCCGCACATTCTCTGGCTATATCCATGATACAGGACAAGGAGTTCTTGTCTGATAATTGAGTAGGGCTTCTGTAAGCCAGCACCTATATCAATAAGTATTCATCTCAAAGGAATGCAGCTGAACTGGACAAGCACCAGATATTTATTGGTGGCTGTTTCTTAAGAAGTAAGAGAACAGAAGGGGAAAAGAGGTGCCGTACTTTATTTTATTTATTTATTTATTTGTTTATTTATTTATTTATTTTGTTATTTATATACTGCTCTTCTCCCGAAGGACTCAGGGCGGTGCACAGCCAACCATAAGACCCCATTACAACATAACAAAAGTTAAAAAATAATTTAGGCTGTCTAAAATTATACCCTCCCCCAATAAGTTAATTAAAACCCAGATTTTAAAAACCCGATTAAAACGCAAATACTAAATTAAAAATCCCATTTCAGCCTAGGCCGGCCTGCTCGAAGAGCATTAAATGTAATGATTTTCATTCTTAAAAAAACAATCATTTTCCCTTAGGTGTAGTCATCCAATGTCCTTTCACACATGAAAAAATTGGAAAATTCAAAGCAGTTACTTAGCTTATAAAACATTTGTGTCAATAGAAACACCACATGCCATCTGGCAAACACTGTGATTACAGACTTTCCCCAGAAGGAGCCAGCACAGGGTAGCTTTAACTTGTATGAGGCGATTTTGGATATCTAACATTAACATTTAATAAGTACTACTTAAGGTTTTCCGTTTTTGAAAACAGAACTGAACTTAAATTCAGGAACAATACGGTCAGAATGTCACATTTGCTGAACAAACAGGAACTCACAGATAAGGAAGGGTCACATAAGAGTCAAGATTAATGAATAAAGAATTTAACCACTCTGGCCCTCCTAAAAATTACTGTTTCCCCAGGTATTGTTTTTCAGCAGGTAGACTAATCTCCAATCCAGAGACAATACCTGACCAGAGTAAGGGAAAACCTTTCTAAATAAGTCTCTTCTTCCTTAGCAACCAATCCCTTGATTGAGATCAGCAACAAAGTCCTATTTGTGATTAAATTTGTGGGTCTAAGATGGAATGTGGTGATTCAAGGTAGTCTTGGTGGTGGTAGCGTCTCCATAATTTTCAAGGCCCTTCCATTCTCTAGTAGTAGTTAATACTAATTGTCCCAGGCAAGGACTTATCTATTCACTCAGTTCTTTGTTGCTATGGTTTTTGTTATGATTTTGTCTTATTTTCTGAAAATGCTTTTTATTTCATATGAAAGATACTGTAAGTAAAAATCTATAGCAAGGTGGGCAAAATTAAATAAATAAACAAACAAACATTTTTACTCTGTATTATAATCTACTTTGTGATTATTTAAAAACAACTTAATAGCAAATAAATGCAATTATAGGGAGTAAATTCTCATCTCCTACAATATAGTTATCCTCAGCAAAATCTTCCCCAGCTTCTGGTTAGTGGTTGTATGGAATGCAGAGTTCAGGGCCTTCTTTGTAGTTCACTTGTAATGTCCTAGGATTTACTCAGGGTGATCCACAGTGCTGGGATTCAAATTTTTTTTACTACCAGTTCTGTGGGCATGGCTTGGTGGGCGTGGCGGGGGAAGGATACTGTAAAATCTCCAGGCAGAGGTGGTATTTGCCAGTTCTCCGAACTACTCAAGATTTCCACTACCGGTTCTCCAGCACTGGTCAGAACCTGCTGAATACCGCCTCTGGTGAGACAACTTCAGTGAACTTGGTTGTTATAGTCCTAAGGAAGCAATCGGGTCATGGTCAAATCCCTGGATGCTTTACAGGTGTTTTTTATCACACATATTTGAGAAGAGAGGAATGAACAAATGCCTACAAATGAAATTTGTTGGACTACCTGTAATTTTTTTTTAATTTGAAGAACCTAATTCTACTCTTAGGTATTTCTTCTTAAAAAATCAAGTCCATATCTTGACTGTTAGTATTTTTTTGTTACATTGATATTGAAATTTGGGGAAAGGTATGCTGTGGGCACACCTCTCAGAAGCTGCCATCAAATCATAGTTTTTAGTTTGTCAGAATGAGAACAGTATTAAATATAGTGGAAGCACTAATTGTATCAGTTGTATTTAATTAATTAAATTAATTAAATCAATTTATGCTCATATTGAACACTTGTCTCTCCTTTCTCCTGAAAGAAACACCAACATTTATACACTTCTGTTCTATTTAATCTATCTTTGCAATGGGGTGTCAAGATGAAGACCACAGTACAATGCAGTAGGCATTCTGAAAAACTTTACCTGGCTTCAGTTATCTATGCCTTAATGTAATATATCCATAAAATATCCATTACTTAATATAAATTACTGCTTTATGCTGTGCATTAAATCTTGTCGTCCTTGGTATAATCCAAATATATTTGGACTATAACTCTCATCATTCACTGTCAGCAACCCCATTAGCTCAGACTGGGGAAGGCTGCTATATTTACTTATGTATGAATGCAACCTAGAAGCTTCCGTTACCGTGTTTCTTCAACAATACGCCTCCCCCAATAGGAAGACCCAGCATGTTTTCTAGGGATAAAATGAAATTAAGCCCCTCCCCCAAAATTTAGGCCTATTTTAAAACATGAGATATTGGGTGGGAGGGCAGGGGGGAACTTGCCTTTAACAGTGCCCCGCAGGCAGCCACGCCTCATCACCAGCCGCTCCTAACGGCCGATCATGGCTGAGCGAGGAGTGCTTCCTACCCCTGCCAAGTGCCTTTGCTGCAGACCCAGGTATGGTGCTGCTTGCAGGCCGGGTCAGCAGGCGAGTGACAGCGCCTGGATGTTGGTCTCAGAAGGGCACTTTAAATCGCGAGAACTTCGGCATCTGCTGCTGCTTCCTCTGCTGCTCTTGCTTTCCCTTTGCATTCCTCCACTGGCAGCATTTCAACTGCTTCTCGGGTGGGGGAGCTGCCTCCATAGCTTCCACAGTTCCCGCCGACGCTGGCGAGAGAACAGCGGCAGCACTGGCGGGAACCGTGGAAGCGTTTCAGCTGCTTCTTGGGTGGGGGAACCCCTTCAGTGGTTTCCACTGTTCCTGCCGGCGCAAGAACAGTGGCAGCGCTGGCGGGAACTGTGGAAGTGTTTCAGCTGTTTCTTGTGCGGGGGAGCCGCCTCTGTGGCTTCCACTGTTTCTGCCGGCGAGAGAACAGCAGCAGCGCCGTCGGGAACTGTAGAAGCCACAGAGGGGGCTTCCTCACCTGAGAAGCAGCTGAAACGCTTCCACGGTTCCCACCGGCACTGCCGCTGTTCTCTTGCCAGTGCCAGCGGGAACTCTGGAAGCTATGGAGGCAGCTCCCCCACCCGAGAAGCGGCTGAAATGCTGCCGGTGGAGGAATGCGAAGGGAAAGCAAGAGCGGCGGAGAAAGCAGCAGCGGACACTGAAGGTCTTGCAATTAAAAGTGCCCTGCCAAGGCTGACATCCACACCGCCGCCGTCCACCCGCTGACCCGGCCTGCAACCAACACCATACCTGGGTCTGCAGCAAAGGCGCTTGGCGGGAGTAGGGCCATGATCGGTCATTAGGAGCGGCTGGTGGCGAGGCATGGCTGCCTGCGGGGTACTCTAGGCATGGGTGCGGGGGGGGGAATTAATTCACCCCCGAAAAGACGGCCTAGCCGTTTTTTCAGGGCTCAAAAAAAAATAAGACCCGGCCTTATTATATGAGAAACATGGTAGAACACTGAAGGCGTGAATGAGACGAAATAGAAATAATATTGCAGAGAAGCAAAAACCTTATTTTGCACTGCTAAATTTTCGTACTGTTTAAATTTCCAGTTACTGGTGAATGTTAGTTTTGTGTGTTTCTAACAAATCCTCATTTCAGAGCTGTAGTGTGTGTGATCATGAATGTTGCTATTACAGCATATATTTTACAGGAAATCTATCCAGAGAGTAAGATTTTCTAAGGAGGAAGCTCTTGCCTTCAACATAGCGTGTTTTTTAATAGATACATTATTTTTGGTAACAGGATGTTGCATGGCTTTTTAACCAGCATGTTAACCCATGGCAGAAGTTTAGGGCAATGGGTACTGCATTGCCACAGTCTTGGTTAAATCATCAGAAAATGACGTTGATAAGGTCCTGAGAAAATTCTGAAAAGCAGTAACAATATCAACCTCATAAATCCCCTGGACTCTGTATTCTTAATCATGCTAAAGTTTATTATGAAGGAAATCACTCCATTATGGGAAATGACTAGCCTTCATGAACTCATTCACCTGCACAAAATGTTAATCATGGGGATTTTTCCCAAACATCCTACACAGGTTGCCTACTTTTCTACCCCATTGGGAGGGTTATCACACAACTGCAAATTCACGACAGCTGCTTCCTCATTATGGATGAGGGGTCTAGAAACTAGGATGGGATGGAGAGCCTCCATTAGTCATGGCTTTGAAACATTATTCTGTCAAACGGAGAAATTCCAGCTTTTTTGTAGAAAAGAAAAGTGTGTCAAGTCGAACACTCCTCTCTTATCTCTTGATGTCAAGCATTTTCCTGGAATCCTTGGTGAAGCAGAAAGGGTGGTGGGAACTTCTCCCCTATTTGTGCATCACATTCTCTGTTTTGAATTCCTGGTTTCTTTCTTTCTTCTCCCTCCCTCAGCCCAGCTACCTCTTCATCTTGCCTCATCTCCTTTTTTCCTTCTTTTCCCCCAGCGTTATTTTTCCCCAATTTCTTCACCCTCACCTCATCTCCTGATTTCTTTGGTACTTCTAATGGAAGGAGAGAGGGGAACGCATGAGGATATATCTCTGAGAGAGAATGGTTTATATGGGTGTATCCAAATAGCAAATCCATTTTACAAATCTGGTATCTTATTGGCAAATTCTTTATTCAAGTACAGGTAGTTCTCGACTTGTGACTGTGATGAAGCCTGTCATAAATCATGATGGTTATAAAGTAAACATTGTGAGACCAGACATTAAGTGAATCATCATGAGCATTAACTGATTTTATGGTCATTAAGCAAATTGTTCACTGTGGGCCATTTTTGCTAAAAAAAATGGAAGTAAATGCCACTTTGTTAAAAAAACGTCATAAATTGTGGTCCCATGATTTTTGAATAGATGGAATATCCTAGTGTTCTAATTAGGATCATAAAAAAATCTGTTAATTGAAGTAAACCAAAATGTAAGAAAGTCCAAAAGCCATGCTGGTAGTTGGCTATGTGACTTTTGGTCCAACACATTTGTACTCACAATGTAATTTATGTATTGTGTAATGCAATAATGTTTGTATTATGTTACATACAATTGTGAGCCAGTTTCCTGTAGTGGTCAAAGGCACTGGACTAGAAACTGGGAAATGGTGATCCTAGACCCGTCTTAAGCATGAAGTCATCTGAGTGACCTTGGCCTAACCACTCCCTCTCAATCTTAGGAAGGAGGTAAAGCACTTCTGAAAATATTGCCAAGTAAACTGCATTTACTTATTACTTCTATTTAGACTCAATGGAATATTATGGGAGCTAAAGTGGTATAGCACTATTGTTTGTCTGCAACTGTCCAGCATTAAATTTAGTAACTGCCCATTACATCTGCTGTCACCCAGGTGTATATCCAAGAACAGGTAGCATGGCAATGGGACGTGTTTTGTTTCTCGTAATAACAAATTGCTGCTTCAGCCCAACCACATGAAGGAACTATGCTAAAAAAAAAACCCACATATCATGCAAAAAACGGAATCTAGAATAAGACATGACTTGGAAGACAACAAAGAAGATGGCGTAGATGTCAAGATTTAAATATAGAACATAGAATAATAAAGTTGAAAGGGATTTTGGACGTCTTCTAGTCATTCCCCAAGAGACCCTATATCATTTCAGACAAATTGTTGTCCAGCAGTGTAGTATTAAGTAGTATTCACTCTGAAACTGCCTGAGAACATGGCTCTAGCACTCTTATGCAAGTTCATACATATGTAAATCAGCTTATATATAAAGCTGCCCCATATCAGCTTCTCACCAATAGGTGAAAAATAACAGTTCCCTTATCGAGGTGCAGACTCCTATGGATTTTTTTGCCTGCATCCTCCTATAGAGTGTGAAAAATGCAGGGCTGAAGGTTCAGATAGCATTGAAGGCACACCACTGCTTTGTAAAAGTGGCAAAGCAGTTTCCTATGCTTTGAGAATGCATTTGGTATACCAACTCTCTCCAACTCTTTTGGGGTGAAGAGAATGGGGATAGACATCACCCATGAACTGGAGATGAGAGGATACATCTGCATCAGCCTGAAAGTTAGCTGACCTTACCTGCTACAAGTCATCTGACCTGGACCACTAGTCAGGTGGATCATCCACCATACCATCCATCATGGTATGGTGGATGAAACATGTACAGTTTTATAGACCTTAACAACTGTCAAAAGCAATAGCACTTAAATTTATATACTGCTCCATGGTGCTCTACAGCACTCTCTGAGCAGTTGCAGAGACAGCATACTGCCCCCAACAATCTGGGTCCTCATTTTACTGACCTCGGAAGGATGGAAGTGTGAGTCAACCTTGAGCTAGTCAGAATCAAATAGAATCAAACTGGCAGTGGGCAGAGTTAGCCTCAGAAGGATAACTCAGAAGTTAGCTGAGTCAACCTTGAGCTAATCAGAATCAAACTTTTAGCAGTGGGCAGAGTTAGACTGCGATATTGTGTTCTAACTGTCGCGCCACCACAGCTTGTGCTGTAAGCTTAAGAGAGAAAACAGTACTTCTACATTAGTACAGCTAAGGAAGTTTTAGGGGGAATCTTCTTCTCTGGTTGAAAGAAGTGTCATGGGAACAAACCATAAAAAAGGTATACCAGGCAGCTTTGTACCATGGGTGGCAGGATGACAGATCTGTGCTGCAAAATTCAGAGTAAGTTTGAGAACAGGAAAGCATTATGCAGCCCAGATATAGTAGCCTTAATGATTAGCTACCAGTGAAGAGAGTCCATAAAGCACAATTAAAGGTAGGTTTTTTTTTTGTTTTTTGTTTTGGGGGGGGGTTGTCTTTTAGGAAGGCCCTTAATACAGAAATCTGAAGGTTACAGATTCCTCACCTCCACATGGAAGTTAGTATTAAGGAAGGACTATTACCATAAACAAATAAGATGACTGTTTCATTTCCTTTCTCTTAAAACAGCAGACAAAACCACTCCTTCCCAAAATTGTCTTCCCACAGTCAAAAGAATCTAATGCAACAAGTCCTTGGGGGCAACACATCTGGTGTAGTTAAATATGATGCTTTAGTGTTGACATAGCTGTGATCCCTGAAAGAATCAAACATTCTACTCTTTTCATCACAGTCTTTATTCAATTGTTGTGCCTAAGCAATAATCAAGGCAGAGTTCAAAATAAATATATTAGCATCTCTTCGGCAACATACGGTATATTCAGCATGTAGGAATCTAGCTGGAAGAAACTCAGAGTTCTGGTACTTCTTTGCAAATATCTTTGCTAAACACAACTGTGCTTCAGATCTCTGGAGTAGTGTTCTAGTATGCCCTGAAACAGTCAAATGTTGAATATTTTTTCCAAAAATAAGTCCATTCTACAATTTATACAATACAACTATTGCAATGGGTGCACTCTGACCAAACAATTATAATTTACTTAATTCACTTAATAAGCTTTCTTGGAAATTCATTTTTCTTAATCTGATATTGCAGTAAATAATTTAGCAGGTTGTCGTTAGGAAGGCAGAAATGCTATTATTTCTTGATCATAGTAAAGATATGCCTTGTTTGGCACAGGATTAATTCTTCAAACATTATACAGTGACAATTGTTCTTTTGTTCTCATATCAGATGAAAGAAGCTTGTGCATGTTAATAGCTTGTTAGAAAAACAATGCTCAGTAATGTATAAAATTTCAGTAATTTAAGAATTCTGTCATAAATAATTAGGACCGCAAAAATCCAGATCATCAGTAGAAGAGATAAAAAAGACCCAGATTTTGGGGTAAGGGTGAATCATAGTTATCTGAGATCTCTTAACTATAGAAATGTTACACAATACTAGGTTTTTGTTTACTGCAAAATCCAGCAAACACTGTACAGAAAACTTTGCCATTTTCTGATGATCATCCAGATTTTGTATTTTTATACATAATAACCCTACATTTTAACTATGACCAAAAATGCTTTTGCACTAGTAAATACAAGCATGCCAATTGTGTCTATTCTTTGAAATGATATACAAGTAATCCTCAACTTATAACCTATCATTACTGACCGTTCGAAGTTACCATAAAAAAGTAACTTATGACCATTTTTCATACTTACGACCACTGCAGCATCCCCATGGTCATATGGTCAAATTCAAACTCTTGGCAAACTAGCTCATTTATGAAGGTTGCAGTGTCCAGAGGTCAAGTGATCATCTGTTGTGACTTTCTGACAAGCGAAGTCAATAGGGAAGCCAGGCTCACTTAACAACTGGGATACTACAGAATCTAGTGTTACCCCTGGTCTTTTCCCACTGCCATCTAAAGCTCTATAAATCTTGGAGATAACATTTCCAAAAGCCTAAGGTGCAGCAAGTTTCAACTCCTCTAAGAGAGAATTCTTCAGATCCATCTTTCTCCTTTGAAGGAAGTCATCCTCTAATCTGAAACTACTACCCTTAACACAGCCCTCTTTTAAGGAGTATAGGCCACAGAGAATGTAAACATAATTAACGGCTGGGAAAGGCATGCCTATCTGAAAAGAAAAATATCCTTAAGAATATTGGTTTCCTCAAAAGTAAATATTTTCTTGTCAGTATGCAGTAATTTTGGCAGATGACCCATAATTAAGCCTTGGTAGTTTGAAGAATTCAGGAATGAGCCTTTAATTTCAGACTAGTAGAACTATCCGATTTCTCTGCCTTATCCAGTCATTTTCCTCATCAGGTGCTACAAAAATCTGTACCATCATTGAAAGGCAGCAGAGTTGGGGTTTTCTCTAATGTTTTGCTTCTATTTTGTGATTATCTTGGATTAAGCAGCTTTAGACCTGGTAGCCTAGCTTTGCCATTCCAAATTTTGGACTTTTCTACTTATCAGACATAGTTCTGCTCCAATTAAGACATTTCTTTTATATATAGCTTCTAGATTTCTAGCATCTGCCACCTGGCGTGGTTTCCTCACACAGAGGCACTCCACAAAACACACCAATATGGAAATATATTGCAGTTCTTTTGAATTGGCTTGTTTGATTTTAGGCTAACAGGGTGTAGTCTGGGGGTGAAATTCAACCACCTCTGCCCACAGGCGATTTGAATCGGTAAAAAATTACCCCTGGTTGCTATTACTATTATATCAAATATATCAAGCCAAGCCCACAGCCACACCCACAGAGCCAGTAGGGAAAATTTTTGAATTTCATCCCTAGTGTAGTCTTTCTGCAAGAAGCAGAGAAAGCTCAGCACACAGACTCCTTAAAGTTGCTAACAGGATCAGTTCCAGGAAGAAACCCTATACTAGCGAGGGAGAAGTTGGGGGTGGGGGAGCAGCATAGATTCGGTATTTCCTTCTGCTTTTGTAAACGTATCTGCTTTCAACTTCATTTTACTTGTATGGCATTGTCCTTTATATCAGGGGTCTCTGAGCTTGGCAACTTTAAGACTTGTGGATTTCAACTCCCAGCTTCGCTGCCTGAGGAACTCTGGGAGTTGAAGTCCACAAGTTTTAAAGTCGCCAAGATTGGAGACCCCTGCTTTATATTATGTACACTTCCCTGAGAACTTTATTTATAGGGCCAGTCCTATTGAATGAAAAGAAGAAGAAGAAAAAGACTGTCTCCATGTGTTTATACATGCAGTTAGGAAAAGTCAGCTGCCAGTTTTTGACTCATTAAAGTTGAACTGTTTATTCTTCCAAACAACATAAAGAAGAAAAGAAAAGAAACAGGAAAGAGGGCAGATGAATGGTGGTCTTCTCAGCTTCCTTTATTTTCTTTGAATTGCATTCTTCCACTGGTGAGGTCTTTTGGAGTTTTTTGTCAAAAGAAAAAAAATAATGATGCAAGGGAAACAAAGGAAGGGATTGGGGGTGAAGAGGTGAAGTGGATACTGATTCATCTCCAGTTGCATAATATCAAAACTTTCTTCCCCCCTCGCCCCCACCCTTTTAAATAAACTCTAAATGCAGATCGTATTTTAAGAAGTAAAACTTGCAAGTGCTGAATAATCAATAGGATATTCTGTAGCTCATTTATTCACAGCAAGACAGAAAGCTTGAATTGAACATGCAGTCGTACACTCAATGATTAGTGTGTCGGTCTTTAAATAGTTACCCACTAATGATGTGCATGTACAGCAAAGTGAAAGCCTATAGAATCTAGGCAGGAATGGACTACTGTGTAAAAATCCCGGTCTTTGTACAATGCTAATAAAGATCCTCCGCCAGAAATTAGTCTTTCTTTCCAACAAAGGGGGAAATTTCAGGGAGGTCTATTTTTCAGCATGGGCTGAAAAATTAACCCTTTGTTTTTTTTAACTAGGGCTTGGATCTTAACGTGTTTGGAAATGGCCAGGTTGTACAGGTAAAACTTGCAAGTGCTGAACTTACGACCAAAACTGAGCCCAAAACTCACGTTGTGAAGTGAAAGATTTGTTAAGTGAATTTTGCCCCATTTTACAAACTTGCTTGCCACAGTTGTTAAGTGAATCACTGCACTTGGTAAGTTGGTAGCACGGTTGTTAAAGTGAGTCTGGCTTCCACATTGACTTTGCTTGTCGGGAGGTGGCAAAAGGGGAATCACTTAACTCCTGGGACACTGAAACGGTCATAAGTATGAATCAATTGATAAGCATCTGAATTTTGATCACATGGTTGTGGGGATGCTACAAAAGTAGCAACCGTGAAAAACGGTCATAAATCACTTTTTTCAGTGCCATTGTAACTTTGAACGGTCATTAAAAGAACTGTTGTAAGCTGAGGACTACCTGTATTATATTCGTTTGTTCCTCAAATTCCTATATCCCCTATAACATCTGAGTACCTCTGGGTGATTTACAGATAACAGTAAAATGATATAAAAGCTAAAGTTAAAAATAACAACGTTAAAATAAACAATTGCAAAGTTAAAAGGCAGAGGAAGTGCCTTCAGTCCATCAACCACCCCAAGGGTTGCAGAGCACTCTTGGATCTCCCAGGCCAGTTGGCAGAGCAAGGTCTTAATGCTCTTCCAGAAGGCCAGGAGTGGAGGTTTACCCTTCCTCCAGGGACAATTTCACACGGCGAGGGGCAATAGCAGAGAAGGCCCTCTTTTCTAGACCCTGCCAGTTGAAATTCTTAACCAACTGGATCCATAACATTCCCTCTCTGCCTGCCATTTCCATTGCTGTTAAACAATGCTTAAAACCTCTTTTTGCATGGTAGTGTGTTTTGCTACAGTTATTTACAAATGAACAAGGCAGTTGACCTCAGTGGGAACACAACTTGCACGAAAAAGAGATGGGTTTTGATCAGAGTCACAGACATCTTGAGTTTTTTGATCTACTCCCAACATACACTAATGCCCTTGCTTCCAATCATTCTGACTAATTGGAATTCAAAATTTCTATTCTAAAATTTTATCATGACAGTAATGGTGTGTGTAACACAATTCTAGTATCAAATTCCTGTTGGTAGTTTATATATATAAAGAGTATTCATTTGGAGTCATCTAACCAAACCTGCCCTTTTGCAATCACTTTATCATGCAATTTCAACCAATTATTACATTTTACTCTTGTGATTATCTTTCTACTGGTTCCAAACCAACTGTGGGAGCTGCCTTTCTCCCTTCTCTTTATTTAAGATCACTTTTAATTACAGTTTGCCTGTAAGACCTGTAGGAGTCCTGAGTGAAGATAACCTCAAGAATAAAATGTAATAATCAAGTTGAAATTACATGACAAACTGATTGAAAAGGACTGCTAATTAACTTCTTTCCTGGGAGAAGTAATAAATATTTTTCTCCAGATAACTTTGAAATGCCAGATCCACTTTCTGGATATCTATTTATCAAAAAATATTAAATGTAACGTTTTTCTGGTTGGGTATGCATTTTCTTTAAGTACAAGTAACTAACATGAGTCAGTATAAACTACAATTCATAATCGCATGCATCACGAACTCTTCCCCCTTAATTCACATGGCCATAATCTCTGAAGGGCTGGCTTATTATTATTATTATTATTATTTCTATCTCTAGGGGTATTAACATAGGTTCTTGAGAAGGTCCAGTTTTATTTGGGAGCAGTCCATTATTTCATAGGATCATGGACAGGAAAGAAAAGGTAAAAGAAGCCAGAGTTAAAAGCAGAGTGAGTACAGGATGAGAAAGCACAAGTCCTGTAAGAGAGAAAAAACTAGAAAATATAGTAATTTCCCAAAAGAATGGATGGAAAGCAGGGTTAAGGAAAATAGATGTGGAAGATGCTTGAAAGAGAATTACAGAGAGCTGTGGAAATGTGTGGAACCACAGGAGTGTTTTGAAAACAGATGCATGAGGAAATAAGTTATACACTGCCGAGAATAACAAAAATGAGAATGAGAGTAAGATATCATATAATGAATAAAGAGGAGAAAAGAGAGTGAAAAATAGTAGCCAAGAAGGAAGCGTGAGGTTTGAAACTCCTAAATTGAATATTTTCCCTTCTATTCTTGCTCCTATGAGCCTTAGAATTTGGGCTATTAAGGTTTCTAGGATAGCCCAACAATTTATAGTTAGTCATTTTTGGTAGCTGCTGTTCTATTGTGGGTTTCTTAGTAATGCTTTTGGAAGTGATTTATCACTGCCTCTTTGAGAGAGAATGACTGGGCCAAATTCACCCAGCCAGATTTTCATGCCTAAAGCAGGACTAGAACTCACAGTCTCTTGGTTTCTAGGCCAACACTTTAACCTCTACACTCAGTTGGCTCTTGATTTCTAGGATGGCCTAGCAATTGGCCCAATAGAAGTTGCATCTAATATTGCATCTAATAAAGCAGTCGTCTTTGGGAAGACCAGCTGCCCTCTCTGTCAGTGTGTTCCATATCTTCTGGAAGAGTTTAATTTCAGGATTTTAAGAATACATTGATCTTATAAACTAAAGGGATATGGATGGCATTCAAGAATATCTGTTGCAATTACAAGCACTTGAACGGTTTCTCTGATTTTAATTGGAAAAACTGGTGGTTTACAGATCTGGTAAACAAGTGGAAAATTCCTTCTTAGATTAAAAACAATTGGGGCATTATGGGGCGTGCATAAGCGCACCAATGTGCCTACCGTCCCTGTCCTATTGTTTCTTTTATATTTTATTTTTCTTATATGTATCCATGTATTCATAACTATGTTTTTACTTATATCTATTATCTTGTAAGCAATTGACAAATAAATAAAAATAAATAAAAATAATAAAAATAAGCTGGGACTATCTTCATATTGCGTCCACAGGACTTTGAATTAAGATTAGCTGGCTACCTCCTCTTCCTTTCATCTATTGTATATTTCTGAAAGGGGGTAATAAAAGTAATGGACACTTCTAGTCACTGTCTGGTTTCTAGGATACAACATTAGCCTCCTCTGATATTATTTCTCTGCTAATGAACTGCTAATGTTCAGAATGGATCATCTGTTTTTAAAGAACGTAGTTAAAGAAAGCAATAACTAATTAAGATGTAAGAAAATGCATCTTGATGGAAATAAAAAAAAATGTTTGCATATGCTTTAAGAGGGTTAAACAAAGAATCCCCAATGCAGTAAACAGAAATAAAAACAAACATTTTAGACTAAATTTTACTATTACTGTAGAAATCAGACAAATATGTTGGAGAATGAAACAAAAATCATAACAAATAGACTTCATAATCCAGCATCTGTTTCAAAATCCATTCCTGTCTGCATGAAACAGATTCAACACCTTCCAACAAGATGATAGTACAAAATAGGTGGCCACTTTCAGTTATGTATAGCTTGAAAAAAGTAAACATCCTCTTCTTAATAGCTTAGCCGGATCCATGGTATTATTTGATGCTTACTATTTGCTTCTGCTAGACAGCAGACTAATCTTAGTTACACAAAAGAGTTATTCTGTGTTGGTGGTTTATGGGAAGCCCCAGCTCTGTTAAGATCTGGGTGCATATTTTCCAAATTGTGGGCTGAATAGCTCATATGCTGACTTCTTTCCTTGCACTGTGGTCACTATAAAAAGCCTACGTGTGAACTTTCAATGTGGGTAATAAACATATTGTAGTCAACTAAATTAACCCATGCCCTGAGGTCCTGGCTAGGAATTGACAGCATAGGAGCCAAGCAAGGAATCCAGAAAATATGAAAACCACAAACCGTCAGCCTTAATAAAAATGAGTGGTTAGTGTAAGTCACAGAGAATTTATGGCTAGAATTCAAGGACAGATGGTGGACATGAGCAAGCACCTCACTAGTATTTAGCTGTCTTTAAGCAACTACAGTACATCCAGTACAATTTAAAATCATCAAAAAATCAGTGTTTTTTATTATTCTGCTCTCAACCATTAGAATAGCTGAATAGAGTACTTTGTGCTAGCTCCAATCCCATGTTAATCATCCATTTCTTTATTCATAAGGCACTGTTGTGTCTTAAAACTCCAGGACTTTAAACAGACTTAGAGGATGTGATTAATACCTAAATTGTAGTCCATCTTTGTCCAGGAATTAAAGATAGCTTTCATCTGGTCTCCCTTCATTTTGTCCTCACATCCATATTCCTGTGAGGTGGATTAGGTCAAGAGAGAGTAACTGTTCCAAAGCTTTCATGCCACAGGGTGGACTTGAACTGGGTCTCCCAAGTGCAACTACAGGTACTCCATGACTTACAACCAGTCATTAGTGACTGTTCAAAGTTATGACAGCTCCCGCCCAAGTAACAACCTGATTTCAAAGTTCCTACAGCTGCGATTAACCATTCTGGCTCCTAGAAGATATTTCAAATATCCTATTATGTTTTTGTCAAAGCAAACAATTTGGCTGTAGATCAGTTTTTAAAGTATCTCATATGTTCCTTTGCATGTTCCTAGACTTAAGGGATGGAATAGCATATGTGTACCAGACATTTGAATCCCTGTGATTGGCATATTGTGAAAAAATGTCTTTTGGAGACCTAGGAGGACAGTTATCAATGAATTGAGATAGATCACTGGGGAGGGGAGGTTGTATATTCAACTTCTTGCTACCTTATTAACTTTTCACATGGAAAGTGGTGTTATCATGAGACCTATAATAAGGTAATATTGAAAGCATGCTTGGCCATAGATATATTCACAGTAGAATTATATTACCTTCTCATCTTCTCAAGGATTGTTAGGCTGAGGAAGAAGCTGGGTCCTCATCTAGAATATTCTTAATCCAAACTGAATAGCATGGTTTATATAATTTAAACCTCTGGATATAGATTATATAACTGACTTCAATGCAACCACCTTTCTTTTCTAAATTTAGATCAGTAACAGTCTTCACCCACTAGAAATACTCTAGAGCCTTTTTCAGAATGAGCATTCTAATTATGACTCTGAGCTGCCTTCTTCATTATATGATATTTAATTCCCCCAGGCTCAGTTATACTGTTATCAGTGCTCAATATCTAGCCCACTTAAAATACTTTAGCCCTATATTTACACTAACAACATCACTATTTAGACAAACACAAGCCTTATTAGGATGAAAATATATTTCCTTTTTAAGAATCCGAAGGAAGTTTGAAAGGATAGTCTGGGCGTGGATCTAAGTAAAAACCTCTGGCTACATACTTCACCAGTCACCAGAAAAATTACATAATCATTTGATGGAATGAGTAGGCAGACAAACTTCTAAATGATTCCTGATGTTTGAATATCAGAAGAGCTCATTGCGAATAATTTTCTCACAGATTTAGGAAAGTGGCTGGGGGAAAAAAAATGGGGATATTTTTGAATGAAATGTATTCTCCTCTAAATACTGAAATGAAAAGTACATTAACACCCATCCCACTTTCTGAAACAGTAATGAATTTCAACTGTGCAGTATTTATTTACTTAATTTTATCTCATCTTTATTATTTTTTATAAATAACTCAAGGTGGCAAACATACTAATGCTCCTCCCTCCTCTCATTTTTCCCACAACAACCTTGTGAGGTAGATTGAGTTGACTGGCTCAAAGTCACACAGCTGGTTTTCATGCCTAAAGTGGGAATAGAACTCAACGTCTTCTGGTTTCTATCTTGATGTTTTAACCACTAAGCCAAGTTATAAGGATTGACTCTTTTTTTAGATTTCAAGCATTGAGATTTAAAGTATTCTGTAATCTATTAGCTTATTTACAAATATCTATACTGATAGCAGGCAAAAGCAGAGTCAGAACATTCTAGTCAAGTAGCCAAATCCACTCTTTCATACCTAATAGCCACATGGTGACTACCAGGAAATGTTTTGAATTTATAATTCTGTAAGTCTCATCTGAAAATTACAGATTTCTCCTATTCCCTTCTCAAACAGCTAACCCATTCTGTTTTTACTGTGTAGGCCCAATTTTGTCCCATTCAGAACTGAAGAAAGATAGTTTCCATACACATATAATAGAAATAGCTATTCCAATTCCTTTGAGTCTAAAGTTCTGCCAAAATGCTGTTTAAGAACAATACAAAACATGAATGTAGTCCAGAAATAAAGCAGAAACATGATATTTAATAAAAAATCAGACTTCACCATACCAGACTTCAGTCCATAATTATGATGTTCACTTCAAGGTGGCCATCATAATTATGGACTGAATAACTACAGAATGATTTTTCTTCCTATATACTTATCTAGACCAAACAATCTCTGGAAGTTAAAGAAACTCTGATAAACAGCACAATACATTGCTAAAAAGAAACAGCTCTTGGAAGATGGAGTCCAGGCTATTTAATTCCAGAGATATGTTAATTTGGAGACCACCTACATGTCTTTCTAAGATACTCTATATTCCCTGGTCTTTTCATTTACCTTAACTTTGAATGGCTTATCCTTTCTGTTACATATGACCAAATATGGCCAAAGAGTGGAGTCGGCTAACAGACTCCTCTCATTGGCCCAGCCACCGGCGGGAAAAATAAAGTCCCATCAGTGGCTGAAGCTTTAGACAGCACCGGCTACAAAAGCCGGCACCTGCTATGATTGAGTGGCTTTTTGGATTTAACTACAATAAAGATATCTTACCAGTACCTGCTGTGTCCTGCCTCTCATTCACACGTGGACCCATCTAACACTGACAATGAAGGTGGGATCCTGAATTGCAGAGAGAACAAAGGACACCTCGTGGGTTTGGATGCCATTTACCGGCCAGCGCAATGATCGCGACCCATCGACTGACATGATACAATGCAACCAGCCTAGCACACCGTCCGATGGCAATCCCTTACGATCCAGCGAAGGAAAAATGGTCCTCCTATATGGGCCATTTTAACCTGCATTTGGAAGTCAACGGACTCCAAGCGGCTCCCGATGCACAGAAAAAAAGCAATTTTTCTAACTTACTGCGATATTGAGATCTACGAAATGGCAGATGCTCTGGTAGCAGATGACCTACAAACTGTGTCCTGGGACGAACTACAATGGGCCCTCAAGGGACACTGCGGCCCCTCTCCCTTCTACCTGGCTAGCCAATACGATTTCTACACACAGAGCCAAAGAGAGGGGGACATGGTCAACACATTTGTGGCAGACTTGCGGAGAATCATGAAAAACTGCAGATTCCCCAACACCAAGGATCAGGGACCAGATCATCCTGGGGACAAAGGATCCTGCACTACAAAAGAAACTCCTGGCCTGCAAGGATGTCAGCTTCAAAGAGGCCGTTGATGATGCACGAGCTGCGGAGTCGTCCGACAATTCGGCAGCACGGATCAGAGGAACGGGGAAGGTCCATGCGACCGTGACCGATTGCCACCCCAAACCAAGCGAATCCGCATCCGAGGTAAGCGACAATGATGACGGGGACAAACAAAGCCAGTAAGCCAGACAGGAAACCTGGAAGCAGAGAGTTCAGGGGTTGCGGCAGAAACCACCATTCGGCATGCCGATTCAAGGACACTGTTTGCCAGAGATGTGAGCGCAGAGGCCACATCGCGGAGGTATGCTGGGCCGTCCAACCGACCAACCCACATGGAGTACAGAATGTCCGAGGAGAACTACCACTCACCATAGTAAACCCGAACAGGCCAAGTGTACTAGGAAGGGAATGGTTCCAGCCACTCCAAATAAATATCATCGGCATTCACGCAACAAAGACCATCACTCCCATCCCGACAGCAGACATTGCGGGACTGGAGCGGGAATTCAGTGACGTTTTCAACGATAAACTGGGCAAGTACAAGGGGACCCCCATATCATTCAACCTAGACCCCAACATTGCCCCAGTCTGCCTTAAACTGTGGCGATCCACCTTAAACCGTTCATTCTCCTGCCCAAAGTCGAAGAGCAGCTAGATAAGTTAATAGCCCAAGGGGTCCTAGAACCAGTGGACCATGTGATCCCAGTCAAACCAGATGGGTACATAAGAATCTTTATTGACTACAAAACAACACTGAACAAGGCCCTCCAGCAGAGCGCATACCCTGTGCCCGTAGTACAACACCTCCTGCACTCCCTGGGCCAAGGGACAATATTCGTCAAATTAGACTTGTCCCAGGCCTATCAGCAACTGCCCGTCTATGAGGCAACTGCTGAGGCGCAAACCATCATAACACACCGGGGTGCGTTCAAGTGTAAGCGGCTCCAGTTCAGAGTAAGCATAGCCCTTGGCCTGTTCCAAAGTATCATGGAAAGGCTGCTGCACAACATCCCAGGGGTCATACCCTACTTCGATGATGTAATCGTCTCGGCCAGCAGCAGGGAAGAACTTATGAAGCAGCTATGGGCAGTCCTGGGGAGATTCCAAGAGGCGGGCTTGAAATTAAAGAGGAATAAATGCTACATAGTCCCACAAGTGGAACTTTTGGGGTTCCTAATTGATGCCGCAGGCATCTGACCCACAAATGGGAAGCTGAAGGCAATACGGGAAGTCCACACACCACAAAACAAAACTGCAAGCATTTTTAGGGTTGCTTAACTTTTACAATGTCTTTCTGCTACAGAAAGCAACCATTGCAGAACCGCTCCACAGGCTGCTCGATAAGACAACTAGTTGGACCTGGGGACAACGCGAAGCTGAGGCGTTCAAGAAAATAAAAAACATTTTAACATCTAACAGCATCTCATCCAATACAGTGAGACACTGCCACTGCCACTAACATGCGATGCCTTCCTCTACGGCATTGAGCGGTTCTCAGCCACAAACTGTCCAATGGTACTGAAGCCCCCATTGCATACTTTTTGAAGACACTGTCAAAAGCTCAAATTACAGCCAGACTGACAAGGAAGCGCTTGCCGCAGTTGCTGGGGTCAAGCGCTTCCACGAATACCTGTACGGAAGGCGATTCAACCTCATCACTGACCACAAACCCTTACTGGGCATCCTCGCCAGTGACAAACCCACATCGAACATCCTGTCCCCCAGGATGTTAAGATGGCCAGTGTTCCTGGCCACATACAGTTACCGCATAATCCACAGACACCACTGTCTGGGAGCCGCTGTCCCCTCCCAGACCCAGCCAAAGATCCAGCGCCATCCACTACAGTGCTGCTTGTATAGGAGGTGATGCCCGGACTGATGACATCGTCAGAAATCACAAGACTCGCAGCCCACGACAAAATCATAGCGCGGATTTCAAACTGGGTGTGAAGGGGATGGCTGGAAGCAGTCAAAGGGGAAGAATACCAACCATATAAAAATAGGCGGACCGAAATGTCAGTGCTCAAAGAAAGTATACTGTTGGGGGACAGAATAGTCACCCCCCCTCTAGGGAATAAAATACTGACAATACTACACGAGGGCCACCCAGGGATAGTCCAAATGAAAGCACTCGCCAGAAGCTACGTGTGGTGGCCAGGACTGGACAAAGAGATAGAAACCTGGGTCACCACCTGCACCCCTGCCAAGAAACTAGACCAGCACCCCTGGCAGCGAGCCCCAGAAAGTGGGAGACACCCACAGCCCCGTGGGCCTGGGTACACGTCAACTTGGTCAGGCCTTGCCAGGGGCAAACCTTCCTCATAGTCGTCGACGCATACTCCAAGTGGCTAGAGGTAATTTTAATGAAATCAACAACATCAGAAGCAACTATAAGAGCACTCCGATTACTATTTGCTACCCACAGATTGCCAAATGTCCTCGACTCGGACAACAGGCCACAGTTTACTTTGCAGCCGTTCAAAGCATTCTTGGCTAGATTAGGAGTCAGATACCCACTGTCAGCACCTGCTCATCTGGCGATGAACAGGCAAGTGAAGAGAATGGTCCGTATGACCAAAGAAATGCTCCAGCGGATGGGCCGAGGGGACTGGCAGGAAAGAATAGACAGAAAGCTCCTAGCTCAACATGTCACACCCCACACAAAACACACAATAGCCCCACAGAACTGTTAATGGGCCAGAGACTATAATCTACACTTGACCGAATACACCCCAATTATAGCACAGAGACACCCACAGACTCCACGGGGAAGTGCAGACAATTGGCAATAGGGAGCCCAGTTTATGCCCACAGCTACACAGGGGGACCCACATGGGTACCCACCAGGGTGACCGGAATTATGGGGCCCCGGTCCTACAGGGTGGAGACAGAAGAAGGGAAACTATGGGAGCAGCACATTGATCAAATACGAGGCCAGGTCTCGAACTCAGACAACCAGCCAGACACCTGACACGCACCGACAGAACAGTCCTTGACACCCCCTGCACAACAACAACGAAGACACTTATTTTGCAAAGAGGAGGTTCTGCGGTGTCCTTCTGAGGCCTCAGGCTCAACAGTCCTTGCCACGCCACAAGTGGGTTTCGAGACTGTTCACAAGCAGGGACTGGAGCAGCGGTGGACCCGTCCACTCAGGCCGCCGCCCTGGGAACAAGTGAGGTGCGCAGGTCCAGTCACGCCCTTCGAAGCCCCGCCTACCTACACGACTACATATGGTAGGCGAGCGCTGATTGGATGAACACTAACTAAGAGGGGAGGGGTGTTACATATGACCTAATATGGCCAAAGAGTGGAGTCAGCTAACAGACTCCTCTCATTGGCCCAGCCACTGGTGAGAAAAATAAAGTCCCGTCAGTGGCTGAAGCTTTGGACTTTGCTGCAATTGAGTAGCTTTTTGGATTTAACTACAATAAAGACATCTTACCAGTTCCTGCCGTGTCCTGCCTCTCGTTCATGTGTGGACCCATTTAACACTTTCTGTTATCATTTATCTGCACTAGTATGTTTCATTTTTTAAAAAAATGTTATTTCTGCTGTTAACTGTTTTAGACATTTCTTATGGAAAAATCTAAATATACAGTATATAGTCAAATTAATAAATGAAGGAAATTCTTTTCCTTCAAGAAAAGATTTGATTTCTACTGCGAGATCAGAAGTAGAATGCCTCCATAAGACAATAAAGATAAGAGACACAATCATCCATTCTGGTAATTACAATACATCAGCACATTACATGCCCATGTAATGTAAAGCAACTGGCAAAGCCCAAAGCATTTGCAATTCTGTTTTTTACAGAAACAAGGTAAAAGCATAAGCTAACTAACCCTATACTTGAGTTACTTGCTCTATGCGAGACAGTTAAGGCTGGTTTCTACTACCAGCAGAATCATACTAGTAAAAATTAATCCTTTTTCTGCTTTTTTTTAAAACTGTGTAAGCAGTCTCTCATACTCAGGACTGGTGCAGTTCATCAGCCACTCCCCCCCCCCCCCCCCCCCCCCCCCCCCCCACACACACACAAATAATTTCCCACAAAAGTAGAGTAGTAATGTGGGGAACTGTTCCCATATCTGTAGCTGCTGCTTGAAATGTTTGGTGGTTAAAGCTAAACTCTTAATGATAGATTGCACAACTGAGTAATTCAAACCCATCTGCAAAGTAAGCCTCCTCCACAGAGTTATTTAGAAATCAAAACAGGCATAGTACTGTAAACGAATATAAAGGCAAACAATACTCTGGGAAACAAGGCAGAAAACTCAAGGCTGTCAGAAAATAAATCATTGTGCCATCTGACTCATGAAAAAGACAAAAATGGATGCAAGGGGGATTACATAAGGGATTATTCCAGATGTGGGCTGCACATACTGTAACAATCGGTTCACCTAGTGCAGAACCAAAAATGTGAGCCTGTACACGCATGCACGCCCCCTTCACAGCTCCGGTGAGTAGAGTTCTCAACCAGTCCTTCAGTATTGAAGATTTGTCTTTAAATGAATCCAAACTCCAGCTCCTCTTTAGGACAATGATGGTTTATTCAATATAGCATCAAACAACAAATACTCTAATCAGGCAAGAATGGCTTAAAGACAGGCAAGGTTAGAGTTGGTTTGAGTTTGCTCCCTTTCCTTTTATCACCATTATCATGAGACACTCCCTACCACACCCAGGCCTATATGCAGTTTAATTCTGGCCACACCTAACCCATTATCTCTAAATACTATTAACCCTATAACATGTCTACATCCCTACCCTATTCCGACCTTGACTAACTGATCCCCACCTGGTGCTACTTTCACCATGTTTTAACCTAAGTCCTAATTACCACCTATATGTGCCCCAACCCCCTTTAACAATATGCACCACATCAATGAAGAGCCAGTTCCAGCAGCCCCACAGTTGTTGCAGAATCCATCCTGCAGCCCCGCAGTTGTTGCAGAATCCATCCTCAGCTCTGCTGAGTCATTCCAAAGCCATTGGCCAGCACACAAGCAGAAATACAGATCCAGCAGCAGCAGAGATAAGGTGACATGACCAAGTGACTCGCCCACATTGTTGCAGAATCCATCCTGCAGCCCCGCAGTTGTTGCAGAATCCATCCTCAGCTCTGCTGAGTCATTCCAAAGCCATCGGCCAGCACACAAGCAGAAATACAGATCCAGCAGCAGCAGAGATAAGGTGACATGACCAAGTGATTCACTGCAAGGCATATTTGGAGCCGACGGGCTCTGTGTGAACTCAGAGCCCGATGAGAGTGGGCAAGGTGGGGAGAGCGGCTGGGCTGCGTGGGCGGGGCGAGCGGCTGGGCTGCGTGGGCGGGGCGAGCGAGCAAATATGTGAGATATATAGGATGAGGTAGCACTGGGACAGGTGGATAGGCCCAGCTGGTGGTCATATTTACCGGTATGGGCAAGCAGCCCACCACTGGATTATTCAGGAATATACATTTAGCACATTAGTGAATGATACAGTCAGTTAAAGCATAAGTAGAATCAACCCTGTCGTCTTGGACTACATATATTCTCCAGGAAGCTTTCTGAAATCTATATACTGTACGTGATTTTTTTGTTTTCTTCTTCTTATTATTTTTTGGCTATAGAAAAGGAAGTACCGTAAGCAAGCCATAAAATATTTTGTTACTTCCTGCCACTTCACCTTAATGTAGCTTATTTCCTTTTAGGTTTGTAATGCCGATGGAATTCCACATGCAGCTCCTGAATTGAAAGAAGCCCAGACAGTCAAGTCCAAAGGAGAGCACCACTAATGTCTGAATCAGAAGGAAGCAGTGCTGTTGGGCAGCAGATCCAGTAGATTTCTTTATCCTGCTCAGCTTCTGACAACATTTATAGAACTGGGAGGGGAGAAAAATCATATTTCAGCCACAAGCAATTGAGCTTTGAACCTCTTAGGATTCTGAGAGCAAATATGACCCGAACAATGTGTTTTGAGTGTGAAGGACATGAGGACATTTATTCACCCAGCATATCATCCTATGCCAGTTTTGCTAAAACCGAAAGCCAGACATAATACATGTTTGAAACATTTTATTGCCATGACATAAACCTCCTGATACTATATTAGTCAGGCATTGTGTAATTATCCAATTACTAAGCAATTAAGTGTTAGAGGTTCATAGAGAACATAACTTGTCTTGTAACTTGAACAGCTGGTGATCTGCTAGCAGAAGAGAGGCAAAACAAAAATGGTTATCTGTAAAAATCGTGTTGGAGCGCCACAAAATCCCATGAGCTTGTCTGAATAATGGGACAAGGAGCAAGAGGGCTAAGAATGCAGACCCAAAATCAGAGAGGCTGCTATTGTTGTTTTTCAACAGAGGGACAAGGGTCTGGAAGCTGTCCATATATAACACCATATGTTGGCATGCTTTTATTAGAGGCCTTGCTGTCTGCTTCAAGGAAATATGCAGATTGCCTTTGTTCAACGCAGCTATGTGCCTGCCAAAATTGGAACCCAATGTCTCATCTGCTCAGGGTCACCTGATGTTGCTGTAGGTATGAGATGACATCTTGAATCTTTGGGGTCATTGTCTGATTTGTCTCTTCAGCTTTGGTCTCAGAGAATTCAGAGAAGACTACAGCACACATTCTGAACTGCCGAAGCACATGTTCTGAACTGACTGTATATTTCAGCGGTTCTGTCTATGAAATCCTACCCATCCAGTCTGGGTAGATGCTCATCCAATGGAAGGTAGATGACCCCCACTCTGTCAAGGACCTTGGAGTACATCTCTAATGATCTAGGTGCTAGAGTTCACTGTAACAACAAAGCCAAAAAACATAGTTCACTGTAACAACATAGCCATTAAGAGTTGTAAACCTAATCTTGCGTAGCTTTTTCTCCAGTAATACTGTACCACTAACTAGAGCATATAAAACATTTGCTAGACCAGTTCTTGAATACAGCTCATCTGTCTGGGATCTGCACTGCATACCAGACATTAACACCATTGAGAGAGTCCAGAGATATTTCATGAGAAGAGTCCTCCACCTCTCTACTCATAACAGAATACCTTATGCCACCAGACTTGAAATTTTAGGTTTAGACAACTTAGAACTACGCTGACTTTGGTCCAACCTAAGTGTAGTACACAAAATTATTCATTGCAATGTCCTACCCGTCAATGGCTACTTTAACTTCAACCACAACAATACATGAGCACATAATAGATACAAACCCAAGGTAAACCACACCAAACTCAACTGCAGGAAATATGACTTCAGCAATGGAGTGGTCAATGCCTGGAATGATCTACCTGACTGTGGTTTCTTCCGAAAACCTGAAAAACTTTAACCTTAGACTGTCTACTGTTGACCTCACCCCATTCCTAAGAGGTCTTCAAGGGGCTTGCATAAGCGCACAATGTGCCTACCATCCCTCTCCTAATGTTCCCTTTTATTCTTATCCATTTCATGTATTATAATCATGTTTATACTTATATCTGTTATCTAATACATGCTCAACAAATAAATAAATAAATAAATAAAAATAAATAAAGGTATTTGCCAGCACAACTCAGGAGATTGATTGGTGCCAACTGTTTACCTGCAGCCTCTATTTGTCTCCTAAACCTCATCTTTACCAGATCCCCAGATCCTGCAAGTAGGAGGTAGAATTCCTGAATAAAAAATGTCTTTTCCCATTGCAATGAGAGATAGCTTTTAATGCTGGGTAAATAAAACTGGAGACAGTTCCCGAGATCTTTAGAGCAAATATAACCTGAATGTGGAGGTTGGCAGCTGGGCTCTGACCTCCCGATCCATGTTTCATGAGTGAAGACACATTTTTTGAAATTAAAGAATTTAAATATATTCTCTGCTCTCACATAAAGCCATTAATATCAAAAGTATTAAGATTTCTCTGAAAACAACGGACTTTTTTAAGGTGGGTGGTGGCAAGGAGAATAATGGTTTCTTGCTCTGGCATATATTTCCAAGTATTTTAAATAGCTATACTAATATTTTTGAGATTTTATCAATTTATGCGTTTCCATGTAAAACATTCAGGACACCCACAAATAAGGAATGATTACAGGGACATTACACTCTTAAAACCATCATTGAATAAATATACATCGTATGGAATAACTAAAAGTAAATAAAAAGCATAGGACCCCAAAATGTAGAACATTTTGAATTCAAAATATTATTTTTAGCCGTTACGTCTTTTACTAAGAATTGGTAATGTTCCTTTTGATTTCATTAGATATTATGTCTAATAAAATTTACTATTGAACTGCTCTTAAGGTAATGTTGGACTGGAACGATACATTTAGATTTACATTAATTTCATAATGCTAATTGAACTTTGAAAAATTATAAAAAGCAAGCCAATTTGAGAACTGGCATGCAGTTAGATTATGCAAGAGAAGCCTACTAAATAGTTCAGTAAGTAGACTGAATTCACATCGTAAGATAATGAGTCACACCTTTGAGAGAGTCTTCTGTGAATGAATCGCCTATTAGATTTCTCTGCAATAATGGAGGGGAGTATCCTCAGAAGAGAAAATTCTCAGGACAACATGTTCTCTTAGTGTGTGTGTGTACCCAAGAGATGGCTTGGTTAGGATAAAATGTGAAGTCCTCCAGATGTGCATTTTTCCATCAATCAGCCTCTTCTGTGAACACAGAGTAGAGTCATACTTCAAGACGCTATTATCCAAGGCTTTGCTCAGAGCTATAAATAAATTAGTTGCTATTAAAAATATTTCTAACTGCTGTGAAAGGCTACCACTTTTCAAGATCATGCTTGACTCATGTACTGTAGCAATTTCTAGATTGACTATGGTAGATGGATGCTTTAATCTTGGGCCAACGTATTGGCAAGTGCAAGACACTGCTATTTGGATTCTTTTTTTCCTTAATTCCTTCGTTTCACTATTAAATAACATCAGAAGAGAAAGAATGGATGCAACATCACCAATTTTAACTCTTGATGTGGAAGCTTTGGATCTCAACCTGGAACCAACGCCCATCTTACTGGTGATGATATGCAGAGAGTCATATTGACGTAATTTTTGTTCTAGAACAGGGGTGTCAAACTCGCAGCGTCATGTCGTCATGTGGCGTATCACAACTTTTCCCCCTTCGCTAAAACGGGGTGGTCGTGGCCAGCACATGATGCATCTGGCTCATGAGCTGCGAATTTGACACCCCTGTTCTAGAAACTAAGAGTTCATACCGAATTCTACAGTTGGGTAACTGAATTAAACTGATAATTTCAAATCTAATAAGTTATTATTATGATTAAAGATCATTGTACTAACAATAAAATAAAATTAGTGATCACATTTGTGGTTTTTTTTTTTTTTTTTTTACTGCAACTATACAAATTTGGCTACGTAGATAGTAGCACAGTTGAGTTTCAAAGAAAAAGATGAGTGTAATTATGCTTCTGTCCTTCCTGGAAGATGTTACAGCAGGGGGGATATATCATCGTTGCATAGATTCCTGTAAAAATGTCAGAGAAACTGCACCCATTGGACTATTTCCACTTACCCAGAATCACATGAGCAGATGTGGTCTGTTAGTGCAGTTCTGCTGAATCTACCCTATAATACAGTAAATAGACATTATGCCTAGCCCTAAAACATTCCTTTCTTAAACTGCAGGTGATTAATGTACAGTTTGCAAATCACCATATTTCTATCAGGATTCTGCTGTTCTAGAAAAGGATGCTGACTTCAGTAACTGAAGGCTTTGTTTATCAGCCTACCTTATGATTCAGAGTAAATTAATATATTGAATTTCTTAAAGAAATGAAAAACAGTGTTAATTAACATCCATAAATATATAATTTCAGTTATATTCTGTACATAAAGGCAATTAGTCATTTTCATTAGCCATAATGAGAGAACAATTGCTTTTGTATGTGGGGAAACATTAATGATGTATGTGAAATGGTTCATTTTCTAAAAATAGATGGTGCCAATTATAACTGAGCTTAAAATGTTACTGTTACTACTTGTTTACAACAGCTATTAATACTTTAAGTAGAACATGAATAGGATTTTTTTAAAAAAATGGTCTTAATCATAATGTCTCTAAATGTCAGTATCCCCAGCATAGAAAACATGGAAAAAGAGAGTATGCTATTTGTAAGAAATATATTAATGAATTTCAGTTCTCCACAATTAAAGTATGTATACTGGAAATGTATAGCAAGATGAATAATATTTATTTACATTGCATTATAGGCTGCTTATATTTTTTACCTATAGAGTACAATCATTTTCAAAAACCAATAAGGTATCTTGTTTATAACTACCGTGTTTCTCCAACAATACGCCTCCCCCAGTAGGAAGACCCAGTGTGTTTTCTAGGCATGAAATTAAATGAAATTAAGCCCCTCCCCCCAAATTTAAGCCTAGTTTAAAACATGAGAAATTGGGCGGGAGGGCAGGGGGGAACTTGCCTTTAACAGTGCCCCATGGGCAGCCACGCCTCATCACCAGCCGCTCCTAACAGCTGATCATGGCCAAGCATGAACTGCTTCCTATCCCTGCCAAGCGCCTTTGCTGCAGACCCGGGTAGGGTGCTGGTTGCAGGCCGGGTCAGCAGGCAGATGGTGCCACATGGATGTCGGCCTCGGCAGGGCACTTTAAATTGTGAGACCTTCGGCCACTGCCACTGCTGCTTCCTCCACTGTTCTTGCTTTCCCTTCGCATTCCTCCACCGGCAGTGTTTCAATCGCTTCTCAGGCAGGGGAGTTGCCTCCATAGCTTCCACAGTTCCCGCCGGCGCTGGTGAGAGAACAGCAGCAGCGCCAGCAGAAACGTGGAAGTGTTTCTGCTGCTTCTCGGACCAGCGCCGGCGGGAACTGTGGAAGCTATGGAGGCAGCTGTGGAGGAATGTGAAGGAAAAGCAAGAGCGGCAGAGGAAGCCGCAGTGGCAGGCACCGAAGGTCTTGCGATTTAAAGTGCCCTGCCAAAGCTGACATCCACACCGCTGCCACCCACCCGCTGACCCAGCTTGGGGGGGGGAGAAATTAATTCAGCCCCAAAAAGACAGCCTAGTCATTTTTTTAAAATAAGGCCTAGCCTTATTTTATGAGAAACACGGTAGTATTATAACTAATAAATACCAGTAACTAGTATTTCCATTTCCATTAATACTTTTTAAATATGTGTTTTTATGCAGAAGTCATCTGGATTCTAAAACATAATTATCTCTTTCTTTATGGGTGGCCAATAAAAAAAGCTGATGCTTGACCAGCATACAAATATTTTTTTTAATATAAGCACAAATGGACAACAGTATCCATTGGATGATGTAAAATATGTATTAACTGCAGTCAGAAAGCTACTCTCAAACAAAATATACATTGTGTCAGAAAGAACTATAACTTGCCATGTTACACATATGTTATTTATAAACCACAAAGAAGTGTGGTCCAACCAACCAGTGTCTCGAAAGGAATAAAGTGGGTCTGAAAGGAATTTTTTAATTTTATTTTTTTATTTATTTGTCAATTGCTTACAAGATAATAGGTATAAGTAAAACATAGTTATGAATATATGGATACATATAAGAAAAATAAAATATAAAAGAAACAATAGGACAGGGACAGTAGGCACATTGGTGTGCATTTATGCACACCCCCTACAGACCTCTTAGGAAAGGGGTGAGGTCAATAGTAGACAGTCTAAGGTTAAAGTTTTTGGGATTTGGGGAAGAAACCACAGAGTCTGGTGGAGTATTCCAGACATTGACCACTCTGTTGCTGAAGTCGTATTTGCTGCAATCAAGTTTGGTGCGATTAACCTTGAGTTTGTATCTGTTGTTTGCTCTTGTGTTGTTATGGTTGATGCTGAAGTATTCATTGACAGGTAGGACATTGCAATGTATGATTTTATATACTATACTTAGATCGGACCGAAGGCGGTATAGTTCTAGGTTTTCTAGGTCTAGAATTTCGAGTCTGGTGGCATAAGGTATTCTATTTTCCTAATTTAAATCAGAAAATTGACAATTAAAAAAAATTATATTTTATTTATTTATTTATTTTATTTATTTATTAATTACATTTATATACCGCCCTTCTCCCAAGGGACTCAGGGCGGTGAACAGCTCATCTAAAAACCCCACAGAAAATACAAAAGTTAAAAAGTAATTAAATTTAAATCGGCTGCGTAATAAGACTAACCCCCCCCCCACCCTTAAAACCCAATTTAAAATTAAAAATGGAGATCAAATTTAAAATCATCATCTCAGCCCAGGCCGGCCTGCTCAAAGAGCCAGGTCTTTAACGCGCGCCTGAAGGCCCTCAGGTCCGTGCCGGTACGAAGTTCCGGTGGCAGAATATTCCAGAGGGCGGGGGCACCCACAGAGAAGGCCCTACTCCTTGGCGCCGCCAGACGACACATAGCGGCCGACGGCACCCGGAGCAGACCCTCCCTGTGGGAACGCACCGGCCTGTTGGAGAACGTTGGCAGAATGCGGTCCTGAAGGTAACCTGGTCCCATGCCATGGGTCGCCCTAAAGGTCAAAACTAGAACCTTAAAGCGAACCCGGAGAGCCACCGGCAACCAATGCAGCTCGCGCAGGAGAGGCGTCACATGGGCGCTACGTGACGCCCCCATAATCACCCGCGCGGCTGCATTTTGCACCAACTGGAGTCTCCGGATGCTCCCCGCAGGGAGCCCCATGTAGAGGGCATTACAATAGTCCAGGCGAGAGGTGACAAGGGCCTGAGTGACCGTGCGCAAGGCGTCCCGATCCAGGAAGGGCCGCAACCGGTAGATCCGACGGATCTGATGAAACGCCCCCCTGGAGACGGCCGCGATATGATGTTCAAGCGACAGCCGTACATCCAGGAGGACTCCCAGGTTGCGAGCCCTCTCTGTGGGGGGCAAAACTTCCCCCCCAATAGCCAGCGAAGGTGTCAGCTGGCTATATCGGGGCGCCGGAAACCACAGCCACTCGGTCTTGGATGGGTTGAGCCGAAGCCTGTTCCCGCCCATCCAGTCCCGCACGGCCTCCAGGCACCTAGACATAGCCCCCACAGCATCGTTGGGGTGGTCCGGAGTGGAGATGTACAGCTGGGTGTCATCTGCATACAGATGACACCTCACTCCAAGACCACGGATGATCTCGCCCAGCGGCTTCATGTAAATGTTGAACAGGAGGGGAGAAAGGACCGACCCCTGAGGCACCCCACAAACCAGGGGCCTAGAGGTGGACCTCTCCCCCCCGCCAACACGAATTGCGAACGGTCAGAGAGGAAGGAGGAGAACCATCGAAGGACGGTTCCACCAATCCCCAACCCCCCCAACCGTCGCAATAAGATACTATGGTCGATAGTATCAAAAGCCGCCGAGAGATCTAATAGGACCAGGACAGAGGAGAACCCTCTGTCACGAGCCCTCCAGAGATCATCAACCAACGCGACCAATGCCGTCTCAGTGCTATGTCCAGGCCTGAAGCCCGATTGGAACGGATCGAGGTAAGTAGCTTCCTCCAGGTACCGGGGGAGCTGACGTGCCACCACACTCTCAACAACCTTCGCCACGAAGGGAAGGTTGGAGACTGGACGATAGTTGTTTAAAATAGCTGGGTCCAGGGAAGGCTTCTTGAGGAGGGGGCGCACCACCGCCGCCTTCAAGGCGGTAGGGAGCACCCCCTCTCTCAAGGAAGCGTTGACAATCCCCTGGAGCCAGCCTCGTGTCGTCTCCCTGGCGGCCAAAACCAGCCAGGAAGGACACGGGTCCAATAAACAGGTGGTGGCATTCAGACCCCCCAGCAACCTGTCCACACCCTCGGCGGTCACAGGATCGAACTCCCCCCAGATAACACTCTCAAGACCTGCCCCGGACACCTCCCCCGGGACCACCCAATTGGAGTCGAGCCCCTCCCGAATCTGAGCGATTTTATCATGCAGAAATCGGGAAAACTCCTCCGCCCTACCCTGCAAGAGGTCATCCCGCGCTCTCGGTTCAAGTAGAGAGCGGGTCACTCTAAACAGGGCGGCAGGCCGATTTTCTGCTGATGCAATAAGGGCGGAGAAATACGAAGATTTCGCCGCCCCTATCGCCACAAGGTAAGTCTTAATATGAGATCTCACCTGTGTTCGGTCAGACTCAGAACGGCTCGCCCTCCAAATGCCCTCTAGACGTCTTTTCCGGCACTTCATCTCCCGTAGCTCCTCCGTATACCACGGAGCCAAATGGGATCTGTGCCGGGTCAGAGGTCGCAGAGGCACAACTCGCTCTAGAGCCCCGGCGGCCAACCCATCCCAGGTGGCCACCAGGTCTCCAGGCGAGCTGAGAGCCAGAGATTCAGGAAATGGCCCAAGCTCCCTCTGGAACCGATCCGGGTCCATTAGGCGCCTGGGGCGGAACCATCTAAGTGGCTCCGCCTCCCTGCGGTGGGGGGTAGCGGAACAGGAATCCAGCCTAAGGAGGGAATGATCTGTCCATGACAAGGGTGTAATAACTAAATCCCCCCAATTACAGTCATTCAACCACTGCCCAGAGACAAAAATCAGGTCCAGCATGTGTCCTCCTATGTGAGTGGGGGCAGAAACTAACTGGGTCAGGTCCATGGCCGTCATGGAAGCCAAGAACTCCCGGACCAACCCCGAGGTCTCACCGAGCGATGGCAGGTTGAAATCCCCCATGACCAAAAGCCTAGGGGTCTCAACCGCCAGCCCGGCTATTACCTCTAGGAGTCCGGGTAGGGCCGATGAGACGTGGCAGGGAGCCAGGTACGCCATCAAAAGACCCATCTGTACCCCTTGCCCCCACTTCACAAATAGAGATTCACAGCCAGCCGTCTGAGGGACAGTGGCCTCCCTAGGACAAAGGACTTCCTTTATAAGCACCGCTACCCCACCACCCCTTCCCTGAGCCCTAGGCTGGTGAAATGCAAGGAAACCTGGTGGGCACATCTCAACCAGAGGGACACCGCCCTCTGGGCCCAACCAGGTTTCGGTGACACCTACCAGGTCCGCGGCCTCCTCCTGAACCAGATCATGGATCAGGGGAGCCTTATTAACCACGGACCTGGCATTGCACAACAACAGCCGGGTATTCAGGGCCTGAGATTCCGGACAACCAGGGCTGCAGGATGGGTAATGAGGGTCGGAGCGCGCTACCGCTTGCAAACATCGGGAGCGCGATCCCCTTACCGGATATGGCCCTCTACCCCCAGCATATCTACCTCTCCCAGTCACCGTGCTAATAAAATTGGCCCCCCGCTGCCCACCCCCTGTCTGCCACCCCGACACAGGAACCCCCGAGGCCCCCCAGGCGCGCGTGCCGGCCTGGCTGCCCCCAATTCCATATCTCCGTTCACCGACACAATCTTCTTCTTGTCATCAAGTACTGGAGAGAAAGAGAACGAGAGTGCTTAAACAAGCAATGACTGTGAATTGTTGCCATTCCTAAATGATTTTCCACTACAGTGTATGTGATAGAAGGACCACAAACTAAATGAGTGCTATAGAAAAAAAAATGTGTTTTTTTTCCTCCTCCAGCAAGGTAATCATATGGCAAATAGAAAAGTAGACAAATGAAGCTTATCAGGGCAACGCTATAAGAACAGTTTAAGTCAAGAACATAACAGCTAGCTTCAAAACGTCAATGTTGCTTCTTTAGGCAAATTTTAATTAAGAATTCAGAGTTTTCCTCCTAGCAATAACCATATGAATCACATTCCCAGTGCAAGATAGTTAATGAAATCCAAGCCTAAAAGTCTTTTCCCACAGTGAAGCTGAAGTGGACTTCAATCCTTGATTGAGACCAGTGGTGGGATTCAAATTTTTTTTCTACCAGTTCTGTGGGCGTGGCTTATTTTATTTATTTATTTATTTATTTTAGGTTTTATGTACCGCCCTTCTCCCGAAGGACTCAGGGCGGTGAACAGCCAACTAAAATACATGTAGACAAATATAAATAGTTAAAAAAGAATTAAACCCTAGGCTGTCCCTATAAAAATCTAAAAACCCCAATTAAAATAAATTAAAACTTTGTACACCCATCCCAACTAATCTAAAAACCCCATTTAAAATCCCATTTGAGTCAGCTCAGGCCGGCCTGCTCGAAGAGCCAGGTCTTCAGGTCACGTCTGAAGGCCCTCAGGTCACTGGTCATTCGTAATCCAGGGGGCATCCCATTCCAAAGGGCGGGTGCCCCCACAGAGAAGGCCCTATTCATCGGGGTCACCAGACGACACATAGAAGGCGTCGGGACCCGGAGGAGACCCTCTCTGTGGGAGCGCACCGGTCGGTGGGAGACTACTGGCAGAATGCGGTCTTGTAAGTATCCTGGTCCGATGCCATGGAGCGCTTTAAAGACCAAAACCAGTACTTTAAAGCGAACCCGGAAGGCCACTGGCAACCAATGCAGCTCGCGCAGGAGGGGCGTCACGTGGGAGTATCTCGACGCCCCCATAACCACCCGCGCGGCTGCATTCTGTACCAGTTGAAGCCTCCGAGTGCTCCCCGCAGGGAGCCCCATGTAGAGGGCATTACAGTAGTCCAGACGGGAGGTGACCAGGGCATGAGTGACTGTGCGTAAGGCGTCCCGATCAAGAAAGGGCCGCATCTGGCGTATCAGGCGAACCTGATAAAAAGCCCCCCTGGAGACGGCCGTAATATGCTCTTCCAAAGACAGCCGTACATCCAGGAGGACACCAAGATTGCGTGCCCCTTCTGTGGGGGTCAAGATCTCATCCCCAATAGCCAGCGATGGAGTCAGCTGACTATATCGGGCCGCCGGAAACCACAGCCACTCGGTCTTGGAAGGGTTGAGTCGAAGCCTGTTCTCGCCCATCCAGTTCCGCACAGCCTCCAGGCAACGGGCTTAGTGGGCGTGGCAGGGGAAGGATACTATAAAATCTCCAGTCAGAGCTGATATTTGACGGTTCTCTGAACTACTCAAAATTTCCACTACCGGTTCTCCAGAACTGGTCAGAACCTGCTGAATACTACCTCTGATTGAGACAATGCTTACATTGCCTTGACTGTGTCTACTCCTCCCTTCCCCCCCCCACCACACACACCTTGCTGCTGGTCACTTGATTTCCTTCCAAGACCAAACATGACCAAGCACCATAGATTTTATCTTTTTTTGGTGGTGTTGGAATAAGAGGAAAATGCTACTTTGGCAGTGGTGTAACTAAGGATGATTTAAGCCTATACAACTCTAGGGATGAGATATGAATATCAAGTGGACATGTCAGGGAAAAAAAATACGTTGTTGGGATGTGGTCTGGAATAAGCGGGAAAAATATTTTAGAAGAAAATTAAGTCTTTCCACTCTGTGCTCGGCAAATTTTTAAAACAAGTCATAGGTCAAAGGCTATTTTCCTCATTTCCTAGAAAAGTGAAGCTTTCCAGTTAATGATGATGGCATGATATGAATTCAAGTGGTATTTCTCTTTCCGATTGACTGGGCAGTGAGCATTGCTCTGTGATGGAATTAAGAGTATAGATACACTTGTGACTTTGCAAAGGCAACAGCTGATGTTTACTACTGAACTCATTCACATCGTTGCACCAGATAGCAATTCTTGATTGTATTTCCTGAATGATAAACTCATCTGCTTAGAAAACAGACTCTCCCCTCCCTATTTTTCTCCTTTATGCATTCATTCTTATTAAAGCCCTTGGATTAATATTGAGCTAAGCTGCTACAAGATGGTATTGAATAGAGATGTTGCACAAAACGAAAAGTGTGGTTCATCTTGAATTTAAACAAAACATCATATCCTGAAAGGTTCACTGAACCTGTGGATCATGGTGTAGCAGGACAAAACTTGTATCTTTTGGGGGCTGTGGGGTGAGCTATATTAAATTTGAATGGGTGGGTGAGGTAAGGAACACTCAATCCTATGGTTCACAGCTATGGCCACCTCACCTTCCATTAAGGAATTACAGTAATATTGGTCAAAAGAAAAGGCAATAGACAGTGTGTAAGAATATGCTTCTGTTCAATGTCTTAAAAAATGTGGTAGTTGAATTTATCAGGTAAAATGTGTTAATTGAATGCAGTGGGGAATGGGTTCCTTAATAAATACTGTATGTATGGTATGGTAGTAGAAGTAAAAATGGGGTCAGGAGTGAATAAATGATAAATTGAATGTCCACTGAATTCAAACATGAATGACCAGTATAAAAGAAGTGTTTTGAGTTGAATTGGTCTGATATAGAGAAAGAATGAGGACTAAATTACAAATATATGAAAGAAGAGTGAATGGTTTAAGAGAAACTGAAAGAAGAAGTAAGTCATGACTGAATCAAGTTGATTAGATCCCCAAAAAGAAAAGGGTAGTGAGTTTAAAAACCAAAGCCTGTGTATAAAATGGGTGGGTGAAAGCAAAAATGGTTATAAAACTGTTACGGAACAGTATAGAGAATGAAGTTGATTTAAACTTAACATAGCTATATTTCCATTTTTTCTTATCTGTTTTAAATTTCTTTCGCTTAGTATTTCTGAAATCATTTTCTGCACTTTGCAAAATTTTGCCTACTCTGAAAAGGAATAGGGTGACGGGGGTAAGAGGCATGAGAGGCATATTTCTTAGAAGAGACAAATTGACTCTTTTATAAGAGAGAGGGTCAACTTATTTTCCAAAGCACCAGACGGCAAGACTGTCAGTGTATAAGATTCATAAATTAGAATAGATATGGTAACAAGGCAGCCAATGGGGACTGTTTAGTGACCCAGACAGCTCGAAACCTGGGTGTGGCTTAGGTTCACTGATCTATATATACAATATATGAGTGCTTCCCAGTTTATATTGCTTCTGGGATTATGACTTCTGGATTCTTCTGGTTCTGACTTCTTTAGTTTAGTTTAGTTTATTGTCACTGCACCTCGTACAACGAAATCAAACACCATCTTCAATGCACATCATAACCATGACCATGAAAATAAACACAAACACACATCCTTCACCCTTCACACATTGAACCAGAAACCCCCAACACCACACCAACACTGCACTATACAGCAGAATTCAAAAGAGCTACTGCCCTGGGATAGAAGCTGTTTTTCAGCCTATTTGTCCTTGTTTTTATTATTCTGTACTGTCTGCCAGATGGTAATAGTTCAAAAAAAGGGTTCCCAGGATGAGATGGATCTTTGAGAATGTTTTGAACTTTCTTAAGGCAGCAGGAGTTATAAAGCTCTTCCAAAGCGGGGAGAGGGCAACCAATGATCTTCTGGGCAATGACATTAACCCACTGGAGTGCTTTCCTATCTGCCACTGTGCAATTGGCAAACCATACAGAGGTACAGTATGTTAAAATGCTCTGTATGGTGCAGCGGTAGAAGGTCACCAGCAGTTTTTCATTCAGTTGTTGTTTTCGGAGAAGTCTCAGGTAGTATAATCTCTGCTGGGCCCTTTTGACCAGAGCTGCAATGTGGGCACCCCAGTCAGGTCCTCTTTTAGGGTAACATCCAGAAACTGGCAACTTGCTGCACTCAGTCTCCATTGATAAGCAAGGGCTGGATGTTTGATCTGTTCCTTCTATAATCCACTATAAGCTCCTTGGTCTTATTGGTGTTGAGGTCCAAATTATTGTCTCACACCACAAAAGCAACCGGTCCACCTCATCTCAGTAGGCAGATTCAACCCCCGCCCAAGATAAGTCCCACCACTGTTGTATCATCTGCAAATTTAGCAATAGTATTACTAGTTTGAGTGGGAATGCAGTCATGCACATAGAGAGTATAGAGTAAGGGACTCAACATGCAACCCTGTGGTGTACCAGTGTTAAGAATAAGGGCTGAAGAGGTATGATTACCTAATCTGACCCTCTGTGAGCGGCCAGACAGGAAATCCATAATCCAAAGGCAGATTGAATTAGAAAGCCCAAGGTCCAGAAGTTTAGACACTAGTCTGTGTGGAAGAATTGTGTTAAATGCAGAACTAAAATCCACAAAAAGCATCCTCACATAACCCCCCCTGCTTTCTAGATGAGTCAGAGCAGTGTGAAGAGTGATGGCTATAGCGTCCTCTGTAGATCTATTTTTTCTGTATGCAAACTGGTGTTTATCAAATGTATGTGGAAGACCAGAAATGATGTGCTGGCAGACCAGTTTCTCAAAGCACTTCATGATGATAGGAGTGAATGCCACTGGTTTGTAATCATTGAGATTATTGATAGGGAACTTCTTTGGCAGCGGAACAATGGTGGAAGCCTTCAAACAAGATGGAATAGTGGACTGGGATAAAGACCGATTGAAGATCCTGGTAAAGACTCCAGCCAACTGATCAGTGCAGTCTTTAACACTCGGCCAGAGATACCGTCAGGATCGGCAGCCTTTCTAGGATCCACAGCCCTCAGAATGCTCCTTACCTCCTGTTCCTCCACAATGAGGTGGGGGATACAATTGGCTGGTGGTTGTGTTTTATTTGTCTCTGATGTCTCCACTTCAAAGCAAGCAAAGAAATGATTCAGTTCCTCTGCCAATGAAGCATCCCCATCAGCAGGGATGACATTGGTCGGTTGATGGTTTATAATTTGTTGAATCCCTTGCCACACCTGCCTCATGTTATTGCTATAAAAATTATCCTCAATCTTTCTCTTATAATCAATCTTGGCCTTCCGAATACCTTTCTTCAGATTAACTCTGGCAACACTGTATCTTGCCCCATCACTGGACCTAAAGGCCTTGGTCCTGTCACGCAAGAGGCGCTGGACTTCCTTGGTCATCCAGGGTTTCTGATTGGGATAGATCCTAATAGGTTTATCCACAGTGATAGTATCTGTGCAGTGTTTGATATAGCACAGAACAGTTGCAGTGTGCACCTCTAGGTCAGGGTGGTAAAAGATGTCCCAATTTGTGTTCTCAAAACAATCCTGAAGTTGTTGGGAAGCATCTTCTGGCCAAGATTTCACTGTCTTTATTATAGGCAGAGCCCGTCTCCTAAGAGGGATGTACTTTGTCCAATATGTTTGCTCCTCTAGTAGCACACTTAACATGCTGATAAAATTTAAGGAGCACTTCTTTTAAACCAGCTTGATTAAAGTCCCCTGCTATGATATGCACAGCATCAGGATACTTATTCTGCTGATTACTAACGATGTTATACAAGAATCCCAAAGCTATGGTAATATTGGCATCAGGTGGGACATAGACTGCAGTAATCAAAACCACACTGAATTCCTGTGGAAGATATATGGGTCTACATTTAAGAGTCATATACTCCAGATCCATGGAGCAGTGGCTGTCTACAGTCTTTGTATTGATACAAAGCTTTTGTTCACTTTGCTCTTGCCAGAATCTCTACTCCTGTCCTGCCGGTGAGCTATGTAGCCTTCCAGCTCAACAGCTGCATCTGGAATGAGTGAATGAAGCCAAGTTTCTGATATTAGCCAAACACAGCAGTTCTTGATGAATTTAGTCTTTGCAATCTGTAGCCTTAATTCATCCATTTTGTTAGTCAGAGATCTTGCATTAGTAAGAAATATACTTGGAATTGAAGGCTTGTGTGGAAACTTACTCAACCTAAAGAAAACCCCAGCACGGCATCTTCTCTTCTTCTTCCTGTTCTTCTTTCTTCGCCTCTTCCTCCTTCCTACAGGGATAGTGATCCATGGCTCCCCCAGGGGCCTAGCTGCCTCCTTTGGTATGTTATGAGAATGTATGAAATCATCTGTAATAGCCTTTTCACATTTCAGTCCAATTTGTAACAAGGCTTGCCGCCTAAAGATGCTCCTTGTCCCACAGGATTCAATCAAGGAAAGGATCCAAAACACACAGAGAATCATACACACCATACACTGAAAGAAGTCGTAATTAGCTGCAGCATTCATATGCGCAGCCATCTTGAAAACTTCTGGCATGGTATTGTATACATGCATCATACTATATATTATTATTGTATATAAACAAGTTTCTTCTATAAATGAATCCTGCTGAATTATTTACTTGTGTGCTGGTTGGATTGCTGCAAACTCTAACAGAGACAAGAAACAATGGATGGAAACTAATCAAGGAGAGAAGCAACCTGAAATTAAGGAGACACTTCCTAACAGTGAGGACAATTAACCAGTGGAACAGCTTGCCTTCAGAAATTATGGTTGCTTCATCACTGGAGGTCTTTAAGAAGAGACTGGACAGCCACCTATCTGAAATGGTATAGGTCTCCTGCTTGAGCAGGGGGTTGGAGTAGAAGATCCCTTCCAGCTCTATTCTGATTGATTGATTGAGTGAGTGAGTGACTCCTTCTATTGGCAACTATTAGAATGCCTAGAAACCCTGTCTGATTATTTCCTCATATCCTGCTGCGGGAAAGTACATATGACTATTTCCTCATATCCTGCAATAATAGAACGTATCAAAAGGCATATTTCAAAATGTAGCACTTTGCCAGTGATGACAAGGGGTCCTAGAACCTCAAGCAAAGGGTCCCATTTAGACCACTTACTGGCAAACATATTCCTATCTACTTGCATGGAATCAATTCTTGATCATTATAGGCGAGTAAATACATAGAGATGTAGAAGCCTGATTTTAAAGCTTTACTGAAGTAAATCTGACTGCACACTTCGTGTGAGCGTGCCATTTAGCAGTTTGTCCTGAAAAATACAATTTGATGAACTACTCGCGGGAAGTCAGTGACTCCATTTCCTTTTGGAAATTTACACATTTTAAAACAAAGAGGAAATGTTTTTATTAGTCATGATGTCATCGTCACCGTTGGTTTTTTTAAAAAATAGAAGATATTTCCTAGATGTGTTAACTATTTTAGGGAGCTACAAAGCAATTCTATGTAAAAAAAAAAAACCACAACAACAACACATGGACACGGACACACTTGCACACATTTGGCAATTTGGAAAATAAATACAAGTCAAAAACTTCTGGAATTAACTCGGGGCTGAATCCAAAGCAAAACAGAAGAGTCAAAAACTTTGCACCGCACTTCAACTGTCACGCAAAATATTTAATAAGCTGGATCTTTGTTGTTGATTTATTTATTGTTTACTTTTAATAGGTTTATATAAGGTTTCCAGGAACATTTGTCCTTTCTGGGAAAATACAGACAGTCCTCGATTTAGGGCAGGTCACTTCTTATGACCTGGATTCCAATCTCCCCAGGTCACATGATCACATTTTGCGATCTCGGCAATCAGCTCCTATTTACAGCTGTTTGCATCATGTAACCACAATTGATGACAAGATTTTTTGCCAGAAACCGATGTTTACTTACAGTTTCCTGCAAAAAATGCTAATTGCAGGCAATGGATTTGCTTAACAACCATAGCATTTGATTAATGACTGCTGCAAAAAAGAGGTAGTAAAATCAGGCAAAGTCATGGTGACCTGTTTAACAATTGGCATAACCTTCAACCATAAACTGGGCTTAATTACAGTCATAAGTCAACCTGTATAATGTTTTGCAGATATATTATTACTATGCTGGAAGTTCCCTTAAATATCTAATTTTTTTCAATACATAAATAAAAATAGCTTTCATTGTATTTTCGCCAAACAGCACTAAGGTATTATTGTAAAATGTCATAGCATGCATTGTTGGAATAGATATGGAGGATGGGTACCCCTTGCCAAATTATACCTGCTTTTGGTGCTGCTACCGCAAGTCGAAATGTTGCTACCATTGACAATGTTCTTCAAAAAGTTTGTGGCCACATTATTTCTTAGGTTTCCACAGCCTGGTGCAAATCCTGTTGAAATCAAATCCCCTTTACTAATGCCTTTAGGCCAGAGAACACTACAATAGAAGAATATGAACCTATAATTATTGATAAGGCTGAAAAGGAGACATACAATAGAATAACATTACATATAAATAAATTAATACAGTGACAATAATACAGATAATAGTGGCAATCATCAAGATTTGTACTAACCTTCAGGTATAGATACATGGTACCAAATCAGGCAACCTGGGAAAGTGATGTCAAGATCCTGATCAAGTAGGAAAAAAAATATCAAAAATAAGCATTGCACTTTCTACCAGAGAAGTTCTTTAAAATCAGATAATGTATGTCTTCTAAGATGTCCGGGAAAGAGAGCCACAAAGGAGCAGGTGGCTTAGGGATTCCACTGAACATGTAACCCCACGTAAGCTTAAATGCTGCAGAAGCCACTCAGTATCACTGCCAACCAGATGGGTGGCATATAAATGTAATTAAATAAATAGAAGGAATACTGTCCCCAAGATTGAGGAGTGTAGTGCAGCCAAGATAAAGGTCTAATGAAATTTCAGAATTAAAACTGAGGAGAGATAAGATGGTGGCACATGCCCATTTGAGAAAAATTCCAAAGTTAGGATAACATTTATTTACCAGCTTACCAGTTTGGTGTAGTAGTTAAGGTATCGGGATAGAGGCCAGGAGCCTATAAATCCCAATTTAGGCACAAAACCTGGGTGACCTGGGGCCAATCACTCTCTGTCAACCCTGGAAAGGAGGCAAGGGCAAACCCTTTCTGAAAATAACTTGCCCAGAAATCTGCAGAGACCTGTCCAGGTATTTGCCATGAGTCAGCACTGACTCAAAGGCACAAAAACAACCAACCAAACACCTGCTTATCTACCTACATATAATAATATCCAAGTATTTTAATCGTATTTTTAACTGTATGATTAAAATGTGTGGGCGTTATTATAATTTTTTCCCCTCTGTCTGCTAGTTTTCAAATTTAATGGTATGCATCCCTTAACATCTTCACTGCTCAAAGCAGTGAATGAGGCCTTTGATCCAGAGACATTGTCTATTCCTGGTATAAAGCAATCCCCATCCTGAGATGATCTACACTGGGTACTCCTGTTGCTTGGTGGACAGTTGAATGAAAAAGTCCATTTAGAAGAAAGACTGTGAAGATAGAATAAAGATTGGTTGGAAGGATAAGAGGCAGTAAAGATCAAAAACACTTCTCTTACATTATTTATGCACACAGACAAACAAACAAACTACTTTTAAATGCTGTTATGTGGACAAATAGATTAGGGAATCTCTAAGTAATTGTTCAACTTGATTAGAAAGTAGATCCATCAGTCTGTTCATTTTTCTTCTGCTTGCTCTTCTCTACCTCTATCACATCCTGTGATGAGGATGGGGATGTGTCAGAGAGAGAGAGAGAGATTAGCATAACACATGTCTCTAGCGCTTTGGTAGATTCTCTGCCTTTCTGACAGCGAATGCATGGATTTCAGAAAAGCTATGATTCCCTTCTCATAATTTTCAAATGCATTCCAATTTGTCAAAATTTATCCAGAGCGGTAGGGTTCTATACAAATTTTTTTTAAAAAAAAAAACCCAAATCACATCACTCGTTTTCAGCTGACAGCTGCTTAGGTGAATCCCTGTTGATCAATCCCTATTATTCCCAAATAGGAATCTTATTCTCCCAATTACTACAGAGAGATGTCATCAAGAAGCAACCTAGAGGTAAAATTAATACCTATATCATTTTGTAAGCTGCCCAGAGTCACCATAACAGTAAAATGGGCATAACATTTAATATTAAGTTTACAAAAGAGATACTAGTAAATAGTGAATATTCCATAAATGTAATGCTTTCTAATAACCTTGCTTTGTTTTTCATTTAAAATCCTTCTTTAACATGAAAAGTTGCCGTGTCTTATATTCTTTATATTACACCAGGTCCCCTCCAATTAAATAGTGTCATCTTAAAAGACCCCAGGAAATACTTTCTCTGTCGCAGTGTTTGTCCATCCATTGCAAATATGTACAGATCCCACCTTGAAAAGATCAAGCTGTCTTTTGAACTCCTAGTAAGAATTTGTGTGTGTGTGTGTGTGTGTTGGTAGTATTTTAGACATTTTTTCTGGTACTGCTTTCCACTTGTTTTAAAACAAAATAATCTCTACATAAGCTGTCCAATTATTCCAGAACTGGGCAACCTTCTAAGTCTAAATAATCGTGGTTTGTTGTGCTTAAGACTGGGTTTTGCATTTTTATCCCCCTACCAAGTCCTTCCCAAAGAACCTGGGATAAGCAGATCTTGTTTGATGGTGTTAAAGATGTTGTCACAGGATGTATGTTGTTCCAAGTAAAGCTGCTTTTTGAAGTTGTCTGCTGATGATTTTGTGAATGCTGATTGTTTTCAAGTATTGGTGGAGCTGTTTTAGAATTGCACCCAATTACTGTTGGCACTATCTTTGTTTTCTTTTGCCACAGTTGTTCTATTTACAAGTCTTTGTAGTTTATAATTTTCTCCAGTTTTTTTCTCTTCTTTTCTGTTGTCTCCAAACATTGCCACATCCACTATCCACATTTTTTTTTGTCTTAATATCAAGAGTTATTAAGCCTGGGGTGTTATGTGGCAGGTGCTGTCTATTTGAATTCTAAAATCCTAGAGCACTTCAGTTTCTTCATTTTCGATTACTTTACTTGTCTATTTGTGGTTTCACCAGTGCTTGCTCGCAGGAAATGGTATTTCTTCTAGACCTTCCAATGCACTATTGTTGCTTCTTTGCCATCTGGTTGTGGTGCTTTCTTGCAGCAGCTAATAGGTGGTCCACATTTTTTTCAGCTTCTTTGCGAAGATGGCACTTGCTATCTGTTGTTGTTTTCTCAATTCTGGCTTTGCATGCATTGGTTTTAAGGCTTGGTCTTATGCAGCCAGAATTAGTCTCTCCGTTTCTTTCTTCAACTTTCCTGCTCTTGGCCTTGTTGTTATCTGCTTTGCCTGCTGTTTTTTTTTTTTTTTTTTAATATACTGACAAATGTAATGCTTTGCCTTCTTCACTGTCCTTCAGACATTCTTCTGGTGTCCTTTTTTCTTCTTCAGCTCTCTGGTGAATTTGCAACATTCCAATGCCCACCTATTTTCCTTGGTAAGTAGAATCTGTCAATGGCACTCCAATGATGGGCATGAGTCATTGTCATTATTTTTCTGGTCTTTCTATACAGGGCTTTTATTCCCATCCGTTACTCCAGCTGTGCATCTAATGACCGGAATTGCCCACATGTTAATTGCCTTGATCATATTTTATCCTCTGAGGTTGAACTTTAAGATCTTCTTCACTACGTTGAGGCAGTCACTTCAGCCAGGGTTCTTGATGTTATTTCCATAGGAAATCTTGATTTCTTCAGTTTTCATTATTTTCCCCAGTAGAAGGCGAGGGCGGCACATTTGAAAAGTCTTGCCTGTATATATGGACAATGTTGAGCAGCGATTCTATTTCAAATGGCTTTCCATATAGCTTTAGATCACCTATTTAAAGAAGGTGCAGATATGTTTGATGTTTGATAGCTATGGCATGACTTGTTTAGTATTGTTGACAGAGGAATCAGTGCAATAAGAAACAGTTGTGATGATAGCAAGTCTCTTCCATAAATTCCTCACTTGATAGTAACCTCTTCCAGTCTTTCACCATTGACCAGCAACTGTGTTTTCCAGTGTGCCATCGATCTTTGCATAAAGCTTCTGGTATTTCTACTGAATCCTGTTACTTCTAGGCTCTTGATTATTTAATCATGTAGCAGGGAGTCAAATACCTTCTTCCTCTCTTCCAATTTCCCAGCATCATCTTGTCAATTAGGATCTGATAGTTTATTCCTCTGCTGTTTGGGTGATTTCCTTTCTAGTTGGGTGGAAAGAGTTTCTTTTCAACTAAAATGCTACTACCACACCACATTGTTATAAAAATGCTGAATCCAGTCTAAACTTCTGACTGTGCAAAATAATAATAATAACAACAACAACAACAACTGCTGCTGCTACTACTACTACTACTACTACTACTACTACTACAATTCTTAGGTCCTTGGTTAGGACTTGAACTGTGAAATTTTTACCAATCTCAGATTGTGAATAAAATTGAAGATTAAATCAATAATAATAATAATACCATCATAAAATAAAAGCCTCTTTAGAAAACCTTAGTTTTTAGATTTAGTCTTAGTTTTAAAAAATATTCACCAAAGCTTGTTTTTAATAGTTGTCTAAAGCGGGCAGCTAAGAGCCCAATCATTTTTGTTTTCACACTGAATTCTCTGAGTCCTAATTCACATGTATGTGTGCATGTGTGCGTGTTTGTGTGTGTATACAGTATGTGCAATCATTGTAATATTGTGATGAAACTTCTGTGGATGAGGATGTTGAACTTCTGTGACTTCTATGCTACCAGAGGAAATCACATGGTTTATTTTAAAAGGTTTGTCTTCTATTTAAAAAAAATGGTCAGAAGGGAGAGCTGTTATTTAAAGTTATCCATGCTAAATCCTGGGTAAACTAAAATGATTGAAAGACAAAACAATGGGTTCTTATCAGCAGTCGGTAATGCAGACACACAGATTATAGCTCAGGTTGTGCAATTAATTAAGCCAATTATGGTTACATTAAATCAGATTGTAAACTCTCCAGTGGTGGAATTCAAATTTTTTTACTACCGGTTCTGTGGGGGTGGCTTATTTGGTGGGTGTGGCTTGGTGGTCATGTGACTGGGTGGGCATGGCTTGGTGGTCATGTGACTGGGTGGGCAAGGCCAACCCAACATCACTCATGTCAAGGGGCGTTTCGCCCAGTCCCTCCCCTCCCAGCCATATCTTGTTACCCCCAGCCTCAATGTATCTATAGTTCTGTAAAATTTTCACCTTTTTTCAACTTTATTATCCATATACTATAGATGTACTTTTATGGACCACTGAAAGGAGGAAATGGCTCACATGCTTTGTCCAAGAGTGTGATAGGCAGGTCACAAAACAGGGTTTTGAGGGTTTGCCACAAAGAAGGAGGGGGGAGGGGAATGTATTTTCAAAAGCAGCAGAAGGCAAAACAAGAAGCAATGGATCGAAACTGAACAAAGAAGAAGCAACCTAAAACTAAGGAGAAATTTCCTGACAATGAGAACAATTAACCAGTGGAACTGCTTGTCTCCAGAAGTTGTGGACACTCCAACACTGGAGGTTTTCAAGAAGAGACTGGACAAGCATTTCTCTGAAATGGTATAGGGCAGGCAGCCTTGGCAACTTTAAGACTCGGAGACTTCAACTCCCAAAATTCTGGGAGGAATTCTGGGAGTTGAAGTCCAGAAGTCTTAAAGATGCTAAGGTTGGAGACCCCTGGTATAGAGTCCCTCCAAAGATTATTCTGACACCTTTGCCTGGCCCTCCACTCAGACTTGGCATCCTCAGTTTTCCTGCCTGAGCAAAGGGTTGGACTAGAAGACCCTTCTCCTTTCCTCTATCATTCCCTCTTTTTCTCTCTTTCCTTCTTTTTCCCTCTCTCTCTCAAAGCCACGACTGGCCAAGCGCTCTTCCCTATCTTCCCCTCTCTCACACCCACTCTGTGTGTGTGTGTGTGTGTGCGCGCATGTGCGTGTGCATGTATGTGTGTCTCCCTCAAAGCCGCAGCTGGGTTTTCCTTGGCGCTCTTTGCTATTTTCATTTCTTCTTTTTGGAATCAAGACTGGCTGAACAAGGATTCCCAGCTGCAGCACTTTGCAGAAACGCCCCCGGACCTCTTTTTTCTTTCTTTCTTTCTCTTTTCTCTTTCTTTTCTTTCTTGTCCTTCTCCCTTCCTCTCTCATTCCCTCTTTTTCTCTCTTTCCTCTTTTTCCCTCTTTCTCTCAAAGCCACGGCTGGCCAAGTGCTCTTCCCTATCTTCCCCCCTCTCTCCCCCACTCTGTGTGTTTGTGTGTGTGTGTCTCTCCGTCAAAGCCGCGGCTGGGCTTTCCTTGGTGCTCTTTGCTATTTTCATTTCTTCTTTTTGGAATCAAGACTGGCTGAACAAGGATCGCCAGCCGCGCTGGAAGCATCCCTTCGGGTGACTCTTCTCCTCCTCCTCCTCGGGTATGCACACCATCCACCCAGCCCTGCCAGTTGTGAGACTTTTACAAAGTGTGCATTCCTATTAATCTTCACTCCTTATTGCCCATCATCCCCTCCCACTTGAGCCTGTATGACTGTAATTTTGTCACTTGTATCCTAACGATTTATATTGACTGTTTCCTAGTATGATTTGATTGCTTATTGTACCCTATGACTATTATTAAGTGTTGTATCTGATGATTCTTGACGAATGTATCTTTTCTTTTATGTATACTGAGACCAAGACAAATTCCTTCTGTGTCCAATCACACTTGGCCAATAAAGAATTTGTCTATTCTAGTCTATTCTAAGCTCAACCCTTCTCATCTGATCACTGGTAGTCACTCTTCCTCCTATCCTTCAAAGCCACTCCTCCTGCCCTCTACATTAGTAGCCCCACATCAATCTCTTTACTTCTTAGGAGTGGCTTTTGCTGGGGTACACATTTATTATGTTTGATGCTCCCTTTTAATATAGATTAGATTTGCATGTTATAGCAAATCAAAATCTTTATCCATGGCTTTTTGAAAAACCTACCCACTGTTGGGTGTGCATACAAACTGTACTTTAAAACCATCATGGGCAATGTTTTGGAATAAGACCACGATATATGAGCTATAGCCTATTTCTGAATTGGTGATATGAAAGAAGGCTATGTAGCAAGTAAATGCTTCAAGCCTCTCCAGTTTTCCCTGCCAGAAAAAAAATAGGTACAACAGATCTTTTGCAGTTCCAAATAAATATATTGGAGCTGGATTCCAAGTGGTAATTTTTTTTCAGAACAGCAATTAAAGGAATTACACCTAAGACCAGCTTTACATAGATGACGGCGACTAAAATAAAAGCTTTCTACAGTACTTGATACATTTTCTAAATAAAGATCTGAATTTATATTACCTGTATAAATTGGTTTTCCAAATGGCAGAGCCAATTTTCTGACGAACGCTTTTCCAGTGAAAACTTAAACAGTGTGTCATTAAATAATAATGTAGCATCTATTACACTTTGTTCCCACAACTTTCAAATTCTTCCTCATGACCCATATACAGTCATAAGAATCTCACAGATCTTACGGAATATCAAATGGAGCTCATAACTTTATTTTTTTAATCTAGCACTTAATGAGATGTGAACTCAATCTGAATATTAGCTCTGAGATGCTGAAATATGATAGGATCATTATTTTTGGTTTCAATGTTTCATCATATTGTTTAATCACTCTGAGCCAAATGAAACTGTCATCTATAGAATTGCACAATTCCAAGGGTGGCTTTTTAAAAACAAGGCTTGCAGGTAAGGAGGAATGGATCCAGATTGGATCCTGGTAGTTCAAATTAGTAATTTGCTTGGAAGACCACTAGGTCATCCTTGGCTCACTGAGAAATAGAAAAATCATTCCAGATGGTGGCCATAAAAAACAAATAGGACTGCCCAAAAGCACAGCAAAACTACATGGATATGTCTACATAATAAGCAGAAGTTGAATTCAATTCAAAGGACTCTTTACATTTAAATATATTTTTATTTTCTTGTCAGTGAGATACTTTTTTTTAATTCAGTGAAAATAACAGGTACAGAACTTCACTCACACTACATCAAAGTCTATCTCTACAAATCAGGAATGTCGGAATTTGTCATTGGTTTCTACATTGCTAACATTGTTGATGTTTCGCCCAGTTTTACTTTGAAAACTCAAATTGAAAATCCCCTTTGGAGAACCAACCTTAAGACTATGTAATTCTAACTCAATGATCAGATGGTAAATTTCTATGGACCAATCAATGCCCCTCAATAGATTGGAGACCCCCTCACCATTTCACATTATTGCAGAATTTAAACTCTGTTTCTGGATAACAGAAAGACATGTTTAAAAAGATACAAACAAATACATGACAGAGAGGGGTTTGTAGGCAAGATATACAAGGAGTACAATAATGTGGAAATAGATTTGGAGATTATCCGGCACCAATCAACAATTGGGTTACACTACAGCAAATAGCAAAGAAGCTATTTAAGCCTTAAACTGGACAGGCTTCTAAACATGAAGGTATTAAATCGATATGAAAGTTCATTTCCCCCCAAAAAAGTATTTCTTTCATTATATTTTTTAAGACTCAAAGTAGATAGTTTTGCATTACTATTGGACTCCATCTAGTTAGTTCATGTATCACATGCTTCAGTCTTCAAGCCCCATTCTAGGCTAGTTATAATGTCAAATATTTTTTTTTGTTACATATATTTAGAAAATTTTTATGTTTGCAATCTGATCTATTACAATAAAGACATTAAGTTTTGTGCGTACTGAACACCATCTTTTTAAAAACACATCTCAGATATAATGTGATCAGCAGACTTGTGTGCAGGTCTCAAGAACTCAACTAATGAAAGAAAATTATTTAAGTTGCAATCATAAATCATTTTAAAGAGCATGGGAAAATTCTGTAATTAATTTACTATTGCCAAGTAAAATTTCTCAAGGGGAAGAAAAATGGTGGGAAGAAAGAGAAGAAGGGATGTGACCAGGGTCAGTTTTAACTGCCCAAAAGAAATGGATTGATGTTCTAAACCATTTCAAATATGGATTATATAGTAATATCAAGGAGTCCAGACAAAATTAAAGATGAGCATGTGAGAATGGAATAAAAGAAAAACAAAGTATAATTAATTTATTGTTGCACATGAACATGAAATAGTTTCCCATTTACCCAACATATTTATTTTTACTAGCTATTCTCAAATTGACTTATAGCTGCTACTTAAAAATGTGCAAAATGTCAGTGAAAATTTGCAGCAATTATGATTCTTATATAAGAAAATTATTTTGGAAGTTTTTAATATATTTATGAGCATGCTAAGAGTTCAGAAACAGTAGCTTGGCAGTAATCACAAATATGACAAATATGCATGCATTACACAAAAATCACATTTGGGCTACAGAGCTCAACTCACAGGTGGTATTCAGCAGGTCCTGACCAGTTCTGGAGAACTGGTAGTGGAAATTTTGAGTAGTTCGGAGAACCAGCAAATACCACCTCTGACTGGAGATTTTACAGTATCCTTTCCCTGCCACAGCCACAGAACCGGTAGTAAAAAAATTTGAATCCCACCAGTAGCTCAACTCCATGACCAGCATAGAAATCGAAATTAAAGCATCACTAACAAATTGGTGTCTAATCTCACTTTCCCAAAAGAAAGCCCCACTTATCTAGGTATCTAGTTTCACTTTTATACTTACAGTTCTTAGAGTTGGCAAGTTTTTTTAAAAAATATTTAATGAAAATCTCTCAGTTGAATTCATTATTCTATGTCCTGCAGTTTGGAATAATGAGTAATAGTTCTTGCCAAAATGTTCCAGGTATTGATCAATGTTATCACCGACTCAGTCTTCTCAATACTAAATCATTCCCAGTTCCTTCAATGTTTGTCCATACAACTTAGTTTCTAGGCTCTAACCATCTTTTTTTCTCTTCCCTTAATTTGTTCCAATTTGTCTTAATCTTTTATTAAATGTGCTACCTAGATCTGATCACGATACCTGCAATACAGCCTGACCAATTCAAAATAAAATAAACTATACTTTTCATTATTTAGAAACAATAGACTTTGCATGTTTGTTTTTTTCAGCAAAAAAACATCATATTTCTATCTCACTCTGCTATCAACTACTATTCTAAGATTTTTTTTCCACAAGTACTACTACAGTATATATTTATTTTTATGTGAATAACTTTGCACTGACAGTCAAATTTAATTGTTATTTTCAGCTCACATTTCTAATTTATCAAAAAACTTTCCTAGGTTATTAACTAACCTACCCTACCTATCTAATTATATGCTATCTGCAAATTTGATTTAAGTATTCTTTGCCATCTTTATACACATTGTGGAAGAATAAATAATGCTGATTATGATTTTGAGTGAACTAGATAGCCACATAAACATCATTCCATTCAATCCATATTAGCTTGCTATTCAAAGTATGTGATAGCGTATCTTGTTAATTCTTTGCTTGCCATCATTTTATCTACAATATTCCCACAATCTACTGGAGAAATAACTAAGTGAAAAATAAGGTAAGGTTAGTCTGGCAACATGTGCTCTTCAATATACCTATGTTTTGACAAACCCATGCTGACTTTCCACATTCTTTTCAAGCTTCGTTACAAATCAATCTTTTTTATGAATTGCTTTAGAATTTTCCCCATGTGTTGATGTCATGCTTGCCTGAGTCTCCTCACCCCACCCCAAATTTTTTGAAGACCTGGATAATATTCCATCTTTTCCCATCATCTATTCGCCAGGATTTCACAAAGATAGTATTTAACATTATACTATGTATTAATATGATAATATTACACAGAGAGAATCAATTTGTGGTGGTTAAGGTATCAGACTAGAAATCAGGAGACTGTTAAGTTCTAGTCCCACCTCAGGCATAAAGCCAGTTTGGGATCTAGCCAAATTTTTGCTAATCATGGCTCTATCAGTCTCGGCCTTCAGTTCCATCATTCTGCTGTCCACAGTTGAATGATACATAACATATCCTCTTGTGGGAGAGGACTGAGAAAAAATAGGAGTTGAGTAATTCTGCCCTTTTTTTTGGTTACCTATTAGTGCAGGGTTGTCAAACTTGTGGCCTGTAGGCTGGATGCATCAATCTTGGCCTGCCCAACCCCAGCTTAGTGAAGGGGGGGATATCGTGATACGTCATGTAACGGCAACATGACGCTGCAAGTTTGACACCCCTGTGTTAGCGTGTTGTATAATAAATTACTATAGTAACACAATGATTTATACTATGCACACATTTATACTATGCATATGATACATACACCAGAGCTATCAATTTAATATATCTTTATGCCATACTTCATTTTTGGGCACCTTGCTTTTCCTTGAAGAATCCCAGATCAAAAGAGGATACGTTCCGATACATGAAACTTGAAAAATCTACCTAGCTGATACAAAATGAGGAATTGTTATCTGATCTGTAAATATACCTACAGAAAGTTTTTACTAACAATTTTTTCATTGGGGAAAGGGGGAAGTTTTTTCCATGATAGTCAAAAACATTCTAGTGGAAGGGAAGGATCTGCTAAGCATCACTTTTAACAAGAAACTGACTATTTTGTAATTCTGTATATCACAAGTAAGTTTACATATATACATAAGCCCGTAAAATAAAATTGAATTTTTAAAGCTAGCTATTCTCATTTATGAGATGTTATCCTTCACAGTTGAATCCCATAAAAGACGAGTGGAAGAATCTCCTGTCACTCAATGGTTGCATTATTTCCTAAAGCCACAGTAAAGAAAATCAGAGTCAAAACGAGGCAGAATGAGAGTCAAACAAATACTGTAGACTCTCAGTCTCTACCTCACACAGAGAGATCTTCCCTCAATTCCCGGATTATCAGCAATTAAAACTGAAAAGGCTTAACATTGAAACTGGTTTGCCATTAAAATGGTTTCTTGCCGAGTTTCAACAAACATAAAAACAAAAGAAGAGCTCTTGTAGGGCCCATTTCTATCCAATATTTTGTTTCTTGCAGTGTTCATATGAACAGTTTTAAGATTCTCCTAATGCATACAAGCTTAAATGTAGTCCTATGCCTTTAAAAAGATTTGGAAAGAAAATGTTTATTTTATTTGCAGTCAATGGTTACCACACCTTGGTTTATCTAACCAAACAGGATTTGCCCTCTTTCTGAATCTTTAAAATAGTTCAACCTTCTTAAGAAACACTTGATTCTAGTAAAACTAGTTGAATAATGCAGACTTTGTTTGTTTCTCCTCTATGATGGAGAATGGATTAGAAGTGGATTTAATGGGTCTAGCAAGAAGAATATTTAAAAGTTGACTCAGTTTTTTAAATATAAAAAAGCAGTTTTAAGTTGAATTCCAGCACCTATGAGTTATGCTATCACAAACTAAGAAGATTATGCTGCAGACTTAAACATAACAACCCAGAAATATATTCATCAATTACATCTATACTGTAATCAAGGTTTAAAACTTCAATCCTGAAAAGTTGTTCCAGCCCTATGAATGCTTTTTAGTGAAACCAGATGCTCAATCACATCAAAATAACATTTCAAAGTACTTTTGTTTAAATTACAGTATAGGGTTATCTTACAACACCTGTTGGAAATTTAATATATTAAATACCACAAAGTATTTAATATACCACAAAGTTCATCTTAGCAAGAAAATGAAATGTATGTACACTTACAACACACCAAAATATGAGGAGTTGAATAAACTGAACTAGTAGGCAACTAAGAAACATTAATTTTACAGAAAAGAAAACATATGGCTACCAAATCTGGGCTGAAAAAAAAGTAGATAACTATTAGCTGGAAGCAGTGAAATTCAAAAACTTTGATTGCTTGTGGTTTGGATTTTCACAGGTCAGGTCTGATAAACTTAATGAAAATAGCTTTTGTTTACAAATTGTTTCAAATTGTTATTGTTATCTAACTTTGCTGCTTTTGATAAATACTGAATTTCAGATCTTTGTAGTTATTTTTATAGGTCAGCACTTAGATTAAATAACTCATGAAAAATACCACTTAATATTTCATTACTTTCAATGGAACTATCTAACTAGCCATGAAATCTAGAGACAAGGTCCTTAGAAAAGCAATGTTTAAATATGCTGATTAAATGCATTTATTTCTGTATAATATAGACTAAAAATTAAGATAATTGTATTCTACCATAATAATATATTAAAGTCTGAAAAGGCAACCCCTATGATGGAATTTTCTCCAGGTAGTAAATCCAGATAATGTACATTTATTGCAGAGACTTTACAAAATTAATTTCTTACAGTTTTGCCTCTAGCTCAATAGCTGCAGTGATGCAAATTCTTACATCAACTTTTCCACAATATCTTCTCCACAATGTGATTGATCTAGACAAATAAAAAGTTGATATCCAAACAATCTCAAATTATTGGTTTAATTTCTATATGAGTATTTGCAGTTTTCCATATAATCAAACAAAAATGTCTCTAGTCACTGTGCTAACTTTCTGATTCAAAGTTTTGATGCAATAAAACTCTGTTAACTATTTATTCTTTGCTTCTTGAATGAAGAGCTGAAGAAGTTTCTTGGATGAGAAAAGAAATGTCTTCAAAAAAAAACCAGTTGCGTCTTGAAAAAGCACCTTTGAGTTAATCTTAGTTATAATAATTTCATTCTAAAATCATTCATTCATTTTTTAAAACCTTTGGTCGTGTGTATGTTTCTGAGACTTGAATAGACTAAAGTTAAAATAGGTAAATTAACCAAGCCTAGCTTTAACAAATTTATTTTACCTTTTATTTCAATAAATTACCCCATCAACTGCTTGGGGGAACTTGAAAGACACAAAACTGGATCATTTCATTGTATGCCATCAGTGCTAAAAATTGCTCCTATTTTTATAGGATAAAGAAGAGAATATATGGGTTAATTATTGCATTGTTCATTGAATTATTGTTATGATCATTCTCATCATTATTATAGAAAGCATTGACCCAGGGCTATAGGTGAATTTGGAATAGAATCCAAAAGTAAGGTGCTTATTTATCAGAATGTTCTCTTCTTCCCTGTTCCCCCAGCAGATTCCTAAGTGCCCTCAAAATCCACAGTAAGATCCTCCAAAGATCTTCTGAGGTTGTGTATATCCATATACCACCAGTAGAAGCTGTTTTCAGAGGGAAAATCATAGCACAGGTAATCTTCGATTTACAATCATTTGTTTAGTGACCATTCAAAGTTACAACAGAACTGAAAACAGTGAGTTATGACTATTTTTCACACGACCGCTGCAGCATCTCTATGGTCATGTGATCAAAATTCAGGCAACTGGTTCATATTTATAACAGTTGCAGTATCTAGGGGTCATGTCACCTTTTGTGACAGTCTGACAAGCAAGTCAATGAAGAAACCATATTCACTTAACAACTGTGTTACTAACTTAACAATTGCAATGATTCCCTTAATGACTGTGACAAGTAAAATGGTAAAATGGGACAAAACTCACTTAACAACTGTCTCGCTTAGCAACAGAAATATTGTATTCAGTTGTGATAGTAAATCAAAGACTACCTGTATTGAGCTGCTTCATTTATCTCAGAGTCAAACTCACATCATCACGGTGGCATCATGTAACCTATCACAATTTTTCCCCATTTTCTAAATCGGGCGTGGGTATGGACAGTGCATCCAGCCCACGGGCCGCAAGTTTGACAACCTTAATTTATCTTTATTTTACAAATCCATGCAATAATTGAAAGTATATTTGTTCAAATCCTGATTTTTTTAGTATAAAAACAAGGTACCATAGATTAAACAATGTATTACATATTCATTTTATAAGTTTAGGTACTTATGACACCGGGGTGCTTTAAACCTATTTTCAACCTGACATCAAAGCCTCCATAAGTCAAACTCTTGATTTTAAATTAATTTAACATAATTCTGAGTTTGTATTTTAGCCCTAAAATGAGGGCACTAAACAGTCGCTTTTCAGTGAAACCATGGGTAAACATTTACTTGAAGTATAAGAATCAAATCTAGTCTCCAGTTCACTAGTTACTTCACCGGCTGCTGAAATCCTTCCATGCGAAATTCCTAAAGCATTATATTGCTTTGATTTATATCAACATAATTTCAACAAGATGCCTGAAGGCATATTAGTATTGATAACAGGTACCAGTATCAACTTTCTGAAATTCTTAAGCAACAGCATTTTTCAACTAGTTTCAACTTAACATACTTGCTCAAGTAGAGTGTGCTTATGAGAAGTTCAAAAGAAAATACTCAACATTTGTCATAAAAGCACATCACCTAGGCAATGCACATAACTCACTGTTTTGTAACTTTATGGCAATACTGCCTATATACATTCTAAATGTATAGCAACTATAATTCCTAGGAAGCCTGACACCTAAAATGTGGAAGTCACCAGGCTAGGAAATCTGTTCTATTTGTTATCAAAACAAATGTGCTACTGATTTCTTTTTCCTTGTTAAATGTTGACTTTCACAGCAGAAATATATATTGTCCCCAAGGGACAAATAACTCATAAATGTACTGTGTTTGTATTTGTTACACTTGTAACCTGATGCAATCAAATTGACTCTTACCCAAACCTTTACAAAATATGGTTAATTAAATGCACTGTAATTAGATTCTGAATGCCTGTGCCCAAAATAAAACTAAAATAAGTAAAATAAAATAAAACACTAATTCACTAACATGGAAGAGGAAGGTAGGATATTTCCTGAACATGCATTAACCAATGTTAGCCCTTGCTATCTTTAAGCTGATTTCAGCATCTATTATAGGTTCTGCTTTCATAAGAGCTGAGAATGAGTAGATATTGAAGTGGAAAAAAAATCTTCATTACTAATCTCTACAGAAACATTTGCTCTCAGTTTCTCTGATTAGTAAGCAAACCGCAAGACCTTCTATCTATTTAAGAAATGGATGGAGCAGCTGACAGTTATATGGTAGTACGGTACATGCAGAAACCATATGATGCAGGCTTGATTAAATGTGGGCATCCTAGAATGAAATGCTACTTTTTGTGATGGTTGTCTCACCTGTCTTCTCACCTGGTCAACTAACAGTAATGCTGTGAGATAGTAATAGTTCAATTTAAAAAAAAAGTGAGTTTCCCCAAGGGTGGAGCTGATCCTTGTGTTTCTCCAACATTATCCAGCATCTCAACTATTAGATCATTCTGGCTTTCAGTTCAGTTGAAAGCCAGATAAGTGCAATAACAATTAATAACATTACTAACACCAGTAGTAATTTGGTAACAACACAGCCATTATGTAAGAGGAAAGGAATCCAGGATCTATATACATGCAATGAAGTCATATATATATATAGAATAGAATAGAATTCTTTATTGACCAAGTGTGATTGGACACCCAAGGAATTTGTTTGGTGTAAATGCTCTCAGTGTACATAAAAGAAAAGATACATTCGTCAAGAGTCAAGAATCATAAGTGTTGTACCTTATGATTCTTATACATAGATATATCTATGTATAGAAAAAGCTACCGGGAGCCATGTGGCAAAGGGAGACAGGGCTAGAACTCACACATACAATTGAATAAAATTTATCAATTAAAAATAATTAAATTGACCAAATTAATTAATTAAAATGTATTAAATCAACAAAATTAATTAACATTTATTAAATTATGAACATTAATAAAATAAAATAACCTACATTAGATTGACATTTTATCTTATAAGCAACTTTAATTAACACACCCTTCCCATTCTCTGAAATATATACACAAATCTTGGTCATGTACTTTACATACATATTCTTCTCCCTTGTTTCAATAAAGAAGGGGCAGAAAGTATTTTTAAAAGGGAAGGGCCCTCTCCGCGCGAGTGGAGAGTCTGATTTTTTTTCCACATCAGGAAAGAAATTTCAGGGAGGAAATGAAAGGAACAAAACTAGGCACAGATGTGAGCAAAGGAAATGAAATCAGGGAATGGATGAAAATAAAAAACAGAAAGCCCTATTTAGATCAGCAAGTGGATGAAAGTTAATCTTCAAAAGCATCTATGCTTCAGGGGTTTACAACCATTTACACCTCTTACTAATACATATTCTTACATTTTCAACCATTCCAGAGACACCCTTCCAATCCCTTACAATTCAGAGAACATATGTGGGGAGAAATCTTTCTATAGGAAGGTTTTATACATTAAGGTAATTGGGGGGTTTATAGAGATAGATATAAAACTCTCAAAAATTTTATATCTATCACTATAAATTACCATCCATTATTTCCTCAATAAGTGATATAATGTATTTGATTTTAGAGATGAGCAATTCATTTTTTGACCTTTAAAAAAAAAAACTACATCATTTCTATATAGATGTAGCCCTGCCAATCACCCAACTAAATCCAAACATCATGTTTTCCCTTTTTCATTCTTCAAATTCTGGTTGCAAACTAAGCTTTATGAGGAAAATGTTCTTTCTTAGCTTTAGTACTAAACTAAATAATAGGAACTTTAGAAAGGGGCCCAAGAGAAAGGAGAAAAAGAAATGCCTAAATTTGAAGTCTTCTCAGAGTATCTTAACTGAGAATAGGAGATTATGAATGGGCTCAACTAGACATACTCACTCTTAGGGCTTTAACTTTCCATTAATTTCTCCCCTATTAATCTAGAATCCCCTCCTCCTGATTTGCTCATTTAGGTCATCCAGTAAAGAAATGAAAAATTATGCCCAATTCCTGCTGGCTTTGCTAAAAACTCTACTTTCATACAAAAAACAGAAAACGGTTACCAAATTAGTCCATGTAGCCCAAGACATATTTAATCACTTCAGTATGACTCCAGAATTATTAGTCAACTGACAAAAAAAAATATTACTTTACTTTTATGAAATTTGATCATAAAGAAGGAAATAAAACTTGCGGTTATAATGTCTAACCTAAGTACTTCACTTCAATCTTTTTTCCTGCCAGATAGGATAAACTGTCCTATAGTGCAAGGACATAATTTCTAATATTTGGAATGTTGGAACAGTTTTCTGAAATATATTTCCGCACAACTGACTTTTCTAATTACTCTTCTTTCCTCTGTAGTTCTAGCTTATATCAGTGCCTTATTCTAGCAAACACATTTTAAAGTTTTAAAGGAAAATTTATTTATTAATTCGCTCAACAAGAATAAGCAAAGCATCTTCAACTAATGTGATTTCAATGTATGTTTAGTAAATTATTATTTTTATTGAAAAGATAATAATAAAAATAAATAAGAAAGATAATAAAAAGATAAAAAAGGTAAAACATCCTAATTCTCTTTCTGTATTTTGTGTGTGTGTGTATTATATGTATATACATAAGGCAGGAGCCAAGGAATTCTTTTTGTTGTTTAAAACTGTTTAGAACTTGAGAACACTCAAGGAATGTTTGTGTCAGCAAAAATATTGTCAGAGGAAGAGTATCTAAATCCAAGAAAATATTACTGTGAAGCAGTAAACTTTTATGAAAAAATCAGGATGACAAAGTCATGAGCATGATCAAAAGCACAGGAATCACTAAATACAGAGACAGAAACAATTGTTTCCAAAAATAAAAGTGATGAATATACCATTCCATAAGTATTTGGACTTGACAGAGTTAATAAAGGGAAAGATTCCTCCGAGTTGACCTCAACTCCTGTTGACTAATGGATATCTCACTTTCTTGGCAACAGACTGGAAGTCGTTTGCCTTCCCTTTCTTCCCAGATGCTTTTTTGATTTTCTGATTTAGTTAAAAGCCTTAAAATACAATTATGTTCCCCTATGTAAATACTAACCAGAGTGAACTCTGTTCATTTTAAAAAAAAATCAAGTTTGGAGGGCAGTACTTGATCTCGTTAAAAGCTAGGTCCTACCACCCAAACAAAACTTTTCAGAATGTAGAGGAGGAATGTTGCAAGTTTCAAATTGTTTCGCTAACGCAGAACTAATTAAACTAAGCCAGGTGTTCCAAATTCTACATTGTAGAGGATATGGGTCAAAGTGATAATGTTGAATATAATTTGTACCTTTACTATTTAATGTTTTTAGTTCATCCATAACAATCTTATGTTTATTTTCCATTTCTCCAGTTCAGAAATATTTCCCTGTAACTTTTCTACACTGTTTACTGATTTCTCTAATTGCTTTTTGGTGGGGGAAATCAAATACTTGGTACGTCACTTTGACACTTCAGTATATAGGTAAACATAAACCAACACATACACAGCAGAAGGGACCTTTCCTCTAATGGCAGAGGGGAAAAATAGAGATTTCTTGAAACAGATTGAAATCCCAGTTGAAAATCCTGTCAATCCTAATATTATTATAGTATTACAACCAATCAAAATTCAGTCTGGGAGAATCTATTCTGAGTTCAGAATAAATATGCAGTTGTCAAAGATAATACTTCAGTGCAGTATCCTCAGTGTGTTCCTCAGTGTGAGCACAATTGTTCAACCAAATTTAGTTTGTGAACTATTAAAGAGAAAGAGAAAAGTGCAATGTTTAATGAAGAAGACTGGGAAGTTTGGAAAGAAGTGGGAACTCAAAATAAGTATTATGAAAATCTGGTTGAACAATGAAGGAAACAGAAGCAAAGCACACAAAATTAATTCTGGTTCACATGCTTACCTATGTTATATTAAAGCTTACTATGTCATTTGAACTTGCCATTTGATCATGGCTTGCTGTATTTATCCATTGATTCATTGTTGGCTTGCACTTATATACCATTAAATCTGCCAGGGATGTCCCGCAAGTTCAAGCTATCAATTTAATTCAACAATTCAGTTTCTGTATTGAAATTATTGGTATCTTATTTAAATTTAAATATATAATTTCACAGATGCTTGCTTATTTCTTTATTTAAACCAGTTTGGTCTAGTGGTTAAGGCTAGAGACCAAGACACTGTGAGTTCTAGAACCCTCTTAGGTATGAAAGTTGCTGGTTGGGTGACTTTGGACCAAATACTGTCTCTAAATCAATGATGTAGGCTCCGATGACAAGCCAGTCAGTCAATTCCTGTCACAACCAATGGATCAATATTTGGTTACCACCCCTCCTCCCAAAAAAGGCAGAGCCTGCACTTATGGGAGAACACTGGGAAAGAAAAAAAACAACTTCAACAGAACAATTCTGGTACAACATCATAATAACAACATCAATGTCATAAGCAATGGCAGAACTCCTTTCTAAATGTCCCAGGAAGAAGCTCCATTTCTATAATTTTCCAGAATTCTATTAAGGAAAGAACAAGCCTGTTTTCTGAGGAAAAGCCATTTCATTAGACCAGAATCACATCAAAAAACAAAACTCAGTGATTCTGGCTTTGGGTCTCCAGCCATCCCAGAAAGGAAGAGGAATCAAAGGTCTCTCCTGGGATGTTTATATGAGATAGACTAATTGTTGTATCTGGAGAATATAATCCTGCAAGTACCCCATATGTCAAGCCACTTCAGGATTTGTTTGTAAACATCAGCCCTTTGAATTACACCCAGAAGCAAAAATCAGTGCCTGAAGCATGGGTATAATATGCTTGTGGTGCTGGGTGAGCGCCAACTTATAGTTAGTACCAGACCATTGCATTTTGCACCAGCTAAAATTTCCCAGGAGCTTTCAAAGGGTGTGATTTGAAAGTGATAACATATCCCCAATATATTGCTAACTAGCTATGATGGCATAAGTCACCACTTCAAGACCTTTCTATTCCAGGTAAGACCATAACTTGTCTACAGCCAAAGTTGGACAAAGGTTCCACCCACTCCGTCCCCCCGGTCACTGTCTTCACTTGCCATAAAGAAAAAGCCATGAATCTGTCAAAGTTGCAGATCTGGTCCTTCAAAGTAGTTTATCTTATCAGTAGACGTAACTGGAAGTGTTAGAAATGGCCCAGATACAAACAGCATCCCTGCTTTGCAGAGATTTAGCCTCAAACCATTTTATCCCCTTCAACCCTAGCAGCATCCAGATCCTGAGTCAAGGCAAGAGCATTTCCTCATGGGCCAGGAAAAATATAAAACGGTATGTTTTTATATGCTCTGATAATAATATATCCCAACCAATAAATTGTCTGTCCTGGAATCTTCATGTATCTGTTAGGAAGCAAGGAGGAAAAGGCTAAACTCTGTGGCATCCCACAAGGAAGCAATTGTGTGGTCAACCTCTTCTGGTCTAACAAAGCAGAAGAATCACTGTAAAAAAAAAAAAGGTCCATCAAATCTTCAATGGTGGTAAGCTGCCTAGATTCACCTCTTGGTGAGCTGGGCAGAAAACAAGTCTAATAAACAAACAAACTCTTGCAGGTAGTCCAGAAAGATACCATAGTTAATGGAATCAAATGCAAATGGGCTTAAAAAGAACAGGAATGGTGCTTGCATGGCAGTGGAATAGATATAAAATTAAAAGCATAATTGATTTGATCATTTACAATTAAAAGACTGAGAGAATTCTAGAAGCTTATGAAGATGTTCTAAATATGTTCTGAATAGGAGATAGATTCTGTGGATGCTAGGAAAAACAGTAAAAAAATTAAATAAATTAAGTTTAAAGGGTAAGGAAGATGACCTTGACATAGATATACAGCAGGGCTGTCAAACAACGCAGCCCGCGGGCTGGATGCATCACACGCTGGCCATATCCATGCCAGATTTAGTGAAGGGGGGAAAAAAATCACGATATGTCACATGACTCCTCCATGATGCCGCGAGTTTGATACCCCTGATATACAGGAACTCTAACCTAGGTAAACAGGGCTGAAACATTTTTTAAGTCCAGAGCAACAAGATAATCTTTAGAAGCAACTCAAGCAGAAACCTTCCTAATACATTTAAGGATAAGAAGGAGGAAGAGGTGTAGCAAAATCAGAATTGCAAGATTCTGTTTTATAGCCAATCTCAATAAAAGTAGTTTTAGCCTTCTTGTAAAGTTGATTTCCTTGTCTGGTTTACCTGGTGAGGCTGACCAAGTAAAATGACTAGAGAAAAAGAAAGTGCCAGTCCTTTCCCAATATAATGAACAGAAAAAGAATGTGGACGAAAGAGAATGTGGAAACTTCTTGGAAATTGCAAAAAGAATTATATTAGTGTGTCAAAGAATTGTCTGGTGCTAGAAATGGAACATTTGAGAAAAGAGGTTCATTAGGTGAAATCGGCTGGGGATGAGAAACCAAAACTATATAAGAGAATAGTTTCTGAAACAAATTATGAGAGAAATAGATTGCATAATGCATATAAAAAGGAAAATATTTGCAAACAATAGAGGAAGAAAATATTAAGATTCGAAGAGGTAGAAAAACGCAGAACAATTTTGAAAGAAGAAGAAAAAACTTTTGAAAATGGATGAACAGAATTGATTTCAGCAACTATTGAAGTTAAAAATAATAATCATAAAATTATTTGGGATGAAGCTGCAATGAATGAATGCCGGAAGGAGCACTATAGAGATTTGTATAGGAATTAATATGGTATAGCAAAAAGTGCAATTGAAACTAAGACTATTAATGGTAGTGTCCAAGAAAAACCTATGATAGAAAAGTAATAAATGCCCTGAGAATATTGAAAATTGTAATTCTGCAGGCGTGGATGACATAACTAAAGAAACTTTAAAATATAAGTAGACTTTACCTACAGAATGGTTGTGCAATTTGATTAATGTATTAGGGAGGATGCAACTATGCCTATTATTGGGAACATGCAATTGCAGTTCTCTTGCACAAAAGGAATGGCAATAAAAGTGAATGTGAATGGTTTAGTTTATTAAATGTACCTGGAAAGATGTTTGGAAGAATTCTGATTGAAAGGGTACAAGATGTGACAATGAACAAAATCTGGGAGGTGCTATTTGGCTTTATGCCAGGCAGGGAGTGCCATGAACAAATGTTTGCTTTTCAGCAAGGCATTGGGAAATACGTGAATGTGGGAAAGTAAATTGTATACAGTATTTGTTATTTTAGAAAAAGCTTATGATAAAATGAACAGGTCTGAAGTATGAAATGTTTTGTGTGACTATGGAGTTGAATTGTTGATCTAAATGTAGTCAGGATGGTATATTTCAGTCTTACTGTTGGCTAAGAATATCCCAGAGCAGTAACTCTATTGAATTCTACTGTATAGTGCAATATTAATGCAATATCAGGGGTTTTCAATTCAATGTATAGAATGTGAAGGATGTGTGTTTTGTGTTTATTTTCATAGTCATAATTTACACTGGAGATGATATTTAATTTTGTTGTACGAGGTGCAATGATAATAAAGTAAACTAAGCTAAATTAAAAACTAAACTTCCCACAGATAGATTTTAGGATGCAACAAGTACAGATAATACGTGAATGGCAGAGGAGTTGCAATAGATAAATGAAGGAAAACTACAGCAAAATATGTAAATTTGGGAAATGTTTACTAAAGAGGGGGAAATAGTTGGAGACAGTTACAAGTATTTTTTTAATTTTAATTTTGTAATTTATAAAGTATTTTATGTTTTTATTTACATTCTTTGTTCATATCTTTATGGGGTGTGCTATTTTCTTACACCTTTCTTGCATTCTGCATAATGTTGCTTACATCAAAGAGACACATTTGCAGATATGTATGCATAATGGCTTGTTACAGCTAGGAAGTAACAAATGGAATGGAACATAAGAGGAGGTAAGAAAATAGAAGTATGTAGTATGTACATGTTGTTTGTCTATTTTAATTGTAAAATTAATAAAGTTTATTTTAAAAAAAGAAAGGAGAAGAGATAGTTTGTGATACTCACTGTACCCATGAGTATCACAAATTACTATCTCTTTTACTTTCTTACCTCCTCTTTAATATCTTGTTTGAACTGAGCAGGTATCTTTAATTGATACATACTGCAAAACCTTCCACTTTTCCCAGGGTAGCTTATTTTATTTAACTCATTTCAATGATCATTCAATTTAAAACTTTTTGCAATCCTGCCTAAGGTTATAAACTGGGGAAGACTGACTTGCAAAAATAAGCAGGGATGTGCTCATGCTGGGATGAGTGATTTCATTGTTTAGCAGATCTTCCCCCTGGGATAAACAATTTTGTAGGATAACATGCAACAGTAACAACAATAAATTGCCAGTTATGAAATCTATTTAGAAAAAGTGTGTATCATTAAAAATTGAGCAGCATGACAGGAAAAAAATAAAATAAAAGTTAGCTTGTATTTATTATTGGCAGGAGGCTTTTTGGGACACAAATTCATGCTGCAACTTTTTTTTTTTTTAACTTCTGGGCTGAAATATTTATACTTCTAAAAACCGTGTCCTCACAATTCTGTCTTAAAAACAGATTATATGGAACACTACTGGTACTAATGCAGATCAGAATGCACAGGTCATTTTCCATATACAGAGTTTCTGCATCCTCCAATAGCCAAACTGGATTTTGGGAACTACTCTATAAGCAAGTTAAACATCAACCTATTTTGTAAGAGATTACTCTGAAGAATTTTAACCCAAAGAATCTTGACTTTTGTTTTTGTACAGAAAAACTTTCAGTAAAGTGCAGTTGACAGAAAACCTGTTTGGAAGGGTAACTAAGCAAAGAATAAAAATTCCTTGAATTTTTAAACTAAAATGCCTCCTGCAAAGAATCAAACAACCATCCTTCTCTAAAGCAGGGGTCTCCAACCTTGACAATTTTAAGACTTGGGGCCTACAACTTGCTGGTTGAGGAACTCTGGGAGTTGATTACAATTTTTAAAGTTGCCAGGGTTGGAGATCCTTGCTCTAAATGACAACAACAGGAAAGACATACTAAGCTAAAGGACAGGATTTAAATCAAAAGCTGTCAGTTTCAAGCACTGAATGTACTTTCAGTCAAAATTATGACCAATCTAGACATGAAGAGGTGGTATATTCCAAACTCTCCTTCAAATCACACCCTAGTAGTTGTGGTGGTGGCAGTGAGCATTTAAGTTAAAATTTAACTTAATAACGAGACTACACCAACGTGTTATTTTTCCTTAAACTGCATCTTATTTCTGACAATTGAAAAATGTCTTATTTCTGAGAACTTTACAGCTACTGAAATTTTTATAGTTGCAAAAAAAACCCTATTGTGTTCTTTACTTTCAAGATATGTCACCTTAACCATTTTTTAAAAAAAAAATCTGGCACATCAGGAAATTTGTGGGGGTGTATGTGTGAAAGAGACCTGTTGCCTATGATTTGCAAATCTTTGATTTTGCTATTTAGCTATTTGGATATTCCTATATTTGAACAATAAGTTGAATCCAATATTTTAAGAGTTGCATTCTAGATCCTCCAATGTATTTCCAAAACCTCTGTACGATTAAAGTTATGCGTAATGTACATTTGCTGCCCAGAATCACTTTTGATAGGGAGATGGGTGACATACAAATATAATAAATAAATAAATGTGCGTATGATATCATTTGTCCAATTTATACTGGATTACAGGGTTCCCATCTTAATATTTGGCTTACTGGCTTCAGTAAATATTTTTGACAAGTTTCCTTGGTAGTCCTAGATGGGAAAGGAAATCTTTCATATTTCTTAGGGTAGCTTTTGCTTGAATCTTGAAAAATAAGTTAAAAATCAGGTAGTAGAAGTTGAATACAGACCACCAAAATAATAACTTCTGTATAATCATACTCTTTTATGGGAAGTAATTAAGAAAATATAAGGTGTTTTTTTCTTACTCTAGCTGAAGGCCTGTCCTCTAGATTTGGAAGAGAAATATTGCAAGAAACCAAACTGGAACAAATCTAAGTGAAATTCAGAAAATAGAGAAAATTGTGCATGTGCTACTGTCGTTTCCACTTTTTATTGGTTACCTCTCTAATATGCTCTTCTAACCAAATGTTGCAATAAAACAGAGAAGGATTATACAATTCATCTGTTCTACAAACAATTCCCATTTATATCACATTTACTGACTTCTACATGTGTTAACATGTTAAATATGTTTTGTTTTATTTTTTTTACTGCTGCCATTTTGATTCCCTGTGGATAATAAGGCATGGATTGTCCTAATCTGTGCTGAAGATTAGATAGTCATTTAATGTTAAATAAATTGGTCTTATATAGCAGGGGTCGCCAACCTTTTGGAACTTAGGGACCACCAAACTCATAATTTTAGATCCCAGGGAGCACTAACTTGTTCTGTGGTTGTGGCCTAATTTGTGGGTGTGGCTTGGTGGTCATGTGACTGGCTGGGCATGGCTTGTATGTAAATATTATAAATATTTATATAAATATTGAATTTTTTATAAAAAAAGAGCAACTTTTACCCAAAGTCAGGCAAAGCAGGCAGGTAGATTGAGTTGCTCACAGAATCACAGATTCATTCAGAAATCCATCTATCTGCCATTGGCTAGCTCAGTCTGTCACATAAAATTTGCTTGCAAGCAAACTCACAAAATTAACTCACAACACACCATGCATGTAAATATTAATTTTTTTATTTTAAAAAAGAGCAACTTTTACCCAAAGTCAGGCAAAGCAGGCAGGTAGATTGAGTTGCTCACAGAATCACAGATTCATTCAGAAATCTATCTACCTGCCATTGGCTAGCTCAGTTTGCCACATAAAATTTGCTTGCAAGCAAACTCATAAAATTTGCTAGCTAGCAAACTCACAAAGTTAACTCACAACACACCATGTATGTAAATGTTGAATTTTTTATTTAAAAAAAGCAACTTTTATCCAAAATCAGGCAAAGCAGGCAGGCAGATTGAGTTGCTCACAGAATCATTCAGTGATCTATCTATCTACCATCAGCCAGTTCAGTCTCTCAAATTTGCTTGCCATGAATCTGCACTGAATTTGCTTGCAAACAAACCTTCAATCCTAAGGGAGGTTTGGCTGTGCTTAGCTAGAAAGCAAGAAATCCAACCATTTCCTGCTTCCTAGCTAATCTAAATCTCCCGGCACAGCAGAACAGATGATGGTCGGAAAAAGGAAAAATAGCAACTTAGCAGACAAGTTTGCTGGGTAAGGAGTGAGTGGGCAGGGAGGGTTCCCGCGGGCCATGTGGGCTGAGCAGCCTTGTGTTTCTGTGCAGCCTGGATTAATTGCTTTGGGGGGGTGCTCTGGGGGTGAGATTTCTCTGCAACCCACCAAAATTTTCTCATGACCCACCAGTGGGCCACGGCCCACCGGTTGCCAACCGCTGTTATATAGGAACCATAAGTAAAGAATATGATTATATATTATTCTGGGTTTTTAATATATTTATTATAACATAATGTATTAGTATACATAGTAATGCTTATATGCATATATATATAGAGAATATATGCATACACAGATGTTCAGGTACAAACCAAGAAAAATACAATCCAAAATGGTGAAATGCTATCATATTTTTCATGGCTAAAACAGAAGTGAGTTAAAAGATTATACTTCTTAATAATTAACAGTAAATGAACATAAATAAATAATTAATAATTTCATTAAAAGATTAATATTTTCTACTTTGATGCATACACCTTTTATTCACATTTAAAAAATTTTTATGATTGTCTCTCTGTATGTTCCCATGCATATTTAATCTTGAATGGAAAATCCTTAGACTTGGTGATAAAAATTGCTTGATGGAATAGTAACAATCTTTTAGTAAGAATAAAAGTAGCTAATAATCAGGCTGTGTGTGTCAATAGCAATGCAGACTTGTTTAGTAAGTTTTTAGATATTTTATTTTCATAAAAGCATAAGAGTATTTTCTCATAATCCCAGAAAAGTTTACCAATAACCAAGAACTCACAATTTGGGGTGGATTATTTCCTTTAAAGAGTAATACTTCCTCTGCTGCTCCTTGGTAGCTCACTGAATACCTACCAATTTGGGGCAGTCCCTCTTCCAATGTCACACTGACATGTTCCACTATGAATGTCCCCTTGACTTTCTTATCAGAATGCTGGAATGGGCTGTTATTTTCTTCTCCAATGACCATATTGAGTCTGATCCCTTATCTATGGCCTGCTCATCAGGAGTTATTTTTAGGAGTATAGGTTTAATGTTACTGGAATGTGCAAGCAATTAAAGGATCGCTATTGATAGTTGCTATGCATTTAAATAATAATTTTGAATACCGGAACAATAACATGTACAAGACTCAAAATGTTATAAAATGCACATTACAGTAGTTGGTATCTGTCATCATTCATTTATTTAATTTGTAAGATGACAAGACACATGTTAACTAAACAACATTAAGAATGTTGATTTACCTAAGAAAAGTAAGTAGCAATGTAGCAAGTATGTAACTTAGTTAATTATAATTATCCTACTATGATTCTCTGCCAATTATTAACAATTCTATTCTATTCTTTACAAGGTAAATCAGTAACCACTACCTGCTTGAACACCTTCTGGTTGTCAGGGCAGCAATGACAATTACAGCTGGCCAGCACAACTGATTTGATATTTTGCCAACTGTAGTCCAATATTTCTGGAGAGCATTAGTTTATGGAAATCTGGGCATGTATCTATAGTTATAAGGATGTAATTAAACTAAGGTGCAAGTTGTCTGCATCAAAGATAATGCAATTATAAGCAACTATGTCTTTTTGCAGATGACGTAAAACAAATACCACCAACAATGCTACTGTCCTTCAAAGTGACCTTGATTATGTGTCTGAATGGTCAAAAAATTGGCAACTCCAAATCTCGACCATCAAATGCTTTGTCATTGGTAAAAAAAATTAGTACACCAAATACAAGCTAGGCGGATATGACTTCATTGACGACCCTCACTCATAAGTACACAATTGTGCCTATTATCCCTGTCCTATTGTCCCCATTTATTCATACTTATTTCCTGTATTCTTACTCATGTTTATGCTTATACCTATTATCTTGTAAGCGATCAACAAATCAAATAAATAATTAAATAAATTAGAAGAAACCAGTTTCTGAAAGAAAGAACACACTGTACAAAAATCAGTTCTGTAGATCTTTATGTAATGAATGATGGCAGAAAACATGATTTGCTGTAATTCCATTCCTAAAAGTACTGCAGTAATATTTCATTCTTAACCAGATTTTGTTCCTATCAGTTCCAAAAGACAAAGCAGAGTTTAGAGTTCTACAATTTCTAAGACAGTCACTTTGTTGACACAAAACCCACAAACTGGGTTTTTCTCTTGCAGTTTCTTTAGAAAAGAAACAAGGTGAGCCTTAAACACACAAGGAAGCCATGCCCTGTTTTAAAGATAAATTACAATACATGTCATTACACACAGGAATCATAATATCCCACCTTCCCACAATCTGATTATTATCAGAGATGTTGGGCTATAATTCCATTTATTATCTTCTAATATTGTATTGTATGAGAGATGAGGGCTGTAATCCAATATCTTGTGTTTCCCTGAAAATAAGACCTATCCCGAAAACAAGCCCTAGTCCAATTTTCACGTAGGAGCCCTACCCCCCAAAAAAAGCCCTAATTAAGCCCCACCCACCATCTGGTTGTACAAGGTGGGGTGAGGTACAGGCACAACAGCACAACGCACAAGCAGAGGCACTGGTGTGATGACCCTCGGCCACAGAAGAAGTCAGGCAGTGCCACAACAGGTGTTGGGGCATGGGAGGCATGGCTGTGGTGGTCCTAAGGTAAATGGGCAAGTCTTTCCGTGAAAATTTGGTGCTTATTTGGGGTTGAAAATAAGACCGGGTCTTATTTTGGGCAAACACTGTATATAAGTAAGGGTTAGGTGGGAACATGGGCATAATATAAACAGTTATTCTCTGTATTCATAATAATATTTAACAAAACTTGTATCTGTGTGACTTTTTTGTACTTAGAAATGGAAGAAACTACTATGTTTACAACTTAAACCTCCTGAAATAAATGATATAAAGGAAAAGAAATGACAGCACTGTTTCATTATAAAGAGCTACATCTGCTTTCCAGAGATGTGGAGCTTAGTATCTGCCAGCATGAAAAATGCAATCTCATTTCTGTCAAATAAATCTATTGTGCTTTAAAAAAAATCATCATGAATCTGGGGAAAGTCATTACATACAAATATCTACTAAATAGAAAAGGAGAACTAAAATCCAGACATGAACTGAAAGAAGAAGGGATACAAATCGAATGGTGGGCATACCTACAAATCCAATCAAGATACAAGAAAGACAAGAAAGAATGGGACATACAGAGAGAATTGATGGCATTGGATAAGATACTATTAGGAACGGAGGAGAAAACAATCAAGAGAGTATACAACTATCTACTAGAATATAAAATGGAGGAGGAGCAAGTCAAAGAAGTAATGATAAAATGGGCTCAAAATTTTGGTTATAATATTGAGTTACACAATTGGCAAAAGTTATGAGAAAGAAATAGAAAATTAACATTGGCAACTTCATATAAAGAGAACCAATATATAATGCTTTACAGATGGCATCTTCCTCCTACTAGATTGGCCAAAATTAGTAAAAGTATATCACCAGGTTGTTGGAAATGTAACATAGAGATAGAGACCTATTATCATATGTGGTGAAAATGTATAAAAGTTAAAAAATACTATTTATCCAAAATAAAGATTTGGATAGAAGAGATGGTTAACCAGAAAGTAGAGTTCAGACCAGAAACATACTTACTGGGAATTATTAATGAGAAATACAGTAAAGGAATAATATACATATACCTCAGAGGTAGTATTAAACCGGTTCTCACCTACTCGGGCGAACCGGTGGTGGTTATTTGGCATGGGTCACCGAACCAGTGGCAACCCCTGTCTGGCCACACCTCCAACCCGGTTGCCCAGTTGCTCACTTGCGATCGCTCTCCTAGCTTTCCATTCTCCACTTCCTCTTTCTCCCTGGGGGAAAGGAAGAAAGGCTTGGATGCTGCAAGTATCACTTTCCCCATGTGAGTTAAAGTGCTTGAGTGAGAAGGAGTGCAGTCTGACAGAGGGGGTGGGGGTGAATCGAGCCTTGGAGCACTTTTGCAACGTAAAAGAAATGCATTTTGGAAGCAGCAGGTCCTTTAAAAACTTCTCCAAGGATTCCCCATGGACGCTGCAAGTATCACTTTGTGAGTTAAAATGTTGGTGTTAGAAGGAGTGCGGTCTGACAGAGGGGATGGGGGAATCCACTCCAGCCTTGGAGAAATTTAAAGGAACTGCTTCCAAAATGCTTGTCTGTTAAGTGCTGTGTGTGTGTGTGTGTGTGTGTGTGTGTGTATGAGAGAGAGAGAGAGAGGGAGGGAGGGAGGGAGGGAGGGAGGGAGGAAGGAAAGAAAGAAAGAAAGAAAGAAAGAAAGAAAGAAAGAAAGAAAGAAAGAAAGAAAGAAAGAAAGAAAGAAAGAAAGAAAGAAAGAAAGAAAGAAAGAAAGAAAGAAAGAAAGAAAGAAAGAAAGAAATAGGAAGAGAGAGAGAGATAAAACACTGTGCTATTATTTTTAATTGTTCCATTATTTATCATGTGTTAATATTTTACACTGTCCCTACACATAGAGTGATTTTTGGTTTACATGCATTCAATGTCAATAGTCCAGAGCATAAAATACTCTTGTGTTTAACAAGAGTTGAAAAGGGACCTTGGAGGTCTTTTAGTCCAACCCCCAGCTCAGGCAAGAAAACTTGAGGATGCCAAACTCTGAGTAGAAATCCTGGGAAAGGTGTCAGAATAATACTTAGAAGGGACCTTGGGGTGAACCCTATACCATTTCTGAGAAATGGCTGTCCAGTCTTTTCTTAAAAACTTCCAGTGATTGAGCACCCAGAACTTCTGGAGATATTCAGTTACACTGATTAATTGTTCTCACCGTCAGGAAGTTTCACCGTCAGGAAGTTTTAGGTTGCTTCTCTATGTTCAGTTTCCATCCATTGCTTCTTATTTGCATTCTGCTTCTTTGGAAAATACATTGTCCCCCTTTCTTTGTGGCAGCCCCTTAAAAGCCTGTTGCCTATCACACTCTTGGGTAAAGCATGTGAGTCATTTCCTCCTTTCAGTGGTCCATGAAAGTTCATCTATAGTATGCAGATAATAAAGTTAAAAAAGGTGAACAACATTTTTACAGAACTATAGATGTTGAGGCTGGGTGACAAGGAATGGCTGGGAGGGGTGGGGCCAGGTGAGGCACCCCTTGATGTGAGTGACATTGAGTTGGCCACACTCACCCAGTCACATGACCATCAAGCCATGCCCACCCAGTCACATGACCACCAAGCACACCCACCCAGTTACATGACCACTAAGCCACACCCATCCAGTCACATGACCACCAAGCCATGCCCGCCAAATAAGCCACGCCCACAGAACCAGTAGTAAAATGTTTTGAATTCCACCACTGATACACATATAATAACGGATGCGAGATTAGTGTATGCCCAAAACTGAAAGAATGAAAATACCCCTACAGAAAGTGAAATAATAAAGGAAATATTTGTGCAGAGATGGACAGACTAACTCTAGAAATCAAAGATAAGAGTGAGACAGAGTATTATGAAGTTTAGAGTAAAATGTATCAATGGCTAGAGTCAAGGAAAACGAAAGGAAGGGTTGACGCTTTATACGAATGAAAGCTAAAGTTTGGTACCCTAAAGAGAATGGAATATAATGGACAAATATGAGATGATACAAATGCATGAGTATAAAAGATGGTTGTAAATATGTATATAAATGTAAATAGAAATAATAGGTAGCTAGCACTATACTAATAATATAAGGAAAAAAGGAAATTAACTGTTATATGTATTTCTATATTATAACTTGTATGGTCAAAATGATTGCCAAGAAAGTTGCATTGTGTTCAATTGTTTGTAACGTTTATTCAATAAAATTAAAAAAGAAAGAAAGAAAATAATCTTGAATCTGTCTTGGAATCAGACAACCTGAAAAACCAACTTTATGACCAAATCTTGTGATGCCATTTGGAATCCCTCTTTAGCATTCTCACCTCACAATGTGAAATCAGTTAGATACTGAGACTGTACATGTGGGCAACATGTATTTTCCCAATTTAGATGAGAACATAGATATACTTCGACTCTTAAGCCCTATTCAATAAGTTCAAGAGTAAGATATAGTGATACGCATGAAAATACAAGTTATCATCTTGTTGATTGCTGTTTCAAAAGAAGAGCAAGTCCAAACTTCAATACCTGTACAAGTGCCTAAACTTCAATACTTGTGCAAGTGCCTACATTCAGATGACTAATACAATACATTGCTGAATAACACTAAACAATTTTCCGGGCCAGCATTTTATTCCCATAATTAAATGCTTGTAGAAAATGAGGTAGCATCCTACTGCTCATCATCCCAAGAGATAAATGGTCTCTGATACTAATATATGTTCTTACTCTCTAGAGATCAATATATATTCTAATAGCAGAAATTTGGGGAAGGGAAGGGAAGAGCATTATGTAATCAGTGCGATGTTCTACAAGTAATTGTCCATGATATTTACCACCTATTTTAATATCCTCTCTATTCAACAGGATATACTTTTATAAAAGACTATTAGCTCTGGATTGGAAACAGGATACAGAAATAAATGTTCAATGCTGTCACAAGCTCCTGTTTAAAACTATTTATGCCCTGACATAGACAGAACATTATTAAGCCAAGATTTGTAATCATAGTAACTAAATGAACTAAGCTGCAATTATTATGTGTGTATATGGTACTAAACTAAAGCAGCTAGATTAATGCATTGTTCTTAAGTCAAAACCAAAACAAGTGAATCAACTTTGGCAATGATTTTAATGCCTAACACATGAGCCTCCATGATGAACACTACATAGGATTGCACCAGGATCTAATAAGCTTAGGGCTGTACACTTAAACCAAATAATGCAATCTAGATCTATTTAATAATATATTGAATTTATTATATGCATCCTACCTCAATGTTGCAGGAACTCTGGGTGGCTTAAAAGAAAGATAAAAAAAGAAAATACAAAACAATTAAAAGTTTAGAAAGTTTAAGTAAAGGCTAAAAACCAAGAGGATAGGCGGATCTTCTCTCTATCCTGTCACTTGCCTCCAGCATAAAGAAAGCACCCCTGTCAGGGGCCAGGCCAGCTGGTAGAGCCAGGCTTTAATGTCCTTCCATAAGGCCAGGAATGTGAACACCAACCTTATCTCCAATGGGAAAAAAGGGTGGGGCTACAGCAGGAAAGGCTCTTCTGCTGGATCCTCCCGGCTGAAATTCTTTGGCAGATGCAATCCAGAGTAGACTTCTTCCATTGGAGTAAGTGGGACAGGCTAATCTCACTGGAGTAAGATGGCTCTTCAGGTAACCTATACCCACGCCATAACGTAAAGGACTTCAAAGGTCCTTGAATCGGACCCAGAAGCAAACTGGCAACCAATGCAGCTCACACCACAGCAGTGTTACATGGGCCCACCTAGGAGCCTCCAGAACAGGGGTGGGATTCTACCAGTTCTGTCCGGTTCTATTGAACCCCTTGTTAACTTTCTAAGCGGTTCGGAGAACTAGTAGATAGAAGCAATCTCCTTTTGTTTTTTTCCACCCTGATTACATTCTTGCCAGTACACCTAGACTTCCTGTCTCCGGAGCTTCTGGAGTCTGACTTTCTTAAAGGGGAAGGGTTGTTTTAAGATTTTTACACTGCTGTTGGGAGAAAATACTTCCCTGGACAATCAGCACTTTGAAGAAATAATTGAATAATGAAGTAAAGCTTTTAGTGACAGGGAACCAGGATGAGTGACATTCAGCAAGGCTTCTTGGCTAGCTAGAAAGATTGACATTCAAACATGAGTTTACATACCTTTCTGAGTTTTGGTCTAAAACTAGTTTTTGGTGAAGGTTAATTCTGTGCTTGGTAACATTTAATCCTGTGTTTATTGATGGGGTAATTTTCCCTATTCAGTTTCAACAAGCAACAGCTACTGTTGTGATTTAATTATTTGTATTGTGTTTGAATTTTTTTCCTGCTTCATGCTTTCTTTTTCTATCTGGGGAGGGGGTCTTCCTTCACTGCTTTAGTACTATCTGGCACTGTCCTTTGGGGTATATTTCCAAGAGGCAGGATGCAAGCTTGGCACTGATTTTTTTAACTGCCTTTCTGGGGGGCATGTGACTTTTCCTTAAATCTGGATGATTTCCTTAGGATATCTTTTGAGGTGAGTGAGACCAGCTGATATCTTTAAGTAGTGCAAAGGGATCTAAGGATTGCTTTTCCTGGGTGTGCTCTTTTTGGAGAGTTTAAATGACCTCTCTGCTAAAGAGTTTATGAGCAAGAGTTCGCTGGTTTATTTTATTTATTTGTTTAAACTTCTATACCGCCCCCTCTCCCAAAAAAGGGACTCGGGGCGGTTGATAGTTACCACTGCATTTTAACTATTTTCATTCCTCAAGATGCTCTGGTACCCTGCCTGATTTGTAACTCTGCCTTGCAGGTATTTTTAATCTAATGATTGGTATTTAGGACAGCTTTTTGCAAGCAAAGAAGCTTTTTGTATTTTTGTACAGACAATTCTTGACTTACAACAGTTCATTTAGTGACCATTCAAAGTTACAAAGGCACTGAAAAAAGTGACTTATGACCATTTTTCACACTTATGACCGTTGCAGCATTCCCACTGTCATGAGAGGCCAGGCGAGGAGAAGCGCCCTTTGACATGAGTGATGTTGAATTGGCCATGCCCACCCAGTCACATGACCACCAAGATACACCCACCATCTAAGCCACGCCCACAGAACCAGTTGTTAAAAAAATCCTACCCCTGCTCTAGAACAATCTGCACCACTATGTTCTTCACCAGTTGTAGCTTCCAAATGCTTTTTCAGGATACTTCATTAGAGCATGTGGTAATAATCCAACCAAGAGATAGCCAGGGCATGAGTGACAATGTGCAGGGCCTCATTCAGCTTCCCTATGCTTCATTATTTTCTGGAAGCTTCCATGTAATTCCCATACAACTCTGCTTTATGACATTCAACAAACAAGAAAACACAGAAGCCATTGTTCCAAGCAAAAACTAAATTATTTGTGTCAAATTGTTTTTACCAATGGAATTATAAAATCAATTTAAATATTAAATTTAAATATTAACTCAGAGAAATAAAGGAGGTGAAAGCCTAACACTAATCATTTCTGTTCTCTTCAGCTAAAGAAGTAAAATTGTGTAATATTCCAGTGATAATTCTTGCATACAAAATCTGCCCTTTAACCTACAGTTCTGCTTCAGCTGTATTCCCATTACTTGTGGTTTGGCTTGTAGTATAACTGACAAGTTCCTGCTTGCTGATCTATAAGGAAACTCACCAATTTTTGCAATCCTTCAAAAGACCCTATTCTAATTTGAAATACATCCTAACTCATTAAGCTATTTAACAGTAACTAAAAGTTTACTCCATAAATTGTTTTTTTGATAAACTATGCAGTGCTGCATTAGAATCTGTTTTTCTTATGCAATGTATTTATTCAGTCAGCCAGCATTTTGAGTCTGGTGAAACCAGTACATAGTTGAATCTCTCTTTCTCTCTTACTTGTAGCAAAGATAAAGTAAAAAAAAATGTATGGAATTTTTACAACAGAATAGCAACTATGCATTTATTAGATTGGATAGAAAGTCTGTCCCTCCCATTTTGCAATAGCTAAAAACTGAGCCCCTAAAGAGCACCCAACTTTCCAGACAACCCCAAAAGTCCAGGGCACATCAGGCAAGGTACAAAGGTTATAAGAACAGATGGACTGGATCTTTCTTGTACTGTGGAAATGTTCTATTAGCTATTGCAAAAGTTGAAAAGCTGCTTGTGGATTTGCAAAATAAGAAATTGGAATCTAAGTTATAGTGCATTGAAACCATTAACTAGCCAGATTGATGAAGCAAAGTAGGGATACAGATATTGAGCTAATAGAGTATTTTGGAGATCCAAATTAAAAATTCATGGAATGCGCACATAGTATCTATTGGGAACACCTTAAAGCAGGCAGACCTTTTCCTGGGATCAAACATCAATAACTTTAAGGTATTCATTACAGGTGCCAGTTTGCTACAAATCACATTTTGATATTTGAATCTAGATCTCTACACAGACCCATGAATAACACAATGAAATTTGATCTAAATTAAATTACATTAATTGGAATTATGTTGAAATTATGTTGAAATAATACTTGATCAGGACATGACTGACATTACGTGCCAGTAAAATTAATTTACGTATTACTCTTTTAGTGGCTTACAAAGTACTGACTGTTAAAGGAATTTACATCAACTATGTGCTGAACTAGCAAATCAAGAACAAACATGAAGCTTTCCTCCTTTTTCCTCCCACATTTTCCAGAAACTGAAATGTAATTACCTAATCTTTTCCCAAATTGGAGCTCGTATTCTCTTCATATAATCATTCCAATGTTTTTGTCCCTCACTTTTCCTATACTGTATATTCAGTGACTCCTTTCTTTGATCTGATGCTCTCCAGATATTGTGGAACAGAGATAATGATAGCCGAACCCGAAGGGTTATCTGGAGAATTTACAATTAGGCAAGACCGTTTAATATCAAGTGATGCTTTTTAGATGTTTTAAAATGTTAGATTGAGATTTTATATTTTAATGCACCTGTATTAAGTTATGTAAGTAAGTAATAAATCAAGATAACATATTATGTAATCTTAATAATAATTTTTTGCAGTACGTGAACATTTGCATATGACAACAGTTAAAAAATGCACACAATGCCTCAAAAAAACCTGATGGATTTCCAAGACAGTACTTTGATTGAAAGATAATTATTTCCTTTAAGAGCTTCTATAACTGAGTTCCTATTGTTTATTGGAAATAAGAAAATAAAACAGTTGAAAGCCATATTTTAATGGAAAGACGAGTTTCCTTGCTTTCGCATAATCTCTGAAACCTACATTTCATTTTGAAGACAGCCACTCTCACTCCATCAGTGTCAGGAGGGAGAAAATAAAACATTGCCTTAAATCAGGTCCTCTAAATGCTTCAACTTGCAAAGAACTGCCGGTGGTAAGTTGCTCTGTGGAGTCTCTCTTCAGCACGACCACATAGTGATAATAATCAGAGCCCTTACTTCTTTTCCCATCCATAATCATTACCACTGATGAATAAGCATCAAGTTAACTGCTTTGAGCAGAAACCAAGTGTTTTCCAGGAATCCTCCTTTCAAAGGCAAACATGATATACTTAGGAAAAAAGCTTGCTCAGGCTTCTAATACTCTCATATTTAGGAAAAAATCTTGCTCAGGTTCTGGATATTCTGCATATTGCTTTGCATTCAGCATACTTTTGAATCAAATGTGCCACCCACATTTTGAGGAACTTTTAGCCTTTGCACTATTGGTGTACATCAGTGTTTTCAAAACTTGACAACTGTTGTGTGGTCTTCAACTCTCAGAATCCCCCAAGTTTGAAAAATCCTGATCAGGGGTGGGTTTCTACCGGTTCTGTCCACCACTATAGAACTGGTAGCTCTGAAGAGCTGTTTTTGCCCATCCACCTGCCCGGGCTCTTACCTGATCTTTATTTCCTGATTTTTCAACTTTAGCTGCCGAACGAGGCACAGCTGCAGTTAAAAAAGCAGGAAAAGAGGGCTGTTTCAAAGCCTGCTTCTCTGCACTGCGAATGACTATTTACAGGCATGCGCTCCCAGTGTGCAGGGAAGCACATCATCAATCACCGACCCTCATAAATCCCAAACCAGTAGTTAACCCTGTCGTATCCCACCCCTGACCCTGATGGATGTAATCTCTCTAAAGCAGATTCCCCAAGCTGGTATCTTCCAAAGTTTCTAGCCTGCATATGCAGTGTGGATTGGGAATGACAAGAATTGCAGTCCTATCTGCCAATAAGGCATGTGGTTGAGGAAACTTGTTCTAAGCCAAAAGAAAAGATGCTGTTGAGAGGCAACAACAACACGTGTAGTAGCTTTTATATCAAGAATGACCTCCACAGCCAAGATTGTGTTGAAAAGTCAAGGGGAAAAGTGAGTTATTGTAGTGTTTTCCTACTCACGTGGTTCAAAAATTAACATTGCATTTAACTTACTTGTCTTGTTTCCGAGAACAGTATCTTTTCTTTTAACCCCTTTTAAACAAAGTCATTTTGGTGTAGTAATTAAAGCACCTGGCTAGAAACTTGGGAGATCATGAATTCTAATCCTTCCTTAGGCACAAAATCAGCTGGGTGACTTTGAGCCAATTACTTTCTCTCCGTCCTAGGAAGCAAGCAAATGGCAAGCTACTTTCCAAAAAACCCTGTCAAGAAAACTGTAGGGACCAGGCAACGCAGTGAGCAAGTGTTAACAGTGACCCCCAAAAAAGTGTCTGATGTTAAGGCCATAGACACAGACAAAGTAAAAGTGAATGGCCAATAAGGTTGCCATCTGCAAAACAGATCTGACTTACAGTGCTGCCTAAACCAGCTTTTATGGATGGTCAAGAAAGTGCATGATCCGGTGTACATCTTCTCAGCTCAGATTTATCTAAAATTACTGTCTCATTAACATAATCACATTTTATTCCAAACGTTGATATATAGAACGTTTTTTTCCTTCTCTTGCTAGTCCACCCATATTTCAGATGTATACTTGTAAAAGAGCATCGTCGGAAATTATCCGGACACTGTTTAACAGAATTTAAACACCCGATGATGTTGTCTATTACCTGACAATATCTCTGTGGTTAGCAGGTTTAGCATTACATGCATTCTCAGGAAGGTAAACTAGGGTTGGACCTACATACTATTTGCATGAGACACCATCAAGAAATAGGCTGCCCAAAAACAAGCAAAGAACCAAAAACCACATACAAGAAGCCATGGGGTAAGGAAATAGCAAATCGTTTTTATTTTGTTGCCAAGAAGTATATGAAAGTATCTCTCAAAGTCAAGCTTGAGTTGAAATAGAAATTACTTTATTATACTTGCTATAGCTATACATCACTTCAGATTTGATTTTAGACATGTCCTTTGGAGCATGGGAGAGCAAAAAGCACTGTACCACACTTCTTTATAGCAGCCACACCTTTGCCTTATATTCTATAGTAGTTGCAGAGGGGAAAATACAAAATAGGGGCTATTTAATAATTATCATAATTATATTGGACAACTTTTTGTATCACACACATACAAAAGTAGTAACAATGCAAAAAAAAATAACAACCGGCAGATATTGTTTTTCTTAAAGTTTTTATATTCAGAAAATCAGTGCAGTAATAGTTCACTGTTTCAGTCTGCACAAGTATGCTAAGGTTTTTCTGTCCATCTTTAGACCAATAAATAAATAAATAAATAAATCTTACAGAGATATGAATCAAGGCTTCCTATAATGGAATCTAGTGTTATCTTGTTATACCACTCCTGACTCCAAATTGAAGTTCGATTATATGTAAGGCTAAGTATAACAAAAATATTTGCTATAAATGAAATATGAAATTTTTAAAACATGAATCCAGGGCTACAGGTAAACAAGATACGAATCCACTATTAATTAAAATGTGATTTGCTAAATTAGCGCAACTGCTTGGGTTCTTACAGCATACCGAACCATAAATTATCCATGCTGGCACGCTTTGTATAAACAGACTAAGTTGTAGACTGATCAATCGTACTTTAGATTAGTTCAGTTCATGTATCTACAATTAGAAGAAAGTAGCTGGATAAATACTACAATATAAATATACAGAATTACCCGTTGTTTTTAATTAGCATTCTCAATAAATTCTTCTAGCGGCCTTTCTTTTCCCAAAAGTATCGTAATGTAGTGGAGGGAAGAAAAATACTTTTAAGAATTTTCTTACATTACCTCTTTTTCCCCCCCTCTTAGCTGCAGCTACATTTCAAAGATAAATTTAATTTGTTCAACTTCCTCCAACTTCAAATGCTGTAAATCTCTAAATACAAAAAATATATATATTAAGGTACAGTAGTTCCTGAAAAGCTAAGTGAAAAAATATCTGACACTGGTCCTAATTTACATCTCAAACACATATAGACTGTACATTTCAGAGAAGGTGGTACTGTATGTTTTGTGGGTGATATATTTTGTGAGTCTTGGTAAAATCTGTGATTTTTACATTGGATCCACTTGAAAGAACAATGGGATTACAGGCTACATCTGCTTATATTTTTATGTGGAGCTGATGATGCAGTAGTTATGGTGCAGACATCTGGATCTCATGCAACTGGTGAGAGGAATCATCTTGAGGTTGTGGTATTTGAAACATCATCTCTACATGGATGTCAGACATTCTTCCTGGTTTTTTAACCTTGACGTTGGCATCATAAACTTTGTCAGATTTATAACTGTTAACATCTCCACGACCTGTGATTTGAGAGTAGTTTCAAATGGAGTTCTTACCAAAGCGACATTCCTAAGTTTTGCACTGAAGCTCTAGCTCACCCATGAAGACCAAGCATGAACCAGAACGTCTTAAGGAGAATCTTTTACTTAAAAAAAACAGGATGGAAACCCGAAGGTACCCGTTTGATTTCGTACGTTTGATTTTTTTTAAAGTTGCATTGGCAGGGGGAGAGAATAAAAACCCCACTATTGGGTATACTTCCAATTTTGCGGTTGGATCCAGAGGTCCTCAGACGGCGATTTACCGAGATCAATGGGGCTTAATGGTTCGTGTAGACCTACTTGATTTCAGCAAGGGTGGTTTCTCTAAACGTCGTTAGAAAAAACATAATTATTCACTTTCCTCTCGCCCAGCTCTCCGCCGCCGCCGCCGCCACAGACAGCGACGGAGATCCGCGACTGTCCCGTTGGTGTTCTTTCGTTCCCGCGCATCGCTGGGCGGAGCGAGAGAGGAAGCAACCTTCAGCCCCTTCGAGCCTAAGGCTCTCTTCACCGGCCTCTTTTTCCCTCCGGCTGGTTTCCAACCTAAGATACCTGGGCCAAAGACGAGGCCGCCCCTCCCTTTTTCCGCCGCTGCTCACCTGGCCCAGATCCTGGAGAGAGAGAGGACCCACAGAGAAGGAGAGGTTTCTCTCACGCCTGCGGCTCCGGGCGTGAGAGCTGAATCACAGCCAGCGCCTGAGTGATTCAATGAGCCTCTAAGCCACCCGCCGTCTGTCCGGAGTTTCCGGAGGGGGGAGGGGTAAAGAGAGAAGGGGGGGGGGGGGAAGAAAGGAATACTATAAAAGAAGGAAGAGCCAGCCAACTTTTTAGTTAAAGCCGCTGTCTCCGTGCGCGCACACACACAGACAGAGGCGCATACACACATACACGCGCACTCACGCAACCTTGCCCTCCGTTTCTTGAACCTCCCTTTGACGAGTCCTGATGGTCCGACGGTGTTTTTCCGCGGCGGGAGCGCCAGGTGCTCCAGCCTTGCTGCTGTGCGCGGTGCTCGCCCTGCTTCCCTCCGACTCAGGTGAGTGAGCGAACGAGCGAGCGAAAGGTGCGCGTTTAAGCCATCGACGCGGGAGCGCTCCCTTCCTCCGTCCCTCCTCTCCCCCCACCATTATTCTGTTTAATTAAGAACTCCCCGAGGTCCCCCTTTTCGCGCCTTTGGGCTTGGTCTGCTTTCCGTCTGGAGGGGTTAGGCTGGATTTTCCTCGTGGATCCTGGCACTGACCAATGCTTCTGAATCGGCAATTTCTATTTCTGCTTCTATGGTTTCATTTACTGTTTCCCACGGTTTTGCTAAAATACTAATGGTACTAATACTAATACTACTAATACTAATACAAATACTACCACTGCCACTACCACTGCCAATAATAATAATAATAATAATAATAGTGGCAGTGCCTGGAGACAGCAGAATAGAAGAGAAAGAACTGGAGAAGATAACAAAATACAAAGACTTACAATAGAATTAGAATGACTATGGCAAAGGCAAGCAAGAGTAGTACCAATAATAATAGGCGGCCTAGGTGCAGTCCCAAAACAACTGGAGCACCACTTGAACACCATAGGCACTGACAAATTTGCCATCAGTCAATTGCAGAAGGCAGCTTTACTAGGAACAGCTTCCATCCTGTGGCGATTTCTATAACACCATCAAACATCCAGATTTGCCTATCCCAGGTCCTTGGTAAGGACTCAATGAGTAGACAAAAATGCCAAACCCAGTCTGAACATCTGGCTGACTATGATAATAATAATAATAATAACAACATCAACAACAACAACAACAACAACAATAATAATAATAATAATAATATAGTTGTTTGAAGTGGGCTAGAAGTCATCCTTGCATTTGGACTGTGGCAGGATGTTGGGTCTCAAGTTTAAGAACAACTGGCTCTAGGGATTTGAGCTGCCTAAGTTAAAAGCAGTGAAACTGAGTTCAAGTGTCTGCGGGATGGAGAGAAAAATGTCTGATTCTGGACATTTTTGAGGGGGCAGAGGAAGGCTTCAAGAAGTATGAAAAATACCCGAAAGGCTCAAGAAGTATATTCTGTTCAGAATATGCTAAAACGTTAAGGATATATGTTATTCTCTAATCAAATCTGAGTGTATTGTTCAAGCGCAGATAGAAAAAACGGCACGATTTAAGTCCATATAATCTGAATATCAATTAAGTATTTTATTTATTAAATTTATTTGTCACCCATCTCGTGCTTCAAGATGAGGATAACTTTAATGACAAATTTATCATCTGTTATTAGGAAATAATAGGAAAAACAATAGGAAAAAAAACCTAGAATGTTTTCAAAGCAATTAAGTACCTGTATAAGTATTGTGTAATATTGGTACGCTTTTAAATACTGTGTTAGTATCACAATGGCACACTGAAACAATGTGGTTTCTTAATTTAATATCAACAGGGTATGGGTCTATTCCAGAAAAAAATGTTACGAGCTGATTACCTAAGCAGAAGGGCTATTTGTAGTATAAAAATGATTGGAAGTGCTTTGAACCTCACATAAACATAATATGTACCAGCCTTTCATTAAAACAACCTGATCATTTTTAGGTTTATGTACCTGATAAAAATTTGTAACTGCTTTAACAGTTGCACTGATGTTAATAGGTAGCTTAAAGCAGCATCTTAGGAAAACCTGCAAAAAAGCTGGACTATTTTAATAAATTTGCAAACATTGCAGTCTTTCAAGGTTGAAAATACTTCTTCTCAATCAATGTTTAAGTGGGCACAGCCTTACTAAGCTGTAAATCTTCAATATAGCAGAGATGTATATTCATATATATATAACTGTTTCCCTAGATTGGTTTCTGTGAGTGAATAGACTGCTTTTTTATTCTCATCTGATGCAATTAAATATAATATGCAAATGTGGAATGGGATTTTGGTACTAACTAGAATTTAAAACTAATGTGGATATAACTAGAGGTGTTAGCCACATTTGCACTGCATGCTTAACAACAGAAGAGTCACTTATTACAGTATAGTTGAAGAACTGTGTGGGACAGAAATAAGATACCAACATACATATTCATGTTAACCACCTGGAATGCTTTAATATGCATGTAAAGATTCATAAGAAATGTTTATGACCATTGCATAAACATACTGCACATGCTATCAGTAAATTCACAAACTACAGAAAGTTTTTGAAAACCTGTATTTAAAATATAATTTTCTTCCGAGTACATTATACAGTAAGGTCTCAGTTATAGTGATACATCTTAAAAGAAGAATTTAATAATACCAAGAAGCAAATAAAATCTAAATAATTGCTTTGAAGAGCTATAAAGCCTGCCAAAGACAGTTTTGTCACACGTAGCCATGTTTTTTAAAGAAGGAATGGAACTTTAGGATACCTTTCAAATTGTTCAATAGTACAATAATGCAGGTGGCTAACTTGTAGCTGCGAGGAGCATATAAATGCAATGAGTATAAAGATGGTAATCATTGGAGCATAAGGAGAGATATTATGCATTCTTAGAAAGAAAAAGGTTTCCCTTTTTCTCAAGCCATAAACATAAGAGCCAACCATCCTTTGAGTTCAATATCCTTTTCTATAGGGATTAATCTTGGAAAGACCCACAAATAGCAAATATACTGTATGAAATATAGCAGACAACTACAAAATGGCATCGAAGAATTTATATTTTCCAATAAAAGATAATATATGTTGCTCAGGATTGAATTGCGGAGTCCTTAATGCCCTCTGAGCTTGGTTGTTTCATTATCTGACTAGTAATGATAACTGGTGCTAGTGACTGGAGTTTGCTCTCTGTTTATATACAGTAGTTTGCCCTGCAACTGTTGGATATGTCGTGTGTGTGTGTGCTTGTCTCCTTAGTAGTTCCTTGATTACGGTGTTGTTTTCTGCTTCATTGTTTGCCTATTGTTAATCACTGCTTATCTGGTATCAGCTGCCGGAAAGGATGTGTCCTGTTCTATTTGTTTCTTTCTTACCTTTTACTTTTACACAATGTTCAAAGAAACAATGAAAAAGCTAAGGAAGAAACATGACCAGAATATATCCTCTTCGGCAACCTGCACCGAGATAAGCAAAGATCAACATCAAACAAAATACTAGATAAACCATCAAGCATACTCTAATCAAGGAACTACCACAGAGACAACTATGCCCTCCTAACCCTGGCAGAGAAAGCTGATGTATAGTAAACAGGGAGCGAGCCTCACTCTCACTTGCGCTGACTGTCTTACCTAGTCACCTAATGAAACGTCTGTAAGTGAGCAAGTTCAGAGAGCATCAAGGATTCCACATTTCTACACTTCTTTTCAAGCACTGTATGATTATCCAGATCTTTGCAATGCATATTTAATAGTCCTAAAAATTCCACTTCCAGTTTTTCTACAGAAATTTCATATGCCCACCATAACTGGTAACTCACTTAGCATAAACAAAATTACAGTGTCTTGATTCATATAACATTCTAAGCTAACATGTGGTCAGATAATCTTGGTAGAGGATGATAGGAACCTAAACACTGAATTAGCATCTTGGGCGAACCACTTCAGCACATTGAGAAATAATATAAGTTTGTTTAAATGTTCAGGTCCGGCATATTACATTCTATTCTGTTCAATTGATTAAATTTGTTATGGCTGCCCACTGTGTTAGATTCTGGGCAGCTTACAAAAAGAATGTAAAAAATAAAATGGTTAAAACTACTCATAAGCAGGCAATCGTGACTAAAACAATCAGAACAATAAGCAGTATAAATATGATAGGTCCCACAAATACAGAGAGCCAAGCTACCTCTTCTGGATCCCCAGAATAGTGAGTGTTGTCCATAGCTCAGGAGTGGGGTGGGGATGCTGTTCTAGAAAGCAATGGTAGTGACAGAGAAGACGTATTTCCTTGGTCCCACAAGATGGCAGTCTTTAAGTGAAGGGACTGGATCGGAGGCACTCTGCCTGCATGTACGGAAGTAATGGGAGCTATGTGGTCCCTCAAATAACGAGATAGATAATCAACTATGCCATGAAAGGTTTTGTAGGTGATGACCAACACCTTGAATTTCATCCAGAAGATTCCAGGCAACAAATGCAGCTTGCGTGGCAGTAGTGTCCATTACCGCACTTACTTTGTTATGCAGGATTAAACATCATGTAAGAACCTGGCCAATGTGTTGGTACTAATGCAAAATCTCTTAGCTATTCTAAATCTTCTCCAAATGTATGTTTTTTCTGCATGTTTTGGGTTATAGCTCAATGGACAAGTTAGAAGAGATTATGAGTTACAATCTATTAATTATATGAGACTGCTTATGCATCATATATAGATTCAGCCTGTCTGAATTGTTGATGCAAGGAGACTCTCTGTTGCATGAGGAAATAATATATCTCATTTTTAAAGTTTGGATTAGCGCAAATTAAACCACATGATCTATAACTCCTGCAATATTTGCAGTGAGGCCCAGTTTGGTCTAGTGATTAAGGCACTAGGCTAGTAACCAGGAGGTTGAGTTCTAGTCCTACCTTGGGCATGAAAATCATCTGGGAGCCTTTGAGTCATAACCCAACCCACCTCACAGGGTTGTTGTAAAGAAAATAGGAGGACGATATATATATTATTTATAAAAATAATAAAAATGGGATAAATAAAATTAAAAATAAATACCTAGCCACTATAAATTTGTTTGCTGAGAAATCATGTAAATTATAAGCCAACATACTTGAAAAGTATCCGGTTGGGAAGGTTTGACTTATATTCCAATTTCAGTCAGACTTTTTAAGAAAAATACATTATTGTGTTTATAATGTTGTTAGAGCCTTAAACAATTTAACAGTCCACACAGAATATTGTAATATGTGGGGAAACCCCTAAGTCATAATCCTCTCTATACATTTTCAAACAGGTAGCTCTGCAGTACAGACAGCTGTAAACATAACTTGGTCATCTATCAATTTTAAGACTCTGCTCCACTGGGATCCAAAGCCAGTTGGTTATGTTTATACAGTTGAAATGGATGGGTAAGTTTGGAAACACACCATACCTTTCCTTAGGTATCTTTGTATTTCATCTGTTGTACTGGAGCAGTTTGAGAAATCACAAGAAAACATACATGAAAAAACATCTCCATGATGTAGCTTGATATTGGACATGAATTGATAACTGTAAAATGAGTACTGTTGATTTCATATAAGGCTATAATTTGAAGCATACCTGCTTACATAAAACATGTAACAAGTATATATTGTTGAAAGAAGAATACTTTCTCATCTAAATTTTCTTAAAGGTCTCCCTGGATCATTTTTAATTTCACCTCTCTTATAGTATGACCCCTATAACTGTTCCAATTTCAGGGGTAAAATTGAATCATAGCACCTCAAGGGTTGAATCAGTTGGGTGCTTCAAACTTTTTCACATACACACACGGAGGACCCAGACTGAAATAAACAACCACTATGATCTGGGGTTTCAGAGGGAAGTGCTTTGATTGAATCTGTCTAAAGTAGAGATTGTTACTATATTCCTTTAATGCATTTAGTATTTATATAAAGTTATTTGTAGGCTAGTTAATTTCATATTACATGTTTTATAATTTTTATTTCTCTCGTTCACTTTTTTAATTACCCATAATTTTATGTGTCCTGTATTATTGCATTTCTTAGTACTTCTAAGTCTGCTGTGAAAGCAGTTGTGTCTTATTCATTGTAGCAGTACAAAATATTCAAGGGCATAAAGGCCATTACATGTTTTCTTACTTACACTGTTTATCTCACTAAACGGGAAACATTACTGTTGACCTTGAACATACGTTACATTTTGCTTTTTGACTATATGGATCAAAGTGTATGTGGCCAGGATGATATCCATTTTTTGCTGATTACTGCAAGGCATGTATGTGTAATAACAATCTTACTCATCAAACATATGCATAAAATGCTTGATTTACATTTTTTATCTCAATCTTTATAGGTATCACCTAAGACGAGAAAAAGTATGCATTCATACCAATAAAACTGAATGCGATGTTACTAATTTGATACTAAAGAATTTAAAAGATACTTATACGGCACGCATATATTCCGAAATACCATATGATGAAGATAATTTTGACATACCTCCATATGAAGTTTCTTCAGAGTTTGTACCTTACACACAAAGTAAGTATTATAAATATGATATATATTCCACTACCTTTAATATATTTATACACTGAAAAGAAGATTAGATAGAAAGACTTATAAGGAGAATGTTTTAAGATTTATAGGAAGGCATTACTTTCTGTAAATAGTTCAGTTTTGTAATTTAAATTTGAAAGACTGAATATTTTACATAGAGGTAGTCCTTGGCTTACGGCCATTCATTTAACAATGGTTCAAAGTTATGACAGTTTTAGTTTAGTTACTTTATTGTCATTGCACCTTGTACAATTAATTTAAATACCATCTTCAGTGAACATTATGACTATGAAAATAAACACACATCCTTCACATTCTATTGAATTGCAAACCCCTAATATTGCATTAATATTGAACTATACAGTAGAATTTAAAAGAATTACTGCCCTGGGATAGAAACTGTTTTAACTGTCACATCATACACCTGCAGGTATATCATAACAATTCAGGTGCTTAGCAACCAGTTTGTTTATATGACTGACTGCAGTATCCTATGATTTCCCAGCCGGTTCCTAACAAGCAATGTCGACTGAGGAAGTCAGATTCCTTAATAACTGTAAAATCATGTCTGGTCACATGATGTCTCACTTAACTACCACATCAGTTTAAGTTGTCATAAGTCAAGAGCTACCTGTATAACATATGGCTCTTCCAACATTTGATGAAAAGCTAAAAGGGAGAGGTAATTTATTCAGTTGGAACAAATCAGCATTAGGTTTAATCCTTTGTTTCATTTTGACGTATTGATGGAGGATGCCACTGCCTCCTTCCTAGGGCTGAAAGAGAGTGACTGGCCCAAGGTCACCCACAACCTGCATTGTGCGTAAGGGTTGGGGGGCAGGACTATAACTCACGATCTCCTAGTTTCTAGCCTGGTGCCTTAACTATAAACAGCTTCTGAAAAACCTTGCCAAGAAAACTGAAGATACTTGTTTAGATAGTCACCAGGAATCAACACTGACTCAAAGGCCTGCAAACATATCTTATGCAGATAAAATTGGCAAGTTAAGGACTCCCCACCATCAGTCATATTCTATATTTTTATAATAGCCATTGTAAATTGACCCCCAAAAAAATCTGTGCTCAGAAATAAATAAATGTTTGCAGTTAGAATTGTAATTCATTTTCTCCCAATTTATGACAACTGGTTTTTAAAAAAGGGTAATGTTCCCTTTTTTTGTTGCTCCCCATTCTATACAATCTCTTTGCCCAAGATTTACAATAACCTTTTGAAAATGATAACATTTGTTATTCATTCTTTTTATATTAAAAAAAAATCAAACTAAGTCATACTTCTTTTCTAGCTGAGCTTGGAACACCAACCGTAACATATTTTGAACAAAAAGATAAAAATCTGAAAGTGGAAGTAGCTGATCCACTAACACCGTATAGAATTAATGGTACGTTGCAAACTATCAGGGCCATATTCAAAAGTGATTTGGAATACATGTTATACTACTGGAAGGATCAGAGTACAGGCAAGGTGAGAACTTAATTTCTAAGAACGTTTAACTTTTGCTGGTCAGCATTAACACTTCCTTTTTAAAACTTGTTTGAATGTAAAACACAGTTCTGTGCTGTTTGACATTTTTTATTGTAAAGTAGGGTATGGTTCTCAACAATAAAGTTGAGTGGAATGAATAAAAAAGCATAATTACAACTAGTCCTTGAGTTATGACCACAACTGAGCCCAAATTTTTGGTTGCTAAGCAAGACAGTTTGTCAGCGCTCCAACTAATGCGCCCATCGAAAGCAGAATTCTGAGGCATTCAGATTCCTCAATGAACATGTTTATTAGGCGCCTCATATCGGCACAGCCCATGAAAGCCAAGTCTGAGAGGTTTTCTGGGTTTGCAGCATAATTAAAAGTGCAATTGTTCTCCTCCCCAAGTGTCCCAGGTCACATAGTCCAATTATTTTCCCTTTCCCCCTCCCTTCAAAGTTCATGGCAACTATGAGTCGGCTAAAGATGGCTTCAAGCAGATTCGCTTCAGTTGACATAGTTGTTAAGTAATTTTTGCCCCATTTTACCACTTTTTTGCCACAGTTGTTAAGCGAATCATGCATCATTAAGCGAGTCTGGCTTCCTCCATTAACTTTGCTTGTCAGAAGCCAGCTGGAAAGATTACAAATGGTGATCACATGACCTCAGGATACCATAAAATAAATGCCTTCCAGTTGCCGAGCACCCGAATTTTGATCATGTGACCATGGGGATACTGCAACAGTTCAGAAGTCATTTTTTTCAGTGTCATAAATTTGAACAGTCCCTAAACAAATGGTTGTGAGTAGAGGACTAATTGTAATATATTTGAAAGCCTTTGTGTTAATTCTTATATTAATAGCTATAATCATACCCATACTGCTGTTTCTACAATACAGGTAGTCAGTAGTTCCTCGATGTATGACCACAATTGAGCCCAATATTTCTGTTGCTAGGGCATTTGTTAAGTGACTTTTGTCTCATTTAACAATCTTTCTTGCCACAATTATTAAATGAATCACTGTAGTTGTTAAGTTAGTAACACGGTTGTTAAGTGAATCTGGTTTCCCCATTGACTTTGCTTGTCAGAAGGTTACAAAAGGTGATCCCATGATCCCAGGGACAATGCAGTGGTCATAAATATGAACCAATTGCCAAGGATCCCAATTTTGATCACATGACATGGGGATGTTGCAACATTGTAAATGTAAAAAACAGTCATGTCACTTTTATTCAGTGCTGTTATAAATTTGAATGGTCACTAAATGAACAGTTGTAAGACAAGGTCTACCTGTAATCGATTATAATTTGCTGGGCTGCAGTGTGGAGAGCTGGAATATCTACAGATAACTCTTTAAGTAATCCTTTTGTTACTTTTCAGAAATCAGCAAAGACAAAAACCAATCAATTTTCAGTTGAAGTTGATAAAGGGAAGAGCTATTGTTTCTATGTTCAGGCTAATATTCCAAACCGCTTAAATAACCAGAAAAGTCAAAAAAGCAGTATAAAATGTACCAGTATTCACAGGGAAGACTTGGATGGTATGTATTATGTGATTTCATAAACTTTTCCCATTAAGTGTACAAAGAGTTGTGACCTAACTTTACTCCGATTGCACAAGGGATGATCATGAAATAATTTTTTGTTCATTTTGTTGCATCATATGGATTGCACCAACTCTTTTTTTCTCTAAGAATTGAAGAAATTCATAGATTTCCATATTCAAAAAGATCACAGATGTATGAGAACTGAACTATTCAGAACAAATAAAATATCTCAGGGTATAATAGTCCTTTTTGTCTAAACACCTCCACTAGTTTGTTAAGCTAAGGTTATTATTCTTCGGGTCCATTCATTTTTCTACACCAGCTTTCTCAGAATGTCTGTGCCTCTGGAATGTTTCCTCTTAGTTGAAAGGAAATGCTTTGGATGTATTACACCATTTAATGCCTCATTAATGTAGAATAGCTTCAATCAGGGCAAAATTCAGATAAATACAAAGCATGCATCTAATTCAACTAACATTGCATTTCTCTTCTTTCCAGCTCTTGATTTGGACAAAATCCTCATAATAGTAGGTGCTGCTGTCGGAGTCATCATTCTGATTATTGTTTTATCCGTGGTGATATACAAGTGTACAAAAGCAAAACGCAGATCGTCCAAAAAAGAAAATATGCCTCCAAATTTGTAAGGACTAAACACTTAGCCCTGGTTGATTAAAAGCCTTGACATGCATTAACAATGATGCCATGGGAGGAAAAAAGTCCACTCTGCAAGCAATAATAACTGACTCTCCGTTGTACAGCCATTTGTGGTTTCTGTGAAACTTCTGATTTTAAAACACTATTTTAAACTCCTGTTATAACTTCACTGTTAAAACGATGAGAACTGTTTGAAATATATTAACTGACGCATATGATGAAATGTTACCGTTTCTACTGCACTTTTGGTAGCATCTTTTTATATTGGGTGATCTGGGTACATTAAGTGGTGATAAAACTATACGAATGAGGTTTTTGGCAGTCTGATCTTACATAAAAGGCACGGTACAACTTTCCTTTAAACGTTAGAATATGTTGCAAGAAAATAACTGATAAAAAGGGAAAGATTCCCTTGAGCTGAAATTGACAATTGAACAGGCAAGCAGTTCAGAAATGCCTTTGTTGGGCAGATATCTGGCAACCACTCTTGAATAATTATTTCATTTTAATAAAAACTCTGTCAACTATTTCAACTGGGAACATGTTGTTGGCTGCCATTGCCAGAACTTAGCACTTTAAATATGTATTAGTAATTAGCTGCTGGACAGAAAGAAATCTTAACTTTTTAATAATTCTGTATAACTGTAAATACAGATGGTGTGAATTGAGGCTCTTCGTGGTACTATAATAATTTAACATATTTATGATTTTAATGAATGAAAATATATTTGTATATATTGCATTAATTTATTTAATATAATAATAAAGGTAAATGGGGACTACAGAAGTACGTTTTTTGATTTTGGGCATTTGGTGGTTTTTATTATCAAATGTTTTGTCAGTGCTGGCTAAAAATGGGCTTGTCATTGTACATTTAAAAACTTGTCAAGTTGATAGCTAAACCACAACCTTAATTGAGGAATTAGAGAAGAAATATATTTTCTCATCTACCATAATTAGGATTTCTTTTAACACATGCATTGTTTGTGCTTCTGTTCCTTTCTATACTGTAAAATACATACAATTATTTGCAGAAATACATTTCAAGTGTGCCCACATGAACTCACTAGTAACTTAAATCTTAGCTCCACCATCTGACAGAAACATATAACAACCATGGTTTACTCTACTGATGATTTATAAAATTCATAGAACATTCTCTATTTGAAATGTAGAATATACTCCTATAATTCCTATTTGTGTTCTGTGTTGTATAGAGTTCTTTATATAGTAAATATAACTATGTTGTGGAATTGTTGTTTTTTAGCAAGTGGAGAAGTACATGTATATAATGCTAGGGTGGTACAAAGAAGTAATTGTAATTGTACGCATTTATAACATTACCTCCTATTTAGAAACAAGGGAGGTCAACTAGAGTAGTATCATACATTATAACAAGGTCAGTGAACAAGTCCAGGCTGCCAAAAAGTATGTCAGGAATGTAATTAGGAGCTTAATATAGAATGTGGTTCTTGTGACTATTTTGAATAAAAAGCTTATGACGTTGCACACATGACATGAATACAAAGTTTATTCTAATCCTTTCACTTAGATAACATTCCTCACGTAAAACATTTAATACAATGATTAGATGGTAGAAGTAAAATTAAGTTTTAATATAAAATATCAAATAATTTAAATAGCCATAAATCTTATAGATAGCCTACATTGGGGCAAAGAGTTCTTCAGCAATTGCTTTGCATCATTTAGAATCAACCAAGAATACGTTAATTCATTTGTGTAACATTTCTAAACCCCTCCTACCCCAATAAAATTAATTTCATTGTTTCGATTCATAAGTTTGTATAAGAAATGAATTTATTGCTTTTGACAATCTGTAAATCATAGGGATCCACAAAATTCATAGTACGGGAACTGCCTGTTGTGGTCTTGAACAGGCAGAATGGTAAGAATGTTCATAGGCTTCCACCATGTGATGGATCAGGTTAAGTTGCTCATGACTCTTGGAGAGTTTGCAAATTCCTGACCTCCTTTATTGCTAAAGCTTTTCCATCTATCATCATGTTTGATCTTGTCACTTCTCAGTTTCATCCTGTTAAATCCGTGTTGGTTATTTCTACAATCTATGATTTAGCCTATCTTTAGGAAAGAAAGGGCAAAACAAGGTTCTCTATCTATGCCACTCTATGGACAGTTCCTTAGTCTACTTTAACAGTAGTAATTTCCATGTGTTCCCAATCCACATACCGAAATGGAAATTCTAGATTTTGTTGTTGTTTATGAACAACCTTTCCTATCTGGTTTAGAGGACTAAAATTGTCAGTAGTGCATGAATACCTTCTCCCACGAGCTGCTCAGAACATCCAGATACGGGTGCTTCAGTCTTCGTTCTGATAGGCTGAGCTTAAACTTCGGAACGCTCCTCCTCCTCCGCGAGACTCCTCCCTAGCATTCCCCAGTTTTTGCTCAGCCTCGTCAGAAGTAGGTTGTGTCTTATTGTTCCTTTGGCCGAAACAGGTGACTTCATTCCAATTTCTATTCTCTTTTTTCTTCCTTTCGCTCTCACAAGCTTTTCCTTGCCCTTCCTTGGCTTCGGATTTCTATTTTACCTTTAAAAAAAAAAGGAAAACAGGCGATCCCTCGACGCTAGCACCGGAGCGTTGGGGATCGGGGTTCCTGTGCGGGCAGCACCTGAGGTGCCCTGCTTTGGAGGGGTTATCTGAACATTTCCTCACCCCCCTCCAACCGCTATTTCTTACCCCTGCCGCTTGATTCGTGCTGAGCCTTCTAACACTGGCACGGCTCGTTTTCCATTTAATTGGATCTCTATTTATCCCCCGAACGCCGTTTTGCTTTCAAGGGTGAGAGTTTTAAACACCTCTCACCCTTCCCAGCCGGTCACTCGAGGGGACAGCAATCATTTCAGTCCCCTTTGCCTGGCGGGACGTCGCTGCTGGTGCATGCGCCAAAACCAACGATCAGTCGCCATTTTGACTTGAACAGACTGCGTGGCCGCACCATCTTCATTTTAACTGTTGTATCCATTTTCTGTGTGGGTATATTGCTCAATCTCTGGGAGGCCTCTGAAGGCTAGGCCCCAGAAGAAGAAGAAAGGAAAGAATTTTTTGTTCTGCCCTCGTTTTTAATTACTATCAAGGCCCTTGATAATATCTGTTGGCTACCCCTCACAGTCATTTTCCAGCAGCGCAACAGCGAGCACCTAGGGCCTGAGTCAGCCTGTGCAACAATGCTGTTGAGGGCCCTTCATCAAGGCAGGCCTGTTGGCGTTCTTGATTTGGCTAATTGATCGTCCTTACAAAAAAACTTTTTATTAAAAAAAAACAAAAACTGGGAAGTATATCCTTTCTTCATGGCGCCCTGCCCATTTTTTGGAGCCAGATCCCTGGGTGTGCCAACTGCCATGTATACATATATAGATAAATAGAAAAATTATACTGATCCTAATATTTCATAATTCAAGATGGCAGGGGGTAGCGGTTTTCACACCTCCACTTCAGGAGGCAAATCTAAATCCAAATCCAAACATACGGGGGGAACTTCCAAAGCTTCAGAAAGGGACACCAAAAGGCGTCACAGAGCACTTGAGAAGCAAATTGACAAATGTGCATGAGAGGCACACAAAAGTCCACATAATCCTTCACCACTCAGCCCAGCACCCTCTCCCCCAGATATCTCTCTCCCATCCAGGCACCCTCAGGACTCAATGAACCAACAGGCCCAGCCATCCATAGGACGAACACCTGAGGCCACATTCATCCCAACCGCAGCAGGGCTTCGACCGGATCCCTCTCTCCCCGACAAGGTGCCTGAACCAATGAGAGTCTGGATGGAGATGGCCATTTGTCAAGGAATCACCACCGGCTTGCAGCATGCAGCTCTGACCAGGCATCAGTCGGCACCCGTCGAACTCGATACCCAATCAATCCAGTCCCTGGTCAGATCGGAACAACTCTACGACCAGGTACTACCACCAGGGGACCTATTCCTGCAAAGACCACAGGGGGGGGGACCATGAGGTGGAGACACAGCACCTACCCCAGATGGAGCATTTAGAACAGAGAGAGTTAGAATCATTGCAGGAGTGTGACCCGTCTTTGTCCGAGGCAGATTCCTCAAAAAGAGGAATGTCTGAAGATGAAGGTTTGGCCCCTGACCAACCCACCTTTACTGGCCTATTCCAGCCCCAATTGTTTAAACCACTTTTATTCAAGGCCAAAAATACGGCCCACCTGGACACATTGGCCCCTCCTTCTTCTACACCAGAAGAAGGGCCGCAAGATCTTATTTTCACTCAACCCGTGGTTCAGGCAGATATAATTCTGGTCCCTCACATGTTTGCAGATCTAGTTCAGAAGCAACTAGCTTCCACAGCAGCGTGCCTGGCTCCTACAGGATATGATAGGAAATTCTTTAATTTGGCCCCAGAGTACCTAAAATTATTAAATACTCCCAAGGTGGATGAGCCCATCGTTGGGTTAGCCTCTTCTTCCACTGTTCACAGTGAGGCCCTTGAGGCTTTAAGACTGGAAGAAAAATGGGCAGAACTAACCCTGCGTAGAGCCCACCAGTCGGACGCATGGGCCATCAGAGCAGCCATGGCGGCCTCTTTCTTTAACCGGGCATCTCTCTGATGGCTCAAGCTCTTTCGAGAGCACATCCCTAGCTCCAATATTAGAGCTCAACAGGACATAGCCAAACTCACAGCAGCCGCAGAATTTTCCGCCGATGCAACCTTCCACGCAGTCAAATTTTCCACCAGAGCCATTACGTCACATGTCACAGCGTGAAGCTTGTTATGGCTGAAGTGGATATTAAATGCAAATGTAAGTTGGCTTCAGCCCCTCTGGCGGGAGACAGACTATTCAGTCCATCCCTTGACCCATTGCTGATCGAAACACGAAACAAGAGAAAAATGTTACCCTCCCTCTTTCGAAAGCCAGACCCCAGAAACTCCAGTCTTTCCGGAGGGGTTCTTTCAGGCCCTTTTATCAAGGTCCCTTCCAATCCAGATTCCATAAATCCCCGTTTTTTCAAACAGGACAGCAACCAGACAGAATGGATCCCAGAGACAGATACCGGAGGGGTGGTCAACCCAAAAGTTTTTTCCGGGCCATTAGAAGCAGATATTTCAGGCATCAACACTAACAACGTGATTCCAGGTCCCATAAGTGGCCGCCTTAAGTTATATGCAGACCGTTGAGACTCCTCGACATCTGATTCCTGGGTTAGAGACACAATAAGGTTTGGACTAGCCTTGGAATTTCAATCCGCCCCTCCAGAATTCTTTATGTCATACCTTCCTTCCAGAGATCTGGTCAAACAAAGTCTCATGAATACAGCTATCCAACGTCTCTTACAAATATGAGCCATTCAACCGGTGGCCGCCGATCAAAGGGGGCGTAAATTCTATTCACTTCTTTTTGTCGTTCCTAAAAGTTCGGTTGGATAGAGAGCAATCTTAGATTTGAAACGTCTTAACCGTTTTTTGGTATATCGCAGATTCAAAATGCACACTCTGCAATCCATCCTTATGGGCATCAGGCAGAGGGACGTCCTTACTTCTATAGACCTAACGGAGGCATACTTACATATTCCCATTCGGCTCTCCCATTACAAATTTTTAAGGTTTTGTTACAACAGCCACCACTTTGAATATGTAGCTCTCCCCTTTGGACTAGCCTCAGCCCCTAGAACCTTCTCCAAGGTCCTAGCAGCTCTAGCCGCCCATCTTCGCAGTGTCCCGATTAGACTATAGTGTTATCTTGACAACATCTTAATCTTGTCATCATCCACTCATCAAGCTGTCAAACATACCCAATCTACTCTACAGGCCCTACAGTTACATGGGTTCTCGATAAACTGGAAAAAGAGTCAAGTGGCCCCAACCACTAGTTTACTCCACCTAGGGACAGTTATAGATACCGTAGCAGGGAAAGTTTACATTTTCCCAGATAGGCAGAGAAAGCATCCAGAAGCTAGTTAAATATATCAAGATAAAAAAGAAGGTTTCCATAGCCGATCTCTCAAAGCTCCTAGGAAAAATGATTTCATGCATATCTATCATTCCTTGGGCTCGTTTTCACTCTAGATCTCTTCGGGGGGGGCTCATCTTCAATTGTCCACAGCACAAGGCTGCTGGTCCCCCACAGAACAGTCACAAAACATCAATTGGCTGGAGCTTTGAGCGATTCACCTCGCCCTCCGCTCGTTCCTGCCTCAGGTACGCAAACAGCATATCCTGATATAAACCGACAACATAACAGCAAAGGCCCATGTAAACAAGCAAGGAGGCACTCATTCAAAAAGCCTCATGAAAGAGGTGGAACGTCTCTTTCATTGGGTGGAGAACAATGTACTTTCCATCAGGGCAGAACACATATCAGGCCTGTCCAATACCCAGGCAGATTGGTTAAGCAGGGCCACAATAGATCAGATGGAGTGGCGTCTCCACCCAGCTCTCTTTCAAGAGGCGGTCAGGGTATTGGGACAACCAGTGATTGACTTATTCGCATCCCCTCTCAACGCCCAACTCCTGAGATGTTTTTTAAGATACCCCTCGCAGGGAGCGAAATTTCAATGCGCTTCGTTGCCGGTGGCCACCGGGGCTTCTGTATGCATTTCCACCCCTTCCTCTGATTCCCAGAGTCATCAGGAAGATGCTCGATGAGAGAGTGGAACTGATTTTGGTGGCTCCTTACTGGCCCAGCCGACCTTGGTTCGCAGACCTCCACAGTCTTTCAGTGTCACCACCATGGAGAATTCCTCCAGACAGGGTCATTCTGACCCAGGGCCCTCTCCAACATCCGGACCCTCAATGGCTACACCTGACCGTCTGGAGGTTGAGCGGGCTTGCCTAAGGAGTGAGAATCTGTCTAATAGGGTCATTAACACCATCCAGGCGGCTAGACATCCCTCGACTACCCGCATTTACAATGCCACATGGTCTATATTTAACAAATGGTCTGTCAAGTCAGGGATCAATTCCAGGTTCACCTTCACTAACTCAAATCTTAGATTTCCTGTAGGATGGTCTTGATAAGGGGTTATCACCTAATACCCTGAGGAGACAGATGGCCGCTTTGTCATCAGTCATTGATTATGAAGGATTACCCTCTCTTTCTCATCATGCATACGGGCATTCCTTAGAGGAGCCACGAACTTGCGCCCACCACCGGTTCACCGTTATCCCACCTGGGACCTCAATAAGGTTCTTGTAGCGCTCACTAAGCCTCCTTTCGAACCTATCCAATCCACGACTCTCCAATTCTTCACATATAAGGTGGTTTTCCTTGTAGCATAACATCCGCTCGTCGAATTTTAGAACTAGCATCATTGTCCATCAGGCATGACCTTTGCATCTTCCATTCAGACAGAGTCGTTCTGCGACCGGACCCTACATTCATACCTAAGGTTAACTCTGCCTTCCATAGAGCACAAGAACTGATTCTGTCTAATTTCTGTCCTAAACCTTCCCAAGAGTTAGAACAACAGTGGCATAGGCTGGATGTTAGAAGAGCATTGCGAGCATATATCTATCGCACAGCATCATTCAGAAGCTTTATTCGTATTGTTTCTTCGCAACACGCAAGGTGGCAAAGCCTCCTCATCTACAATAGGTCGTTGGCTACGGGCGACCATAGCCAAAGCTTAACAAGCTCAGGCCCTTCCAGTGCCCCGGGCCATAACAGCTCATTCCATGAGAAGTGCGACAACATCAGCAGCTTGGGCCACACAAGCTCCAATCACTGATATATGTCGAGCGGCAACATGGGCCTCGCCTTCCCCTTTCATCAGACATTACAAGATAGATATGTTTGCATCAGCTGCCCTTCTTTTGGCAGAAGGGTTCTGCAATGAGTCCTTGGCGACCATGGCTCTATCCAAAGCCAGATGGGGTCCCTCCCATAAGATAGGCCAAGCTTTGGTATGTCCCATATCTGGATGCTCTGAGCAGCTCGTGGGAGAAAGGGCGTTGGGACTTACCTGATACGCCTGTTCTCTCCAAGCTGCAAAGAGCATCCAGCCCCACCCTAAATTTTTCCTTGCCCGTCTGGCTGGGGTCCTGTTTCAGCCAATGTATTTTAGTTGCAATGAAGTTAAACTAGTTACTTCTCTGATCTTCGCCAAAACTGGGGAACGCTAGAGAGGAGTCTCACAGAGGAGGAGGAGCGTTCCGAAGTTTAGGCTCAGCCTATCAGAACGAAGACTGAAGCACCCAAATCTGGATGCTCTGAGCAGCTCGGAGAGAACAGGTGTATCAGGTAAGTCCCAACGCCCTTTTTCTAAGAAAGAAGTGATCCAGGCTACAAAAGTGTGTCCGTGGATATTAAGATATTTTTATTTATCAAATTTTAAAACCTCATATTTCCCGCACTGAGAAGGAAGGCTTTTATTTAGCTATTCTAAAAATAAATACTTTGGAAATTATTTAGGCAATCATTTGTTTCAGTACTGTATCAAGGCTATGAGGTTTAGGATTTAATTACAGGTAGTCCTCAACTTACAACTGGTCACTTAGCAACTATTGGAAGTTATGATGGATCCCCAGAATGTAATTTAGGACCCGTTGGAACCTATCCAAAGTTCTGACAGCTGCTCCTCTCAGGGTCATCTGGTCATTATTAAGTGCTTGGCAACTGGCCTGTATTTACAACTGTTTGCAGCATCTGTGATCATGTGATTACAACTTAACAATGTTTTAGATGAAAACCAATGTTTGCTTCCAGGTTTTTTTTTTTTGCTTCCAAACCTTCTCCCCCCCCCCCCCCCCCCAAAAAAAAAAAAAAAAACCTACTCAAAGGATTTGCTTAACAGCCATTACAAAACAGGTCATAGTATCGGGTTGGTCATGTGATGACCTGCTTTACGATCTTCATGACTTACAACCAGAATTGCCAGGGTCAATTTTGGTTTTAAATCGAGAACTATCTTAATCAAAAGGAATTGGGGAGCCATTCCAACTTTCTTTCTCAACCCCTTATTAAAAAAAAAAACCTAAGGAAAATACAGGAAAAGATGTTACAAACCAAGACCACCTTGTAGAATTACATTAATAAGGTAAATGCATCAGTAAAATGTTGATGTGAAAGTGCTAGTAAGAATGTCCTTTCTTCACTTTATGTGTATTTTTACACATTATTTAAAACCACAAATGATTCATTTATCACATCTTGAGGAACTGTATTCTCTCTTGCATTACATCATCCAGCTGATTTTTATTCATTTTACTTCAAACATTTTATTAATTTTACTCCACACCAAACATGTTACATAAGACACTGATGTAAGTGGTTCATTTTCCTAAAAATATATTAAAAGAAAGATTCCTAGGAAATTAATTTTGTATCCAGTATCATATTTAATGCTTTCTTTACTATGTAGCACATCTGTTGCACACATGTATCTCATAAGCACACAATTTTCCCCCAAAACCAAATATATATATATTACTGATTTGGTTTTTCACACAGAATGCTCTGTTCACTTGTTTTAATTGTGTAATTTGTGGATGACTTTTGGGGAAAAGATGCTGCTAGGAAATAAGTCAAGGGAAAGAGGAGCCCAAGGATTTAATGATCAGAGAAAGAAATGTAGGAAGGATTCACCCAAATTTATCAGATGGTTTCAGGTAGAAACTTTGTACCTTCAGTCTTGCAAAAATTCTGTTAATGTAGCCTTACAATAAAGTAGATTTAGTTGTCTGGTTGTATTTCCTGTCTGGTTTGTTTTGAGGGGGCTGATTTCAATGTTTTAAATCTGAAGTTACAAACTTTGCACTGCCATTTTTAATCATCTGATCAATTAGGGTGGATCTTTCCTAAGTTTCTTCCTTAGATAGTTAAGACTTTGGGGGCTCCTTTCTCTTGTCAGATTGTTTCTTAGGCAGCATCATACATTCCATTACATAGCTTTCATCTACAGTCCATCCACTCCAGTCTAGCACAATAAATAAAGATCCTAAATTACTATTTTTAACAATGACACAAATCACATTTGAGGGAACTAATCATTGCATAATTTCAGAATGAGCTACCCAGATTTGGTCTTTCCTGTAACTTCCAGCAGTCCAGACTGTCTTATGTTTGATGATAGCATATGTTTTTGGAAACTTACCAGGACAAGTTTTTTTTTTTCCAAACTGGAATGAAAGAAAAGTGCTGTATCAGTTCTTCACATTAATGTTACAGACAGACTACTACAGATAAACTAGTACACCACTAAAGCAGACTCTGTTGCGGCAATAATTCTTATAAAATTATGCACATCTCTCCCCATTAAAAATGAAACTTAATGTCAGCTGATGTTTTTTGAAAGATTTTTCCCCCTTCAGTCCTTCCTTTCCACTTTAAAATCTTGCAGACTGTTACTGAATTTCATTATATTTGTATATTCAATGTACTTTAAAATGTGTAACAATTGGAAGAAAAAATTAAAAAGCTAATGAACTATAGCCATAGCCATAGCTCCTTCAAGGATATAGAACTCACACTGTTTTCCTTGGATATTGGATTTGGAAATGTAGAGGATGTCAACTTCAGAGCAGCCTTTCCTTAACTGGGGCCCCTCCTAATAGTTTCCTAAAATTTCTGGCCATTTCCTTATCTTTATCTTTATTTAATCTTATATACCGTCACCTCTCCCAGCAGTGTATATTTCTGAGGATTGTGGGTGTTGAAGCTTGAGAAGACTGTTCCAGACTATGTCATTTTCCCACTTTCTGGCAAAAGTAACACAGACCACAATCCCTTCTGGTGAGAAAATTTCTGGGAATAGAACAAGAATAAGGATTTTTTGCTTTTAAAAATCATGTGTTAAACTGTTATTTTTACCAGGATCCCTGATAATTTGGTGAATTGCGAAGGAGGCTAAAGAGTTGTAGTTCAGCAATGTTTGGATCATCAACATCATTGCAAAAATGATATGCTTCTAAGAATCATTATTGTGCAATAATCGGAGGGAGGGAGAGATAGCAGTGGAATATTGTCCCTAGTGTCTTCTGGGAGCCAGCAGTGCTTTGGGAAACATCCAGATTTCATGCTATCAAGCCACTTAAGAACTGTTATTCATCATTTACCCATTTAGAGGGACATTATATTTGAATATCTAATACACCTTTTGGAGTATCAATCAGAAATTAGAAATCAAACCTTGGAAAAATTGATTGAGAAATGTTAAAATGGAGTTGATGTGGAAAAAAGGGGAAAACAAAAGAATCAGTATATGGAACTATGGAAGCAAGGATGGTTTGTAAGGATAGAAGGGCTGGGCTTCAAAAATTTTAGCAAAGGGTTCTCTGCCCAATTGCTGGGTGGGCATGGCCATGGTAGGCGTGGCCTTAGTCTGCCTCCTGCACCACAGTGGGTGGTGTTGGTTTTTGCCCTCCTGGGGCTCCGGTGGCTCTCTGCTACAGTGAAGATGGGCTCCCAGTGTTTCAGTAGATAATTTGGTCCAGCCAAGGAACTTGGAATGTGTCAAACCTGTAGGATTGAATCAGTCAGACAGATATCATGGGCAACAGGCAGTAATTAGGCTCTTTGCCATGAGGACTTTAAAAAAATAACAAGGATTTTGCATTGCACTGGAAGCATACATATGAATTATATTAAATGGATTAATTTTACTATGTATATATTAACATATAGCTGGGAAATTTTCATAGAATCAAGTGCTGTATTGTTTTCCTACAGTAGACATCTTGACAGATACTTGATAAGACAGTAGGTTCCATCATCTAAATAATAAATTATATATTTGCCTGGTGTATCTCATATATGATACCAGTTATACGTTTTTGTGGATTTCTCTTCTTTTTATATACAAAGTAAGTCTATTTTTTAATGTATATAAAAACATATGATATATGCTTCCCCAAATGAATCTTTCAGCAATAGAATTCTTTTCCATATATAGAGGTATAGGATCTTTGGTTCTCTGAATAATAGGTGGAGTATGAACATTCCTCCAGTCTTACAGTATTGAGCTGTAGTTTTCTGCTCTACTTCTATTCATTTCTAAATGATTTGTACATAATTCTTTTGAATTACAGTATATAAATCCTGTGAGTCACAGTGAGTTACTGTATTACATGACAGTATTATATAAACTGAAGGTTTGCAAATTTTTCAGAGCAATGCTTTGAAATGAAAAAAAGTGCATACAAAGTATTTCTTTCAGTGGAAAAGTGGCCGATGCTTCATATTCTCTCTGCACATTTATGGAGTGGCTTTTGAATGTGCCACAAGAACCTAGAATAAGCCAATTAATGTTTGAATAATTCCTGCATTCTATAAAGCACCTCTTTCAAATGACTAATAGGGCATTATTATGAATTAGTATTGCATTTAGAACTACACACCAATCATTGACTGAACACAGCTACTTCCTTCTAAACACATGTAGGTATCAAATGCATCCCAAAACATTTCAGTTGTATTAACTGAAATTAAAGCTAGAAATATGATGTATGGATGTTAAAATTGGCTTCTCTTGAAGTTCACGTACTAGGTTTTCTAATTATTTACTCTGTATTCCTTAAATGCCTCATTTGGTATCTTCTGGGTTTTTTTTTTTTAATATAGCAATTATAGACTTGTGATATTTAACAGTTTTACTGCTATGTCTATTACTCTTCATTTTGATGTCAAAGAGTGTTTTTATTTAAAAAATACTGTGGCACCTTGGAGCAATTGTTCTTACACTGTAAACAACAGTAAAACAGCAAAAGAACAACAAAAATGAGCTAGCTGAAACTGATAGTTGATCACCATAATTCTTAAGTGTGCTGACACATGTATGCACAGCAAGATTTGAAACCAGAGTGCTTGTGGTCAACAGTAGCTCTTAGAAAGGCTAGAATCAGAGTACACTTCATGTTTCTCTGCTTAAGGTTGCATGGTGTCAAGTCTCATGCAGTGCTTTTGAATGTCACACTAGTTCCTATCTTGATCCATATTATACATAAATGTCAACATGGGTTTTATAATGGTTTAAGCAAGAGACGTGTACAATTTTTTTTGATGCAGGGACTGGCAACCTTTTCAGATGCTAGACATTGTCAGATCTGAATATAAAAAAAATATTTAAGAATAGCCCTCACATTATTAGCTCATTAAATAGAACAGGATTCTCAGGAATGCAAGTCTGAGATTTTATGTTAGAATTATGAAACTTAGATTTGTCTATTATATGTGATCACAATCATTTCAAAGTGATTGGATTTGGGTTTTATATGGACACCATCTATGAGCGTCACTCATAAAACACCAATGACCTTGGTTTATGTTATGAAGGTGGCATTACATTAACTATGGTTTACATAGGCATATTCCTCTACTCTCTCATCTCAGTTTTTTTTTGCAGTGCAGTGCTTAAAAAATATTTGATCCTCAGTTATACCAAAATATAAAAGTATTTGCATATGATTGGAATTTGGCATCATCAAACCATATTAACTATTCATTAATAAGTGACATGTATATGAAGACATTAGCACTATGGACAGATGTAATTCATGGGAATCATGACTCTTAATTTTCAAATATTTTTCAATCCTTTGTACATTTATGCGTATTAAAAGCATTTTTCATATAAGTAAAATTAGAATATGAATTATTAGGTTTCATAAATGAAACTTTTACTTATTTAGAAGAGATGTGTGCTTATCTGAATTTCCACAAATTCTGTGGCTAATATTAGAAGTTTTATTACATCTATAAACTTTTTATGGAAAAAACTAGGATACAATAACATTCCGAGGATTATTAGTAAAGATTATCTTGACTTCATTTGCTGGAGAAGCGGGATCCCACGGAGAAAAAAAACCCTTAAATTCCTTAAAACTTAAACAAATTATCTAGTTCTGTTGAAAGCTTTAAACAAGAGAACCTTGTTGAAATGGCAAATTGTGCAATTTTTCAATTATCTTCTTTCTACATCTCCAAAGTATGTTTAAAAGTAGGCGTTCATGTAGCATTTCCTGTTTTTAAGCTCCAGTGATGGGGGCAGGGAAGTAGCTTTAATCAACAAAAAGCAAAAATTCCACTAAATTCAGACATGGTGAAGTTTTGAGGGGGAAAGAAACCATTATTTTTTAGAATCTTTTTCTCACAAGGATAGCTATCAATGATGGAATGTTCCAGAAGTTTAAGGCGTTCCTGCTTGTTTTTGCATAACACCACTTCAGATATCGGATTATATACATTTATTCTTTTGTGCTCATAGCAGAAAGGTGCTTTACCTAGAATGAATTGGCATACCGGAAAATAGCAGATATCATATTGAAAAGATGAGTGGGTATTATGGCTAATAACAGCAGAAACAGAAGTATTGTTGTCAGTGAAAATATGAAGAGTTGGCATCTGGTTTATAGTAAAGAACTTTTGCACATACTGATCTGCTATTAAGTCAGATGGAATGAAAGCATCAATGTATAACCCAAGTTGTAGGATTGCCATTTCTTACAGTAAATTTCTTCTGCCACAAATCTAGGACTGCTTTTATTCATCCTTCACTTGCTTGCTAGTTGAGTGAGAAGTGCCTGACTTAAATTTTACTTGTAACCCTTTCCCTAATGTCTGAAGAGATAAAAGCTGTAACATCTCTCCTGAAATTTTGTGGTGAATGTTCAATAGAAATTAAAATCCCATAAATAACTGGAACTATCTGTGCCTCTAAAGGACAGTACTTGTATGCACTATATACTTCTATAATGATGCCTGGAATGTGAGTATATTGCATGAAATAGCATTTGTTTAAATTGGTGGTATCTCTGTATTTTTACAGTTGCCTATAAAATGGATTTTTTTAGGCCCAATTTAATTATTAGCAGTTTCAGGGTTTAGATCTCAACTCCTATTCATCACAGCCAAGAGCAATCTAATTACTTAGCTACAATCTGATGAGAACATTGACCGATTTAATCCTTTTGATGAGTAAAAGACAGAATCAGAAGATTCTGTATTACTTAATTAAAAGGGATAAAAGTCTATAGGAAGTAGAAAACTGTTGGAGATCCCCCTTAAATATCAATTAAAAAACCCAAAAGTGACTATGTTTAATAAAGCGAACAAAGAAATAAAACATTTTTCCATTTTCATTTCCCTCCCCCTGAGACTGAGAATCAATAGAATTTTACACTTGGCTCTTCCAACTCCATTGGATAATTTGCCAAGCAAGGCTTTTAAAATGAATGGGAAATTGCCCCATTATAATAAATGGGGCCTTTGAACAGACATGAATGACAGGGAGTGCTTTAACATGCTATGAATGTGTTGTCTGGGGGAAAAAAAAACATATATGTAGTGCTAATGTCTTTTAATAGCAAGTATAAAAATGCCTCAATCAAAACCTGTTTGCATGTTTGATCACAATATTCAAAAATGGACGCTATCAGAATTTTGATTCCACTTTCCTAAATAGTGTACTTCACATTCGAAAAATGCTTGCCTAATCTGCCATTGATTTAATTTCACATCGATCATTTCCCCCACTTACGTTTTAGTCGCTGCGTTGTTCAATGCCAAGTATTTATAATGTAAACTTGTCCTCTACAGTCTGCTTTATCTCCCATTATGGTAATAAAGACCAAAGGGGAGTTAAATATTCATCAAAGAGACCACAGGCATGGAAACTCATCAAAGCTATTGAAGTTTCTCACATAAAACAATTCCATTAGTTATTCTTGATTCAACACCCTCCCCCCATGCATTGTGGCACACACTCACATAATACTTTTATATATTATGTGTGTGTCATAATAGTTTAGAAAAAATGATACTCATGTATAAGGAATGCAGTGATGTATGAGATGTATGTGAAGAAGAACAATGGTTATGTAAGCCTTGCCATGTTGCAACCAAAGATCACCATGCTGTATTAAGATGTGAAATGACAGCTCCTTAAAAAAAATCCTTTTAACAATAACTCTTAACCAGGAGTTAAATTAACACTTTAGTCACGTCCCTTACTGGCAACCAAAACTAGATAGAAGAGGTGTAATCAGAAAAACCTTTGTAAATTACTTACTGTAATTACTTACTCCTCATATTGGCTAAGTTCAAAATTACATGGAACAATAGTTTAACTCTGAACCTTAATGGCTGAGGTCAAGCAACATGGAGATAAAAGGAAACAAACCATAATGTATGAAATTAGTTACTGTGTTTTAAAAGATTAGAGCAAAATATGTTCTTAATAAGGAGAGGGCAGCTGGATTGATGCACATCCATATTACATTTTCCAAGTTGTACGTTTCTCTTACTTCCTTTGTTTTACTCTCAAGAAAAAACAAATGAATAGGAATTGCAATCAGACTGGATTTAAAAAGTGGCCTTGAAACATAATCAAGGCTATTTATTTTACAGTAGGTTCTTGATTTTGTTGGCTGGATCTGTGTTAGAAAATTGAAAACCACAGAAAACATAGAAATTTGGACTCCATAATGTTTGTAATTTAGGCTTGATATGATAAAATGTGAAAATAATTTTTTCACTTTAACTGGGATCAGTCCCTTAAATTATGAAAGCTGAATCACTATGGCAATCAATTTTACAGTTTTAAAAACTTTTCATTTGACACCAATGGAAAAGAAAAAAAATACTAGGTGGTTATATGTTTCAATTTTATTATCCAGAGGCACTTATATAGAAAAATCGTACATATGCCTTTCCTTCAAATTGACTTTGCAAGCTATAAAGTAACAAATTACTGCAATTATTTCTCACGGAAACAAGAGTCTCTTGTGATCAACTACAATACAAAATACTACCAGGCTAAATGTAGTATAAAGTATGCTGATGCTTCATTCTTGCTGACTTTTACATCATACCAACATTTCCAATTTAATAAATTGTTAACAGTATCAATCAAAACATATGACCCTGACAAGACCATCATGGCTGATCCGTAAATCATTGTGCATAACCTTTGAAACATTACAGACGAAAAGCATAACCTTAACAACTCTTGTCCCCTCGAGCACTGCTCGGGTTATTGTTACCTTCATACTAGTTTTCTCATGGGGCAGGTTGACTTTTGATGCACTCTGAATAAAAATATGAAGCTTGAGCTTAATGAAGGTCATCTAAAACCACCATTTCCCATCAAGGTCTCATGTAGCACTGAAGTAAATCAACCGGTATCACTGATTAATAGTTACTGAAATTAATCAGCTCTGTCTGAGAGATAACATTTTTAAAAATTATGCCCAGTAGGTAAAATTCATTGGAGAGTTTCCCATATAAGCAGAAATGCTTTTTTGTTCACAGAATATAGAGTTCTTCCCAACAGCTTATATCCCTCAGAATCTTCTTCTAGATTCAAAGAAGATTTGATAGGGTTGTAGTGACTGAAGGGAGATTGAAGAGTAAACAATTAGCTCTACTTCCCAAGCAATGCAATGTCCCACTCTATGAAAAATATTGTTATTAAGCAATCTTGGATTTTCTACAAAAGATGCTATATGTTTTAGGGTGCTTTCCAGTTAGTAACAAAAACATACATGACATTTTTGACTATTACTCACTTGTAGCCCAGATTTCCTGTAAAAGTATGTATGTATTTTAACAATAGCAGTTTTTTTCATAGGAATTTCTTGAAAAAGCTGGTCTCAGAATAGCCGCACAAAAAAAGAAAAAAAGATCATACAGGGAAAAAGAAGTTTTCACCAGAAGCATGGCAACCAAATTCAAACCAGAGCTTTGTTTATTCCTGACATCAGATTTCCATCCAATCTGTAACAACCATTCCAAGCAACTGATTTATGCTAAATTGGTATCATAGTCTCGCTGCTTGGATCGCTTGTTTCAGATTATGACATGTCCTGATGCATTGTCTGTAAACTCATAGCAACTAATACAATCAATATCAGCTTTTGGGGGGAAAAAAATTGAAGTAATTATAAAAAAAAGGCAATTCTTTGTCAAATATGAAATGGCAACAAACTGAAACTAGTTATTTAGTGTAATATTTAAACTGAAAATAGTTATTTAACATTTATTTTTGCATTTCTCAGATAATTTATCCTAACCCAACTCTCTACCCATTTACCCAGCATACATGAAAACTCGTGACTTTTCAGAAAAATACCAAATCTGATGAATTATTTGGAAGCTTGACAAATTTCAGATTTCCCATGAAAGAGAGATAATTAATGACTGACTAATCATTAAGAACAAATGCTGATTTTAAGCAAAGGGGGGGAACACCAACCACATTTATTTTGCATGTAGTACTTGCCATCATGTTAAGTGCATGTGGATATAAGGACAAAATCATGTCATACAGCACAGCTTTTAAAGATTTCTTAGAAGAATGGTAATCGATTACATAGCCAGACTAACCAACTCACATCTTCCAGTCCCATCCATGTCAATAAATCTGGACAATAATTTATAATCATATGTAAGTATTACCACATACCTGTTTCAAAAGTGCTTATTTATAGTTAAGCAGTTAAGCTGTTTTTACAAAAGTAATTGACAGGAAGCCAAACAATTCTTCAAGTAATAATTATAAAATAATTCTAAAAGATTCTGAACTGTTTCCTGGTGATTCTGAACTGCTTTGTCTCTGGCATTACTTAGTTTACATTCTTTTTTTAAAATCACATATTATAGATCTACATGCCAGGTACAAAAATGTACAGTAAGCAAATGCCTTCTCCGAAAAATCCAAATCCTTGTGGCAGATATGCAGGGCATTTCATTTCAAACTTGCACACTACATTCTACAAATTACAAAAAGATCAGATCTCTCATAAACGAGAATGTCCATGATCTTTATTCCATGACAAGGATTAGGGAATTATTTTATTTATTTCTTCTTTATTTCTCCCCCCCGCCGCCTCCCCCCCCCCAATTCTCATTCCTCTTATTTGTCCTTCTGAAATTGGGATACAAAGGCTAAATGGAATATTGTTATTTTATTTGCGCTGAGCAGGAAAAAAATGGAAAGGATTGAAAAGTAGTGACCAGCAATGGCCAGAGGATTTGGATGGAGTTTATCTTTTTGCAAAGAAATGCTAAGGGTCTTTTCTCCCATCAATACAGCATATTGCTGCAAGAAGACTGTCTCCACAGCTACAACTAACATAAAGGCCAATTGCCCTAGACTTTGTTGTAGTAATACAACAAATCCTATCCTGAAAAGAGTACATATAATGAACTGATATAATAGGATGTTGACATAGAAATTCATATCTGTTGTAATGGGTACAGAAGAGGTAGTGAATCTAATTTTAATAAGGGCCTTCCCCAGAGGAAGTATGGTCAAACAGAAGTCAAAATGGTTGACTTCAGACTGTTTACATCCCAGGATGAATCAACATTTCAGTGATTTAAGCCCAATTTAATTTAGGCAGATTTTTTTAAAAAACACAAGAATAAGAACATTCTTAGAGCATATTAATAATTAAACCAACATGAACACAAATTAGTAATATTCTACATCATAATAAAGGTACTGACAGCTTGTTATCGTATTCCAAGTAATCAATTTAAGAGTAAGTCAAGTAGCTTTGTTACACCACAATGTACGTTTTCCAAGTCCAGTATTGTTAACAGTCACAGCTGTTGATGGCCGGGGATGGGGGTTATGAACCAAACTCAACTGTTTCTTCAGTAATTTTCTTGAACTCATAGTTGCCTCTTCCATCCATGTGAAGATAAAACTGGGAAGACCAAAAAAAGAGTCAGCAAATCTGGATATTTAAAGAGTGAAAAGTATGCATCTGTTTAGATAAGGATCATCTAATGGAATTCATATTCAGACATCGCCCTTGGGATAAAGATAAAAATGTAAAATGTGGACATTTGATCACCATCTGCTGGCCATGACAATTCAACTAGTGGCCTAAGCCCTATCCTTAAAAAATGAATTCAATGCTTTTTATTATTGAAACTCACGAATTGCTAAATAATAATCCTTTATTCTTCAAATAGTGATTAAAGACAATGGGTATTAAAACAAGTGATTTGTATTAAAAAAAATAGCTAGAACAAACTAATGACAAAAGTTAACAAAGTTTTGATTATATTTATGAGCAATCAAAATGTGCAATATTAATACAGAAAAACCAACAATCTTCTTTAATTATCCTTGAGCTAAATGTACACGATTCAGAGGAGTATAAAATTGGTTTTATTATAATGGTTTATTATGGTTTTATTCTTCCATTATTCTATATTATATATATCTATACTTTTGAAAGGAAGTTTCAGTGACAATGCGGTTATGATTCTGAACTTAGAAATTTAGAAGAAAAATATAACAGAATCTAAGCAAAACTCTGGCTCGTAACACTCAAAAATAAGAGAAAAATATTTAGCTAATTTTTCCATTTATTTACTTACAATGTCAATTTCTAAGTTTGCTTACTTGCCAATGACACTGGGCGACTCACACAGAGTTAAAAAGAATACAGAGCATTTTTTAAAAAAAACCATGAAAAAGGAGTTGCACTGAGGAAAAAAATGGACTGAGGAAAAAAACCCACAGGAACGAAACAATACTGTCTCAGAGTTCAAAATGCTGATTCATGCAATGTCCCAGCATGATGTCTGTGGGAACAGTCAGATCTTTAAGAGTCTCCTAAGGAGTGCAAGATCAAGATCAACAGGCCTCAAAAGTAAACTGTTCCAAAAGTCAGGAATAGTGACAAAGAAAACTATATGTCCCATATAGTTCCCCTAAGATGATATTGTTTAACAGATGAGAGATCTGAAGCATGCTAACTCTATTGGCTCTTATAAGACAGGCAGAAACAACTGATGTGAGGCATTCTAGTGAACTTTCAGGCCAATGCAAATATTAATCTGTTCAAAGGATGGGTGATAAGTACAGTGACCCTATTTTCTTAGGAAAATAAAAGGAAAATCATGAAAAAAAAGTAAATCTGAAAAGGGTTCATAAGGGTAAAAAAACATGCTTATGTTTACAACAGTGCTTTAGAATGGAAAATTCAATAGCAAAAAAACCGAGGAAACTTTACCAATATATATATTATAATAAAAATATGCAAAATTAAGTGATATATAACAGCGGTGACTAACTAGAAGAGCAGCTCCCCGACGCGCACATGGGAGCAATGGAAACCAGAAGCTTGGTCTTCTGGTTTCTAACCTGCATGCGCGCGCGAAGACCATGTGCTGGCTGGCACGCGTATGCGCTCTGGGGAGCTGCTCTTCCGGTTTCCAGTGCTCCCAGACACACACACATGCACTCTGGGGAGCTGATCTTCTGGTTTCTGGAGCTCTCATGTGCGAAGACCAGCTGGCTGCCGCGCATGCACACACAAAGACCAGCTAGCCGCAGCGCATGCACACACTGGATCCCGGAAAAGCAATAGGTGACAGCTGGCATGCCCAGAAAAATGGCTCTTCGTGCCACTTCCAGCACGCATGGCATAGGTTTGCCATCATGGATACATAAATTCATTTTAAAAGTAATTCAATTTCCAAGCAGACTTCCCTCAAGATGGCTGCATGGTAGGAGGATTTTTTCTCTCCTGCCACTGATCAGCTGATTTTGCTGCCAAAGCTGGTTTTTTGGCAGTGCTGCTCTCTGGATTTGAAAGGAGCACTTAGGAAAAAACAATTCCATTTCTGTATTTTTCATGTGTGCATTAAGTAATACCATTTGTACAATAAAAGTTAAATAAAAGACAACAGTGAGTTTTGGAAGAATAAATGAAGCCAAAAGACAGCTTTTAAATATAATATATATATTCTTCAAATTACTTCTCTTTAAACTCAATCCTGATTCCCAATTTACTGATAACATTAAGGTTGACTCTGTATCTTGGGTTTCTATATACAGATAATCCTCAACTTACAACTACAACTGAGCCCAAATTTTCTGTTGTTAAGCAAGACATTTGTGAAGTGAATTTTGCTCCATTTTATGATCTTTCTTACCACCATTGTTAAATGAATCATTGTATTTGTTAGGTTAGTAATTTAGAAGTGGCTCGTAAGTGGGAGGTTTGTGACCTTGGGACTTCCCGTACTTATCAAAAGAGTTATAATGCCTTCAAGCTAATTCCTAAGCTTAAAACTTTATGCTTTGAGACCAGAATATTTAAAGAGTAAGTCTTCTGTATGATTCTGCCCCTTAATTCAGATAGTAAAAGCTCCTATGTATGTTTTCAACCTATCCAGCAATAACATACCAAGCTGATCTTATTCCCTTAGCAGACATGGATAACATAGAATGGATTTTTAAAAAACCCAGTTAAATAAAATAAGCCTTACATCATGGTGCTTCCAAAGTGATTTTCTGTGAGAAACAGTGAAGAGAGTGATGCCAACCTGAAATGCCAAAACACAGTTTAAGGGTTACAATAAGCTTTAGATTGCTAGACATCTATCTGCCCTGGAGGCACATAATTCTGTTGCATAATTCTCTTCTGTAACTTAACAATTGCATTGTGATACAGTGGAGCCTCGGGTCGTGACGGTAATCCATTCCCAGACTCTGGTCACGACCCGATTTGGTCTGAAAGCATGTCCAACTACCCGAAAATGGCGCCAAAGGGGAAACTGGCATGGAAAGATAATCTTTCTGCACTGATTTTGTTCACCACCCGATTTTTGAATTGTGACCCGATTCAAACATTGGATGGATTTTTTGTTCACCACCGGATTTGGTTGTAAACAGGAGCATTCGCGACCCGAGTTTCCACTGTACTTTACATTTTCCCCACAATAAATAATAAAAGCTTCAAGTGGTGTGATTTGGAACAGGGAATCTACATGGGAAACATAAGAATTCACTCCTTTCTCCAAACCCTGTCCTCCCATTCTGCCCTTGGATTAAAAATCAGACTATAATTTCTATGTCATCTTTACTTATGGGTTCCAAAATGAAATCCTAAAGAGATAAAAGATGCATAAATCTTTTTCATTGAATTCACCAGAATTGAAGACCGATTTTCAGAAATTGCTTCATAATTACAAAAATATTTTAACCATTTTTAAAACAAAGAAGAAAAAAAGGCCATAACAAAGACAAAACAGCTATTCAGGGCATGACCAGGTCTAAACTTAAATAAATACAGTAAATACATTTACAAAATACCCACTCAGCCCTCTTACTGCTTTATAGCCCTCCATCCACTATCCAGGACAGGGTTGGGCAATTATGACAACTTTACAACCTATACAGCTGACTCAGCAATTCTGGGAATTGAAATCCACATGTCCTAAAGATGTCATAGCGGCCTACCCTTTGGTCCAGGAGCAGCTTCTTTGACTGAAACTGGAGAATTAATTCTATCAATTCCCCATTATTATTATTTCTGGCTCAGCAACTATCTCCCCCCGTTTTTCCAAAACAATGACCCGTTTTAATCAATGAAATAAATCACTCTCATCCTTTAATTCAGAGAAATGACCTTCAGATTGGAGAGACTTCACGAAGGGAGGAACGGATTTAAGTTATATTCTACAGAAAATATCAAATAAAAATTGGCCAAAATAGACTGTCGTTACTCTTCATGTGATTTTTCTCTCTGCTATTTTATTTTTCTCTTCTTTAAAACTTATTCAAGTTAATATATTAGGGTTAGGATCTGTAGGCCTAAAGTTACTATAGTAATATACTCTTCTCTTTTTTTAACATGGCTTTAAAGTTGGATCTTAAACTGGCAATGCAAGATTAACCACAGAAAGACATACTTTCCGACAATGGCTGTAAATGTATCCTTCCACATCAACACTAACAGCACTCGTACATTCATCCAGAATGGCAAACTGGGGTTTATGGTAAAACAATCTAGCCATCTACAATGAAAAAAGAAATGATAAAGCATTACCATATAATCCATACATACGAAGAAAATTAAATTGGATTTTACTTTTAAAAAATCTAAGATATTTTCCAGTTAATCATAAAAGATAAGCCACATTATATGATGAGAGAGACATTCAAATCACAACAGTCCTACACAAAGGTCCATTAATTCCACCACACTCATATTCTTCAGAGTCACATTATTTGTACGCAGTCCTTTAGTAAGCATTAAAATAAAAACAAGGCTAATTTTATATGTAGCACACAGCTCTCTTTTTTCTCTTGAAGCAGATGCAAACATTTTACTAAATGTTTAGTAAAAATGTTTAGTTTACTTTAAGTGGACCCACTTAAAGGTAGCAATTAATGGGAGACTTATCTATGATTGAGAACTGCTGCCAGTCTGAGTTAATTCTAGATTAGAAGAACCAATATTCTGAACTGGAATTAAGCAGATTCCAAACTGTTAAGTACTGAACTTGTTTTTTATTTTTAAAAAAGCTTATTGTCAAAAGGAGACCTTGTAACACATTTTGTTCCTATGTAATAACATACTAAATTATTAACTAACAGGTGCAGGTGGTCCTCGACTTACAACAGTTCGTTTAGTGAAACTGTTCAAAATTACAACGGCACTGAAAAAAGTCACTTATGACAGTTTTTCACACTTATGACCATTGCAGCATCCCCATGACCATGTGATCAAAATCCAGATGCTTGGCAATTTATGATGGTTGCAATGTCCGGGGTCATGTGATCACCTTTTGCAACCTTCCAACAAGCAAAGCCAATGGGGAAGCAGATTCACTTGACAAGAGTGTTACTAACTTAACAACTGCAATGATTCATTTAACCAATGAGGCAAGGAAGTTTGTAAAATGGGGCAAAACTCATGTAGCAAATGTCTCGCTTAGCAACAGAAATTTTGGGCTTAGTTGTGGTCGTTAAGTCGAGGACTACCTATGGTAGGTCCAGGACGATGACTGGGGCATCATTTTACTTCAACTCCTTTCGGCTTGCAACCTCCAGCGAAGCGGATAGGATGCTAAGATCTCCTCAAACATCTATAGTTTTAACCTTTGCCCTTCCTGGCTCCTTTGGGCAGCTAAGGAAGAGGAAATTTCTAGATCTGTGCCTAGGAGATGATTAATGCCTCCCTGATGGATGGAATGTTAACGGCAGCTTTGAGGGAGACTGTGATACACCTCCTCAAATAGTTCTTTCTGGATCCAGAGTTATTGGATAACTATTGCCCAGTCTTCAACCTCTCCTTTTGGGGGGAGGTTATTGAAACCACTGTTCAATAACAGAGGCATCAACTATGGAACATCCTATAAGAAATGAATTATTGAAAGACTCTACACTCAGGAATGGAGACAACCCTGGTTGCTCTAGTAGTTGATGTTTGATGGAACCTACGGATTTGGTGGTCTATAAATGTAATTAATAGTAATAGTAGTATTAGACCTCCATTTTACTACTGAATTTATAACACGTCAATCAAAACAAGTGCTGGAAAATGCACACAGTGTCGAGGGACACCGTGAGGACTACCTACCGCCATTCTCTGTTTCTCTCCTCCACTGAGAACATCCATCCAGTCTTGAACACTATCCCAGCCTCCTTCACGTTCCAAGATCTGACCCAACTGGACATTATCTAAATATTCCTTTAACACCTGCAACCAAAACAATAAACAAATATTGCCTAACAGTTTGTAGATACATTTGCTAGTACCTCACTGTTGAATTTATTTAATCCTCAGGCTATAAACCAGGCTACAAAGCAGGAATCTGTGAGTGCTAGGTATCACCTTAGCCATGAAAGCCAGCTGGGTGACTTTGGTTCAGTCATTCTCTCTTAGCCCAACCCATCTCACAGAGTTGTTGTTGAAGGGAAAGTAGGAGGAGGAAAGTATGTGGATATGTTAGCTGCCTTGAGTTATTTGTAAAAATAATAAAGGGGAGATTCAAATAAATAAAATGTAGGAATAATAAGGCACTTCACCTGATCAGAGATGCCTTTCCTTTTTTGATCTTCTATAGTGTCTGGATAAATTACTTGGTCTCTCAGCGTCCCAAGTGTCATATATGGTCTCTGAAATTAAAATGATAAGGGATTAGAAAATTGAGACATTTGTCAGAGAGAAGAAATGTCAACAGTCCTAGTGGTTTGATTTACCTGGGGAACATAAAACAACTTTCCTCTCTCGGGTTTAGTTAGACAGCCACCAAACAAAGGCCACAACTGCAATAAGAAAACACAATTTATTAGAATAGAAATGTAAATGCCCTTAAAATCAAGTATACTTTAGCGTTTACTTACTTCACCAAGGACACGGAAAAGAGAACTCTTTCCACATCCATTTGGCCCACAAATAAGAACATTTGCACCAGATTGCACCTGGAATATAAATCAAGACAGAATATATTTAAAGTTTCTCAAAACATTAAAAGCTACAGTATATGGATTGCCTTCATAATGCATGAGGTTTGCTTCATTAACTTGGGAACATATATTTGATTTGGCAAGTATTTTCTAGATATTCCTTTTAAACATGAGCACTCAAAAGTATTCAAACCTTGAAATGTTTATAAAATTTGATAGAAGAAAGTTAAAAACCTACATGCAAATTTTCAATTTAATTTGTTCCTAAATTAAAAATTGACATATTTTTAAAGTAACCTGAACTGTTTTATGAAGATTGTTTTATGAAAATAAATTGCAAGATTCTGTTATTGTAGCCTGTCTCAATCAAATATAGTTCTGGTGTTCCAGCAGAATGATTTCTGATCTGATCTATCTTAAAGGCCATCCATGTGGCTACTATTTGTGGAATGCCACGGAGACTGGTCCTCTCTCTACCCTACTCTTTATCATTTATATGGAGCACGGGGAGAAGTCCTGATATGACTTGAACTGCTGATGAATTACCAACTTTTATGCTGCAACCCAAGACTGAACTGGACTCCCATCAACTGTGGAGATCCTTTTTCTTTGTCTGGAAGCTATACAGATCTGGATATGACAAAACAGGCTGTACTAAAACCCTAGTAAGACAATCTTGGAGCGGCTCAAAAAATATTATGGAATAGATATGTATATTATAACTACCTAATGGGGAAAAAACCTAGCCTGATTAATGTATTGTTTCAAATTCCTATACTAGTGTTGACAAGGTCCATAGAGAATAGCAATCTGTTTGTCAAATTACTCCTGGTTACCATGCGTACAGCATGATTATCACCAGGATAAGTTTTCTGCAAATATTTAGTGTTATGCATACAGAAGATGGGGAAACCACTTACACCCTACCTGGGTTAGTTCCCCTCTTAAAAGTTTCTCATATAGAAATTGTTCCTTTTCCTGCCTCTTGGCACTTTCCCCCAACTTTAGAAAATATTTTTGATTGTCTGTGAAAGGGCCTATACTGAGAAGGAGACAAGGCTCGAAAGTGGGTAGATTTCACTGACCAAAATACCTCTACCAATTTTGGATAGTTTTTCACTTTCAAGGCAATCTCTCTTACTACCAGAGATCACTTTGTTCTGAAATAATCTTCCAAAGACAATGCTTTGGGATGGGAAGAGGAACAAAACAGATTTTTATTATTATTCAGCTAACTATTTCAAGATAAAATTGTGAATGTTGCAAGGTACCTCAAAATTGAGATCTTTAATCAGCATATCGCCATTTGGTGTTGCCAATGGAACGTGATCAAATCTTCAAGGAAAATAGACATACCATAATTTATTATTGAAGATATTACCATTATAAAGGGACAATGAATAAATTAGTTTGTAAACTGTCTGTTAAATTTACTAGTGAATTGCTGTTAAACAAGAGAGTAATATTTTCAAGGTGTTTTCAACATAGCCGTGCCACAAAATAAGCACCAGTGGAAAAAAACAAAACGTGTTTTTGAAGTGGAAAATGGGAAAATATATGAAAATCTACAAAGTTGAAATGTTTCACAAGCATTAACCTTTGCCCCTCTCGTTTAAATTTGTTGTGCTATTTCTTTTCAAAAATGATATGGGTATTCCTCAAGGGACAACCATTTTGTTCAGTGACTGTTCAAAATTACAGGTGAATGATACTTACACCCTGAAGCTACGGCTGTTGTGGCACCCCTGCAGTCAAGGGGTCAAAATTCAGGTGCTTGGCAGCCCATCTGCACTTACAATCACAGGGGCGCTTCAATTTCCCCCACCCATCTTCCCCATCTGTGTCAGAACTTAGGGAAGGTTCCTTCTAAGCCTCTTATTCTGCAGGTATCATTGTTCCCTTGGCACCTCTATTTGCTCTGTCTCCCAAGCTCTTTCCCATTACACCTTGTCAGCAGTGGGAACAAGAAGACAGTAAAATTTAGCTGGGACAGTGGAACGCAGGATGGCAGAGGCTTCAGAGGGCAGAGCAAAAAGGGCAGCGGGTGTTGGGGCTGCTGCAACTTCTTGAGATAGCTGAGACTTCCCATTGTGATGGTTGTTGCTTCCTGGGGCAACTGCAGCTTTGTGCTAGGGCTCAGGACTCCTTGTAGACCCAGAGCTGTGGCAAGCCATGAAGCTCCTGAGCTCAATGTGGCAAGCAGTCCCTAGGCCCGTGATGGCGAACCTATGGCACGCATGCCGGAAGTGGCACGCAGAATCATTTCTGCCGGCACGTGAGAGGTCGCCCGGAACAAACCCACTGTGCATATGCGCACATCCCTGCCAGTCGATTGTCGGGTATCTGCCGTGCATGTGTGGGAGACGCACGTGCAGGAGACGCGTGTGCATGTGCAGGGTGCACACTGGGGAGGCCACACACACATACAGAGGTACGCAGTGTGGGGAAGTCATGTGCGCATGCGCAGGGGGAGTGGGGTCACACACACACTGCATTATGGGTGCAGGTGTACGTGTGCGCGTGTGCACTTTCAGCATTCGATGAGGAAAAGGTTAGCCATCACTGCCCTAGGCTGTGCAGTTCCTGGGCTGTTTGCCATCAAGCCAAGAGTGATTTGCATTGAGATGGGTCCTCAGATAATGATGAGTGGAATTCAGTTCACGATTGCACCTTCATAGATTAGGTTTTCTGCATTCAGAAGACCACAATTGGGAGTGGGGAAGAGAAAAAAAAATGCCACTGCCAGGAAGCAATTGTATTTATTTATTTATTTATTATTTCGATTTATATACCGCCCCCTCTCCCAAAAAGGGATTTGGGGCGGTGAACAGCCACAATAAAAACATACAATCAGAAAAGTTAAAAAAGAGTTTAAAAATTAATTAAATAGATGGCTAAGACCAATAAAACCCATAAAAAATTAAAATCAAATTAAAACCCTACTCATAACATTACGCCAGACCGGCCCGTTGGAAAAGGTGGGTCTTAAGTGCTCGTTGGAAGGCCCGTAGGTCAGTAATGGCTCGCATCTCCGCCGGTAGCTCATTCCAAAGGGAGGGTGCTCCCACAGAGAAGGCCCGCATCCTCAGGGCTGCCAACCGACATCGGCCAGCCTGTGGCACCCCGAGGAGGCCAACCCTGTGGGAGCGCACCAGCCGGCGGGAGGCCAATGGTGGCAGCAGGTGGTCCCGCAAGTACCCGGGTCCCAAGCCATGGAGTGCTTTAAAGATGGTCACTAGCACCTTGAATCGCACCCGGAAGGCCACCAGAAGCCAGTGCAGCTCGCGCAGGAGCGGTGTAATATGGGAGCTCCGAGAAGCCCCCAAGATCACTCACGCGGCCGCACTCTGCATCAGTTGAAGCCTCTGGATGCTCTTCAAGGGGAGCCCCATGTAGAAAGCATTGCAATAGTCTAGGCGGGAGGTAACGAGAGCAGAGGTGACTGTGCGCAATGCACCCCGATCCAGAAAGGGCCGCAACTGGTAGATCCTACGGACCTGATAAAAAGCCCCCCTGGTGACGGCTGATATATGATCATCCAATGACAGCCGCCCATCCAGGAGGACTCCCAGATTGCGCGCCTTCTCCGTGGGAGCCAAGATTTCACCTCCCACGGTCAGCGATGGAATGAGCTGACTGTATCTGGGCACAGGGAACCACAGCCACTCAGTTTTGGTTGGATTGAGCCGAAGCCTGTTGACCCCCATCCAACTCCGCACGGCTTCCAGGTACTGGGTCATCACTTTAACGGCTTCGTCGGGGTGGCCCGGGGTGGAAATGTATAGCTGAGCGTCATCAGCATACTGATGGAACTCCACCCCGAAGCCATGGATGATCTCCCCCAGCGGCTTTACATAAATGTTGAACAGCAGGGGCGAGAGCACAGACCCCTGAGGCACCCCACAACACAAGGAACTCAAGGTCGATCTCTGCCCTCCTACCAACACAAATCGTGAGCGGTCGAAGAGGAAGGAGAACCACCGTAACACGGTGCCTCCCACTCCCAACCCTCCCAACCGCCGCAATAGGATACTGTGGTCGACAGTATCAAAAGCCGCCGAGAGATCTAATAGGACCAGGACAGAGGAACAACCCCTGTCCCGAGCCCTCCAGAGATCATCTACCAACGCGACCAACGCTGTCTCCGTGCTGTACCTAGGCCTGAAACCCAATTGGAGGGGATCTAAGTATACCGCTTCCTCCAGGTGCTGAGGGAGCTGTCATGCTACCACACTCTCAACAACTTTCGCCACAAAGAGAAGGTTGGAGACCGGACGATAATTGTAGACACGGTCTCACAGCTGCTTCTTGTATAATTTACTCTTTTGGGTATGAGGCAAGTGCAAAGAACTACCACAAATGCTAAAAATTAAAAATTAAATTTAGATAGCATGATAGGTATGTAAAAATGAAAAAGGTTAATGGGATGTCATGGAGGGCCTGTGACAGGGGTTATTCCTCTGTCCTGGTCCTATTAGACCAATTAGTGGCTTTTGATACTATCGATCATAGTATCCTATTGTGACGGTTGGGGGGGTTGGGGGCACCGTGTTGCGGTGGTTCGCCTCCTTCCTCTCCGACCGCCTGCAATTTGTGTTGGCGGGGGGGGAGAGGTCCACCTCTAGGTCCCTCGATTATGGGGTGTCTCAGGGGTCGGTCCTCTCCCCTCTCTTGTTCAACATTTATGTGAAGCCACTGGGGGAGATCATCTGTGGTTTTGGGGTGAAGTGTCATCTGTACGCTGATGATACTCAGCTGTATATCTCCATCCCAAGCCACCCCAACGATGCCATGGAGGTCATGTCCTGTTGTCTGGAGGCCGTGCGGAACTGGATGGGTGGGAACAGGCTCTTCCAAGACTGAGTGGGTGTGGTTTCCGGTGTCCCGATATAGCCAGATAGTTCCTTCGCTGGCTATTGGGGGTGAGATTTTGCCCCCTTCAGAGAGGGCTCTCAATCTGGATGTACGGCTGTCCCTGGAAGATCACATTACGGCCGTGTCCAGGGGGGCGTTTTATCAGGTTCACCTGATCCGCCAGATGCAGCCCTTTCTGGATAGGGATGCCTTACGCACGGTCACTCATGCCCTGATCGCCTCCTGACTGGACTATTGTAACGCCCTTTACATGGGGCTCCCAAGTGGGAGCATCCGGAGGCTTCAACTGGTACAGAATGCGGCCGCGCGGGTGGTTATGGGGGCGTCAAGGTTCGCTCATGTGACGCCCCTTCTGCGCGAGCTGCATTGGTTGCCAGTGGCCTCTCGGGTGCGCTTTAAGATTGCAGTGTTAACTTTTAAAGCACTCCATGGCATCGGACCAGGATATTTACAAGACCACATTTTGCCAGTTTCCTCTCACCGTCCGGTGCGCTCCCACAGAGAGGGTCTCTTGCGGGTTCCATCGGCATCTATGTGCCGGCTGGTGACCCCGAGGAATAGGGCCTTCTCTGTGGGGGCGTCTGTCCTCTGGAAGAGGTTGCCTCCGGAGTTACGTACAGCCACGGACCTGGGGACCTTCAGGCGTGCCTTGAAAACCTGGCTCTTTGACCAGGCCGGCTTGAGCTGATTTTAGATTTGCGTATTTTAATTTTATGCTAATTTCAGAGTTTAAGGTAGGGATTTTAACTGTTTGCAGCCAGGGTATTTAATTTAGTCTTAATTTTTGTATATTTAATGTTTTTAATTGCATGGCTGTACACCGCTCCGAGTCCTTCGGGAGAGGAGCGGTATATAAATAAATATTCATTCATTCATTCATTCATTCATTCATAAGAAATGAGGGATTTTACCTACTTTATAATGTTATCTGTTATGACAATCCGTCCCGCTCCAGGAATCAATGGGGTGGCTTGCTTTATGTCTAATTCTTAAATTAAAAAACAACAAGTAATCAATTGTAAAAACAACAAGCAAGCAATTGTGTTTTTATATTAATTCTTTAATCAACCTCAAGGCATCATACTTACCTTTGTCTTGCGCTAGCATGGTTCGTTGGTATTTCCCTCTGTTTAGTTCCTTCAGAACTTGCATTAATTCTGTAATTCGCGCTGTGAAGCTAAAGGTTATAAATCTATTAAAGTGACAGACTTCAAGAATTTTTCTTCAAAATTGAATGTTCATCAAAAATAAATGAAATCAACAGTTTAAAACAGAAAGCAAAAATATTACATATCATGAGAGCATATTATAATTACTTAGAAACTACATTTTTCTATTAAATGATGGTCCAAGCTTTGTTAAAATACTTCATATTTTATATTTCAAAACAATCAAATTAATCTCAGTTATCTCATAATTAGAAATGAATATGGATTTGGGACTAACAAGGAGGATAAAATAAATTTATTTTATGAATGAAAATAGGATTACACTTCTTGGTCAAACTTATTGTTGGGGAAACTGCTGGTCGGGCTAGAAGCAGAAGTCAAGTGAGGATCTAGCTTAGAGTTCTTGCATAGTCAAGCTTGACCTCCTCCTTCAAGATCCATAAAGCCGTATCTGGTTGTTCCTGAGGAAGGTGAGCAGTCTGGGCAGATTCTTATGGCAAAGGTAGAAGTCAATAAAATTGTTTACTTCAACTATTTATAGGTGGCTCTAGTTGCTTGTACTTGACACTTACCCAGCCAATCGAGTCATTTCACGGCCAGCTAGAACTATTCTGCCAAGGGCCTGAGACATTCTCAGTAGCATTCTTCCACTTTGGTAGTAATCCTTAAAACAATGAAATACAGAGTTTTTTTCTCTCAAAAACAAACAAGCAATATGTGTGTCATTTATTATAACCACTGCAGCAAATATATTACTCACCTCCAAAAGTTCAGCATGGGTGCTACTCTGATGACGAGGATGAGACAAGTTTAGAAATGGGCGGCTCACAACCAAATAGCCAACTACGGTTGCCAGATCTATAACATTTGAAGAAAAAAAATATTTCTAAGTCTGTGTCATTATTTTAAATATGGACTGACCCAACATTTGGACAGCAATTTCATGAAACACTGTTTTATTCCTTTCAGTTTAATATAGGTAGTCCTTGTTTAGCAACCACAATTAGGAACCAGCGAGTCCGGGTTGCTAAGTGGGGAAAATTGTGTGACCACAACTGGGATTTCAAACTTGAAATTGACAATGAAACTGACAAGGCTGAGCAGTTTTACTTTGCCTCCTAACCATTCCCCAGACATTTGGAATGCTCACTCCAGCACAAAGGAATTCATATTTATATTTATTGGAGAGGAAGGGAGTGCAAGACAGTATAGGAATCCTTGCTTAATGACCACAATTGGGCCCAGAATTTTGGTCGTAAATCATTGCAGCCATTAACTAGGTGCCCATGTAACCTGACTCAATTTTAGAACCATTTTACAATGATCGTAAAGTAAGCCACAACGGTCATTAACCAAATCACATGAGCATTAAGCGAATCGAGAGATTAAGCAAATCCAGCATATGCAATGGGTGGATTTTGCCTTTTTCTGCTGGAAAATGTCAAGCTGGCCAGGTCTCCCAGGCCACGCCCAGTCGGCTGTGACCACTCCGATCCCTCCCCTCCCTCCCCAGCCTCTGGAGGACAACCACAATGTTGATCTGGCCCTCAATGAAATCAAGTTTGACACCCCTGGTCTAGGGTCAACAAAATGTGGAGAAAACTCTATGCTGTAAGACAGAGTTTTTCCTTTCCTTCTGCCCAAGATTGGGGAAACTTCTTAATGGTACAGGAATCAGAAGGGAGAGGCTGCTATTTAAAAGTCAGAAAGTAGATACTGGCACTATTGAATTCTACATGGCAAAATGTCTGCTTTATGGAAAGTACCATTAAGGTCTATATCAGGAAGGAAGGAAGGAAGGGAGGAAGGGAGGCAGGAAGGAAGGAAGGAAGGAAGGAAGGAAGGAAGGAAGGAAGGAAGGAAGGAAGGAAGGAAGGAAGGAAGGAAGGAAGGAAGGAAGGAAGGAAGGAAGGAAGGAAGGAAGGAAGGAAAGAAGGAAAGAAGGAAAGAAGGAAAGAAGGAAGACTTACATTTAGCAATAATGGTGTCTACAAAGCCCATTGTAAACCGGAACAAAATGAAGTTGTGCAGGTGCTCTACCTAGGGCAATAAAAAATGGAAAAGTTATGTTAATATATTTTATACATAGTACTTAAACAATGGATTAAAAATAGATCATGTCTCAGTCTTTCTTAGGATGTATTTATTTTATTGGGAAACAAAAAAAAAAAGTTGCATTCTGCAATATACAGGAAGGAAATACTTATCCAAGAATTGAAAATGTATAAGTAGCAGGCTACTTTTGGAAACCCTTTTTGTTGTGTTTTTTTTTTAAATGGTACTGTCTTTTATAAACCCCAATTTTCAGAAAACATATGGCTGATTTTATTGCTATAGTACATTTTAAAAATTGTAATAATTTCAAGATAACCTTTTCATTCACCATTTAATCAAATTTATATATTTTTATATTAGATGTCCATTGATGAGGGAGTCATGAGCCTTTTGAGGCAATGACAATTACTGTGTATCGTTGAGCGTGCCCCAAAATAAAAATTTTAAAAATGATCAAAACAATCTCAACATATCTCATGCAGGAATAGTAATCTTATGAAATTTGGTTCATTTTGTGTAATTTAACTGCATATGCCTCTCAGCTGATATCATGCAGGCAATAAGTATCACATTGGCTTACAAAGTAGTCTCTAATTAAAGATCTTAGCTTGCATAGAATAGCATGAGCTTGCTTATGTAAAATAGGACTTTAGTTGATTTGGTGCCAAATCCTGTATGAAAAAGTTTCAGAAGATATATTAATCTCCCATTTAGATGAACAGAAAGTGGATATAAGGGAAAAGAATGAGAAAATCGTTTGGGAAAGAGTGAAATGGTGTATGCTACAAAGTACCACAAAAATAGGTGGAATTATGAGAAGCCTGTGAAAAAATACTTGGTGGAATGTCGATAAAAATCTACAGGTGAGCAAAAAATCCTTCAACAGCAGCAAAAATTGTGTATGTATATGTGTATGCTACACAGAATGTAGTCAAAGACAAAAAAAATAGTTAAGATTAAAAATGGCATAGAAAATGCAGAGCAATTTTGAAATGTACATGCACATATATATGTCTTAAAAAAGAATTACAGAAACTATATTCAATATGTGGTTTACTTATGTTGAAGACTCCCAAGAATAAAATATCCAAATAGCTAAAGAAAGATCTTGGAATGTCACATCCATCAAGGAAACCTGTGGCACATTAGAAATTAAACTTGATTTGTAGTATGAATTTTCAGAGGCAAAAGTCTGCAACGTGAAATAGGTTTTTGCCTTTTAAACTTCATACATCAAATTTATTAAGCTTTAACAATAAGATTTGTTTTGCATCTCAGACAGGGCTTCAACTTACTCACAACTAAAAAAGTGAAAATATATTTATAATGCAATATGGGAAACTAAAAAAGTGAATTAACTGTGAGGGAAAAAAAAAGACTGGTGCTTGTAAATGGTACTTGTAAAAGTCAAATACATTTTTTAAAAAAAAAAAGTCCACATGCAGAATCAACAAAGCTCATTTGTTCGGAAGTCACTGGGTCTAAAGGGCATTTTAAATCAGATTTAAGGAAAAAATGAAAGATGTAAAGGCTGAGAGGGGAAGACGGTAGTAAGCAAGTTTGGTAATTATTTTTGGAGAATGGATATAATCAAATTGAATCAAATCAAATTGAAGGAGACAAAATCTTTACTACAACTAAAGCATTTAGAGGGCCAATTTATAGAAAAGGTCAATATGCTACAATCATGTCCCCTCCTTTTTATCTATATCTTTTGGCATTGCTCTCAGCAAAAAATAATAGTTTCTTTCACCTTGATTGCAACCAATCAAAACAAACACAGACTTCAATGGATAATTAGAACTGCAGAAAAAACAATTGCTACCAATCTGCCTTCCGTTGAGGACCTGTATATTGCACGAGCCAGAAAGAGGGCTGTGAAAATATCTACAGACCCCTCACATCCTGGACATAATCAGTTTCAACTTCTACCCTCAAAACGACTTTAAGGCACTACACATCAGAACAACTAGACACAAGGACATTTTCCCCCTATGCCATCACTCTGCTAAACAATTAATTCCCACAATTCTGTCAAACTATCTAAAAAGGCAGTATTACCATCATTATTCTCAACTTCCCTATTACCTATCTCCTTAACTTCTTATGAATATAATTTTGTTGCTTGTATCTTATGATTTATATTGTTTACTTAGTATCCTAAATATGATTTATGTTGACTGCTTATTTAGTATCCATGACTATCACTAAGTATTGCATCTAATGTTTTATGATGAATGTATTTTACAATGACTATGTTAATGATCTATCGCTATTATTGTATGTACATGGAGAGCTTACGTACTAAAAACAAATACCTTGTGTGTCACACTTAGCTAATAAAGAATTCTATAATTCTATTGTTTTTTTCACTTTTCATTAAGTCATTGTCTCATGCAGATATCCCTCTAGTATAGGCACTTTTCATAATCTTTAACATCACTGTGCCAAATGTTATGGATTATTTATATTACCAAATGGTTTGACTCTAACTTACCAGTTTGTGAAAAGCTTTGTGAATTGTCTGTTTTTCCCTTTGATTCCCATTATAAAATGCAATTTCCTCACTGTAGAAGAAAAAAAGGTTTAATCAGCACATATTTGCAAGCAAGATCAAGCTACGCAGCAGGAGAATGAGGTGGGATTGTCCACAGGTGATAAAAATGTGTAATGGCACTTGCCGTTTCAGGCAACCGGTTGGAAGTCATAATTTTAAATGTTCCCACAATCTCTTTGCCTGCTTACTACACATTTTAATCCTGCCCTGCAACACAGAATCACATTGGCTGGTTCAGCATTTCATGATTTTCAATCTCTCACATGTCTGGACCAGATCTTGAAACTAGTCTTACAACTAATGAAAGCTTGCTGCAATAACAAAATTAGCAAAATGTTCTTGTTCAAATGACCAAGCAGAATAACTCAGGGTGCATGCATTCTTAAATTCTTAATTACAGCCATACCCTTGGTTCTCTAACAGAATTACCAATAACTACTCCCGATTTTCACTGCTTTAGCAGTAAAGTTCACATTAAGTTCATATCACATCACTACTAACTTCAACTTTTTTTTAATAAAATGGGTATTTTAAGAAGTTTTTTTTTTTAAGAAAAGAAGTCAACTATCTTAGGATGTGCTTCCTACAAAAATTGAATTACCCTAAAACAAATTACAACAAATCAAACATATATATCTTACTCATTCAGTTTTCAGATGGAAATTCTTTGTTTTCATGTTATGCCAACCAATATAGACAGGTCTAACATGAAACATTTTGATTTTTTTAAAATAAATAACAACAAAGGACTTGATTTAGCCATCTCATACCTGTTTGTAATGAGCCGTGAATTGACGTATCTATACTCGCCTTCGTATTTTTGTTCTGTAACCGTCATCTTACCAATAGGTCTTCTTAAGCGTGTAAGGAAAAAGCCTGAAAAAAGCAAGTAGGCCATCATGGAAGCAGGGCCCTGAAAATATCAAGGAGTAAAATAAGACACAACTTCCAGAATAAATCTGTTAACAATATTTTCTTTTTCAAAAAAAGAATGCATCTAGCAATCCATCTGTGCAAAGGCTGGTTACAAGGAAAAGTATCGCTTGACTACAGGTGAAAAGATACTTCCAACTGCAGAAAAATGTAATCAATATTAAGGTAAGACCTGCCAATTCTGACATTAAATAACATTTAATTGTTTTTATAAATGACAGCAGGTTCCAAATATTTGCTTCTGAGTAAATGCTTATAGGATATCGTATACGTCAAGGACTGATCTATGATAGAAACCTTTTCTGAAAGATTAACTTTTTATAGTGGCTTATTAATACATCAATTTCTATTACAAAAAATGTGTGCAGGGATGTGGGCGTGCATGTCTGTATATGTTTAACTCTGTGTTGACTCCTGTTGACTGCCTGGATGAGGCCTTGCAATTTTTTCTTGCAGGTTTTCAGAAGTGGATTGCCATTGCCTAAGGATCTCAGAGAGCATGACTGGCTCAAGATCACCCAAGTGGTTTCATGCGTAAAGTGGGGCTAGAATTCACACTCTTCAGATTTTTAGTCTGATACCTTAACCACTTACAGCAAACTGGCCCTCTACAAGAATTTTAATGTATGTAAAATTCTTAAAAGTCTGAATAATCTATTACATTATCAAGGCATTGTTAAAAGAATACCCCACATTATATTTGCTTATAGAGTATACAGCACACATTTGACAGATTATAATAAAATGGTTGAAAATTTCTAAATTTCTTATCATTTTAGTTCCAAATACTTCTCAATATTACATTATAGAAAACTCTCAATAATTCATCTCTCCTATTGAAGAGTATATGATTCATATTTAAAGTGCATAAATAAAAATACAATTTTACCTGAGCTCCTATTGCGCTTGTTAGTTTGAAGATGTATAGAACAATATCCAAAAATGGCTGCAAAATAAGATTTAATGGTAAATATTGGTCACGGGCAAAAGCATGCAGCATTAATTTTTATTTAAAAGGATACTTTTAAAAAGATGTCGGTTTTTTCAAATAAATATAGCTAAAATGTCTCTTTATAACTTAGTCTCTCAAAGATTATGTGAATGTTCTGATTCACTTTTAAAAAACAAAAAATCTGTATTTAAAAATATTCCTACAATAGAAATCAGTTTCTCAAGAGTTTTTGCTTTCTCTACTGCTTAAGAGTTATTTAAATACAAGAAAAATCTTTAATTCAGCAGTTTTCAGTTTCATGCTGAGAACGAATATTTAACTTGCTACTATGTAAATAATATTTAAACATGCAGATGACAACATAATTGCTTTTTTTTCTTCACACTTACCTTGCTGAGGTTTGAATATAGGTCCACTACACTGTTACAAAATTTTTCAACGTCTTGTGTAAGCAACTGATCAGGATTGCCTATTCTGTTGTCCAGATTGCCCATTTTGTAGAATGTGTAACTCCTGAAATATCAGGAAATCACATTATATAATCAAAATTTAACACAGTAGTTTTACTGAATGATTATCTACATTTATATTTATTTATTAAAATTGTTGTTCTCAGCAGAGAAAGAGAGAGAGAGAGGGAGGGAGGGAGGGAGAGAGATTATAATTAAAATCATCATTAAAAGATGGAGAGGAAAAAAATAAGAACTGCAGGGGTGAGGTGGGATCTGTTACGACTCCATCAACCACCTCCACTGTGACACTGCACATTGGAATGAGGTAGTCCCTCAGATAACCTGGATCCACGCCATACAGGGCTTTAAAGATGATAACCAACATCTTGAATTGCACCCGGAAGCAAATCGGTAGCCAGTGTAACTCGTGGTTCAGCAGTGTGACATGGGCAACACTAGGGTCCCTAAAGCCACACTCTGCATCAGTTGTAGTGTCCAAATGCTCTTCAGGGCAGACTCATGTACAGCACATGCAGTAGGCCAGATGTGAGATGACCAGGATTTGAATGACCGACTGCAGGGGCTCCTGAACCAGGAAAGGCTACAACTGGCATGCAACCCGAAGTTGTGCAAAGGCTGCCCTAGCCTTGACTGCCACCTGCTCATGAATCCAGGAGAACTCCCAAATTGCGAACCAGATCTGTGTGGGGTAATGCCCCCCCATCCAAACTAAAGATATCAAAGTCCCAGATCTTAAAGCTCCACACTCCCAAAGCCATTCGGTCTTGTCAGGGTTCAATCAAAGTCTGCTGTCCCTCATCCAGGCCTCAAAAGCCTCCCAGGCACTGTGAAAGGGCAGAAATCGCATCACTCGGGTTACCAGGGGTGGAGATGTAGATACCTCAAAGTACTGACGATACCTCAGCCCATGATAACAAATGATCCCATTTGGTGGCTTCATGTAGAACTAGAGGCAAGAACCCTGCAGGCGGCCACAGACTGTGGGCTGGATTCTCACTCGCTATCAACACTGATTGGGACCTGATCTTGGATAAAGGAGCTCAACCAGCACAGGACTCTGTTGTCCAGCACCAGACCCCATAGCTGGCCCAAAAGGATATTATGATTGATGGTATCGAAGGTTGCTGAGAGATCAAGGAGAACAAGGATGACTATACTAACCCCATCCCACTCTTGTCAGAGATCATCCACAAGAGCAACCAGGGCTGTTTCTGTCCCTTAACTGGGCCTAAATCCTGACTGAAAGGGATCCAGATAATCTATTTCATCCAGGATCCTCTGAAGCTGCCAAACAACTATCTTTTCTACCACCTTCCCTAAGAAGGGAAGAAATGGACAACAAATTATCTAGGCAGGTGGGATCTTGCAAAGATCATTCAAAGAGGCAAGATGAACCAGAGCCTTCTTATACATTAATTTACACATTACAATTTATATTAACTTTAAAGGACTAGAGTTTATTTAATTATAATCTAATTAAATGTTATAAACCAAACAAAAATATTACTTACTGTAGGTATTGCTCATAAAGATATTTGGTAAGCCGGACACGGAAACACAATTTAAGTTCATTTAGTCCGTATTTCAAAAAGTTATTCACTAGGGAAATCTATAAATAAGAACATATCAGTAAGAACGCATAATCCAATCCGCTTAAAGCCCACCACCACTTTAGATCCCAACAGATGGCAAACTAAAATCCAATTTAAGAATACAACCCACCAAGAATTCATCTGCAATCCTAGCAATGTTTATTTGGGAAATAAGCCCCAATAAACTGAATGCAATGTAAACCTGCATAGGATTGTGTTGTAATCTGTTTTTTTAAAAAAACTTCATGAAGAAATATATGCTTACGTATAAAGCACCAAGAGGAAGCTTGAAATGTAGTAGTACTTGCTACTCCGTGAATTGTTTTACCAGATGGTGACAGTTTCTCATGGCACAATATATATCACAATATATATAACAATATACTGGGGATTATATAAATTACAGCACGTTGGTGAGCAATCTTTTATCTGTAAGGACCACATATTGGGTACCACAAAAGAAATAGAAAGCAGCAATAGTGGAGTGGGCTTTCTCCTCCATATGTGTGAATCAGGACTTTCTAATTCTTTCTTTGAGTTTGAAAACTTTTCATTTTTTTCCTCGTTTCTATGCTAGGATTTGTTCTGTTGGCTTTTCTACACAAAAAAAAGTTTTAATATGCTAATATGTTACTATACAGGTCTCAACTATCTACATCAGGGGTGTCAAACTCAAGGCTTGTGGTGTTTAGATCTGGCCTGCAAGTCCACCCTGGAAGCAGTGAAGGACTGACCCGTGGTCCCTCTGCCAGTGAAAACAGAGCTCAGGAGGGCCGCATGTGACCCTGCCGAGCTCCATTTTCACTGGCAGAGGGTTGCAGGAGGCTGTCCCAGCCAAAAACGGAGCTTGCGAGCCTATTTTTGCTGTCAAATGCTCGGGCCACTACAGGCACCCCTCCATGAGTGACGTCAAGTTGACGCCATGCCCCTCCTCACCACGACCCCCTCGCTCCCCCAAGATCAAACATAACTCTGATGCCGCCCTCAATGAAATCAAGTTTGACACCCCTTACCTACAGTTAAGGCTTTCACCTACCTGAACTGGCCCATTTGATATGTTCTTCCTGGAAGAAGCTTCTGCATATACTCCACTTTTATAAGTAAGGAGAATGGAGGACATGGGGTCCTACTTCTCTGGCTTTGTGAAATGGTCTTCCCTTGGAAATAAGACTGACAACCATCCTTCTTCACATTCTAAACTCTTCCCCAGAATGTATAGGGACTGGTAAAAGTGTTTGAATTTTCATTTCATTTAACTGTTGTGTTTCATGTTTATCTTATACTTTGGTTGTTCTATTATTTTCTCTATTATCTGCCTACTCCAAGACCATGCCAAATCCAGTCTGAGCATCTGACTGAAAGTGTGACAAACCATATTTTTTAACGTTTACGATTTTTATTTTAATGATATTTACTGTGGCTGTTTTATTGGCTGTATATTTTACTGCATCGCCACTAAAATTGTTTATACTTGCTATATGATGGGGGCTCATGATGAAAGGGGAAGTCTTTTTTATTCTTAAGTTTATTAGTTTTTAATATTTTTAATGTTCTGTTCTGCCCCTTTCTTTTCTTTTAGTTTGTATTCGTTTTTTATTGTAATCACAATTCTTATTAAAATTACTACATAGGAAAAGAGGAATTTGGATTATTTTTCTCATTTCATATCCCTTCAACAGAGAGAAAAAGAATTGGCCAAGAACCAGTCTTGAACTCAGAGATACTTTTGAATTTGATTAAGAGTATCAAACTATTATTTATACCATCCAGTTTAAATTCCTACAAATGGAATTCCTTGCTCTTACTTTGATGTAATATTTTCAAAAAATATTTTTTTGAAAAATCCTTTCTTGTATAAAACACATCCCCATCAGTCTGGAAGAGAAGCTGTTCCATTAATGAAGTGAGAAACTACCATTTTGTTAATGATAAGGAGAAAAAAACCACACCAAAATTGTATCTTATGCACTTTGATTCCAAAACTAAAATGGAACAAGCAGTTTATCAACTTTTAAGTATTTTTTGCACTATTAAATACAAACTTTTCCTAAGCTTTTATACTCTGGATATAGACTATTTTATTCCTCCTGTTTCATTGCGGTTGGAGTGACATTAAACAAATCTTTCACATTAAGATCAAGGGTGGGCAATTTGGAGCACTGCAAATAGTTTGGATGATAGTTTCCACAACATTGTGTCATGTTGTAGACCTAACTTCTGGAAGTCACTACAATATAGCGAGCACATAATTGAAGTGGGGAAAAATTAAATACCGCAAACTCATCAACTACTTCAAGGTAATACATTTCATGGGAGTACAAATGGCCAAATGTTATTTGAAAAGTTGTGACTGAACACCTATTCAGTTTACCCCAAAGAGGTCAAGAACAAAAGAGCACCACTTACAGCAGGCATGGCAGCGATGAAGTTGAACAAGCACCTCTTGAAATCTTTTCTACTGCGGCCAATGATAGCACTGCAAACCACCATATGCGCAAGATTAATGTCAGAAGCAAGACCCATCCCACAATGTTTCCACAAGGACCAGTGGAAAGCCGTGAAAATGAACACAAGAAAAGGTCAACAAAAGAAGCAGCAAGACTCTCTTTACACCAGGGGTGTCAAACTCGTGGCCTGTGGGCTGGATGCATCACATGCTGGCCCCGCACCCACCTGGTTTAGTAAAGAGGAAAAAAGTCCCGATACGTCATATGACGCCGCTGTGATACTGCCAGTTTGACACCCCTGCTTTACACCATATCCACATTCAGATGTGCTCCCACAACTGTGGACAAAGCACAACTGAATCAGTGAAAGCCATCACCTCCCTTTCTACCCGTGGTGAAAGCTGTCACCTCCTTTCCTACCCTTCACACCAATGGAACTAATTATACAGGCGGTGGTGGGTTTTAAACTTCCACATACCGTTGCCCACCTCCTTGAAGACACCACACTATAAAGAAAGTTATGGCCAAACAAGTGTATTGCTAAATCCCATGCCTCCATAAGGCCTGTTTAATCTACACTTCCATCCTGATGTCACTGAGATATACTATATTTTCTCCATTTCTGCTGACCTCAGGACATGGGATAAGTTAGGTCTTCCACAGGAGAAAGCATGGGCTGCCATTATAAAAGGCAGTTCTGTGCTTTTTGTAAAAAAAAAAATCCCACTCCTACATTACACTGAGCCTCTGTGGCACAGTGGTTAGAGTGCAGTACTGCAAGTTACTTCTGCTGACAGCCAGCTGCCTACAATTTGGCAGTTCAAATCCCACCAGGCTCAAGGTTGACTCAGCCTTCCATCCTTCCAAGGTGGGTAAAATGAGGACCCAAATTGTTGGGGGCAAGAGGCTGACTGTATAAACCGCTTAGAGAGGGCTGGAAAGCATATAAAGCGGTATATAAGTGCTATTGCTATTATAGCAGAAAATGCAAAAAAATTAATAAATAGGATTCAAATTGGATAAAAGCCAACACAGAAATACATATAGAGAAAAAAAGAGTAGGACAAGGAATAAAAAAATTATATTCAGGAAGGTGAAGAATTTGGCAGAAAAAAAATAATACTAATGGTTTAGAAACATAGCAGGGAGAAATTTGACTACGATCATCCAATGATCAGCAATGTTTCTTAATCCTCAACTTCCAGAATTCTCAGCCAGCAAGGCCAAAGCTGGGAACTGCACCCGCAGTGATTGGGAATTCGATTTAAGAGCAAACTAGAACAAGTTTCAAGGTGGCATTGGCGGCAATTGAGACTGTTTACTTTTAAACTACTAAGTGGTTGTCTTTGGAGTAGCAGAAAACAACAGTGAAAGTCACCAGCACCATACTGTATAATTTATAAGAATACAAGTTTTGAAGCTTTAGAAAGCTAAAGCTTTAGAAAGAGTATACAATTTAGCTGATATTATTCAAACTAAATCTCTCCGAAGTCAAAAACCACTGGGGAAAAGAAGCAATTGTTTCATTTATGCATCAGTTACGAGCATAAACATTGTAAATACATGCTAATATTTATGTCTCTTTACCAGTGGAATGGAAACTACAAATTTAAGAAAGAAATCCTTGAATAGCGACAGATTCCTGCTTATGATTGCACTGAAAGAAAAAAAAATGTACAGAATTTAACAGTTTTATTTCTGACTAGGCAAAGTAATCATTATATGCTTTTATTGTACAAAGAATACTGGATAATTACTACAGGTAGTCCTCAACTTAGTGACCACAATTGAGCCCAGAATTTATGTTGCTAAGTGCAAAATTTGTTAAGTGTGTTTTACCTCTGACTTTTCTTGCCACGTTTGTTAAGTAAATCGCCGCAGCAGTTAATTTAATAAAACAGTGGTTAAGTGAATCTGGCTTCCCCATTGACTTTGCTTGTCAGAAGGTTGCAAAAGGGGATCACATGACCCCAGGACACTGCAACGGTCATAAATATGAACCAGTTGTCAGGCATCCAAATGTAAATCATGTGACCATGGGGATGCTGCCATGGTCACAAGTGTGAAAAATGGTCATAAGTCACTTTTTTCAGTGCCGTTGTAACTGTGAACGGTCAGTAAATGAACTGTTGTAAGTTGAAGACCACCTGTACTACAGAAGTATAATAAACAACATCCCTCATAGACATCAACATTTGTAAGGTAAAAAGAACAGCTATCCGTTTACATTTCATAGAATATAGGATTACTGCATGAATGTCAACATGGAAAGTTTAAAATAAATTTCCTCTCCATGAAATTGAGTCTTGATGCTTAGAGCAAAACTCTTGAAATCCAAGAGTATTCATGGTTTAGATAATTTGTGCCCACAATACTGCAATGTATTTATACTATATGCAACATGGGAATAAGGAATCTTGTATTACCTTCCATAAAATAATCTCATACATATATGCGGTTGAGTGACACACTCAAGTATGTTGAAATATCAACTTTTATAACTCCCGGTCAACAAAACTAATAGTCATGCTACTAGGGAATTCTGAGAGAGAAATCCCAACGTATCTGGGATTTGGGAGAAAACTATGATTTTTGCACCTCAAGAGGGCACCAGTTTAGCAAGGCTAACCCTTTTGGTTTTTCCTTTTCTATGAGCCACACTGGTTAGTTTAAAAGTGGAAGTTTCTTCTCCAGGAAGGTCCAAGAGAGACTAAAAGAGTAGAGGAGAGCCTGTGACTTAACATGGCAAGTTCACTTAGAAATACATTTTGATTTTGTATTGTACTTGGATGAAGCCTTTATATTTAGTCATTGAAAACAAATATCATTTATTTGTATGCAAACTGTGTTTCTAAAAATAGCAGTACAGTAGAACATCCGGACAGTAATTCGTTCCATGACTTTGGTCGCAACCCAATTTGGTCGTGACCGAAAGTGAGACTGACTATGCATGTGCGTACAAAAAATAATGGCGTGGAAGGGGAAATTGCCACAGCTGTGTTTGATCGCCACATGAGTATTTGTTCATGACCAAATGCAAAAATTTTGGGAAATTTTTGGCCATCACCCGATTTGGTCGTGGTCAGAAGCTTTTGTGACCAGAGGTTCTATTGTATTAGCTTTTGATATATGGTAACATAGAAGAATAATGGTAGGAAATTGGTTTGAAATATGTAAGTGACCCTTACCTCTCGATAACTGTTCCATTATGAATCATCCAGATATCACAATATGTGCGAAGTACCAACATAATGGCAATAAGTATCAAATAACCCGTCTATTATAAGAAAGATATAAAAACAATATTTAAAACTGTATTAATTTTAGCAGCTTTACACAGAAAGCATACAGATCTTTTCCAACCATAAAGAATCAGTACAAATTAAACTTTAAAATAAAGCTGTTTATAATGTTGATTTTAAAATAAATCTGTTCCAAATATGAAGTACAGATAGTCCTTGACTTACAACCAAAATAAGGACCAGAAGAAAAATCACTGTTAAGCAGTGTGGTCATTAAGTGAGACATGATGGGACTGAATCTGAGTTTACAATTTTTTTATCATGGTCATTAAGCAAATCACCTGCAGTTGAGAAAGACATCATGTGACCATGACTTGAAACTCTCTACCAACTCCCCTGTTGGCTTCGTTTGTCAGAAGCCAGCTGGGAAGGGTTACAAATGGCAATCACATGACAGTAGGATGCTGCAACTGTCATAAAAGTGATTGAGTTTTTAAGTGCCTGGATTGTGAACATGTGAGTGCAGGGATGCTGCAAGAGTCTTAAGTGCAAGGACTGGTCGTAAGTCACTTTTTTTCCAGTGCTATTGAAACTTAGAATGGTCACTAAATTGAGGACTATCTTTTACTAGGTTATCTGAAGGACCCTCTCTTGCTGGTCACATCTACCTGATCCACAAAGTGGGGAGGCAAGGAATGTTGTGGGTCCCATCCCCTAGGGAAATATACCTGGTGGGACCCAGAAGAAGGGCCTTCTCTGTGGTGGCTCCTTCCCTCTGGAACATCATTCCCTCAAGAGATTAGAATGGCCCACTCTAACACTCTTCCGGAAGGTGCTTAAGAGCTGGTCTGCCAGGGGCCTGGGGAATGCAGAGCAGGATGGAGCCCATTAAATGGCTCCTAAGATGTGTTGTCACCAGGGCAGGGGGGGAGGTATTTTATTTATTATTTTATTATATATGATTATTTAATTAGTTTTATTGTTTTTTATATGATGTTTTTATATTTTTGTAAGCTGCCTTGAGTCGCCATGTGCAAATAGGTGGCAATATAAATCTGCTAAGTAAATAAATACTAAAGATGCAGGGATTATTTTTGATTGTTTTAGTTTAGTTTAGCAGAGTCACCAATATTATGAATGAGCAACTGGAATACAGCTATGTAAACTGGATCAATCAATCAAAGCAATTCTAGGGAGCTGTATTCCAATTGTTCATTCATATTATTTGGTGTTCTAATTAGGCATTTCAAATTTGTGAAGATGTAAAGGGAAAACATGTAGCTCCTGGAATCAGGAGACTATACTGTAGGGTGGTAAGATGCTTGAATTTTGGAAAGAGGCTAACATAACATTAATACCTAAAGATGATCAAGATTTAACTACCACAAAAAACTATAGACCCGTATCGTTACTGAAGAGCGTTTATTAGTTATTTACAGCAATCTTAGCAAACAGACTGAAAATAATTCTATAAGAAATTATTCATGAAGACCGATATTATAATTTTTTACCTAAATTATAAGTTAATGTCAGAATTGTATTAGACATTATAGAATATTTGGAACAGGCACAATGAAAAATAAGCCTCATTTAAAAAAAATTAAATGCAGATAAAGCCTTTGAGAATTTAAATTGACCCTTTTTGTTTAAAGTTTTAGAAGATACAAACATTGGAAAGTTTGTACAAAATGGGTAAAATTAATGTATACTTCACAGAATAAATTATTATTAATGGAGACCTGAACATTGTGAGATACATAAGGAAACAAGGTAAGACTGTCCAATGCCCATTGTTTACTTTGTTTTTTGACATTTTGAACAGACTTATAAGGCAAGATAAGAGGATAACGGGTATAAAAATGAAAAAAAGAAACTTTTTGCAGATGATTTGGTGTTGGTGTTATCCTGTTGACATTTGTTGCTGGAAAAATTCTCTAAAACTTTTAAAAGTACCTTGATTGCACGTTGGAAGTATGAACAAAAGAGAGGACTTTTTATTATGCTTTGTGAACATATAAACAAACTAAAAAAACTGGATTCAAGTACATATATTAATCCAGAAAAATTAAAGATTATTAATATACACTTGAAATCAGAGATATGTCTTTTGGGACTGATGGACAAACAGATATTAATTTTAATGTTGATTAGAAGCCCCTTCTGGACTTTTTTTCAGAAACAGAAAAAAATGAAATTATGATATATGGATTTGAGGTTATAAAAATAGTAGATAATGGGGAAAAAGTTTGTTGTAAATTTAAACTGTTTTAATGTAAATTTATAGTTATATCTGCTGTAAAGGAAAGTCAGAAGCGATTTCCTTGTTTTCTTTTTCTTTCTGTACTTTTAACTTTCTTTTCTTTTTCATTCTTTACTTTTTTTCTCTTTTCTATCTTAATTATTAGTTTTTGTTAGCTTTTATCTTTTTATTTGAAAAATCTAATGAAGTTATTTTAAAAAAGGAATCAGGACTATAGTCAAGCTCAGCCTTTTTTTTTATACGTACCATTATAAAAATTCAGGTAAATAATAGTTTCTCTCTCAATGTCTAAGAAATTCTCATCTTGTTTCATTTTTTTTCAATATAAATGCAAAGCAAAAAGACTATTAACGTAAGCAGAGTCCAAAATTCTTGTAACTGTTATATATTAGAAAATTCCTGTAACTACCGTCATGTTTAATACTGTATTATCTTCAATTTGTTTAATTAGTTTTCAGTTCATATCTGAACAATCAAGGTAGAAAAAAACAAATCTGACCTTTGAAGAGACTGCACACTCTGTGTGTGTGTCAGAGGTGATAGTCAGCAGGTTCTGACCAGTTCTAGAGAAATTTTGAGAACTGGCAAATACTACCTCTGATTGGAGATTTTACAGTATCCTTCCCCTGCCATGCCCACCAAGCCACGCCCACAGAACCGGTAGTAAAAATAATTGAATCCCACCACTGGTGTGAGTGTATGTGTTTGTGTGTACACAACATCTATTTGCATGCACACATTTTTTTCTAGTCTGACTTCTAGTCCTAATAAGCCTCTCAGATGGTTGACTTGTAGAAAATCTACTGAAATGAACAAAACATGCAAAATTGCTGCCACTTCTGAATGCTGTGTTTGTAAAAACAGGAACAGCCCATCTTTAACAAACAGAGTTGAAAATCTCCACTGTCTATCAAATGAACTTTGAAAAAGTTACAAGCTTTATAAACAAGAGTGCCAGTCTAAAGAAAAATCCTAGAAACACATTATGTAGTACTTATTCATACCCAGTGCATTCTTCCATAGACGTGAGGCTTAATGCTGAGAACAGACTTGTTATTCCTGATTGCTGCTTTGGATTTTTTTAAAGAACATCTACAGCAGTCAAATTATAGCATACGGTTTTCAATGTTTAACTAATTCAAATTAATAAGAATAACCGTCCACCAGATACTACCTTAATAAGTATAGGTTTAACACAGGAAACCATAAAAATGTTCAGGTGCCAGTTCAACATAAATGGCAATTGAAAATCACTAAATTTTCAGTCTTCAAATGACTGAAATGAACAGCCTTCACGTTGAATTGGCATTACAGTCAAATACATCTGAAAGATCACAAGCTAGTAAGACTTCAAAACAAAAGTATTAGACTGGTTATTCTCTATTTGCAACTTACTTCTTTACAAAATGTTCTGGGGACCATAATTTTCAGAATTTGACAAATTCTTCCAACGAATACTTTATCTACTGCAGCTCGCTCTTTCTTGACTTCTTTCTGCATATTAAAAGATTACAGGAGGAAATGGTCTCATCAAAACAAGGGTATCTTAATTATTTCAAGACAGCTAAACAATTTAATGTGAATTAAATCTCTGAATCCTAGATCTGCCCAATGAAGAAGACCTATGTTTTTGCTTTGCAAAAGAAACAGGGCTTGCCATTTTCTTCATTATATCAATGCTGTATCTTTATTTTATCAATGCTTATTCCTGAATGAATCAAATAGGTTGTAAATCTAGCCAGCCAGGATAGAGCAAAAAAGACTGAACTGGGAGATGAGGTTAGTAGTACATGCCTACTTGTCCTTCCACTTCCCATACCAAATTGGTTATTGCAAGCAATTTTTCTGTTATTTCCAGGTGAAAATCAAAAAGGTAAAACAGCTCTCTTTCTCCTGGATTATATTCAATAATAAAAACATGACCTTACATATTTTAGCAGTGCAGGTAAAAATTGCTTACAATTTGGTAGGATGTTTTACAGTGATATAGAATAAATAAATAGAGTGTTTCAAAGAGGTGTTTTGCAAAGTGTGAATGAAATCTCTCTTTGAAGCGTTAAAGCAGTCGCCTCCTTTGCCAAGCTCATGTGGCTGTTTCAAAGGCTGTTCCCTTGTCGATCTGCATGCCAGCACAGCCATCAAATTCAGGCCCAGAAAAACAAACACAGCCCTCTAAGTAGTCACACAAGCTTTGCAGAAAATGCAGCTGCTTTATCTTTCAAAAAGAGGAGATTTACTTACACATGACTTAACTCCTTTGAAAAGCACTTCTTTCAAATGTTTTCCATGTCCCTATTAAGTATCTACTTCTCATTTATCAACACATGTATGACCAGTTCTTAAGAATGGAAATGTACATAGTATAGATTTAAGGAAAATATTTTAACCTTGATATATTTTGGCTGCAAAAGGAAAACTGTTATAAAACACTTTAAAAAATGTACTTATTAAAACAGCCTACACATAAGCAACATCAACTGAGTTCACTGTGATGTAAATATTGCAAAACAGATATCATCTTTTTAAAAAGCTGCATTAAAACATTTTACATTGGCCAATATAAACTATGTACTTCTTTTTACTAAGACTAGTGGATATAAACTTTTTTTCAAATTTATTCTAGTAGATCAAAACTGTAGAATTATTAAATCATATAATGTTCTACTGCTTCTACCAGACAGCGGATCTAATAATTATTACTCTATTTTTTAATCAATTTCCTGAAAGCTCTATGGGCAAGTACTGTATTTTATTTTTGTATTAGCCAATATCAAAAGAAGTGTGATTTTTTTTTTGCCAGATTCTTTTTCTCCTATACAAATTTGTAAAAGGATGTCTGCTTTTATTTTTATTATTTGTTTTGTATTTATTTTTCTCTGCAGTATGATGAGGTATTGTAATAAAAAAAAAAAAAATCCTGCCTTCATGACAAGTTGCCCTGTGCAGCCACTATATAATTTGATTTTTGTGGGGATTTATCTATATTATCAAAATAAAAATAAATGTGATTATTTCAGTTTCTAAATGAAGCTACATACAATGACAGTGCTAGTATGTCATAATATTTTATTTATTTGCTTGGAAATAAGCCCTACTGCAGTCAGTAAAATTCCACATAGGGGATTATATAATATACCTCACTTAAATAGATACTCTATTTTCTTACTGTATAAGTGAAAATATAGCTAAAACACTCTTTTAACCTCTTCTTTATTGTATTTAGTACATTTCTACACAAAACATAATTTCATGGAATTCCAGCTATCATCTGATTTAGGTTTGATAGGGTAACTGTAGTAAAACTTACCTCACTGCTGGATAAATTTTTTCCATTTTTCTTTCTGCAAATAATAAATTTTTCTTTTATTGTTTCTTACGAAGTTGTTTACAAAATTAACAGAACACATTCTTAAAGTTGTTTCTTTACCAAATAAAATCTAAACACACACACACATACACACACACACACTATCCATTGGATATTTTCAGAGTTAAATTTATATTAGCTAATTTTGTTTTAGTTTCTCCTGATTTGATAATCTTAAATAGGATTGCTGTTCCTGTATAATTTAAGTGATAAAGCATCTCTGCCTGAAACCATAACTCTAAAAATATTTCCCAATGTTATTTGAGAAAAAACATTGTTATCTGAATAAAAACAAAATTAAATAGTTTCAAGATAACAAAAAAAGATGGTAATAGCTAGATATACCTAGCTGGTAAAACCAATGCATAAAAATAGCTCCATTTGCACAGAAATTCTCTTTAATTTTCACTGGATGAGGGTATGTATATAACTTATTTTAATAAGATAAAGTCAACATATTTTAATATCATTTATGTGAATTAATTGAGAATCTTTTCCTTCTAAATTAGAGTGGAGAACCTATATCCCTTCAAATACCACCAAGCTAAAATGTTTGGTAGTGTCACCTGAATGGTAATGGTGAGTTCCTAGGATTTGTAATTTAATAATATCTGAGGACCCTATTACAAAAAGTGAAGTATTTTTTAAAATATCATGGTGCAATCCGAATATTAAGCGAACTACTTCTACAAAATGTGTTATTTGTTGCATGCCCATATGAAAAATATAGATATTACAATGATAAAATACACACCAATGTAGAATAATTTTTATGTATCAAATAACTAACAATATTTTATACCTGTACATATTTACTTTATTTCACTCAAATATAGATGATACCGTTTTTAATGGTTATTTATTTATTACAGTTCTAGGTTGCCATGTGAGGCTTCACAATGTTAGAATAACAATACTATTAAAAAATGAACAAAGAAACATAAAATTGTCCAAAGACATAAGCCCATTTTTCCACAACTCCATTCAGCTTAAAGAGATCATCCTAACTCCAAAGCTGGGGAAACAGCCAGGTTTTTTATTACTTCTAGAACAGGAGTTGCCAACCTTTTGAACCTCAGGGACCACCAGGTAAGGAGTAAATGGGAGAGGAGGGTTCCCGCGGGCCGTGTGGGCAGCACAGTCTTATGTTCCAGGCCCTAGGATTGTCATCTGCAGGGAGCTTTTGTTAGGCAAAGTCAAAAGGAAAGCCAGATTCACTTAACAATCACGTGATTCGCTTAACAACTTGTACTTTAAATGTTACATTATATTAGCTTTTGATCTTTGTTTTCCTTGCAATGTAGCCAATGATGTGGCTTTTAGTTGCAAATAGGAGGAATTTCTCCATCACGCAAGTACTGGACCTGGCATCTCTGGCTGCATGTGGCCTCAAATTCCTTTGGTCCATCCCCCAGAGCTCCTTCCAAAGTTCTCATATCTATTACATGTATAGGGAATAATGAATTGTAGTTAATTTAATGTTTAAGCAAAATCAAATTTAGCTCTCCTCCTAGCCTTCCCCAACTACGGTATTTATTGTAGCTTCACTTGTTCTTTGCAGTATACCTTTCTGGCAATCTACTTCAAGGCAATAAGCAACTCTTGGCCACAATTAACTGTTATATATTCTTGCTTTATCGTTCTTCAGTCCAGCTGTAGCTACCTGAGGGTCCACCTCCAAAAAGGGACCTTTATAGTGCTTTCCAAACGTAGAATTCCAAAATAATGCTTCTTTTTTTGAAGCTGTGTACTGGTCTTACATGCAATAAACTCACAGGTGCTCACTCACCCTTTCCAATGTTATTTTCTTTCTTTTAAACACAAACATGAAACGTTAGTACAGATATGTGTGGGATAGATCCTACAGATAGTCCTCGTCTTACAACTGTTATTTAGTGACCGTTCGAAGTTACAACATCACTGAAAAAAGTGACTTATGACCGTTTTTCACACTTATGCCCTTTGCAGCATTCCCCATGGTCACATGATTAAAATTTAGATGCTTAGCAGCTGGTTCATTATGCTGGCTGCAGTGTCCTGGTATCCTTTGATCCCCTTCTGTGTCCTTCTGATAAAGTCAGTAGGGAAGCCAGATTCACTTAACAGCCATGTTACTAACTTAACAACTGTGATGATTCACTTAACAAGTATGGTAAAAAACATAATTTAAATACTATATTTAGTATTAACTAAATGATGAATTTTAGAATCAGACAAGTAAATTATTGCCAAGTGAGTAACAAGCAATTCTACTGTTATTCAAACCATCACTAAAACAGAATAGCAAGAAAATAAAAACACTAATCTAATTGCTATTATACCCGTCACTTTGTTTAAAAACTAACAACTATATTGTATGGCCTTGGACACATCCTAAGAAAGGCAAGATTTCATCCAAGAGTTTAATAATAGAACCTTCCACCTGGCTGTTGGGTCAGAATAAATAATTCAACTTTCTATAAGAAGATATTCCTAAATGACACCATAAATAGTAACAGCACTGAAAAACAGGACAACCAGAGCTAAGAAAGACATCTAAGTTGTCACACCAGTTCTCATTATTCTCTGTGATGAAGAATAGCTTTTAAGATAACTCTTCAGATGGCAATCTAAAGGCTGTATTCTTCTCATAGCCCCCTTCAGAGGTTTGATTTCATAAGAACTAAGATTTAAAATATCCTGTCAGACTACTTTTTTCTGCTGTCACTGCTCTTTCTCTCCACCCAGCAAGGAATCGGAACATCAAGGATTAATTGATAAATACAAGAAACTCCTTTACCTACTGTACTGTTCCAGATCTTGCTCAAATATCACACAAGATCAGAACAGATCCCTTCTTTGCCAGTGGGGAACTGCATTTGCTTTCACTGTGTTGAAAGGATAGAGCTGCAACAGTAATTTCTCACACTGATAAGCCTAGCAAACAATTACAAAAAGAATCAACAGATACAGTCATGCTTTCAAAAAAACAACCCTCCTTTTCCTTTCTGAAGGAAAAGAGGATGAGAAAGTAAACCAGAGTTTTGCTACTATATATAGTTTTCTTATTACAACGTTGAGAACTTACTGGAATTCTTGTGCTAAAGCTTTTTACCTTTTTTCTAATAACTATTGCTTTATCCAAAACATCTCTGCTTTGCTCTGTTTTCAATCCACATTGCTTCAAGGTAAGCCTGACAACCACTCATAATCCTAGACAGGAACAAAATGACATTTTGCACATATATCTATACTAATCAAATTCATTTCTGGCTTTTTGCCACTCTCATTTGTACATTAATGTTTACTACACAATGTGTTTGGTTTTTCCACACTTATTTGCTGTTAATTATCAATAGGAATCAAAATATCAAAGAATCAAAAGTAACACATTGATTTGCTGGGAAGGACATGTTCTGTGTTACAATAGTCAGATTAAATGTGTGCTTCCTTTCTATTATCATAAATAAATTAACTTTTTTGTTTTTACCATTTTACTGCAAAATTTATCCGCATGCTTTTATACAACAGTAGCAAAGCTATTGTAGCAAACCAGTAGAGTTCTATGGGTTCTGCATTACTCACTTGGGAGAAACTACCAAAAGAATAAAACATGAATGATTCCAGATTTTGGATGACTTAAGGGAGCATTTATGTTTCGCTTCAATCAATTTCCTTGCAAAAGAAAATTATTTCCCCTTGATTGAATGCTATCACAGGTACAGTTAATATACCTTTCTTGTGTAAGAATCCTTCAAAAACTAGCATTGAAGAATTCAACCTGACACTCTCTATTATGTAATGAGGAAACTATGATCTTCTAAAACTTGTTAGCTAGGTAAATAACAGGAACTTAATTCAGTAACATCTGAAGAAATGAAGTTTCTTTACACCTATTCTAAATAATATTATCCTGCATATAGTTTTCCCTTAATTTTCATTTAGCTTCCTACTACTTTGGAAAGGATATACTATGTCACAACTATTTCTTTAGTTGAATAATGAAGTATGATTCATTTCAGCAGAACAAAGATTAAGAAGTCTATCTGTCCTTGCAAAATAATCCTACCTCCTACAAAATCCAATAATTATGGTTGCCAAATGCTGTTTTATATTATTTAAGTGTAAAGCCACCTATAATACTTGGGATAATGTCAAAGCTATTGCTGCTGCAGTGTGCAATTCATATTTGGATAAAAGTATTTATATATAGTTTACCAAATTGACACATTTATATCAAAACATTTCCAAACGTATGTGTTCACAAATCCATTCATCCATAGAAAATTCTATTTATTTATGAAGAAAACTAATAATTTCACAAATGTAATTTTGATTAGAATTGCTTGTATGTATTTTAAGCGTTATTCCATTTACTATGAGATCAAATCACTCTATTCCATTTATTTATGAAGAAAACTAATAATTTCACAAATGTAATTTTGATTAGAATTGCTTGTATGTATTTCAAGCGTTATTCCATTTACGATGAGATCATATCAGTCCATTGTGGTGCATTTTATTTATCACAATGCTGAAACAAAACAAATAAAACAGTAATGATACTCTCACTAGAATTCTAACAATCCTGTTCTTTACCACATACCTATCTGATATAATTTCATGTATTCATACATACATTCATCTTGTTGCCTACTATACTAGGATAATTTTGAATGCTAAGGATGATAGATTCATTTTAACCAAATAAAGTTCACTAACTAAATCATTTAACATGAATGGTCATTTAACCACCCAAAGGTCATTTAATTTAAAAGGGATTTCCACCAATTATATTTATTTGAATATTCACTCTAATAAAGTTCACCAGAGAAGATTTGAGAGGCTGAAGAGATAGTATTGGAAAAGTGTTTATTGTGTGACTGGAGAATCACTGGATGTCATAGTATGTCTATAAAAGTAATAAGTGGCAGATAAGATAATAAGATGCAGATAGCGGGATTTTGCACAAAGCTGTCTTGTGCACCAATTATGCCCTTTCCTGAATGCCCACCTTGATCATTTCCCTTTGGATTACTGCAATGAACCCTACCTGATCCAAATTACCTGACCCAAAGGGCAACTGTGGGCACAGGTCTGTAGGTTGACCAATATTACGTCACTGTTGTATGAGCTGTGGTGGCTCTCAGTTTCTTTCTGGGTCCAATTAAGTTGCTGATTACCACCTTTAATAAAATCTTACCTGGCCTGGGGCCAAGTTACCTGCAGTACTGCCTTTCCCTGAGTGTATCTACTCATTCCACCAAAGCAGATAGCATGGGCACAGTCCCAACCCCTTCCCTTAAACACCAGGGGTGTCAAACTCGATTTCAGAGTGTGGTCAGCTTGATGTCACTTGTGTTGGGGGCGTCTGTGGTGGCCTGAGTGCTCTGCCAGCAAAAATGGGCTCCCAAGCTCCATTTTCTTCCAGCAAAAACAGAGCATGGAAGGGCTGTATGCCTGTTTTCATTGGCAGATGCACAGCAGGCCAGTCCTTCGCTGTTTCCAGGGTGGCCTTGAGGGCCAGATCTAAGCACCCTTCTGGCCGGATCCAGCCTCCAGGCCTTGAGTTTGACACCTGCCTTAAACATTACCATCTTATAGGTCCTGGCAAGTATGCTTTCTCCATTGCCTTATGGAACAGAGATCCAACAGGCCCCCATCCTTTTAACCCTCAGGAAGATGGTAAGACCTGGCATTTCCCTCTAGTGTTGACATAGGGTGAGGTTAAAGTGGGAAGAGAATGTTGGATGTTGCGTTGCATCTAACACATGTTGAAAGTGTACTTATTGCACCTGAGGTTTCTTTGCTGCATATATTGGTTTATTTTTTTCACTTGTAAGACACCCAGAGTTTGGCTTAAAAATGGACAGCTCTATAAATATTCTAAATAAAGGCTCTTCAACCTTGGCCACTTTAAGACTTGTGGACTTCAACTCCCAGAATTTCTCAGCCATCTTTGCAACTTTAAGACTTGTGGACTTCAACCCCTGGGAGTTGAAATCCACAAGTCTTAAAGTGGCCAAGGTTGGAGACCCCTGTTCTAAATAACTAACTAAAATATTGTAGGTTGCATTTCAATAAAGGCAACATGCATTAGTATGTACTGTATATAGGTATGAGCTGCTTGTCAGGTAATTTATAAAATACACGAAACCTGTTGCCAAATCAAAGGAGTATGAGAGATCATTTAAAAATTAAATAGAATTTCAGGAAAACAAACGCACAATCCAGGTCTACATTTACACTGAAAATAAGATAGCTATTGGATTTGTCAATTGGATGAAATGTTTTCCTTTCTGGCAGCATATAATGTGTGTGTGTGTGTGTGTTCAACTCATGTAAAAACCTGATTTGCTTGTATGAAGACAAACTAATTGTTGTCTGATTATTTTAATTCTGGCAATACCAGCCTACAAATGTTTAAAATTGTTGTTTGAGTGCTAAATTAAAAAAACACACACCATAAAATAGTACCCAAACTATTATTTTAGCCTCAGTTATCACAGCTACAAACTTGAAAGCTATACAGTAGCATGTAAAAAAATCTTAGGCCATCATTTGATTTGATTAGATTTGATGCAAGTTTTTAATGGCCATCCATAATTATTTTTCAGTCTTGAATACCACATCTTGAATATTGCTTCTTTGTTGATTTCCCTTTGAGTGGTCTCACTGATGCAAAAGAATAATTTTATGTCTGTCAAATTCTGTGAACTTTGGCATTTTCACTGGAATGATGTGATTGAATGTTGGTCTTATTAGCAAGCTTCTGATGATTTACATTCATACAGCATGTGTCTTGCACAAACCTAATATAAGACCTTTTTTGCACAGCTGTCATTTTGGCATAAAATAGAAGGACACATACAGGTGACCTACTTGCCAGTACTTAGAGCTCCATTCCTTTTAGGTTTACAGGAACCAGGTGTCTGCTGTTGCTCGAGTGTAAGGAGAGGTCAAACTAAATACTTGCCCCTTTAACCTATGGGAGCTGTTTCTTCTGCTTTTTTCTTGTTTTTGAATACTGTATTTTCTGATTGCTTTCTAATGAGAGTGAGATATAATTATAAATGGTCATTATATAACTGCTACAACAAATCTATTGGTGGCCTAAGACTTGTACAGTACTGTACATACCAGCAATAATAGGTTTACCCACACTGCAGTGTTTCAACAGGGAATCTTAGCTGAACAATAACACTATTTGTTAACTACCCTTCAGAAAATTCAACTTTTACAGCATTTTTTTCTCCAGAGGTCGATGCATACATCATGTTTCATATAGGAGAGTCTGCAGTTGCCCTTTCCAGTTTGTGTCAATTAGATCTTTTGTACAAGAGCCACTGAGTACATTGTGAAGGATAATTATTACGATTGTAAGATTAAAATAATATACATTTTTAAAGTAGTAGAATTTCTTTCTCCTAACAAAGAAGAACAGCTATCAACTATGTTTGTGGAATTAAGAGACAGAGCAAACACCAGTGGCAGTTAGCAAGCAAATAACTCTAGATATCATATCTTTGATTTATCTTAAAACTTGGTCACGGTTACTGAAAGCAAACCCATATAAATCTTGGAACATTGTTAAGTCCTACCTAAACCCTGCACCCACTGTTTATGTTTTCCAATGAACTGGGTTTCAAATACCAGAAATAATAGGAGACCCTCCAGATAATGGGTTGGATTGCTCTCTCATCACGAAGGGCAGCCCAGGATGGCCTGGGATCCTTTGGTGACCCCACACACAGATCCAAGCATACAGGACGAGATCGTGAGTTTGGAAGGGGGCAAGAGTTGGGTTGAAAGAAGATTTCCAAGATCGGACAAATAGCGTGCCTCCCCCCCATCCACCCACCAGGCCCCGTTGAAAAAAGGCACACCTGCTGAACATCCACCTGTTTCCCCAGGGATCCGCAGCTCAACGGCGCAGCTTTCTATTGACTTCTGTCAATTGCGAAATTCCTTTCAACCTTCCCTTCCACTTCCCGAACTGGAACTGACCTTTAGGTAACTGGAGGAAAGGGGAAGATCATCCATCCCAACCCAACCTCGCCCAACTCGGGTGACCTTGTATCTTCGGGGCGACCCTGGAGAAGCCAGCCTGTCGCCCGGCTTCGCGATCGCAGCCCCCGACCCCAGCCGGCTGCCCCCACCTACCCACCCACCCGATCCCCCGTCACTGACCCGTGCAAGGCGGCAGCGGCTGCTTTCCGCCGCTTGCTGAGCAGGCAGAGGAAGGCGCAGGCGGCAGCGGCGGTGCCGGCCATGGTGGAGTAGCGCGCGGTGAGGAACTTGCTGTAGACGGCCATGGCGGCGCAGCAAGAACGAAAAGGGCGAGCGCAACCCCGAGCAGCGAAGCGGCGGCTGGCCGACCGGAGGACAGGCTCGCCGCAAAGAGGGACGTCGGGAAAAAAAGGTGGCGTCTGCCGGCAACGGAGAAGGCTCGGGCCTTGCCCTCTTTCTGGCAACCCCGCCTTGGCTCCTCCTCACCCGGCAGCCGGGCCACAGCCGTTGGCAGTCTCAGCAGAGAGCGCCGAAATCACCAAGGCCGGGGGAAGGAGAGGGAGGGAGCGGGGGAGGGAATTCACTACAATGGGGGTGCTTGCTTGCGTGGGAGTAAGCTTAGATAACCACGAGCGTGCGTGGACTGGAAATGAAGGTAGTAATATTGGAATGGAAAACCAAAGCAAGGAATCCCCGGCTTCGAAGTCCCCAAAGCACCCCGGAAGAAAGAGATAGCAAGACATGGCTATGGAGATTCTCAGTCATCCAGGTCATGGTTGTCCCAAAGCTGCTTTTTTTTAAAAAAAAAAAAGCAACTGGACTTTCTGGTTTTTCTTTGAAGACGTTTGGCTTCTCATCCAGAGCTGAAGAAGCTTCTTGGATGAGAAGCGAAACCTTATCAAAGAAAAACCAGAAAGGCCAGTTGCCTCTTGAAAAAGGACCTTTGGGACAATGGCATGACACTTCTTGGCAAGGAAGCTTAGCTAAAATCAAAGAGACTTTTATCTTTCAAGAGCAGGTGTCCAAGTTCAGGTAGTCCTCAAATTATGATCCACAATTGAGCCCAGAATTTGTTGCTGTCAGAAATTTGTTGTGACTTTTGTCCCATTTTACAACTTTTCTTGCTGCTATTTCTTAAGTGAATCACTGCAAGTCATTCAATTAGTAACTCGGTTGTTAAGTGAATCTGGTTTCCTCATTGACTTTGCTTGTCAGAAGGTCGCAAAAGGTGAGCCCGGGACACTTGCTACCATCATAAATATGAACCAATTGTCAAGCCTTCGAATATACATCACGTGGCCATGGGGATGCTGTCATAAGTGTCAAAAATCATAAAATTACTTTTTTCAGTGCCATTGTAATTTCAAACAATCACTGTATGAACTGTTGTAAGTCAAGGATTACCTGTACCTCCTGAAGCGCTGTTCACCTTCTCCACATGGAGATTTTGGGGACAACAAGAAGAGATTACTTTTTCAGTAGAGTGTACAGGTAGTTCTTGAATTATGACCACAGTTAGTAGCAGAATCTCAGTGATTGACTGAAATACTTATTAAGCAAGATATCATGTGAGATTGCTTTACTCAACAACTCAACAAGGTCATTTAGTAGACAGAGCTCCACGTGAAGAGCATTGGGTATTGGGGATTGGTGAGTGAGGAAATCCTGGGAGGCCTGGTACAAGTGGCATACAAGTGTCTTTCCACTCAGGAGCTGAAAAACCTCCCTGCCAAAATCCTAACAGGATTTTCAGCCCGTTGAGTGGAGAAAGACACTAGTGCACAACCTGTGTACACTTGTGAAGCCCCTTGCACTCTTTATTTTGTTCCACTCAAGGATTAAAAACCCTACTTGAATGTCAACTCCCTCTCTTCTCTATGGGTTGGCTGAAAGAGTTTGGTGCTGAAGGATTTCAATTGCATTTGTGCTGATTTTTGCACAGGACTTTTTCAGCAGACTCCAGAGTTGAGACGGAGTTCTCAATAGGAGGCAACAGCTTGCAACCTTCCCTGCCAGCTTCCCCACTGACTTTCTGGGCTAGTTGGTAGAAGAAAAAGAAAAGCAAATGGCATTTACATGATTGTGGGGGCTTATTTAGCAACCAGTCATACCTGCAAACAGGTTACCAAGCATTCAGATTGTGATCACGTGACCAAGGAGGGGAATGCGACATTTTGCAATTGTAGAAAGTGCATTGCAGGCCATAAAACACTCTTTCTGGGAACATCATTAGTTTGAAGTATCATTAAGCAAACAGCTGTAAGCTGAAGACTGTATGTACTAAGAGACACAGTTTGGTGTAGTCATTCTTGGCCAGTCACTCGCTCCGATCTCACCTCACAGGCTCCTTGTGAAGAAAGTAGGAAGCAGGAGTATTAAATATGTTTGCTGCTTTGAGTTGGCAGATAGACAGGCAAACAAATAGACACATGCACATACACACAAAACTTGTATTCCATTGGGTCATTGTTTCAGACGTATTTCTTTGACTAAACAGAAACATGACCAAGGATGGGCACAAAAAACCCCAGTGGGAGCAGGAGTGATTTCTGATTTCCTGCTGGCTTCCCCATTGAGTTTCCATATGGAGCAGGGAGCTGAAGGGAACATTGGAAATTCCCTTTCCCTTTTTTTCCTAGCAAGCAAATAAATGACTGCTGCTGGATGGGAGACAGATGGAGGGATCGCAAGACTAGCTGGGAAAATATCACAGAATGTTGAAAATAAAGTTCACGACCACAGCAGCCAGTAGCATGGAAGCAGCCATAACTTCTCCAAATTTTGTTTCCTCATAGAGTTGGATTTTGGATACATTCTGTAGAAAGCCCATTTGAGGTACCATGGATCAAAAATTATTTAATTATTTTATTAATGCCCATTTCAACTTAGTGATTCAAAATTGTTGCCCCGTCATGGGCCTCTTCACCCTTTATCTGATGTCCTCAATATGTTTTTCTTCATCTTTCATTTTGGTGGCCAAGTGAACCCATAATTTGAAACAAAAGTGCCCAGAGTGGCTTCAATAATGATATGGGTGGTATATAAATTTAATTAATTCATAAAAACTCTCCCTCCACCCCCCAAAAAAAACTCATAAGTACATTAGGCTTTTAATATGTAGAACCAAAATTTCACGAAGTTATCATTAAGCTTTCTTTTTAAAGCTGGATATTAAACAAAATATGTCAGGGGTAGAGGTAGGAAAAAATTTGTTAATTTGTAACTGTACAGGTAATCCTCAATTTACATCCACAATTAAGCCCAGAATTTTTGTTCCTAAGTGAGAAATTTATTAAGTGAGTTTTGCCCCATTTTATGACTTTTCTTGTCACATTTGTTAAGTGAATCATTGCAGTTGTTAAATTAGTAACACAGTTGTTAAATAAATTTGGTTTTCCCATTGACTTTGTTTGTCAAAACATCGCAAAAGATGATCACATACTGGGACACTGCAGTTGTCATAAATATGAACCAGTTGTCAAGCATCCAAATGTAGATCATATGATCATGGGGATGCTGCAACGGTCATAAGTGTGAAAAATGGTCATAAGTCACTTTTTTCCAGTACTGTTGTTAACTTTGAACGATCATTAAATGAACTGTTGTAAGTTAAGGACTACCTGTACTGAGATGGAATTTAAGAAGAACATTATAAGTAGTAACAGCTTTCAGTTTTATTGAATAGTTTTCTTGGGATCGATTATAATATGGGAATGATTTGCCTTGTTTTCTTCCATGATGCTTTTTGGCTTCCTAGTTTAGTTTACATTACTTAGAAATTCTAGTGCATTCTGGTCAAAATACTAAATAGGTTTGACTTCATTTAGGCTTTTGAAATTGGCTTTGGTTAGTCCCACCATCTAGCTCAGGGGTGTCAAACTCACGACGTCACGACATCACATGACATAGCATGACTTTCTTCCCTTTGCTAAACCAGGGGTAGGTGTGGCCAGCATATGAGACATTCAGCCCATGGGCCATGAGTTTGACACCCTGATCTTGCTGGACAAATACTTTATATCAATACTTTAAAAGAATATAACATCAAGTTTTGTCATCATTGTCAGCCGTTTAGTTGTGTCTGACCTTTGGCTTCTCTTATGAATCAGCACTCTTCATGCCCCTTTACCTTACCTTGCCTCCTTCAGATCTAACATGATCGTCCCACTGTCATCCTTTATAGTGTCCAGCCAACAAATACTTTTTCCTCTGATCACTCCCTGGATGATTAACTTGATATTGACGTTCACATGACATGGCCAAAGTATGATAGCCTTTGTTTAGCGATCTTGACTTCGAGTAATATTTTTGGTAAGATTCACTCTAGGACTTATTTGTTTGTGATTTTTGCAGTTCATAGAATGTGTAATAGTCATCTCTAGCATCCTAATTCACCCTTCTCCTATTTGCCTTTTTCAAAATCCAGGTTTTGAAGCCATAAGTAGCAATTGGAAAAATTATTGTGTTGACTAATCTGCATTTGGTTGATAGGCTGACTTTACTCTTCCAGATGTTATTCATGCTGGACATCGCAGTTCTTCCAAGTGCTATATGCCTTCTGATTACAGGGCTGCAGTCACCACATTGGCCAATTTTAGAGCCCAGAAAGATGAAATCCATTACTGTTTCAAAGGTCTCATCAATTTGCACTCTGACCTGTGTATTCTCTGCAGTCATCATTATCTTTGTTTCCTTGATGTTAAGGTGCAGTCCAAAATTTTCACTTTCATCTATAACTCTCAGGATTAGCCACTGTAGATCTTCCTTGCTTTCCATGAGTAATGGTGTATTATCTGCGTATCAGAGGTTGTTGATATTCCTACTGCCAATTTAAACCACAATGGTAGATTTTTCCAAATGTGCATTTCTCATAACTATTTTTATGTACATATTGAACAGTATATATGTTCTATATTTACATACTTACCCGCGATTGGTCGATCCAACGGTGGGAAGTTTGAACAACTGTCATTGGCCGACGAGCCACGAGCAGCCAGCATAAGAGAGGCTGCCGTGGGTCCGCCGGCACTCAGTCCTAGAAAATAAACAAAAAGGAAACGATCAACTGGAGTGCGAGTGTCTCATTTTCCCGCCACAGAACACTGGTGACGAGGATGGGATCTGAGACAAAGGAATCCAGTTGAGCACGTGGCTATGAAGTTTGACCGAGGCACGATGTCCGGCAACAACTCGCCACCCGCGCAATTCAACCCGGCCAAAGAAGAATGGCAATCTTACGTAGACCGATTTCTAATGTTCCTGGAGAGCAGCGATCTAAACGGAGTTTCAGAACACAGAAAAAGAGCTGTTTTCCTGACCCATTGCGGACCCGCCGTATTCCGTATGGCAAAGGCACTGGCTACACCCACGGACGTTAAAACAATAACATGGCCGGAATTGGAGAAGCTCCTCCGGGCTCACTATGCACCAACCGTATCAAGCCTAATAAAAAGACAGGAGTTCTATCTGAGGAATCAAAGGGAGGACGAAAGCATCGCCGATTTTGTGGCAGCACTGCGGGACATCGGCGGAGAATGTGAGTTTCTCAATTTCGATGAGAGACCGCGTGGTCCTCGGACTAAAGGACCTCACATTACAAGGCCGTTTGTTAACCCAACCTAAAATCACCATGAAAGAAGCAATAGAAGAAGCCACTGCCGCAGAAGCCACCCATAAATCGGCCGCAACGATGAAAAGAATTAACAAAACAGCAGGAAATAACAGCAAGGAGTTCCAGAAACCAGAAGTGGACAAAGTGACAACCACCACACACCACGAGGATGTCGAATCGGGGACCAGAAGTGAGGAGGACGATGAAGAAGAGGTATACCACCTACAATCGGGGAAAAACAGAAGGGAGCGGAGCGGGAGAAAACCCAAATTTGAGTGTGCTAGATGCGGGGGAAACCATCCACGCTCGGAGTGCCGATTCAGCGACGCTAACTGCAGGAAATGCGATAGAAGGGGACACCTAGCAAGGGTATGTCGCTCCAGGAATAATTACAGCCCCCGATGGAGATGGAGCCCACCTCAGAGGGATAAAGAAAGAGACAGGAAATCTGGGAGCCGTTGGAGCCACGAGGGGAGGAACAAAAGAGACAAGGAAACATCATTTAGGAAGGAAGAGACTCACCAAACCGTGACCATTGGACATTCAGACGCAAGAAATGCGAGGAAAGTCCATATACAAGTAGAAATAGAAGGAAGGAAATGTGAGATGGAAGTGGATTCAGGGTCATATCTCTCCATGGTATCATGGGAGACCATAAAAAAATTAATCCCTGACATACAACAAGAAGAATTAGAAACCCAAGACCTAGCCCTTAAAGATTATCAGGGAAACAGAATCCCCATGGTGGGGGTAGGACATTTTAAAATTAATTTTAAGAACCACACAGAAATCCTGCCGCTAACCATCGTTGACCGGAACAGACCCAGTTTACTCGGACTGGAATGGTTCACACCATTAGGAATTGGAGTGACGGGGATAAACCAAATCGATGACGCAGACTGGGAAGAGGACCTCGTAAGGGGATTCCAGGACATATTCAATGGTGAGCTGGGCAAGTACCGGGGAAACCCGATCTCATTTAACTTAAATCCTAACATAGGCCCGATAAGACTCAAGGCAAGACGCGTCCCTTTTGCGTTAAAACCTAAAATTGATGAGCAATTAGACAAACTCATAAAACGGGGTGTTAGAACCAATAGACCATGCAAAGTGGGAAACCCCTATTGTGACCCCCATTAAGCCAGATAGATCCATAAGAATTTGTGGGGACTATAAGGCAACCCTGAATCACGCTTTGCAACAAAGCGCATACCCAGTCCCGGTAGTCCAACATTTATTACATTCTATCAAAGGGGGAAAAATTTTCGCAAAATTAGATTTGGCCCAAGCCTATCAACAACTGCCGGTGGATAATCAAACGGCTGAAGCACAAACTATTGTAACGCATCGGGGAGCGTTTACATGCAACCGATTACAATTTGGGGTTAGCATAGCCCCCGGGATATTCCAATGCTTAATGGAATGTCTCCTACAGGGAATAAAAGGAGTAATACCTTATTTCAACGATGTACTAATAGCGGCCAAAGACAAAGATCAGTTAAAAGACTGCCTAAGACAAGTCCTCACAAAATTTAAAGGGGCAGGACTGAAAGTAAAAAAAGAGAAATGCAAACTAGTCACTAACTGGGTAGAATTCCGGGGGTACCTGATAGATGGAGATGGCATCCACCCCACCGAAAGCAAAATCTGAGAAATCAAGGACGTACCCGTACCGAACAACAAAGGGGAACTACAAGCATTTTTAGGACTCATTAACTTTTATAATGTGTTCTTGCCACAGAAAGCGATGGTAGCAGAACCCCTACATAGATTGCTCGACAAAGAGGCGTCCTGGAAGTGGGGAAAGTGGGAAAACACAGTGTTCCAAGAGGTAAAAAACCTCATTACATCCAGCAAGGTACTAATTCAGTACAATGAAACACTTCCCATAACATTAACCTGCGACGCATCACCTTTTGGTGTGGGGGCAGTTCTCAGCCACATCTTGCCAGATGGAAGGGAAGCACCCATAGCCTTTTATTCAAAGACTCTGTCCAAAGCTGAGAGAAATTACAGCCAACTCGATAAAGAAGCGCTGGCCGCAATATCAGGAATAAAACGGTTTCATGAATATCTTTATGGGAGAACCTTTTCATTAATCACTGATCACAAGCCACTATTGGGGATCCTAGCGGGGAATAAGGCAACACCTCACATTTTGTCACCGTGAATGACGAGATGGTCCGAATTCCTGGCCACCTACAGCTACAATTTAATTTACAGGCCAGGAAGAACCATAACCCATGACGATGCATTAAGCCGTTGCCCGCTATCTGATAAAGACAATGACCCTGCACCGAGCACATCGACACTTCAAATCGAAACCCTACCAAATCTACCTATAACAGCTAGAGACATTGCCAGAGAAACTACTAAAGACAACACGCTGAACAAAATTGCAGCATGGATAAACAAGGGATGGCCAGAGTCAGGGGCCGATGAAACCGTGAAACCTTTTAAAAATAGACAAACTGAACTTTCACTCCTAAAAGGATGCATACTTTGGAGGGATCAGGTCGTTATACCAGATAACCTAAGAGAAAAAATATTGGACCTTTTACATGAAGGACACCCGGGTATAGTGAAGATCAAAGTTTTGGCAAGAAGCTATGTATGGTGGCCGGGGTTGGATAAAGACATAGGGGAGTGGGTAGCGAGTTGTAAATGTTGCCAGGAATCCAGACCCACACCCCCACAGGCACCAGCTACAGAGTGGGAAATACCCAGGGGACCTTGGTCGAGAATACATATCAATTTTGCGGGACCAACAAGGGGGTATACGTTCCTAATAATCGTGGATGCTTACCCAAATTGGCTGGAAGTGAGCATCATGCATTTCACTTCCACAGACGCAGTAATCAAGAAACTCCGAACATTATTCGCAACACATGGATTACCGGATGTAGTAGTATCTAATAATTTATTTATTTATTTATTTGTTTAAACTTCTATACCGCCCCCTCTCCCAAAAAAAGGGACTCGGGGCGGTGTACAGCCTACTAAAACATACAAGATATACAATAAATACAATTAAAATAAATTAAATAATTTAATCCGGCTGTCTAATTCAGATTCAATTTAAAAGTTAAAAACTAAAAACCCCAATTAAAATTTAATTAAAAACCTGAAACACAGTTACTGGGCCAGGCCGGCCTGATTAAAAAATAAAGTTTTCACCGCGCGCCGGAAGGTCAGGATATCCGTCATAGACCGTATCTCCGGGGGAAGATCATTCCATAGGGAGGGAGCCCCCACAGAGAAAGCCCGAACTCTCGGGGCCGTCAGCCGACAACGGCCAGACGGCGGTACCCCAAGCAAGGCAACCCTGTGGGAGCGTACTGGGTGGCGGGAGGTTGACGATGGCAGTAGGCGGTCCCGTAAGTACCCAGGTCCCGAGCCATGGAGCGCTTTAAATACCATCAGTACCACCTTGAATCGAATCCGGTAGGCCACAGGAAGCCAGTGCAGCCTGCGAAGCAGCGGTGTAACGTGGGAGCTCCGAGGGGCACCCACAATCACTTGCGCGGCTGCATTCTGGACCAGCTGTAACCTCCGGAGACTCTTCAAGGGGAGCCCCATGTAGAGAGCATTGCAATAATCCAGGCGGGAAGTGACGAGGGCGGACGTGACTGTGCGAAGTGCGCCCAGATCCAGAAAGGGCCGCAACTGGTAAATCAGACGTATCTGATAAAAAGCCCCCCTGGCGACGGCTGCAATATGCTCTTCCAAAGACAGCCGTACATCCAGGAGGACACCCAGATTGCGCGCCCTTTCCACGGGGGTCAAAACCTCTCCCCCCACGGCCAGCGAAGGAACCAGCTGGCTGTATCTGGGCGCAGGAAACCACAGCCACTCGGTTTTAGTCGGGTTGAGCCGGAGCCTGTTACGACCCATCCAACTCCGCACGGCCTCCAGGCACCGGGACATTACTTCGACAGCTTCGTTGGGGTGGCCCGGGGTGGAGATGTACAGCTGAGTATCATCAGCGTACTGATGGAACTCCACCCCGAAGCCACGGATGATCTCACCCAGCGGCTTCACATAAATGTTGAACAGCAGGGGCGAGAGCACCGACCCCTGAGGAACCCCACATAGTAGGGGCCTCGGGGCCGACCTCTGCCCCCCTGTCAACACAAATTGCGAACGGTCGGAGAGGAAGGAGGTGAACCACCGTAACACAGTGCCCCCCACTCCCAACCCCTCCAACCGCCGCAATAAGATACTGTGGTCGACAGTATCAAAAGCCGCTGAGAGATCTAATAGGACCAGGACAGAGGAACAACCCCTGTCCCGAGCCCTCCAGAGATCATCAACCAACGCGACCAAAGCCGTCTCCGTGCTGTGCCCGGGCCTGAAACCCGATTGGAGGGGGTCAAGATAACTTGCTTCATCCAGGCACTGCGGGAGCTGACGTGCCACCACACTCTCAACAACCTTCGCAACAAAACGAAGGTTGGAGACGGGACGATAATTAGATAACAGTGCTGGGTCCAGGGACGGTTTCTTGAGGAGGGGCCGCACCACCGCCTCTTTCAAGGCAGCAGGTAGCAGCCCCTCTCTCAAGGAAGCGTTTATAATACCCTGGAACCAGCCTCGTGTCACCTCCCGAGTGGCCAAAACCAGCCAGGAGGGACACGGGTCCAACAAACAGATGGTGGCATTAAGCCCCCCCAGTATCCTGTCCACATCCTCTAAAGTAACAGGGTCGAACTCAACCCAACCAACTCCACCGATATCCACCCCCACCCCCCCACCCGGAGATGGCCAGTCGGAGTCCAGTTCGCTCCGGATCTGAGCGATTTTGTCCTGCAGAAACCTAGAAAACTCCTCAGCCCGTCCCTGTAAGGGGTCCTCCCGCGCTCCCACCTCCAGGAGGGAGTGGGTCACCCTAAACAGGGCGGCTGGGCGGTTTTCCACGGACGCGATAAGGGTGGAGAGGTAAGACCTCCTCGCCATCCTTATTGCCACTAGATACGTCTTAATATGAGAACGCAGTAGTGTTCGGTCAGACCCAGAGCGGCTGGACCTCCAACTGCTCTCTAGGCGTCTTTTCCGGCGCTTCATTTCCCTTAGTTCCTCAGAAAACCAGGGAGCCAGATGGGATCGGCACCGGGTCAGAGGCCGCAAGGGCACGACTCGGTCAAGGGCCCCAGCAGCCACCCTATCCCAGGTGGCGACCAAGCCCTCAACCGAGTCGTGTGAATGAGCTTCGGGAAATGGCCCAAGCTCCATCAGGAACCTATCAGGGTCCATCAGGCGCCTGGGGCGGTACCATTTTAATGGCCCCGCCTCCCTGCGGTCAGGGGGCGCGGAACGGAAGTCGAGCTTCAGGAGCGAGTGATCCGTCCATGACAGGGGTTCCACAACTATATCCCCTATACCCAGATCACTCTGCCACTGATCAGAAACAAAAACCAAATCCAAGGTGTGACCTCCCACGTCCGTCATGGAAGCCATGAACTCCTGGGCAATCCCCGAGGTACCGCCGGCAGATGGCAGGTTGAAATCCCCCATGACCATAAGCCTGGGGGTTCCCAACCGCCACGCCAGCTATAACCTCAAGCAGGGCCGCTGCCGCATAGCAGGGAGCCAGGTATGCGACTAGCAAGCCCACCTGAACCGTGGAACCGAACTTCACGAAAAGGAGCTCACACCCGGTCGTCTGAGATACAGTGGCCTCCCTCGGACACAGATCTTCCTTAATAACTACCGCGACCCCCCCTCCCCTCCCCTGGGCCCTCGGCCGATGAAAGACCCGAAACCCGGCTGGGCACATCTCCACCAGAGGGACTCCCCCCTCTTGGCCCAGCCAGGTCTCGGTAACTCCCACCAGGTCCGCGCCCCCCTCACAGATCAAATCATGGATGAGGGGGGCTTTATTAACGACGGACCTGGCGTTACACAACATCAGCCGAAGGCCCAGGGCCCGATTGCTCAAACCCCCTGGGGAACGGGAGATGACAAGGGGGTTGGAGCGCGCCACAGCAAGTAAACAGCGGGGGCGCGCTCCCAACACAGAATGTGGCCCCCTACAACCGCCAAATCTGCCCCTCCCGCTCACCGTATCAATCGATTTAATTCCACCCTCCCCAATGACCCCCCCCATCCTTAATACAGTCCTGTCCGGATTATGACTCTCCTGGCCACGCTCAACCCCCGGCCTGGTCCCAGCCTCCGGCGAGTTGTCCCCCAACACCCGCCCGGGCCTACCTAACCCCCTTAAAAACCTAACTAAAAATTTAATCAAACACCCCCCCCTCCCACGTTTCTTAAAAGCCCACCATCTCTCCGGATTCCATAATCCGTCCTTGAGATGGGCCCTCGAGAGAGTAGAGGGCCATTCCCGAGACAGGGGGACATGTCTCAGGGCCCATAGATCACTCATAGAATAAGATGTCCCGGGCTGGGTCTTCTCTTTTCGTTGGCCAATTCCAAGTCCAAGCCGCCCCTGCCGCCTCCAAACGGGTGAAAATCGTGAGGGCAATCCTCCATCCTCGCAATTCATGGGCCGCAATTCATGTCAACGACATTCGAAGGGTATTTGGCTAGCCAGGGTATAAGGCATGCACTAACCAGGCCGGCACATCCGGCAGCGAATGGGCAAGCAGAACGAATGGTTCGTTTCACAAAAGATACACTTTAAAAATTGGGCCCGGGAGAGATACAAGAAAAAATAGATAAGCTATTAACCATACAACACATGACACCAAACACAACAACTAACAAAAGCCCAGCAGAACTATTAATGGGCAGAAAACTAAGATCACATTTAGACAGATTACACCCCACATACTACACAGAGAAACCAACAGATTCCTCCAGCAAACACCGAACATTTAATACCGGAGACTTAGTATATGCAAGAAATTTCTCAGGGGACCCGTTGTGGATACCGGCAACAATTATGCAGGTAATTGCACCCCGGTCTTACAGACCAGTCACCGCAGACAATAGGGACTGGAGGAGACACATAGACCAGTTGAGATCACGAACACTACAGAGAGACATTGACAGACCAGGAGGAGAAGGGGGAGACCCTTCAAACACAAACCGCGAGGGAAATAAAAATCAAACCACAAACAAGGACAGGCGAGAAGGGGGAGACCCCTCAAACACATACCAACAACATACAAGTAGAAGCAGGCAGGAAGGGGGAGGCCCTTCTGGCATAAACCAAAAACAAGGGGATGAACAACCCCTAGCAATAGAAAATACCCTAACACTCCCACAACCATCTCTAACACTACCCCTGGTCGAAGTTCGCAACTACGCACCTGCAGCCGAAGAGAGAAACACCTTGAGCAACGCGGAGCAGGCACGAGAAGAGCTGCCGGGAAGAAATCTGGGAGGGAGCGGCCTCGCCAACTCAACCGACCGAGCGAGGCCCGGCAGAAGCGGCATGGCCGGCTCCATCTTCCAGGAGGTTCCATGGGAAGAGACGGAGAAATCAACAGGTCCATCCGATCGGCCGCTGGCAAACTCACGATTGACCTGCGCAGGTCTAGTCGGAACCATAGGAGCCCCACCTACTTACGTGACTACGTAACCTAGGGGGGTTCCTGATTGGTCGGACTAAACCAAGTGGGGAGGGGTGTTCTATATTTACATACTTACCCACGATTGGTCGATCCAATGGTGGGAAGTTTGAACAACTGTCATTGGCCAACGAGCCGCGAGCAGCCAGCATAAGAGAGGCTGCCGCAGGTCCGTCCTAGAAAATAAACAAAAAGGAACCGATCAACTGGAGTGCGAGTATCTCATTTTCCCGCCACAGAACAATATAGATGATTTTGAATAGATGACAGGATGCAACCTTGCTGAGGGCCTTTTCCAATTCTGAACCATTTTGAGCCAGATGTGTTTTGGTGATATTCCCAGTTCTTTGAGGCATTTTCAGCACTTGTCATGGTCAACAGTCGAAGACTTTTGTGTCATCATTGAAGCACATGTAGAGATCTTTTTGGTATTCCTTTGCTTTTTCCATCATCCAACATAGATTGCCATTTGATCACATGTTCTTCTTCCTTTACAAAATTCTGCTGGTATTTCAGCCAGGTTTTGAGCATAGGAAGAGTTTCATTTATCCTACAGGGTTTTTTTTTTTAGTTTAGAAAAAAATTGAATTAAGTAGTTAATCTTGTTTAGCAAGAAAGTTACATGTTTACTCCAAGATTTCAAAACATAGTGAGTGAAGTTTATTGCTCAAGCCTCCATTGAACTTGATGTGTTTTGCATCATAGGATCCTGCTATAATTAGTTTAATGGTCTTAATTAGCATATAGCATTGCTTTAGAAGGTCAGTAATGTTTTACATAGATAAATCATAGCCTTAAATTAAAATATTTCAATACATTTGCTTTTCTTTCTCTTTTCATTTAGGATTCTCCACATGATTTCTCTGAATGCTAATTTATTTTCTCTCTACATTCTGTGTTCACTAGTTCATAATATATCTAAAGATCTGAATGCCTTATTCAACTTCATTTTCCGTACCTCTTAATCTTTAGGGAAGTTCAGCTACTATGGGAATTGAAACTAGCCATTTGAATTGACAATAAGCTATTACATAGGGCTGGGACCCTTAAAAGACAAAAAGGTTGAGAAAGAAGATGGAATAAACATTAGAACTTGAAGCCAGGTTGCTATGAAAATGTTATCAAAACTGTACGAACATTTGAGTTGTAAATCTTTAGCAGAGAGAGGGGGAAGGCAAGGGGATAATCACATTCGAGAATGGCATAATATAAGAAACAAATGAGGTAGAATATTTTAATACTTATATTCTGGAATACATATAGAAGTTTGTAAAAGTCATAGAATTTAAACCCAAACTATTTTTATTAGGAATAATTAAAGGGAAATTTAGCAAACAAATCCAATACATCATATTGCATATAATAACAGCGGCGAGAATAGTTTTTGCACAGGGTTGGAAATCAGAAAACCTACCATCCGAAGAGATGTTGATACACAAGATATTAGATTGTGCTGAGGTGGACAAACTTACAATAGAACTAAAAGGCAAGGAGGAATCAGATTACTATGCGGTTTGGGATAGATGGTATAAATCAGTGGTAGTCAAGCTGGTCCCTACCGCCCACTAGTGGGCATTCCAACTTTCATGGTGGGTGGTAGGGGTTTTGTCCCCTACTTTATAAATCACCATTAATGTGGAACCAGTGGGCGGTTAGAAAATTTTACTACTAACAGAGAAACAAAAGTGGGCAGTAGGTATAAAAAGGTTGACTACCCCTGGTATAAATGCATAGAACATAGGAATAAGGATTAATGTATAGAAATAAATGTAAATATATGTAATATCGATGACACTATCTGTTAATGTAAATAGTGATATGTAATTTTGAAAATAAATATTTAAAAAAAAATGTTTGTAAAAGTCAAAATCAGTAAGGTAATTTTGTTAGACAACTAGTTTTAGTGCTGCACAGGTAGGAAAACATGTTTTTGCATTGTTCCCAAGGAAAAGAAAGCCCACGACTTGCAATAACAACTTGAATTTGCAATATTAAATAAAAACTATCAGGAGATATAGGCTTTGTTTCAAATTAGGGGTTACTTGGCCATCAAAGTGAAAGATGAAGAGAAATGAATTGAGGACATCATGTAATGGGCTAATTCTACTCAGTAGAATTCAGTTTTCAAGGAAGAAGAAAGTTATAACCAATAGTTTAGATTTGGGGACAGTTGTATTTTAGTTACTGCTTTACCTTTCAGTTTCAGTTGCAACTTGCGCAGAGGCAGAGCCCAGATGGTGAAATATTTTCCTTCTTTGCGTTATATGGTTTGTGTAATTAAAAAAAAAACCATCTATGTGAGATATTAGGGTTTTTGCAATAATACCATTCTGTTGATAGATAAGCAACTGATTTGCTGGGGAGGGGATAATTGTAAAATGATATGCACAACATATTTAGCAAAATCTATATATGGCTATTAAGAAGTAAGCTCCATCACTTTCCAAGCTGAATATGTATGCAAGGTTTTTTTTTTCTTCCTAGGTTTTCCTGCAAAGGTAGGGTGTTGTTTTTTAATCAGCAAAATATTGATTCATTAGGTTGCCTCAGTAATTGAACAACTGGCCTTTTGCCAAAACATGACTGTGGGCTGAGAGAGAGGCTACTGCCCAGGTCACCCAGCCAGTTGTCATGCCAGGGAGGGACGAAAATTCACAGGTTTCAAACCTGGTGTCTTAATTACTAGATTATTTAATCACCTTAAAAATTTGGTATCTTAAATCAAACTGGCTCTCACTGAATGTACTGTTGTACAATGTACATTCTATATACAGGATTGCAGCCTTAATAAGATTTTTAACTAACACACCTACTCAGCTTCACTATAAAAGTATTCTTTAACAGTAACAACTATCTATAGAAAACTACAAAATAAATGCATATTTGCACTTAGAATAAGTCTTCCCCACAGTTTCACTAATCAATTTATCATTTTTCTCTTGCTTGATAATGAATTACCTGCAGAATAAGAACAAGCCTTCTGCGATTTTTGTAAGAATATAGGTGCCCTTTTAGTCTATATAACTTCCATCTGCAGACGGAATAGGATTTTTCTTCCCATTTACTACTTGCTAAGAAACTGCTTTTTTACTTTTGATACTTATGCTGAGGAGATATTTTTCATATAGTCACAACAATCATTACTCTTTTGTATCTTCTTGTTGCAGCAAAGGTTGATTTAGTGAATGCTCACCTCAGTCTAATATTAAAGAATGCCTATCTCCTGAATATCTATATCAGTGACCCGTTTGGTGATCTTATATGTTCAGATATTCTTCAAAATAATTTATTTGAACAATACTGGTATTCTGGATTCTGAAATAAATCTTTTAAATCCCTTCCTCAGAAATCCACTCTCCTATTTTCGTTCTGAGATACCTGGGTATGTAGCTGTTACCCAAATAAAATAATTTCTGGGCAGGTAATTAAGCTGTCATCACCTGTTCTTGGGTGGTCAGATCTCCAGTCCCTTTGTCTAGAATCTGGATGGGGATGAACTGGAAACATCTTATTTCCAGTGCTAAGCTTATAAATGTTTCCCACAAAGGAAATATAAAGGATGTTCCTTTTAGTAGATGCAATTAAGTAAATATTTTGGAAATAAGACAAAAGCCAGGTTACTGCAGACCTATCTTTATATAAATGTGTAAAAGCTAACAAAATTAATCTACCATAAAATAGAGACAGAAAATGAGAGCAAAGTTTACACTAAACGATTGAGCAAAACAGCCTTGAAAATAAATACAAAAAGTTGACATATATTAAAAAAAGAAATGAAGACAAATACCCACTGTTTTCTTAGCATGAATCCCACTCCTATACTCTCACTGGGAGCAGATAGTATAGCTTTAAAGGACTATAAGCACAATTCTTAAATTCACTGTAATTTCCCATATAAATGGAGGAGAAAGTAGACATGGAGAAGATTGGCATCAAAGAAATAATGATCTTGCAAAACTACATATATATTTGCATACTTATTTCAGATGTATTATAAAACATATATGTATGTATGTATGTAAAAAATCAAATCAAATATATTTATTGTGGTCTTTGACCCGCTGTTGTAGGTTCATATAACACTTCATTATTGGGAAAGAGAAAAAACAATAGGACAATTAAAGTAATTAAAAGTTTTCTGCAGTTGTATAAGTTGGGGAAGATATCTAGTCACCTGATAGGTGATTGTAGGGTTAACATCCCTTTAAAAATAATAAACATAAATTTTATCTGTAAGGTCCTCTTATTAAGAGCAGTGGTGGCGCAGTGGTTAGAATGCAGTATTGCAGGGTAATTCTGCCGACTGCCAGCAGTTCGATTCTCATCAGCTCAAGGTTGACTCAGCCTTCCATTGTTCTGAAGTCAGTAAAATGAGGACCCAGATTGTTGGGGCAATATCCTGAGAGAATATGAGAGAACCTCAAAGCAATATGAAGTGGTATTTAAGTCTAAGTGCTATTGCTATTTGGAATTCTTTGGGACTATTAGAGCAAGTCTTGGGGCATCATACAAAGGGCACTGTATGAGGACATGGATGAAAGTTTCAATCTCCCTGGAACCACAAGGGCAAAGTCTCTGCAAATAAGGACTCCCATGAAATCTATGTAAAATAGTTTTCTGTGCCACAATCTTTAATGCTATAACTATTTTATAAGAATACACTCATATGCACAAAAGCTTAATGCAACATTAGCAACATCCCATAGATTTCCCATCACTGTAAGGAATCAGTCCCTCCATCCTTAATGGAAAGGCAAGCATCCAGTTACTCAATTTTCACTGAGGGAAATTATTATGCATTAGATTCAGGGCATTCAGTCTTGCAATATCTCCAATTAGCGTAGGATGACTTTCAACTTTTTTCCCACAGCATAACCATTTCCAAAGACTCCCTTCAGCCATCCCAAATTGGGCTTGGTTTCATGAGTAAGCAGATCTGGTTTTATTCATTCTTCACCGGAAACCATCTGAAAAAAAAAACCCCTACAATTAAAAAAAAAGGAGTTGGGATCATGCTGGGCACGTTGGTTTCAACATCAAGTTCTTTTACACACAAATTTATCTCAAAACCACACAGGAAAAATATTTTACTAATCAAATTAAAGTTGGAAATTCTTCTTGTCTGAAGATCAATCAGAGCTCTTCAGTACAGCTCCATCTAGCTTTTGTCTGGTGGGGTCCTCCACTGTCATTCCCCTCCCAAAACCAGTAAGGAATATGTGTACCAGATATATTTTTTTAAAAGTAAGCAAAAGAGGAATTTAAGGCATCAGTTTATAACCTGAGAGTGGAAACATCAACATGGAAAATCTGTTCTTTTAACACTAAAGAGGAATGACGATATTCAACGAGGCTGGTGGATTTTTGGCTATTCAGATTAATTTCTATGAAACATAAATAATATATTTAAAGTTTTTCAGAATCACATCTCAGGTTTCTAATTACAAGTTGTCTGTGTTTTTGAGCTTAATTCTTGAGGAGATTTTGATACATGTGATCAGGATTATAATAATCTGATTATGGCAGATATTCAAACCATTGTTAGGATGGTTTTGCAAAGATAATTAATGTTAAAGATACAATGTTCTGAAAATGTGAAATTTAGCAGTATATGAAGAACTCTGGATTCATGAGGTTTGGAGGATATCTAAGAATATGTTGTCATGTTACTGAAAAATTAATAGTTATTCTGGATTTAAAATCTTGGATTGAATATATATATTCAATTTCAGCTTTTGAATGTGTTTTTTATCAACACAAAGGAAATATTGATATGGATCAGTATGGACAGGGTTTAATTTGCTATTTAGAAACAGTGTCACCATTAAGTATTGTAATATGTATACTATTTTTTCTGTATGTTATTGTGTTTTTTCTAAATTATCTAACATACTGTATATTGTTTTATATTTTACAAAATTACACACGCCAAAAATTGGGTTTGGCATATCCACATATGGACTAGTCTGCGAGTATGTTTGGTAATACTTTTATTAAAGTACCTATATATCCCATATATACTCGTGTATAAGTGGATCTGCACAAAAGCTGATGCTTGGATTTTAACTGAAATACCATAAAAATGCATAAACCATGGATTTCCAACAGATAAAGCAATTGTGAAAATTAAAATATAGAAGATTTTCAGGGGTAGCTTCACCATGGGTAGTACCTTTTTCATGGTATTTTGACTAAAACTTACCCATGGATGGACTTATACATGAGCATATATATAAATAAAATCTAAAAGACTATAAATCTTAAAATATAATCTGTGTATTTCTAGAATATGATTTGAATGTCAAGCTCAAGGATGGCAATTTGTAGCAAATTGCTGAGGGTTAGCAGACACACTTCTTGTAACTCCCAGAGAGGACAGGATGCCACTAACTCAGATAACAAGGGGCCAGATCCAGACAGAGTGCAAGTCCAAAAAGAGACTGGCAACTAAGCAGAACAGAGCAGACATGATCAGCAAAGCTCTTCAGGAGGAAAGAATGGAAATTCTGCTTATTAACCAGTCAGCAAGTTGGGCTATTGTAATGGTATGTGAAAATAACTATGTGAGACAGGAGGAAGAGACGCAGCCTAGACAATCCTCATGTAAAAAGTGTCTCAGCCCACAGAAGGGAAAAGGGTATGTTAAGCATTTCAGAAGGGACCCCAGTTTTCTGATAAGTAAAAATAAAGGTGGGGGGAAAGTGCTTTCAGACTTGCAAGATTCTGTTACTGTAACTTACAACAAAGGTAGTGTTGGTACTCATGGTTTGTGCTTCTTGGCTGGGCTATCTCAAAAGTTTGATAGCTATGTTCCTTTGCCTTCTCCAAAACTTTTTTCATGATTCAGACCAGTGTTGCTGTGATACCCTGCCCCAAGTTCCTTCTGCTTCTTGCCTAGTGATCAGCTCTTCATTTTGAGTCAGTTGGACCAGTTTGCAGTTTTGGCTTTCAATGTTTGAAGCATCTGAGACAGTCTCTGCCTCTGCCTACTTCTTGCTAGGAGAAGTGCTTAAGTTACAAGATACTAAAATCTCTCTGAGCTCATTGTGAAATTGTAATATGGAGCGTCTGATCTGCCTCAGAATTAGTGTGTACAGCCTGCAGATATTTGTTGTGGACTTCTTCAACTTCAAGATTGAAGAACAAAACCTACTAGACTAATTCAAGAGGCAACAAGCTGGCAGCCATCTATGAATGATGGATTAGAGACAATGTAGCTTGTAATGGCTTGTTCTAATAAAGGAGTCAGAGAGTGCCAAGTGGGTGAAGAGATTTGGGCAGCATGGATATGAAGAATTGTGTTGGTTTCAACATGTAGATTGTCTTAGACACTTCTTGGCATCCTTAACTCTGAATCCTTCAGTAACTTACAGTGCTGACATAATTTACATAGCAACTTCACTTTGAATTCTTCAAGTCTTTGTCTAAATCAGGGATAGTCAACTTTTTTATACCTACCACCCACTTTTGTATCTCTGTTAATAGTAAAATTTTCTAACTGCCCACCGGTTCCACAGTAATGGTGATTTATAAAGTAGGTGACAAAACCCCTACCGCCCACCATGAAAGCTGGAATGCCCACTAGTGGGCGGTAGGGACCAGGTTGAGTGTTGGAATCCAGAAGAGCAGCTCCCTGCACGGGAGAGTGCAGGAAACTGGAAGAGCAGCTCCCCAGCACATATGCACATGGCAGGAAGCTTAGCTTCTGGTTTCCGATGCGTGCATATGCACCAGCCACCTGGTATTCTGGTTTTTGGCACACATGTGCGCACGAAGACCAGCTGGCCGGCGCACATATGCATGCCAGAACCCAGAAGAGCAATGGGCAACAGTTGAAGTGCCCAGAGAGATGGCTTTGCATGCCATACATTCGCCATCATGGCTCTATGTAATGTTGTACGCAACAGAAAATTGCTTGAGAAGTATGAGGTTGAGACCCATATGCTATATAGTGGGATGATTTAGATCATCCAATGTTTCACTGGCATGAATTATATTTTTCTATCTCATAAATACTGTGCTACCTTGGTACTCATCGTTAATTGATTCCAGAACGCACAATGAGTACCAAAACTGATGAGTATGAAACAATTTTTTGCATAAGGAAAATGGCAGCTGACACCGACAGGTTTTAGTTTGTGCATTGAATATCAAACAAACAATGAGTACCGGCATAAATTTTTCGCATCAACATGCACTGAGTACCAAATTCGATGAATTTCAAAACAGTTGAATACCAAGAAATCACTGTAATATGCGGTAATAACAGCAACAACAGATTCCAAATCTGTGCAGCACAGCAATGTCTTTTTACCTTAGTCCTTATTTAACTTGAATGAAATTAGAGTTATAAATCAATATATTTATGTATTCTTCCGCAGATTCAGGTTGCAGTCTTAATACTGTGTGGAAAAACTGAAGTAAACATTTCTATTTAGGCTACTCTCTTAAAGCTACGTATGGGTTGGGCTTTAGTGACTGAATGATAAAAGAAGCTTTCATTTTCTCTTTCATTAAGAAAGCTTTTGACTAAAATTATGGTGAAACATTTTGTTCTCTCTCTCTTTTAAAGGCTTCTCATCTTGTTCTTTGTTTTTATTGAGCCACATTTTGTCCCAGCTTTTGGTTCATTAGAAGATAATGAGCTGTAGATAGGGAAGACTCAAGTTGGTATTGCATATAACTTCAAAGCAGAAGCATTATACACGGGTCAAAGATTATCAGATGATCCATTAAGCCACAGTGAATTTTAACGTTTCAAATATCTACAAAACCCACCGAGGCACAAATTATCTGACTCAACATATTTTGGACATACTATACAAAGACATTATTCATGGATTGAAGATGACCAGTGTGATTAGTGATTAGTGTAATTAATTGATTAGGGTGATTGTTAATTAGTGAAATTACTTGATTAGCATGATTAGTGTAATTAATTGATTGGTGCAATATTGTTATTGATCTTGTTTGATTGAACAATTTAACCAACAAACCATCTCAACAAACCCACCATGCCAGGAAAAAAATCCAATGCCAAACCACAACCCCAAAAGAAAGAAATCACCACCAATGAACCACAAGACTCCTGCACATGCCATATATGTCAAAAACCTTTACAGGAGGATGAAAATTCCATCAAATGTTCCCTATGAGGAAACTGCTTGGGATTACATTGAATCAAATGGCTCAATTCCTAGAATCATCCAACCATGGGTTTCCATATTTCTGTCCACCGGGCAGACGCAAACTGGACAAATATATTGTTCTGTCGAAAGAGTTGATACCTTAGAAACATGAATAACATCCCTTGATACCATAGTAGAATCCCTGGACACTATAAAAACAAGATTAACTAAACTTGAAAAAAAAGACACAACACAAAATAACGAACATCCAATAGCTGCAAACCACATCTTTACTCAACAACTGCAACCACAACCCATTCCACATAAAAACACAAATCCAACAAATAATGATATCCCAATCCTCATCAAAGAAGCCGTCGAGCGTGAACGGAAACATCCCAATACCATCTTATTTGGTCTTGAAGGCAACAATGACAATGATGACATCACAAATGTCCGCAACATCATCAATGGCTATTATGCATCTCCCCTAATGAAATACTTGACATTTCCCACATCGGCCCAGAGTGACGGTTCATTGGCCCCACGCTTCTGCAGGGACATTTGCAAAAATGAATTAAGCAAACAAAAATTCATTTACACTATAAACTCACTTGCCAAGAGCAACAGCAACCATAAAAATCTCCATTCTCGCCCTGACCTAACCTTACAGCAACGTGTATGGTCCTGTGAACTACGCTCTGAACTCAAAAGACTATAAGAACAAGGAAATACTAACCTATACATTGACTACCACACAGAATGTATCAAAAGCAAGACCTTCAACTTAAATCCCAATAACCATCACCCCAACATCCAACAATAGGCATGAATGCCCTTTACTTCCTCCAGACCCACTGCTACATATCTAAAATGCAAACTACTCAACATAAGAAGCCTCGTAAACAAAATGCATGAATTCCTCATCTTACTAAGCAGAGCCACATTCGATATTATATTTGTCTGTGAGACATGGTTGAATGCATCTTTTCCAGACTCCATTACCACAGTCAGAGAATATCACATTTATTGGTCAGATCGCGAAATCTGTAGAGGAGGTGGAGTTGCTGTCTTCTATAAAAAAATCCCTAAATCTAAGAAAGATTCAAATTATACAAGAGCTTGCTCTTTCAGAGACCATTGTTTGTGAGCTGTCCTTAAATACCACTATATGCTTCTTACTATGCTACAGAGCCCCTGATTATGACATAGTTCATGCAAACAAATTAACTTCACTGCTGACATGGGCTGCCTCTTGTCCACACCCTCTTATTTTTCTTGGTGACCTCAATCTACCTCTTATAGATTGGACCCTAAACAAATGTACATCCGAGCCCATACCTGCAACCCTGTACAATGCCACTACTACACTGAGACTGGATCAATTAGTAACTAACAACACTAGACTCAACAACTGCCTCAACCTCATCTTCTGCAACAGCTGAAACTCAATTTATGACCTACAAATACAAGAACGCTTTTCAAACAGTGACCACAATATGATTGACTTTTGTCTCAATTTACGCCCTCACAAAGAAGATCATAATGATGGATCTCCAAAATACAATTTCAAAAAAGCCAACTATGATCTCATAGATGCCGACCTATCATCTCTTGGTTGGCACATTCTGTTTTCTAACTATAATACTACAGAAGACCATTATAATGCATTCTTACTTGAAAGAATCATTAAACTATATGTACCATTAGTAACCCCTAAAAACAAAAAAAACCAAAACAAATTACCCGTAACAATAAGAAAACTCCAATAAAAAAAATCACTATGGTGTAAAAACAAAACTAGCTATGTAGCAAACTTTAAAAATCGATACAACACCTAATGCCGACAGATAAAGGCAGAATGTGCAAATTATTACTGCAAACAGGAGGAAAACCTCTTATGTACAAAATCTACCCGCACCTTCTTCAATTTTGTAAACACCAAACTTTAAGGCTCAAGAACCATCCCACCTCTAAAGGAACCAAATGAGAAAGACTGCAGTGACGAAGCTGTTAAGGGCAAGCTCTTCAACACATTCTTCAGCTCAGACTTTGTTAACAAGAATGGCTCATGTCCCACATTTCCTAGTCGTATCACAACTAACTGCAATGATCTACTACATATTGACTTTACAGAAGATAACGTAGAAAAGGCATTATGTAATCTAAAACCACCCCTGTCTATTGGCCCCAATGGATTATGTGCATACTTCTTAAAAAAGCTTTCCTCTGCCATAGCAGAACCCCTAAGCATTATATGTGATATATCATTCAGAATCAGTTCCTTACTGAACCTATGGTCCTTAGCTACAGTCATCCCTATCTTCAGAAAAGGTGACCCCAGCCTCATTGAAAACTACAGACCAATCTCGCTGTGTTGTGTCACATGCACAGTCATGGAATCAATCATTAACCAATGCATCACCCTCCACTTAGAATCAAACAACCTACTCTCCAAAAAACAATTTGGTTTCAGGAAAAAATTGTCCTGCAACTCCTGCATTGTAAAAACATATGGACTACTCTACTCGACCAGGGTAAAGCAATAGGCGCAATTTACATAGACTTCTGCAAAGCCTTTGATTCAGTGGTACATGACAAACTACTGTTAAAACTAAACTCTTACGGCATTTCCAGATCCCTTCATAAGTAGATTACTGCATTCCTGTCAAACAGGTAACAAATAGTAAAAATAGGGAGCGCTATATCAAACCCTGCTTCAGTTAATAGCTGTATTCCCCAAGGCAGCGTTCTAGGACTCACACTCTTTATACTCTATATAAATGACGTTTGCGATCACCTTATAAGCAACTGTGTCCTCTTCGCGGATGATGTAAAACTATTCAACACCACCAACGCAGAAGCATTGTCATTGCTACTCCTCTGCTCGCAACAGAATACCAGACTTGAAATTTTGGACTTGGATAATCTTGAATTACGCTGCCTGGACTTAAGTTGGACTTAAGCGTAGTACACAAAATTATCTGCTACAATGTCCTACCAGTCAATGACTACTTTAGCTTCAACCGCAACAATACAAGAGCACACAACATATACAAACAGATACAAATGTTAACCACTCCAAACTTGATTGCAGAAAGTACAACTTCAGCAACAGAGTGGTCAATGCCTGGAATGCACTACCTGACTCTGTAGTTGCATCTTCAAACCCCCACTCCTTTAACCTCAAACTATCCACTATTGACTTCACCCCATTCCTGAGAGTTCTGTAAGGGGCATGCATAAGTGCACCATCATGCCTCCTGTCCGTGGCCTATTGTCCCCATTTAATCGTACCTATTTTCTGTATTCTTACTCATGTTTATACTTATATCTATTATTTTGTAAGCGATTAACAAATCAAATAAATAAATAAATAAATATTTTGGACATATTATAGAAAGACCCAGCTCTCTAGAGAAATCTGTGATATTGGGAAAGGTGGAAGGGAAGGGAAAATGAGGACAACTAATAAATAGCAAGGTGTGTGGTGGACTCAGTTACAGTGCACTGAAAAACTTGAAAGACCATCTTGGAAAAGGTACATCCATGAGGTCACTAGAAGTGAGGGCACACAATCCATCATCAATTTGTTACAAGGAAACCCAAAGTACTTTTATGAGAAAAAAACAAGAAGTAATACCAGAATGATGTAATCAGCAACAAGGAGACATAGTCAAGAGAAATAAATATCTTTATAAGGCAAGATTTTTATTTGTCTGATTTTTTTGTCTATTTGATTTATATGCTGTCCACCTCAATGTCAAGCAACTCTGGGCAGCTTACAAGCATCATAAAAACCAAGGCACTAAGCATTAAAACATTAAATATTAAAATAAACATAAATTAAATAGGTTAAAACTGGAATATTACAGAATGGAGGTGGAATTCTGCAGCCTATTGGGAGCTGAGAACTTTTTGTACTTGGAGCCATGCTCAAGAAGTGATCAAAAGCCAGGACAAAACTTTAATTTACATCTCAATAAAAACATACTAAATACTGTTAATTTAGTTACACTTTTAATACTTCACCTTTTATACCATTAAAAAGGACAATTCAGATGTAGTTGTTTGAAGCAAGATTATAGTCCTCAGTTAACACTAGAGCGTTGTGGCTTGTGACAATGTAATTGAACAGCACTTGGAGACTTCATTAAATTTTACCTAGCCATGTCCAAGAAATAACTTGTGTATAAAGTGGTTTAATACTAATGAATAGTGAGAATGTGGGAATTTATTTTGGCACTTTTGTTTTATAAGAATAAATTCTTATAGGGGCATCTGAAAGTAGAATTGATACCCTTTAACAAACTGGCATTGGTTATTGTATATATACCGTGTTTCTCACAAAATAAGGCAGGGCCTTATTTTTTTTGAGCCCCGAAAAAACGGCTAGGCCGTCTTTTCGGGGGTGAATTAATTTCTCTCCCCCCCCATCAGCGGGTGGGCGGCAGCGGTGTTCCTGCTGGCACGACAACAGCAGCAGCGCCGGCGGAAACGTGGAAGCGTTTCTGCCGCTGCTCGGGTGTGTGCGGAAGCTCCACAAACACCCGAGCAGCGGCAGAAACGCTTCCACGTTTCCGCCGGCGCTGCTGCTGTTGTCGTGCTGGCGGAAACATGGAAGCATTTCTGCCGCTGCTTGGGTGTGTGTGGAAGCTCCGCAAACACCCGAGCAGCAGCAGAAACGCTTTCATGTTCCCGCCGGCGCTGCTGCTGTTCTCGTGCCGGCAGGAACTGTGGAAGCCATGGAGGCAGCTCCCCTGCCTGAGAAGCAGCAGAAATGCTTCTACACTTCCTGCTGGCGCGAGAACAGCGGCAGCGCTGCCCAGGGCACTGTTAAAGGCAAGTTTTCCCACCCTGCCCTCCCCCCCAGCATGTTTTAACCCCCGCCCTCCCCACCCCAGCATGTTTTAACCCCCGGCCTCCCCCCCAGCATGTTTTAAACTAGGCCTAAATTTGGGGGGAGGGGCTTAATTTCATTTCATGCCTAGAAAACATGCTGGGTCTTCCTACTGGTGGAGGCCGTATTGTTGGAGAAACACGGTACTATGCACTAGTAAACACCACTGATTACAATTTTTTTGTTTCACAACCTGTATTAGGCTTTCTCCAACATTACAAACCATCACAAAACATATTATTTTAAAATTGCAGAATTGCTTCATGAATTGCAAAAGTTATTATTGTTCTTTCTATGTAATGGAGGAAGCTTCTAAGTGAAACACTGATAGTATAGCCACTTTTGTATTTTGATTGTCATTAGTATATGTACCAATTGCCCACTCCGCCTTGATATATTAAAATTGTGGTGGTTCTTGATTATGAAAGTGGACATTCATTCAGCTCTTCTTCCCATTTGGTAAAATCAAAGAGATTTAAAAGACTGTAATATCACATGGACGGAAAACTGGATCACAGGCAGATTATTTGTGCAGATCCCACACCTTCACAAGACTGTGCAAGCAAAATCTGATCATAAATCAATGGTTTGCGTCAGGGGTGGGATTCAAATTTTTTAACAACTGATTCTCTGGGCATGGCTTAGGTGGTGGGTGTGGCTTGGTGGTCATGTTATTGGCTGGGCATCGCCAACTCAATATCACTCACATCAAGGCATGCATCTCCTCGCCTGGCCTCTCATGACTGTGGGGATGCTGCAACAGTCGTAAGTGTGAAAAATGGTCATGTCACTTTTTTTAGTGCCATTGTAACTTTGAAAGGTCACTCCACACAAGCAAAGTACCAGCAAAGGAGGGGGAAAAAAACTCCAGAGAAGTTCCTTAGACAGGAAGTCTAGTCCTGCCAAGAACGTAATAAGGGTTAACAGAGAGGCAGTTTCTATAAGCAACACCGGAATGTTTCCTTCCTGCCTTCCTTACAGGATTAGGCCAGTAATTTCTTCTAACAACCGGTTCTCCGAACTGCTTAGAATATTAACAACCGGTTCTAGCGAATAGGTGCGAACTAGTAGAATCCCACCCCTGGTATGAATGCCTTCCAAAGGTACACAATATGTTGTTCTTGGATGATATTATCTTGGCTTAGCTAGGAGTTATATAAAGTTTGGTGTTTGCTCTTAGAACCTTTGATAACAAAACATTCTTATTTGGAATGCTCCGTTAGCCTGTTTTGAACACTCATTCATACTCTTTTACACAGTGCTGTATTTTTCCCAACATCCGACTGAATATATCAAGATGAAAAAAAAATCATCTTTCTGTGCCATTAAGCATGATTAATCTTCATTGGCTGGTTTGGGAGGTGTTTTTCTGTTGGCATACACAAATATACATGTGTACTTGACTTGTATCCAAGAGCTTATTTTGGCTGTGTTAGCAATAGATCATCTCAAGATCAGAAATATATATATTTGATGGCAACATTCTGGGGAAACCAGTTGTCATTTCAGGGTGAGGCATCATCAATATGCTGATGATATATGGTTATATGATTCCACCCAGAGTTAAACAAGAAACTGTGGGATATCTTACCCAATGTCGGGATGGTGTAAGAATTGGTTGCAATAAAACAAAATCAAATTCTGTCCAGATGTGTGAGAGGTTTGTCAATGGACTGGTCTGCCAATTTCTGTTACAATCCATGGATCAACTGAGTGTTGGAAAAAATCCATCAACAACAGACTTTGCCCTTGCAGGAAAACATTAGGAATACACACAGACACACACAACTTCCTGAAAAATGAATGAAATGGGGGATTAGTTAAATCTCCAAAAGGAGCATAATTTAGAAGTTCAAGGCTCTATTAACAGGTTTTTACATCTCTGTTCTGCTTTCTTTGTGATCAGTGCCGGATTATTAACTAATATAATATGTGTCTATTGTTTTATGTTTTGTTTTGTATTTATTGGTTTGTGATCCATTGGAGAAATGAGATTGAAAGAAACAAACAAAGCAGTCAGTCTCTGAGTTGGTGTCCTTTCGTTTAAAACTGATTTGGCAGAGAAAGGCTTTTTAAAAAATCACACAAAAATAACAACAGTTTTCCAGGCTTCCCCTTCTCAGCCAAATAAGAAAAAAAATGTTAAAATACAGTATTCACACACCCCAGCCAGTCCTCAAAAGCCATTATCAGTGGCTACTTACTTTCCTGCCAGATAAGAGCCACATTGGTTCTTAGAACTGGTCTGAAAACTGGGAGACAGTGAGTTCTAGTCCTACTTTAGGTGCAAAGCCTGAAGGATGACTTTGGGCCAGTTACTTTCTCTCAACCCTAAAAAGAAGGCAAGGGCACTTGTAAAAATATTGCCAAGTAAAATACAGAGGCTTCTCCAGGCAGGCGGTAATAATTAAGACTGATTTCAAGGCTCCAAGACAAAATAAACTTACCAATTGAAGGCTAGGTTAATTGCCATCTAACAGAATACCTGTTCACTAGTGTGGCCAATGTGAAAGGCATCCTTAAGAATTAAGTCGGTAGCTTAACACGCATGTATAAAATACTGACCGTGACACACATTCAAAAAGGTAGGACTTCAATCGTGGCTCAAGGCTGCCATTTTGACCCTTTTTTTTAACCATGCCTGCCCCCCTACTGCAAGGGGCTGAAATCTGGAAATGCATTTCTTAAGCCAGTTTCATTTCTAGCCAATGCACACCAAGGGCACAAACAGCTGAATATGGCATTACAGAAAACGGCAGTTTCCATGTTTAGACAGTGGATGGCACCAGAACACTGATATATCAACATTCCAAGTTCTAAACATTTTTTCTAAATGGAAAGATTGAAGTATTTTCCAAAAAAAATGTAACTGTCAAATCAGGACGACAGAAATCCTTGCAGCTATTTTGAAGCATGTTGGTTGATACCAGCAGAGTTACTTGTTTTGCTATTGACTGTTTTATTTATTATACCCACGGAAAACACTGCATATAGGCATCCATTCAGCAGTGCATTATAAAAACACTGCTGAAGGCAAAGGTTTTCTGCCAGAGAGTCATGAATGATTTTCTTTCTTTCAGTGGTATTATAAGAAAAACAATGCAAGATCTAACGCAATGTTATCTATTCACAGACCAACCACAGAGAAATAGTTCCTCTCCAGCTGGATGTAGATACAGTATAGGTAGTCCTCAACTTACATCCATAATTCACATCGGAATTTCTATTGTTAAGCAAGGTGGTTGTTAAGTGAGTCGTGCCAGATTGGTCTTTTTCTTTTTAGGACACAGTTGTTAAGCAAATCAAATCAAATCACTGCGGTTGTTAAGCAAAGCACATAGTCGTTAAGCAAATCAAGCTTTCCTTATTGACTTCATTGAAGTTGGATGGGAAGGTTGCAATTCACTTAACCCCTAGACTCTGCAAAAATCATAAATGCATGCTGGTTGCCCAGTAGTTGCATTTTGATCATGTAACCATGATCAACGGGGATGTTAAAACAGTTGTAAATGTGAGGAACGGTCGTAAGTCGCTTATTTCATTGCCTTTGTAACTTCAAACAGTTGCAAAACAAATGATTGTTAAGTCAAGGACTACAGTACCTGTATATGTGAAAGGAAACCTAAGGTGCTATGGGGCTTGGTTCATTCCTTCTAAATGCCCACCGCACAAATTAGCATAGTTAAAATACATTAGCCCAAAAGCTCACGTCTGATGTTCTCTAGTATCAAGGAAGTTGCAGATTCATCTGATCCCTAACTAGAGTCTACCAATAAATAGGTATGCTGGCAAAAGGTAATGGTAGAACAAGAATAATCGGTGTGAACCGACATCAGGATGCTCACCTTGTGCAAAGAAAGTTATAGAAGACTACTGTTTAAAGACTGTGTCTTAGTAATCTATGCAGGAGCCAATAGAAACTTGCCTTCTAAAGAGTGCTCAAGTCTTAAATAAAGGCACCACAATTTTCTTTCAGGTTAAAGGTTGCATTCTGCCTTTGGGTGGTATGCTGTGTCCAAAAAGACATTTTATTTCTAAAACAAACTAAAAGAAAATATACATGGGCATAGGTCAAAGATACTGATGGGGCCAAGGGAAACGCTAAATTATATTTAATATGATTTATCTGACTTCCACTGAAGCATTCAAGCAATTATTATTTCTGTCACTGAATTTAAAAGCACAAATCAGGTTTCTCAGGTTTCTTTTCTACCCTTGTGAACCAACATGACCTCATGCAATATAGGAATCCAGTCTCAGGACTTAATCGTAGAGCCCAGGTATCAGCCCTTCAAGGTAGAACAGACTAGGAAACCTAAGTTATGAATAGTAATACTACTTTTATTACAAGGTTATGAAGTGTTTCTCAACCTTGGCAATTTGAAGGTGTGTGGACTACAACTCCCAGAATTCTCCAGGCATGTGTGAATTACCTTCAAGTTGCCAAGGTTGTAGGTTACCGTAACAGAATCTTGCAAGTCTTGGTGTCCTTCCTTCTTTCCCTCCTTCCTTCCTTCCTTCTTTCCTTTTCATGAGAACTAAGGACGGTCATGTCTGAGACGCTTTCTCTATTTAGATTTCTGCCCCTGACTCATTTCTTTTATCTGACCATTATCTTTCTTGCAGCTTTTTCTCCTGTTCCTCAAGGTTACTCCTTCAGCTTGTTATACCAGCTGACCATTTAGCCACTCTGTTAGGATAAATGCCTACTTGCCCTGGCAGCACATCATCACAGATACCTTGGCCAACTAGCCCATGAGTGGTCTTAGCCTTCCAGCTGCCCCAAATGGCTGAAATGTTTCATTTCTTCATTTTTTTTAAAAAAAAAAGTTTTAAAAAAATAGAGAGAAAAGGACCACAATAGCTTAAACAGAATTGGCGCCTTTGTGGGCAGAATTGAGAGAGGCTGCTTCCTTACAGCTGTAGTTGTGGCATGGGGTGAAAAGTAAAACAGAGAGCTATGAAGTTCTGGAGAACTTCTCTGCAGGGCAACTGCAGAGCCCCCTTTTTTTTTGCTCTGTCAGCATCAGGAAGAGGAGATTAATCTTCTGTCAACCTCATCATTAGTTTAGCCCAAGGCAGCTCTGGAACTATTTGGGTTTAATACTAATTCACTGCAAACTTCCCAACTGCAAATTGGGTTATTATAGTGTGTGCATGACAACACTTGCCTCACTATAAACTAGTTAACCATGTTTTGAGAAATGGAGCTTGTACAGGTAGTCCTCATCTTACGATCACAATTGACCCCCAAATTTCCGTATTTAAGTGAGACATTTGTTTGTGAGTTTTGTCTCATCTTATGACTTTTCTTTCCACAGGTGTTAAGTGAATCACTGCAGTAGTTAATTTAATAACATGGTTGTTAAGTGAATCTGGCTTCCCCATTGACTTTGCTTGTCTGAAGGTCGCAAAAGGTCTGAAGGTCACAAAAACATGACCCTGTTTTTTTTGACAGCAAAAGTCATGAATATGAACTAGTTGCCAAGTGCTTGAATGTTGACCTTGGGGATACTACAAAGATTGTAACTATGAAAAATGGCCATAAGTCATATTTTTCAGTGCCATTGTAACTTTGAACAGCCATTAAACAAACTGTTGTTAAGTCGAGGACTACTTGCATATGTGTGTGCTGAACTTTTTCCAAAACTGTCATGGCGGCATGTGATACAAATAGTAAGCTATTGTATAGGCACAACAGAACACAACAACAAAGAAAACTTGTTAGGTAACAGTAAGTCACAGTCTAAGAGAGAAATTACTACAAGTAACACACAGTGATTAAAAATGTTGAAGAGATCCAGGCTTAGCTTCAGCCAGGGTAGGTCATTGTCTCAGCTAATCTTACCTGTTATTGAAGGAGATCCCCTTGAATAAACCGCTTTGACCTTGTGGAGAAAGATAATACAGTAAATCTGAAGGACATACAGCATAGTTCATATATCCGTAGTTACTCAATTTCTGGCTAACTCTGCACCAATTTCAACTTCCCTGTTGCTTTTTTTTTTCTTGCAAGAAGGGACATAGTTTTACAGCAAGCTAACATTCTCCTTCCTGTCTGTCTAGAAGTGTTTATCAACAATTTGTTTTTAGCTACCCACAAAACCATTTCCTTTTTGTAGCTTGTTACCCAAACCCAGGAATATTTTTTCTTAGTTTAGTTCTGGTTTCGTGTTTTTAGATTTCAGAAATATTTGCAATCTTGTATGTTCTATGTTCACTACAAGGCAGAAACGCTCCCCCCCCAAGCAAACTTAATAAAATTAAATTCTATATTTAGGTGAGTTCTGTACTTTAGCATCACATTTACATCTTGAACTACTATGTTGTGCTTAAGGTTAAGTTTATGTTATCATTTAAAATCAAAAGGGCATTCTAGCTGGAGATGACCAAATCACATAAGTCAGAAAGCTTAGATTTCTTTCAGTTTTCTGAAAAACGTTATTGTTTCTATCCTGCAGCACCTTTTTGGAAAACAATGTTAATTTTTCATCCTCATTCCCTCCTATTAGAGACCATTACAAATATCCATTAAACAGTTCTAATCACTCTAACCTTCTCTTTCAGAATTGGAGAGTATGACCAAGTTATCAAGCTGCGTTCACACAGAATTACAAATATCCTTAATTATACAAGTATCATATAATTCTTTATACCAGGATTTGCCAATTCGATGCTGTCCTAAAAACTGTCTAATAATGACCAAGTTTGATTAATGTACCATGGTTTTGTTGAAATAAATATCCTTCTGGGTTCAGTTCCAAGTGGGGGAAAAGACACTGGAAACATGGAGGCTGCTTGGAAGGTTTAATGGTTACAGGGCCACATGGCCTGAAGGTCCAGAGAAGAATGATCACATGCTTCAAGGTGAGAAGAGAAGTGGGAAAAGGGCTGAGGTACTGAGAGTGCCTGGGTTTTATACCCTCTGTTGGGATTTGAATTGGAGCTTGTATTCTAATTGGTTGTCAGACTCCCAGGAGCAACTCTGTAGGTTGTCCTGAGTTCCAGGCTTGGTCTAGCCTTGCTGGGTGATTATGCCCTTAAAAGGGCTTTTGATAATTGCTATAGCTTTACCTGGAGTTCCTTGTTATGTAAAGTATTCTGTCCCAGGCCTTAATGGCCCACCCATTAACAAAGGTGGGGGTGAGATTCTGCTTCTGAGGTGAGTTTCTGCTTCTTGAGTTTCTACTCTTCTTAGGGGAAATATTCTGCCTTTTTAATATTTCCTAGGCTATTTCAATTTTCTAGGAGAGGGGTGGGTGCTAACTTCCTACAGTTTATACGTGTCTTCCCCTGCACAACAACGGTGCACAACAAAGCTGTTAAATCCCTTCAAAACAATTAAACCATTTACAGAAATGGAGACATTCAGAATTTTCCTGCATCAATCAGAAAAAAGTGTGAAGTGGCGTAGGGAGGGGCTCAGATTACAAATTTGATATTGCCTATTAAACTTCTATGGGGCATAGAATTAGATTATCTGAGGGATACTTGATACTCTCTGAGCTTGGTTATTGTTGTTTTGCAGATTATTTTGGTCTCTATTTTTATTTTTTCTCTCTATTTTTATGCATATGCTTTATGCTTCATTACCGAACTAGATAATGTTGTGCATAGTTCAACCTGATCTATAAATATTCTCTTCCATGAGGTTGTTGAAAGAAATATCCTTCTGGGTTCAGTTCCAAGTGGGGAAAAAGACACTGGAAACATGGAGGCTGCTTGGAAAGTTTAATGGTGTACAGGGCCACATGGCCTGGAGCTCCAGAGTGAGAAGAGAAGGGAAGAAAAGGCTGACCAAGATGCTGAGAGACCCTTATATAACCTCTGTTGGGCCCCACCTTAATGTTTCCTGTTCCTGTGCAAGAAATGAATCCCATTGGCTGTCAAGACTCCCAGGGGCAGGGGTCTTAACTTTGTAGGTTTGGTTTGGACCACATGGCTTCACCTGAGTGCTGGTTAATGCAATCTTCCCAGAACATGATGAGATGCGTAATCCTATCATTTCCTGAGGGCCATCCTTAATCCCATCATTCTGGAGCTGAAGTGGGGGCAGGGAGCTGCAGGAAGCTGCTTTGTCTTTAAAACATATTTCTCCCTTTCTCATCCAGGGAGATATAATATTCTGCCTTTTAAATATTTCCTAGGCTATTTCAATTTTCTAGGAGAGGGATGGGTGCTAACTTCCTACAAGGATAATCAGAATGTTATTTAAACCTAACTGATTCAAAGTCTTTCTTCTGAATTCAGCAATAGGAACATTGAGATTGGCAAATTATTCAGCAGCGGTCCTAAAATCTGGGACTATCCTTACATATTGCCAAAAAATTATCCATAGCCCTTTTTATTTTTTCCTGCCGACTCTGCCAATTAATTTCTTTTATTAATGACAGTTATTATATTCTGCATTTGGTCTATTTTAATGAATTGCAATTTTAATCAAGGATTTATTCATTGCAGTATTATTTCTTATTTTATTTGTATATTAAGCATTTTTGTTAAGATTTTTGTATATCAAATTATATTGCCAATCTGCTTTATATTCTTTTTATCTCACAATGGCTTCAACTCAATAAAATAAAATAAACAAGCAGACATCACGATTTGTTTGAAATGCAACGTCTTTAATTCTATAGGACTGCTTCACTTTTATTTGAGGGTTAATAAATAGTTATCAGCCTTGAAATTCCCTTTTATAGTTTCAAGCACACTGAGATTCCGGTTCTTTCATGACGCAAATGTTTACTGTTCTTTGGTATCCTTGAAGTTATAATAACTTCACTTACATTTGCTGGCCAACTATTGTTGACCTAATTTATTTTCTAGGTACACAAGTAATTGGCATTTTGTTTATCCCTATTGCCACACTGCCTGTTATGAAAAAACATACTATTGAAAAAATATGCACTTATAAAACCACATAATTATATCTTTAATTACTCTATTCAAGAAGTTTTAAGTTTTATGACTCTTTTAAAACAGTCATATACACATACACATCACACACACACACACACACACACACACACACACACACACACAGAGTTTACTTTAAGAAACCATTTGAGAAGCCCCAATTATGAAGGTATTGTTGATCAAATTATTTCCACTCTGAAAGATGTTTCTAGGAATTATGAGCTCGAAGAATAGCACACATATTACCAAATACAAGTCTCACATGAATGCATTGTGGAGTGCCTTCTCTTAAAAGGCCTGCCAGGGCCCATAGCCGATTGCTAAATTTGAGCAGATAGTGAAAACATAGATGTTACAATGCCTTTCAATAGAGCCATGGACTAGGAAATTCTGGAAGCTGAAGTCCACACATCTTCAAGCGACTGAGGTTGAGAAACATTACAATAGAGTGACTGTTTATGCCTCAAAGATGCCTTATAGTCCCCGCAAATCCGGACCAAACCATCTGCTTTAATGGGGGTGAAAATAGGGGTCTCCCATTTGGCATGATCTATCGGTTCTAGAACCCCTTGTTTGATAAGTTTGTCCAGTTGTTCGTCAATCTTAGGTTTCAATGCAAAAGGCACACGCCTTGCTTTAAGTCGAATAGGGGTCACATTTGGGTTTAGATTAAAAGAAATCAGGTTACCCCGGTACTTGCCTAGGCCGCTGCTGAAAAGATCTTGGAATTCCCTGACGAGGTCCACCTCCCAGTCTGTTTCAGCGATCTGGTTAACGCCCGTCATTCCAATCCCCAACGGCTCAAACCATTCAAGTCCCAAAAGGCTGGGTCTATTTCGGTCGACGATGGTGAGCGGGAGGATTTCGGTATGATCTTTGAATGTAATCTGGAAATATCCTACGCCAACCACTGGAATCTTGTTGCCTTGGTAATCTTTGAGGGTAAGACTTTGGGTTTCTAACTCGTCTCGCTGAATGTCAGGAATCAGTTTCTTGATGGGTGTCCAGGAGACCATTGATAGGAAAGATCCCGAATCTACCTCCATCTCGCAATCCTGCTCTTCAATTTTTACTTGGATGTGGACTTTTCTTACATTTCGTGTGTCTGAGTGGCCGATGATTACAGTTTGGTGGGTTTCCTCTCTTCTATAGGTTGTGTCTTTGTTTCTCTTGTGTCTTCCTTCCAGGCTCCAACGACTGTTTGGCTTCCTCTCTTTCTCTCTCTCTCTCTTTCTCTCAGTGGTGGGCTCCATCTCCGTCGCGGGCTGTAGTTTGTTCTGGACCGGCATACTCTAGCTATATGCCCCTTCCTATCGCATTTCCGGCAAATAGCGTCAATGAAACGACATTCTGACTGGGGGTGGTTTCCCCTGCATCGGTTACATTCAAATTCAAATTTCCTGCCGGCCCGCTCTTTTCTATCTTTCCCCGCCTTTAAGTGACATACGTCATCTTCCTCGCTACTGGTCTCCGGCTCGATGACCTCATGATGTGTTGTGGTTTTTTCTTTCTCTCCTTCTGGTCTGGATGGCTCCTTACTGCTGTAACCTGCTGATTTATTGATTTTCTTCATTTTGGCGGCCGATTTGTGTGTGGCTTCTGCCGCGGTGGCTTCCTCTATGGCTTCTTTTACTGTGATTTTCGGATGGTTTAGTAGATGGCTCTGTAACGTAAGGTCTTTCAACCCGAGGACCACGCGGTCTCTTAGAGCTTCATTGAAGTTCAAAAATTCACACTCTCCGCCGATGTCCCTTAAGGCTGCTACAAAATCGGCAATACTTTCGTCCTCTTTCTGGTTTCTTAAGTAGAATTCATGCCGCTTGATCAGACTTGATACGGTCGGCGCATAATGAGTCCAGAGAATCTTCTCTAATTCTGGCCAGGTCAATGTTTTTACATCTCTGGGTGCCGCTAGCGCCTTTGCCATTCGGAAGACGGTGGGTCCGCAATGGGTCAGGAAAACAGCTCTTTTCCGAGACCCCGTTTAGGTCGCTGCTCTCTAAGAACATCAGGAAACGATCCACGTATGATTGCCATTCCTCCTTGGCGGGGTTGAACTGCTCGGGTGGCGTGTTATTGCCAGACATTTTCCGCTCGAACCTCGCCACTCCGCACTCAATTGAATTTCTAATGTCTCGATCCCACCTTCGTCGCCAGAGTTCTGGCGGCAGAAGTACGAGGTGCACACATTCAATTGACTAGTTCTCTTTCTTTACTTCCAGGAATGCAACGGCTTCGGAGCCGCGGCAGCCTTTCTTATATAGGCTGCTCGCAGCTCGCCAGCCAATGACAGTGATACAAACTTCCCGCCGAAAGGAGCAACCAATCGCGGGTGAGTATTTGAATACAAAACATATGCAGCTGCTAATTTCTACGTTCAGAGGAAGATACAGAAATAATTTCTGCAATCTAAATCCACATGTCATTTTTTACCTTAGTATGAGAAGACTTCTCCAATCATATGTATTCTGGTAAGTTTGCAGTCAAGGATGAATAACTGTTGAGCAAATTTAAGACCATTTTTCCTCTTTTTCCTTGGAGCAAAAATCCCTCAAACAGAAGACTGTTCTGTTGGATAGGACACTTGTCTGCTGTTGAATCGTAACATTACAATGGTATTACATCTGCATGTAAAATTAGATTGACTTTATCCACCGATGACCCAGCACCACTTGTAATATTTTATCATGTTATTATTAGTATTATTAGTATTAGTATTATTAGTATTAATTATTATTATCCTACTCTTAAGTTTTCAATATTTCTTTCCTGAAAAAAAAATATATATACTTCCTCCCTTGATTGGGGCTTACCAGGGTGTTGTAACACAAGTATATATACTCATTCCCCTGTATCGCTGATCTGGATGAGAACCTGTGGCCTAATGGCAATTACAACTGCTTCACATGTAATACTTCCCAGGTTCGTAATCCCAGTAAGGGTATGGCTAGCTGACGAGAGCTAAGTAGCTCGAAATAGATCTATACTAATCTCCCTTGTTTAATTATTCATCAGCTCAAAAACCTAACACACACACACACACACACACACACACACATATATATATATATATATGTTTTCTGAGGTTTTCATGGGCATTTGTATGTGGATCTTTGGTTATTCGGGTTTTCTCCCGTGTAGAATTGGAAGTATCTAGATGACGTTTCAATGAAGTCTCATTCATCATCAAGCCTATATAGTATATATATATGTTTTCGAAAGTTTTCTCCCCTGGTTATGGGGATTAAATTTTGATCTCTGCAGTTGCGTAGGAATGCGAGGTCACATAAAATGGAAGGTCTTTGGACTTCAAGTTTTTCGTAAGTCCTGGTCAGATGGTGGGTTTTATATATATATGCACAGTATATATATATATATATATACACAGTATTTATATATTTTCAGGAAAGAAATATTGAAAACTTAAGAGTAGGATAGATGCTTTTTAATATGGTCACTGTGCAAAACAGAAACACTTTATAATAATAACAACAACAACAACAGCATACTGTGCATATATATATATATGCAGGTCTTGGCGTGTTCGGGTCTTTTCCTGTGTAAGATTGAGAGTATCTTGGCAACGTTTCAATGAGGTCCCACTCGCCATCTTCAGGCTGGTGCTTTTGGCTTCGTGCTTGTGTGTTGAAAAGTTGCCAAGATACTCTCAATCTTACACGGGAAAAGACCTAAACATGCCAAGTCCTGCATACCTGTACCCATGAAAATCTACGAATATATACACACACACACACACACACACACATATATTCATAACTGTTGACAGTCTTTTCATAACTGTTGACAGTTTGTGCTATTTTAAATATTGGATAGAGAATGGGTAAATAACTGAGATAATATTGTTTGGTTCAGATAGAAACTTTGCAGAGAGAGTGCTTGATGGATAGTCTGCCTAAGCACACATAGCTATCAAAACATCCTCCTTTGTAGTCATTTTATCACAGCTTACATTTATCCTGTTTGGAATTATAAAGCATCATAGAGTTGGAGTGGTTCCATCTATTTGGAACATTCAGAGTTAGAACATGGTTGCCTAGCAAGAGAGAGGTCTCTACAGCATAGGGATTGCTGAGGAAACATTACCAATTGAATCCAAAGGAATATTCATCCCTCCTTTTGCACACTCCCTCCAGTGTACCCATTTCATGACTGCAGTAGCACTGCCCATCACACTATGGCTAGCCAACCACCTTATTAGTGCCTCTCAGCCAATACTCCGTGACTTGATCACAGCAAGTGCATGAGCAGGAAGATACCACAAGTTCCTTCACGCAGAGTGATTCCAAAAAACACCATCCGGACAGTGCATATAAGCAGCAACCAGGAGCATCAAGGCAGTTAGGGAACTATGTACAGGTAGTCATTGACTTACAACTATTTGTTTAGTTCTACGGCACTGGAAAAAGTGACTGTTTTTCACACGAATGTTGCAGCATCTCCTAATGATCATGTGATCAAAATTTGGTTGCTTGGCAACAACTGGTTCATAGTTATGATGGTTGCTGAGTTCCAGGATCATGTGATCACCTTTTGTGACCTCACAAGGAAAGTCAATGGGAAAACTGGATAACAACCATGTGGCTAACTTAACAACTGCAGTGATTCACTTAACAACAGTGGCAAGATCATAAAATGGGACAAAACTCATTTAACACCTGTCTCACTTAGCAACATAAATTTTGAGCTCAATTGTTGTTGTATGTCAAAGACTACCTGTATCATAAGTGCAAGGAATACAATGTGATGAAATTGTGTGTTGATGGAAGGAGAGCTTCTTGACTTAATTTGCTGCCCATTCCAGTCTATGTTTCATTCTGCCCACTGATAGGCCAGGCCTGCCAGATTACACCCACAATTGAACTCAAAATTTCTTTTGCTAAGTGAGCTATTTGTTAAGTGAGTTTTGCCCTATTTTATGACCTTTCTTGCCACCGCTGTGAAATGAATCACTGCAATTGATAGAAAATGAACTTGACATAGCAAATGACACAGTAAGTCACAAATACGAACTAGTTTGCCAAGCATCTGAATTTTGATCACATGGTCATAGGGATGCTGCAAAAGTGGCTACTGAGAGAAATGGTCATAAGACACTTTTTTCAGTGCCATCGTAACTTTGAACAGTCATTAAATGAATTGTTGTAAGTTGAGGATTGTCTGTAACTGATTTGGTAAACTGTTTACCATAAGAGATTTCCGCTAATATTCAAATGAGCTCTGCTTTCTTTTAATTTAATGCCTTTAAACTCAGTCCTACCATACCATTTTGATGAATTGCATAACAAGGTTGGAAGGAACCTTGCAGGCCCTCTACTCCAACAGGATGAGAGCAGGAGTCCTTATAGCATTCCATACAAATGGTTGTCCAATCTCTTCTTGAAAACCTCCAGTGATTGAGCACCCACAATTCCTGGAATTCTGTGCAGTTGTTGGAAAACTGAACTATTTTTTTTTCTGGTTCAGCTGTGATGTAATGAAGCCTTGTAATTGAAAGTGCAAACACACTTTCACACATACCCCATTGGAGGGAATTTTTAATTTATGTTCTCTCCTAAGACCTGAGGCTTTAGGTCACATTAGGCAGATAATAATTTGATGGATTTATAGCTTCCCTTAGTACAATACAAGGGACGCGGTGGCTCAGTGCCTAAGATGCTGAGCTTGTTGATCAGAAAGGTCAGTAGTCGGCGGTTCGAATCCCTAACACCACGTAATGGAGTGAGCTCTCGTTATTTGTCTCAGCTTCTGCCAACCTAGCAGTTCGAAAGCATGTAAAAATGCAAGTAGAAAAATAGGGACCACTTTGGTGGGAAGGTAACAGCTTTCCATGTGCCTTCGGCATTTAGTCATGCCGGCCACATGACTATGGAGAAGTCTTTGGACAGCGCTGGCTCTTCGGCTTTGTAACGGAGCTGAGCACCGCTCCATAGAGCCAAAAACGACTAGCACATATGTGTGAGGAGAACCTTTACCTTCAGTACAATACATCAGACTGAGCAGCATTGGAATTGACGAGAGTGTTGTCAGTTTCCTCCCCTTTTTTAAGCAGCCAGAGGATAAGATGGCATCCCAATATCAGGCTGCTGGGGTTCCACCTCCATATACTTCTTTCCTCACTTTTGTATGGAAATGGGAGCGACATTTCATTCTTTATTACTATAGGAAAGCACAAATAAGAAATGGCTACCTTACCTTTTTCCATAGCAGGCTTAGGAAGCCGTAGACTCTCCTCTGTCTCATAGTTCAACAAACCTGATCAGGTGGGGTTTCTCAGGAACCATCAAGAAAAGACTGATGCCAAAGGAAGAAGATAGTAAATAAGGAAAGACCTACTGGAGCATTATCACCTCTTTTTTACTGCCATCTCCAAGTCAACTAACATTTCAGTCAACTTCAACGGCAGTCCCACCATTATCAGCAACCTCCTTTTCCTCTGTTTTTTGGTCAGATAATAGCTATTTTGATGAGGGTATGGTAGCAGGAAAGTAGCATCTGTGTGATCTCCATTTCTCTCACCAATCTCTGGTGGGTTAGTACATGAGGTCTCTCAAGATGGAGGCAGGGGTGGTGGTGGGAAGAATCCATCTGAAACAGAAGTGATATTCAGCAGGTTCTGACCAGTTCTGGAGAACCAGTAGCAGAAATTTTGAGTAGTTCGGAGAACCGGCAAATATCACCTCTGCCTGGAGATTTTATATTATCCTTCCCCAGCTATGCCCATCAAGCCACGCCCACAGAATCAGTAGTAAAAAAATTTGAATCCCACCACTGATCTGAAACATTGGTTTGGGTACCCAGGAATCACACATTTGGGGTATAGCATCTTCAAATAAGGAGTGACTTTCAGATTACTGAAAATCTGGTTTTCCAGATTACAAGCAAAGATGATCCTAGATTGTTTTTAAATTGCTTCAAAAGAGTTGGAGACTTAATATAATTATGATGTCTGATGCCGTTTAACAATGGAGTTCAGATCCTTATCATTCTCTCTCTCTCTTTCTGTGCAATATTTACATCTGTGGAGCCCTTCATCTATCTTAACTTCTCCAGGGTAAATTGCCCAATTACTGTATATCAACCTTTCACCATAAAACCTAAATGGATTCACTTTCTGAGATCTATTTATGTCTCCCCACCTTATTTTGAGCAGTAAAATTAGTTATGAACTCGCAAAATAAATTATTACACTTGTTTCAAGTTTTTAAAAGTTCTAGTTTTATGCAATATTTTGATTTTTTTTATTTATTTTTTTAAATTGCATTAAAACAACACACCATACAAGTGAATGCTACCATGCTCTTTTCTTTAAATATTTAAATATTTTTAAGAGAGTTATTTTCCTGCCACTGCTGCTATTCTGCCAATCCTCTTCATTCTCCAGAGTCAGCATTTAGAGTGTGAAGACTCGGCAAATTAGCTCTGTAAAAGGGAAAGGAAGGAAGGAAGGCATTTATTTGTTCAGTTCACATATTATGTCTACATTTGACACAGCATGTTATATAAAAGTAGTGATTACGGATTACTCAACAAATATAGGTAATCCACAATTTATGACCACATTTGAGTCTAAAATGTATGTTTTTAAGTGAATTTTGCCCCATTATATGACTTTTCTTGCCATATTTGTTAAGTGAATCACTGCCATTGTTAAATTAGTAACAAAGTTGTTCAGTGACTTTGGTTTCCCTGTTTGCCCTTGCTTGCTAGAAGATCACAAAAGGGGATCACACGACTCCAGGACACTGCAACCGTCATAAATGTGAGTCAATCATAAATGTGAAACACGATCATGTCACTTTTTAAACTGCTGTTGTAACTTTGAACTGTCACTAAACGAATTGCTGTACGTCAAGGACAACCTACAATGTACCTGTACTTTATTGATGCTCTCAGAAACCAACTGTCAACAAACTATACATAAAACAAACTATGACTTGGGACATATAATGCTGAGGCAAGAGGTGCCATTACCATTCTAGTGCAAGGAGGGAAAGGCAGCAGGAAGGCAATGGTGTAGGGAGATAGCAGATTAGATTTTTTTTCTTTTTTTTCAAACCAGAATTTTCAGAAGGGAGGGAGAGAGAAACACCTGATTCAAGGAGAAGCAAGCGACCACGGGTGCTGCAGTGAACAATGCTGGCAAAAAATGTTGTTTAAACCTTTTTAAAAACCTTGGCAGCCCTACTGGGGGACTTTTGTTTTCCATTTTAGCTTGTGAAACATGAACTAAAGACATGGGATTGGGGAGAAGTTTGTTTTGTGGCAGACTTTCTCAGTGCGGACGATTGTGGCAAAGTCCGGCTTCCAAGAATGCCTTTCCTCATTTGTTGCCTTCTGTTTCGTGTTATCATCATCATCATCATCATCACACATCAAGTTTACTGCTGGGAAAATTGTACTGATCATTCCCATCCTTATTTGGAGGTTGAAAAAAAGAGCCCTGTAAATTATAGTGCATTCCAAGCAAGCTGCCCTGCCCATATCCCAAGGTTATAGTCCTATAAACAGTTTACTTTGGAGCTGTTCCATTTTAATTGCTTTGTAGGAAATGTTTTGGAGCACTTGAGATTATAACAAGCTACAGTTCATTTAAACAAATCTGCAGACAACATTGGACAAACCTGCATGGAAATGGCTGTTTCTGATTTTAAATAAGTAAGTAAAGTTTCTGAGTTGGAATCCACTCATGGTGACTTCATGGGCACAGCCATTCAGATTTCTCAGCAATGATACTGTGAAGGAGTATCAACACAGTTTTCTTCCCAGTCTAACCAACATCCCTAGAATTCTGTCTCCAGATATAAATCATGGTTTGGCTTAGCTTTGGAACTGAGAAGTTCAGCCAGGTGTTGCCACCTGCTGACACATTGTAAAACATACAGTTAAAAAGAATTTCATAACATGTTGTGACAGCTTTAGATCCTCTTCTTCCTTGTTATCGTTTTAATATTTTAAAAGTTTGAGTTGAACTGAAACTATCACTCCAAGGGTTTACCAAAGAGAAGCTTTGTCAGGGAGACAGTTTACACATCATTAATTAAGAGAGTCATAAAATTGTGCATAATGTAGATGATGGGCAATTCCAACTGGAGTGTGTTGGACAGGAATAGACAGGGGTAAAAAAAACAAGAAGAACATGCTCCATTCCAAAGGAATCAAATATCTCACAGGAATGTTGTCAAGATCCTCCAACTAAAGACAATTAAAGTAGCTCAGGTAATGTGGAATGTGCTTGGAGCAATCACTGACTGGTTATAAGAAAGGAAGAATGGCACCCTGAGTTTCCTTACTGGAGTTAGCCATGAGTCAGTTTGCATACTTCTCTTTCACCTTCCCTGGAAAGCGGATTGTGTTCTGCTCCACTAGAAATCAAGTTATATTGACTGGATTCGCTCTTCACACCAAGCCAGTGTTTCTCAACCAGGGTGGCTGGAAGATATGTGTACTTCCAACACCTAGAATTTCCCAGTCAGCAAAGCCAAGTCAAACCAGCAAAGCAAAACTGGATGGGGAATTCTGGGAGTTGAATCTGACACATCTTCAAGCTGCCAAGGTTGATAAACACTGCGTTGAACAACAGCTGTTATAACTGCAGATAGCAAAATTGGTTGGGTCTGCATAACACACTAAGCCAGGATTATGAAATTTATATAGGCTCAAGGACCACACTAGGAGCCATGTTGCGAGCTGCATTCCACCAGTGGGTGAGGCAAGAGCTTATAGGTAGTCCTCCATTTACAACAGTTCACTTAGTGACCATTCAAAGTTACAACAGCACTGAAAAAAGTGACTTACGATCATTTTTCACATTTATGACCATTGCAGTATCCCCATGGTCAAGGGATCAAAATTCAGATGCTTGGCAAGTGATTCATACTTTTGATGGTCAATGGGAAAATCAGATTCACTTAACAACCGTGTTACTAACTTAACTGCAGTGATTCACTTAACAGCTGTGGCAAGAAAGGTCATAAAATGAAGCAAAAATCATTTAACAAATGTCTCACTTTAGCAACAGTAAATTTGGGCTAAATTGTGGTTGTATGTCAAAGACTATCTGTATTTGAAGATAGATGTTTTAAGGAGTAAATCTAACTGCTAAAAAGGATCCAAAGATTTGACGCCACTAATAATAATAATAATAAGAAGAAGAAGAAGTGTGGATCATTGACATTGCCATACCTGGTGACAGCAGAATCGACGATAAGCAACTTGAAAAAGTCACCAGATATCAGGACTTGAGAATCGAACTGCAGAGACTCTGGCATAAACCAGTGCAGGTGGTTCCAGTGGTATTCGGCACACTGGGTACTGTGCCTAAAGAGCTAGGCAAGCACTTGAAAACAATTGGCACTGACAAAATCACCATTGGTCAGCTGCAGAAGGCCACCTTACTGGGATCTGCTTGCCTAATCCTCTGATACATCACGCAGTCCTAAATGCTTGGGAAGTGTTCGACTAGTGATTTGTGATAGAAAACACAGCATAGTTATCTCATTTGCTGTGTACACTGTAGTTTTTTGTGTATAATAACAACAACAACAATAATAATACTTTATCGTCATTGTACGAATATACACAGTATACACATACAACGAAATTCACATTACACCCAGAGACCAGACCCAACTCGCACACACACACACACACACACACACGACAATCCCCAAACACAGCCCCACCCACCAAGGTTCCCCACCCCCTAAAAACACAAAACATCCACACAACAGACCAAGTAATACTGTCCAACAGCTCACTGATGGTGGTCCTTAAGTTCATTGTTAAGTGCAGTTATAGCTCTGGGATAAAAATTGTTCAGAAAACGTATGGTCCGAGTTTTAATTTTGAGGACAACAGAAGGGATGCTGGCAGACCATACATTCTGTACACCTGTAATAAGCCTAAACCATGATTTACAAACCACAATGACTGGTTTCTCACAACAGGTTAAAACAAATAATACAAATCACATCGTGGCTGTATGAACCCAGCTAAATCCAGTAACAGTTTTTGACTTTTTTAGATCTGAGAGTAGCCACCTAGATGCCTCTTCTGTCTTTCTGCTTTCATCGCCTTGTTTGAAGCAAAGTAGTTACAAAAAGTGTGAAAATCAACTATTCCAAAGGCCCAGGTACAAACACTGTAATTGCTTTACATTAAGTCCTAGCACAGGGCCTCAGGCACCCACATTTCCTCATGGGAAATACACCTGCTGTTTCGTACCATGCTGAATCATAACTCAGCAACTTGATTGCAAAGCACAGAGCAGCCTCAGCGCGTTTCCTGTTATTGGCTACTCCGCAAGGTCCTGTCACCCAGGAACTGTGTTTTTATCAACTGGCTTTTGGTATCTTTTAAGAGCTATACATAAAAAAAAAATAACTATGGCATAAAGGAAACAAATTTAAAACAATGTTTTATTTCGGGCAGCCTTTCTGAGAGCAAAGTTACATATTATAAAGCAGAGTTTTCTGATCTTTGGTTTTCCTGGTAATGCTGACTAAACAACCCAAAAGATTTCTGAGAACAATTGGCAGGTGGGAGGGGATACTTAACCCCTTTTCTGACCTTAATTCTCTTGTTCAAAACTGATGGACTGAATAGTTTCTGAAGGCCACCTACTAGATTCACAGCAGAGGAAAGAACTAAAGATGTCTTGTGATTTAGCCTCTATATGAAAATACTTTGTATAATACACTTGTGATGAACATAACCTCAGTTTACTCAATTAACCCACTTTTCTGGGTTTGTATAATATACAAACTATTAACTAAACTACACTGGAAGCATTCAAACACCACAATAGGCTAAGATGCAGTCGGAAAATTTATGGTTTTGTGTTAAGTCAGATGGAAATGACTTTTAGAGAAGTCTATTCAAACTAGGGAAGCAACATAACAGGAAGAGTTAAGCACCACACCAGTCACAATAGATTGTGGCTCTGCCTTTAATACTCCTAATTTATAAAACAGCAGAAAGAGAACTAACTCACCATATACTCAGAACAGATTCCCAGGAGAAAGAGAAAAATCAAAACAAAGTATTCGGAATACTTTGCATAATGGCGCTTACATTTGGTTGGTCCTTATAAGATTTTTTAAAAAATGTTAAATTATATACATTTTCAACCCTCTGAATTTTGTAGATTATCACTTCCTTTCCCCACCCTGTACAGGATATAGATAGTTGCATGGTTCAAATTCAGTGCAAATTACAAAACCCCATCTACCAGTTTTAGATTAAAAACAATACACGGTGTACTATAAGACACTTTATTAATTCAATATAATTAATAGATAAATACCATAATGTTGTTCAGGCTCATTACAGGTAGTCCTCAACTTACAACCACAATTGGAACCGGAATTTCTGTTTCCAGGTTCTGGGCTGCTTGCCATGCCTAGGAAGTTTAGTTGCCCCAGCCTAATCCCAGTCACAGTTGTCCTCCCTACCATGCACACTGAAACCTTTGTTGCCCTGTGTTCTATCACCCCAGCTGACCTTTGCCATCTTCTTGCTTCTGATGAATCAAAAACAAAGGAAGCTGCCCGGTGCACCAAAAATCTCTTGTGCTCCTGGATTAGGCTTCACGATGTGACGGGTAGAAAAAGCAAAAAGGAACATGGTGTAAAAGGGCTTTTTGGAACGTTGTGGCTCTATAACTGACTTAGATTATAGTTTAATGCAATATGAGAAACCAGGAATAGTCAGGGCTAACCGTGCTGGGTTTTAGACTTCAAAATGGATCGCTGCATTGCTATTGGGAACACACTTAGGATATAAAAAGAAGAAAATCAGAACTGTCTTTTTAAAATCATTACATGAGTCAAACAGTACTGTTTCAAGTTATATTTTACCACGATTTGCTTACCCATATGTTGTTGTATGAGTTAAGAGTTGGCTAAGTACAACTTAGCACAAACGTCTTGTTCAATAGGTTTGCATGAAACTGCATAGATTCTGCATAGCAATTTTCCAGATTACACAAGAACCAAGTCCTTTTTTTTTTTTTTAAAGTGACAAAATCAGGGGTATTCTACATGGGTTTAAAAAGTTGAGATGGTAGCCACAGCGTTGCAATCAAAGCTCCACTCTTTCTTACATGCATTATGACAGTTGTGGTAGACACACCCACACTGGACAAAATCATGAGAATTCAGTTCCCTAAAATGAGAGGATATCTAGACTAGAAGTATTATTGGGGGAAAAAGTCTTAATAAACTAGTATGAATTCATTTCATGTTTGTATCATTACAAAGCTATTGGCTGGGAGGCTGAAGGGTTTGTGAACTTGGTTGGCCATTGTGAAAACCGACTACATGGACTAGGGATTCCATGCAATAGGGCACTGCTTATGTTCTTATTGTTCTGCCTTATTTATTTTACAAGAAGATCACCCCAGCTTATAATTCTTCTCTGGAAAAAGAAATAAGACAATTATGTTATATCCTTAGCACCATTAAAGCCTCATGCAGACTTGATTTCTTTAGAAACTGGGAACTTTCCATGACTTGTTCACTTCATTTCCTTCTCTCCTCTGTGCCAAGAGTTTCCCCTCCTTTTCCTTCCGTAGACAACGCCATGGATAAGTTACAACTATTTACTTATTTAACCCGGCTCTCTGGCTTCACACTGGACAGATTGAACTATACACTAAAGGCATGGGCTGGATTGACATTAAATGCTATGCTTCAATGTGGCGATTTCAATTATGGCTCAGTATTGTCCAGCACAGTCAACTTTAATCACGATGTTTGCTATTTACATGCATTGCACTCCACTCATTTTCCCTGTGGCTTTTGTTAGATAGCGGAGGAAGCAATCTAGCAATATTGGAAGGTTGTCCGCTCCTGCTTTGCATGTAAAAGTAAAGGAGGTAATTAATTCCTCCTGTGCTTTTAAACATGGAAAAGAGGTTGAAATAGTCTCTTAACCTCACAGTTATGTCCAATAGCAGGACAGAAAAACAAAACTTTAAATTTCTGCAGAACATATTTCCATGGGAAGAAACTGAATTGAGAATCAAATGTGAAACTAGTTTAATTATTTGTCAACTTGTGTACAGTAAAAGATTGGGTAGAAATAGAGGAACAAATTCCATTTACTGAAAAATAGCTGCAATTTCTGTTGAAAACTTTCAGATTTAAGTAATTTCTGTTTTCGTAAAAGTCAATACTGTGGAATTGATCCCCTTTCATCTCTTAAACTTTTTTTTTGAAATTTTATGTTTTAAGCTACAGGGTCTTTAAGGTATTGGTATAAGACAAATGAACTCTACCATAATTTGTAATTATTTTGATCATAATGAAGAATCATGTTTGCACATAGAAACTTGCAAAAAAGAAAACTAAGTCAGTGACATCTTGAGAAAATATTGGACTATTGTTTGATAGCAAAAGTAAGCATTTGGTATGTAACAGTGGTTCTTATCCTGGGGATAATGGAGCTATTTGTAAATGCTTATTTGTGAGTAAATTTAGGACTGCTGCTGCTGACACCTTTATGTAAAACAACATAGCTTTTGGGTTTGTGTGTGTGAATTATCTGAGACCAAAAAGGAGCAATTTGATCAAACAGATTAAGAATCACTGATATGGCTCTCTGTGTTCATAATGCTAAAATATTTCCTAATTGTGTTGAAAGGGAATATGTATTTGGTAAGCATTGAAACTAAACATCAAGGAAGTATCCATAAAACTGGCTTCCCTCAGGATAATGTTCTGTGTAAACCCTTACTTCCTTTTCTCGTTCCCAGTTTCCATTCGCATAAATGAGTTTAGTATCCTCTGCCAACAATAGGCCATGTATAGAGAATAAATTTATCCATGATTAACTTAAGTACAATTTTTGTACCTAGGTTTCTTGGTTTGCAATGATACACTGAACCATAAATTAACCATGTGAACTTAGTTTGCACAGCATTCTAGTTAAATGTTAACTTAGACTAACTCCTATGTCTGCATTTAAACAATACAAGGAACTAGTTTGAGATAAATAAACTTTACAAAACTTAATTTCACATTGCAGTTCAGCTTCTCTGCTCTGGCAAGAGTTTCCATACCATCAGATTGAGTCCTTTGTCTAGGATCAGAAGCTGAGCAAAATCTTATTCAATATTTACAAAAAAATCTGCAAATCAGTTGGCTGCCATTTTGCACTGGAGCAACAAAGTTGTATAAGCTTTTCTGTTTTTGTTCCTTTTTTTCTAAGCTCCAACATATCTAATTAGATCTGTATATCAAAGTAAAGTAACCAATGCTTGGTTAGGAATTCTGACAGTAACAAAATTGGATTCCAGCTTAAGAAAAAAAACGTTTTAAGGCAACATGCTAATACATCAGTAATATTACACAATTGAAAAGCACACATTTTTTTCTCTCTTAAGTATTACCTGACCTCTACTGAAATTCAAACCACAGATCATAGATTAACACATTGTTTACATTTTATTTGGAAAGCTGTTCAACTTTATCCTTGCGGTGAGGTAATTGTAAAGGAATTCTAGCAAACACTTTTAAAAAATTGATTTGCAAATCAACGAAATACATTGTTCTTTGTTATCGGGTGTGTGGCGCTTAGTGCTATATTTTACTTTACGCACAGATTTTTCTCAATGCAATAATCCCTAATATTTACAGCACCTACTAATTTGTCTTGTTATTATTGCAAGATTGATGCACATAGTTCTCTTGTAAACTTTTCATGGATTTGACAGTGGCTTTGCAACCAACTTGTAGTTTGGAAAACACCACCATGCTTGACAATTTCCATCTTTCCTTGGATCACGTAATGTTGACTTCATGTTGCCCCAGGCCATGGGTTAAATAACCTTATGCTTTATGTGTGTGGATTTTTCCTTGTTCAATTTGACGTTGTCCTCTCCCTGTTTCAAGATGTGTCAAATCTATAATGCTATCGCCACTCATCTTAGAGAGGGGGGTCTGATGGCCTCTAGTAGGTGTAAACAGAAGTATGTTTGGGCAGCCTTTGCTACAATATTTGCCCTTTCAATGAATGTTTTCTTTCCAATTCTCTCCTGATGATGGGTTAGGGATGACTTCTACTTTTTTTATTTGGGGAAGAAGAAAGACTGTATTTGTGCATCTCATTATTTGTGCACCGCTTGATACCAGGTCTACAATGAGATCTTTTCTTTAATTGCAACAGCCTTGCTTTTTCTGAAAAGGATGCCCAATTGAACTTTCTCTGATTATTTGCCATTTCACTGTATTTTGGTATGGCAGTCATTCCACCTCCTCCACCACATTTTTATTTTTTTAAAAAACTTGTTCCTGGATTTTACAAGTCTCCCAAGATGGGCAGATGTAATATGTTTAATTAAATAAATAAACACCACAGTACGTAAGGCTTAAAATGACATGTGAAGAGACAGTGGAAACAACACAGCATCACAGGCAAGATCTGTATGGATCTAAGCACACCCTACCGGTAGTCCTTAACTCACAAGAGTTCATTTACAATTCAAATTTAGGTTCAAAATTTTGACACCAAAAAAAGTGACATGACTATTTTTCACACTTACAACCATTGTGGCATCCACATGGTCACATGATCAAAATTCTGACGCTTGGCAATTGATTTATATTTATGATGGTTGAAGTGTCTCCCGGGGTCATGTGATCACCTTTTGCGCCCCTTCTTGACAAGCAAAATCAATGGGGAAGCCAGATTCACTTAACAAGTGTTATTAACTTAACATCTGCAGCGATTCACTCAACGACTGTGGCAAGCGAAGTCATAAAATGGGACAAAACTCACTTAACAAATGTCTCGTTTAGCCACAGAAATTGTGGACTCAGTTGTGGTTGCAAGCCAAGGACTACATGCATAAGTGAGACATAACTAAGTTCTGTATATAAAGTAGGAAATTGCTTATATTTCATTGGAACTAATTGCCCTATTACTGTATTCCACATCTGGGACTGGAGCAAGTTGTTAGATGACAAAGGAATTCAGATCTCCTGAAGCTGAGACTGAAATGTATTTGTGCTACAAATCAGGCAATGTTGGGTTGCAAAAATCTAGATGGCAGCAAAAGAAAACCATCCAAGGATTATCTGCAGTTTTGCAGCTCACATAAGCTACATGAAACTAACTAGTTTGTAACAACTCAGACTTTAACATACTGAAGTCATAGGCGTGCTATTTTTGCCTAACAGAAAAAAATATTAACATGCTGGTCTGCTCCTTAGTTACTGTTCTGTTTGTGCACGTTCCAGCACAATATTGAATCCTGGCAAAGAATCTGAGGATGAATGCCAAACAAAATAGTTGAGATTGGCATAAAAAAACAAGACTTCTTACTGCGTGTTTTGTCTTGACCTCCCCCACCCTGCTCCCACGAATCAGTTTTGTTTGTGTGTCTCTGTGTACAGAAAAGAACAAAAAGGAGGGGGGGCATTTGTCTTTCAGCTTTCCCCATTTTTGCGGTTTCACATTCACTCTGACAGAATTAGACATAGGGGAATTTGGGTGCCTTCAAATTAATAATAAATAGATGCAAAATGGAGTGTGCATGGTTTGAAGAGCGAAATACCATGCTGATTTTCTTTCTTTTGCTTTTGGTATCTTTATTTAAGAATCTTTGTTTCAGAAACAAGCATATGTATACTGTATATATAATTTATATAATATACATATATACATTCAATCCCGCAAAACCCACTGTGGAGTTTCCTTGCACAAATCTTGTGAAAATTATAGGATACACATAAGCATATCCTGCTTATGTGTACCATCTTTTATAATCTCTTCATATGCTCTGAATTCCCAGAACTTAAGGAGTTATACTTCCCATAAACCTGGAGGGCACCTGTTGTGGGGAAAATATGGAGGGCATTCAGAATGGAAAAATTGAAGTCAACAGTTTTGTGCAAGGGCCTTTTCTAGTCGTTACTTTTGATCACAATTTCTCTTGCACAGCCAAGTGAGGAAAACTGCTCCTTAACACTCACTGCCCAGAAGTATATTTAACATTTTCTACAAACGGAGATTAGTTTATAATTCAGGCTGGAATTCCTTATCAGCTCTGTAGGATGTAAAAAGAATGAAAAACTGCACATACCAGGAGTCAGGGTTTATGATTTGTGAGAGTTACATATTAAAAATACATCTGACCATAATTTTTAGGAATAATTTTTATGGGAGCATTTTTTAAATTAACATGTATAAAACCCTTCGACATAATGACTAATATTTCATTTTGTCACAGCAAATCCCATGAATTAATGGTTAAGTGTCAAGATTCATTCATACATATCAGTGAACCATGATCTATTTCATTGTGTTCACATGTTGCGTTACATTAAAAGATATGGTACCCAAGCTATGATGGCTGGGTACACAGAATATATCAAGCCAATAACTACGCAAACCATATTGTGACTTAATGTAATGTATGAAACCTATGTGGGAAGGACTGCTTTCTTGAATCAAGTAGATTTCATAATTGATGGCAAACATGAGATCCTCTTAGAAAAAAATATGAAAAAGGCATCTAAAGTGTATACCAGTAGTATTTTTTTTTAATTTAGGAATGTGATGAAGCAGCTAGAAGTTCTCCCTGAAAGATAAATGCAGCAGGATTAGAAAGTGTATAATTGAGCAGTAAATCTGCCACTAGGATAGCAGGTTACACTACAGGAAAGCTAACTTTGAAAAAAATGGTCAAAAAGGAATATATATTTGGGATTACAAAGTGTTTGATATTTGGTTTCCAGAACAGGCTGAATTTGTGATGCTACTCCCTCATCTCACATCTTCCCATCCCCTTGTCCTCTGCTATAACATAATTGTGTAGAGTATTTCCTATTGTTCAGTCTCACATTACTGGTGGTGGAAACAGACCCAGAGTGATAATGTTGCATCATGGACTGATAACAGACATAGAAGGAAAATTGAGTAAAAACAACAACCATGGGCTCTTGCAAAGTATGGGAAATGGAGATTTACTGGCATTTTTGTAATAATTTAGTGAAATTCCTATTAGCTCCTCCTTAACATTTTTTAAATACCAAGCACAGCTTCTAATATCATTCCTGTTTCTTAATATTTTACTTACTTAAAGGGCTACTATCTTATGTACTGCAATAAGCTTCTATATCTAGCCAGATTTGTCCATGACTGGAAAATCAAATTGAGATGGAATATTTCTGAAATCCAGTAAGGGATGTTGGCAAGTTTTGATTATCCCCTCCTCCAAACCCTCATTGCTTGTCTACCTTCATTCAAATGCCCTACAATAAACCATGTCATAAGGTTGGCCAGATGATGATTTTTTTTTTCCATGGTCAGATCATACTTGCTGTTTGCTCCGTTGCCTCTTCAATAGAGTAGAATAGAATAAAATAGAATAGAATAGAATAGAATATTTTATTAGCCAGGTGTGATTGGACACACAAGGAATTTATCTTGGTGTAAATACTCTCAGTATACATAAAGAAAAGATACATTCGTTAAGAATCAAGAATCATAACATACAACACTTAATGATAGTCATAGGGTACAATCAACAATTAAATCATACTAGGAAACAGTCAATATAAATCATAAGGATACAAGGGACAAAGTTACAGTCCTACAATCACAAGTGGGAGGGGATGGGTGATAAGGAGTAATGAGAAGATTAACAGTAATAGTAGTGCAGACTTATTATTTCAGTAGTAAGGCAGATATTGATAATTAGTGTAGTACATGATAGAAAAAAAGACCCATTCTGGAGGAACAGCTGGACTCTACTTCAAAGAACATACGGCTAAACATTTCTTCCAGGAACTGACAAAATCAACTTGTACTAACTCTCAGACCACCACAAATGCACTCCCCAAGTGGCCTTTGAAATTCCACTTAAAAAATTTTTTTTGGTATCCTGAGTCACCTTAAATCCTTTCAAACGGTTATACTATCACTCTTCATTTGAATCTGGGGACATCCGCAACTCCAAGTGCTTGTAATTTTCTCCTGTCTCATGTATCCTATATCCTGTACAGCCACTTCATCCTAGGCTGCTGCATCAATAATTTGTCATTTTTCTCAGTCGATCCAATGGCAATGGCCCATAAGAGTTGTGAAGTCCACTCAGGTCTCCTGGCTACCATGTTTTTCCCACCTGCTCTTCTTGCGCATCTCCATTCCACCATTAGGCCTCCCCCTTCTAAAATTAAGTGGCAACATGGGCATGTTAGAATGAAATTAAATCTTGCGGGCCTTCTCTGTGGGGGCCCCCTCCCTGTGGAATGATCTGCCCCCGGAGATACGGGCCATTACCGACATCCAGAACTTCCGGCGCACAGTAAAGACCCTGTTCTTCCAGCAGGCCGGCCTGGCCCAGTAAACGGTTTTTTGGGGATTTTAAATTAATTAGGTTTTAAATTTTTTAAAGTTTAATATAATCCTTAAATTTTAAATTTTAGTAATATTTTGTACTTAATGGGATTTCGGCCGGATTAATTCTGTTTAATTTGTTTTTAACTGTATATATTGTTCATTTTTAGTAGGCTGTACACCGCCCCGAGTCCCTTTTTGGGAGAGGGGGGCGGTATAAAAATTTAATAAATAAATAAATTACAAAAATCTTACTTAGGTATTTGCCTCTATAAACCTGAATCGTCAGCTCTTCATTGCTGTAAAGTTTGGACACATATTAATCGTTGTAGGATTGAAGCAAGACTTCTACTATTCAGGAGGAAGGGCAGCAGGGAATCAGGGCCTGCACTGGCCATAACTGAACTAAACACTAACTTGGCTGTTTTACCAACCAATACAATTCGGACTGCAGTTAGCTTCAAATTAACAAGGAGCAATGCTGGAGACAAGCAACTTAGCTGCCATGCAGGGGTGGGATTCTACCTGGTCAGACCAGTTCTATAGAACTGGTTGTCATGATTCTGCCCAGTTCAGAGAACCGGCAAACTGCACCAATGGCTGGCCCTGCCCCTCCCTGCCCCACCCACTCAATCCTTACCTGGCATGCGCTCCATCAGACTTCTGCTAAGTTGCTATTTTTCCTCCCCCCCCCCCAACCATCAGCTGGGAGATTTAGATTAGCTAGAAAGCAGGAAATCATTGGATTTCTTGCTTTCTAGCTAATCTAAAAGCAGAGCTGAATCTTCCTTAGGACTGAAGCTTCTATTTTTCAGTGCAGACTCAAGTAGCAGATTGCAGAAAGATAGATCTCTAAGTGAATCTGTGATTCTGTAAGCAACTCAATCTGCCTGCCTGCTTTGCCTGCATTTGCTCTTTTTTAAATAAAAAATTAAATATTTACATAAATATTTACAATATTTACATACAAGCCATGCCCAGCCAGTCGCGTGACCACCAAGCCACACCTAGTCAGCAAACCATGCCCATCCAGTCACATGACCACCAAGCCACACCCACAAATTAGGCCACACCCCCAGAATCAGTTGTTAAGAAATTTGAATCCCACCCCTGCTGCCATGCATAATTGTCCCACATGCCTTGTCCCATAAACTATGGCTAGGAAATTAGTTTATCTGGGAGCCTAATTCAGACATGCCCGAAAAGGTGACGTGAAGTGACTGAAGAACTGATGAAGGATACATATTAAGCCTCACCTCCTGAGAGTATCTTTTTTCCCATGCCAAGGAAAAGAAGGCAGGGAACTATTTAGCCCTGGGTTTTCCTGGAAATAGAGCCCAGCTGTTCATTAAAAATGGGTCTTCCACCCCCCATCATGTACCAACAAATTGTCAATATCTGTCTTACTACTGAAATAATTAATGCTATTGGAGCATGGATAGGATCTATTCAAAAGTATGCTTCAGTATTTCAGATGATCAGGGAATGGATATTTTTCTTTTCAGGCAGAAATAGTACCTAACTAAAACATAACCCTGAGTTATTTCAGTATCAAAGGAAACACAAATAAGGCGCAATGGGAATAAAGGGCATACTTGAATTAATTTTTGCCGATAATTCTCTCAAGGTCTTTGAAAAAACTCTTTCTTAAAAGAAGACAGGATCACCATGTATATTTAACTGGAGAATTCCTTGCTTATCACAGTGGGCTAAGAGGAAGGCAGGAAGGGTATAAAAGTAGTCGAAATACCCACATGTGATCATTTTAATTAACCTGGTCTCTGTTAGGAATAAAACTGTCCAGTTAAAAGAAATTTAATACGCAGTCTCCTTAATCATGTTCTGTCCGTATTGGGTCTTCCTGACTTGTGTACCAGGTAATCCTGGCTTAATGACTCTATCTGGAAACAGTTTTTAAGTTAGTAACAAGGTTGTTAAATGAATCAGGCTTCCCCATTGACTTTGCTTGTCAAAAGGACGTGAAAGGGGTTCACAGGATCCAGGGGGACACTGCTGCCATCATAAATGTGAGTCAGTAGCCAAGCATCTGAATTTTGATCATGTTGTGACCATAGAGATGCTGCAATAGTTATTATGATAGTTAAATATGAAAAATGGTCATGTCACTTTTTTCAATGATGTTGTAACTTTGCTCACTGAACAAACTGTTGCAAATCAAGGACTCTGTACTCCCTTGACATTTCTTCCTTTCAAAATCTCTCTATTCTGTGCGGTGGCGATGGTATAGCTGTGTTTCCTTTGTCCCTTTCCTGCTGCTGATAGGACAACAGGCCCTGACTGAAATGGCAATGCTGTGACTGAGGTCATAATTTATTTATTTATTTGATTCCTTTTGTTAGTTTTAATTGTTTTAAATGTGATTTTATGTTCTGTAAGCCGCCTTGAGTCGCCATGGGCAAATAGGTGGCAATATAAATTCAATAAATAAATAGTAGTCATAAATGGGCTGTAAAGTTATTTTTTCAACTGTCATAACTGAATGGTCACTGAATGAATGAATGGTCAGTAAATAAGAACTATCGGTACAGATTTGACATGAAGACAGGATGATGCTCTGGCATTTCCCTGAGCACATTCCGCATTAAGTATCAGCACTAAAACACTAAAGTCACAGTCCTTCCACACAGAAATTTATCCCTAGATATTCTTGGGCTTCCTTCATTTTTGAAGTTCATTAACGAGTTTGATGAATGATCCTGATACCCCATTAGAAATAAGAAAATCTTATCAGAAAACCAGTAAACCTATCTTTTGGACATCCTTTGCTCAGGAGAACATTAAATCAGAAAGTTGCTGAGTTCACATAGTACTCTATGACTAGTCATGGTTAATTTAATCAGCCATAATTTTCTTGGTCAACAGTATTGTGAAGCCATGAAACTGTTGCTCAGTGTGATATATGGAGCCAGCCACAGTGTGTAAAACTAGCCATAACAGCTAATTCTTAGCCACAGTGGCTAAACTCACAGGTTAGATTTAGTTTCAAGGAGAATAGAGTAGGATGGGATGGGTTGGAATGGAATAGAATAAACTTGATATACTCTGGATTAGAATAGAATAGAGTAGAAATTCTTTATTGGCTAAGTGTGATTGGATACACAAGGAATTTGTCTCTTGTACATACTTAACAAGATGTTAGTATGGGCTCTTTTATGGGTGCATGTAATTTACTCAGTTTCCATGCAGTTGTATGAGGCTTCAATGGAATCTCTTGCTTTTTATTTTCCTCAGAATTTCTTGGATAGATGAGGGGTGCATATAAATTAGATTAAATAAATGTACAGGTAGTCCTTGACTTACAACCATTCGTTTAGTGACCATTTGAAGTTACAATGGCGGTGAAAAAAGTGACTAGTCATCATTTTTCATACCTATGACCATTGCAGCATCCCCATAGTCACGTGGCCAACATTGGCAACTTGATAATTCAAGGACTACCTGTATGCTAACTCACTCACATTAATACTAAAGGCGTGCTTTAACATATCTAATTATCTTCTTTGGCTATAGGAAAGACCTGGTAGCTAGCATTTTTTCGGTTTTGTTTTCTAAATTGCCATTAGCTCTTGGAGAAACCCAAGGCTAGATTTTCAAACAGGCTTGTTTCAAGCAAGACCTACTATGGAGCAATCTTTACCTACCCAACCTCCACTGACGCATGACCAGCACAGCCATCAATGGTGATGTAATAACCTCCCAAATACAAACACTCCTTTTATTATTGTTAAACAGTCCCACTATTCACTGCTTAGGTGGTCAGCCTGTTCCAGCCTTTGACCTTTCACCACAGGCCCCTTTCATTCAATTCATGCTGATACTCTGAATGTCTTTGCCCTCTGTCCAGACTTGGGCATTTAAGTTATTGTAATGTGCAAGGGTTTTCCTGGCATCTTGAGACACAGCAGGCCTACAGATGAATTATGGCTGCCTTCCTTAACCATGGTGCTACTGATTAGGAACTTCAGTAGTTGAGATCCCCAATCTGAAGAATCTTGGTTGAGGAAAATAGAAATATATTATTTTAAATATAGCTCTGGATTAGTATGAATAACAAGTAGTTATTCATATCTGTACCTAGTTCCAATTAATGATAAAATATAGCAAAGTAGAAATCAGAGGTACTTAATTAAAGCTTGCAGAATAGATTCGACTGTACAGCAAATTTCATGGAAAGAAAATGAACTATGCAAAGTCTGCTACAAAAGAACTCAACAATAATGGAAATGTTTACTGGAATAAAGGGTAGTTTTCCCCATCTTTTCTTTGCTAATAAATTAGAAATTCTTCTGGGGAGTGAAACCAAATTGTTGTGCAAAAGCAGAGTGAAGATTCCTTTCATATTTCTTGCTGGGCTGCACATAAAGCATTGTTCGTGACAAGCAGCAGATTCACGAGACCAGTAACTAAAAAAAAAACAATTATTGTTGAAAGCTTCAATTTAGCAGAAAATCTGGTCGTTGTTCAGCTTTGGGGAGGGCAAATCCAGAGACCTCTTCAGATGCCTGGGCAAACTTTCATGCACTATAATTAGACGTTACCTACTGCAATGACTGGTATATCCAACCATTGACTAACTCCATGTTCAAGAGGAATATATCCTCAGGTTGCAGTCTCCAATGTGTAATCAAAATATGATAATACTTTTGAAGAATGTGGTGAAAGAAATGGCAACAGGAACTTAAACATTCCAAATGTAATCCTCACATAATGTAGATATTTTAAAAATGTTAGTATATTTATATATTTGCATTAGCAAACGGTCTTACTTGATGGACAATACCCTAACCTGATATAGTGTTTCTCTTTTACTATGAAGTTTATCTATACACTGGTTATTAATTTTCATGGCAAAATAAAATGCTGACTTTCAAATAATTTCTTGGAATATATTTATAGCCAGGGTCACCTATCCTTTCAAATAATTAAAATTTGCATGTTAGTGTATTCAAATAGTATTTGTTGTTTTGGTAGCTGTGCTGTATAGGCTGTGGTGGAATAAAGATATAAAGATGGGGACTTTGTGGCCCTCCAGATGTTGCAAATCTAAATCCCCCCAAATCCTAGCCAGCATGGCTGATGGTGAGAGAGTTGAGATATGCTGTTTAACAATATCTCCTTTTACCCATTCCCAATCTACAGGATCTTTCTATATCCTGAGCATTGCCTGGAAAAAAAATGGAACAGTTGAAGACATCTCCAACCTATTTGGAAGCACCCAGTTTCAGGTCCTTTCTCCAGCTGGATGGCATGATTTTCAGAGAACACCATTTTGATTGCACTTAATTCTGTCCTATGAATATTTCATTTCATTTCAGTCTTTGCCTGTCAGCATAGTTTTTAAAATTGTCTTTTCCTTCTTAAGCTAATGTTAAAGGGGCTCCAGACTTAAAACCCTTTCTTCTTGTGGGCTTTAATACATCTTCTCAGTAGATGTGCCCATCTTGCAGAACAGCATATTCTCTTGAGATCTGTGTAGTCCAACCCTCATTAAATCATTGCTCCCACAACCCTACTCTGACTTGTCAGGACAGCTACTTCTAAATATAAATTTAATATTCTTCTGAAGATAGGGTACATGCTGAAGCAGAATTTTATTTTAATAAAAGCTTCAGATTTTGTAGAATAGAAAACATCTATGATGTTTGGCGGTAGTAACAACAATAGCACTAAGACTTATATAATTCTTCACAGTGCTTTACAGTCCTCTCTAAGCAGTTTACAGCGTCAGCATATTTCCCCCAACAATCTGGCTCCTCATTTTACTGACCTCAGAAGGATGGAAGGCTGAGTTAACCTTGAGCTGGTGAGAATTGAACTGCTGACAGTCGGCAGAATTAGCCTGCAATACTGCATTCTAACCACTGGCAGAACCAAGCTCTCTTTCCTGGTTTAAATCAACCTTCTGTACAGTATAAGACTTGTACTCTTTGAAGAGAGTCCTAATCCTGATTTTTAAGTAGATTAAATAGATAAATCTTAGTGCTAAACCTGTGCGTAAAAATCAAAAGTAGCCTTCTTTCAAAAGAGCATTATGTTTATAAGGATCCTTTGGAAAACAGCCTCACAGGTGCTTTGAAAAGAGCTGATCCAAGTTTGCAAATAGAGACTCCTTTATGGAAAACCAGGTGGATTTTGTATCTTTGGTGCAAAATAACCATGGAAGGTGGGAGAAGCAGCATGTTCAGAAAAGTTTAAAGTGATAAATAGGAAGTGGGGCAGATCCCAATCTCTGACCAAGTCAGCAACCACATGGTCAGTGAAGCATGTCAGATTGCAACTCTAGGCCAATACTGTGACAGGGAAAGAAAGAAAAAACGGCTCAGGATGACTTTAAGCTGCTTCAGATACCGGGCAGGGGATTAGTCAAAGCCAATGTCATGAGGCCATGGAAGACAAAATGTTATTAAGGAAAGTTTATTCTCCAGTGAGGGGAGATGAAAGATGAAGGATGAATTTGTGGAGCTTGAAGGCCTTATTAATTCAAAATTTCTGATCTGCCACAAAGAAATCAGCCACCCACTAAAATGCAGGATTGCAGTTCTAGAAAGATGCTTGGGCTCTTCTGCGTAGTCAACCGTGGATGACAGAATATTTCTGGATTTTGGGGAGCCCTGGGGAGATTGAACGAACCAGCTGGTCTGCAGGGAAGATGTGTTCCACATTCTCCAAATCAATCAATCAATCAATCAATCAGAATAGAGCTGGAAGGGACTTTGGAGATCTTCTAGTCCAACCCCCTGCTGAAGCAGGAAACTATACCATTTCGGACAAACGGCTACTCAATAAATGACTATATCACGATATTTTAATTTCCAAACGCGGGGAAGTGTGGAGGGGGGGGGGGAGAGGGAGGAAGAGATGAAGTTTGAAGATCGTAAGCAAAAATTAACATTAACATTCCTTTAATAAGTTGATGCACCACAAAACGATCAGGGTGGTTTGGCATCAGCCGAAGCACAGAAACGCGCTCTCGCCGGCCAAGAGTTTAAACCCCATCCCTGGGTTTTCGTTACTTATAACGCAGCAGCCTCTTTTTTTCGGCCCGCGTACTGACGAGGATCCTGACAACAGTGCGACCCAAGGAACGGAAACGACGCCGCCGCCGCTCGGACGCCGCTCTGAGACCCGACAACCGCTCTACTCTCTCACCCTCCTGGCCAAAACCCGAAAAGTATCTGACGTCCCCGCCCGCCCCCCGTACCTGCTGCCTCGTTTTCTGAAGCCGCGCCCCCGGGGAAAGTACCCAATGGGAGACGTCGCTTTGAGAAGGACAGGGAGGGTGCACCGTGCGGGGCGGGACTGGGGGAGAGTGGGAGAGATTGGCGAGGGTGGGTGGCGGCGGCGCCGCGGTTAGCCAGTCCGGCAAGGGCGTCGAGTGAAGGGAGGGTTGAGTTCAATGGACGGAGGGGATGCAGCGGCTCCTGACGCTGCTTCCCTTGCCCGCAGTTCCGAAAGCGACGAGCCCGGTCCTTCCGAGCCGGCTGTAGCCTCGTTCTCCCCGCCACGCCTCAGCCGGGCTATCGGGTAAGCAGTAGAACCGAGTGGGCGCGTGGCTGGGGTGCGCGCGGTGAGGGGGGTTGGCTCGGGTGAGTTCGCGAACGTCTTGCTGTCAACCGTCCCCTTCCCACGGTTATTTTCAACGGCAGTGCCTTAACGGCAGCGCAGACGGAGAGAAGGTCTGACACGGAGCGGTCCACCTTCTGGTCTCTCGAGTCGGCCGTCCGGCACTTCTCGGACCGGCCACCGGTTTTGAGAGCCTTCCGTCGCTGGTTTCGAGGCTTGCTTTTTCAAAAGCACCTTCCCCTTTCGCCCGTGTTAAAGCAAGGGGGCGTCTTCCCGGTTCCCTGTTTTTTCCGCCTCTGCCTGTTGAGTTTACCTGATAAGTTTCTTGCTCTTCCCTTCGACCTCCCCCTCCCCTCCCTCCCTCCCTCCCTCCCTCTCCCTCTCCCCCCCTCCCCCTCCCCTCCCCTCCCTTGTTTGTAGCCCCAGCGTCCCCTTTCGGTTGTATTTAAATCCGGAGCTTGAACCGCAGTGGGAGGAGAGGAAACGTGCGATTTGGCAGCTGACTGCATTTGCACGGGCTGGGTAAGGAGAGAGCCCTAGACGGCCTGAGAGGGGGGGGGGGGGGAGCCAAAAAGAAAGAAAGAGAAGAAAGAGGTGGGGAGGGGAAATGAATTTCGGAGGGCGGACGAGTGCGTGTGTGTGTGTATGTGTGCTCGTCCGCCCCGCGAGGAATGCCAGCTATTTCTTTGAAGGGGCGGGTGTGTAGCCAGGCGCCTCCTTCCCTTGCTCAAACCGGGAGAGTTTATTCCTCGCTCCCTGCGTGTGTATTTGTCAACAACTATGAACTCTTCGGCCGGATTCCTTGCCTTGCTTGCCTTTCGTTTGATTAAAAAGCCGATTCTCCCCTCCTTGTAAACCCTACCGGGTGTTAGGCTTGTTGATCTTAAAGAAACTTTGGTGCCTTCAGAAATCTGCCTCCACTTCTGCTTTTCTCAAAAGTTACTGTGATTACGAGAACTGGGAAGTGAGCTTGTGGGTATGGCCAAGAGTCCCATCGGGAGGAACGCTAATTCTAAGGAAACATACAAGATAAATGAGTCCTATAAACTGATAAGACCTTATTGGCTTTGGAAGAAATGGAGGCTTCCCTTCCCCTCCAGGGGCGGTAGTTGTGTTTCTGGATGATGAAATATAAGAGGGAATTCCCCCCTCCCTCCCAAAATATACTGAGCAGTGCCTTAAGGCCTTAACAAACTAAGGAAAGGATTTATGGGCTAAAAAAAATAAAATAATATTTTATTGTAGCTGCTGCCCTTGCTTGGATAATTGTAGAAAAAAGTTATCTAATATGCGTAATATAGGCATGAGCTGGACAGAAGATTCTAAAGCGCGTTTGTGTATCTTAAAAAGTTGTCTTTTATCATGTGGGTTGAATGCAAGTTTCAATTCACAAGTATGAGAGGAAACATTTTACATATTTTAAAATAAGCCTGTTTCTAAATATGACCTGCATATTTAGGATGCAAAGCCACAAGAGCTGTCTGTGTTTAGCAAGTTTTGCTTGTCTCGCTAGTAGTCATTATGTTTTAAAAGAAGGAAATAGTTAAGTGGAAGGATAAGATTGCAGAATATTATTCTGGCTTTGAAATCACTCATAGGAAGTTAAGAGTTTTTTTGCACAATATAGTTTAAAGAAAGCTCCTATCTACCATCATCTTTCCATAAAGTTCAGTGCATCAGGATATGATGTAGCCAAATTAGGATATGATATCATACATATGCATATGCCTAAGTTTAAAGAAGTGCAAAAGGTTCAAATAATTTTTTTTTCAGAGAATGCAAATACACATGTTCAAGTATTAACTGCAAAGTATTTGAAATTTCTATTTATGCATTTCCCTATATTATATATCTCCTAAATATTTTAACTGAATTGTAATTTAAAATACTACCTTCATAAAATCGAGAGAGTTGCATATTGAATCATTATACTTACATTTAATTTGTTACTTTTTATAATCCAAATTGAATGCTTTAAAATAAGATTTGTAAATAGCTATATAGTAAAAACAAAAATACTTATTATTATTATTATTATTATTATTATTCTCTATGCTTGAAGGTGTTCATAATGAATTGAATTGAATCACATAGGGAATGGGAGAAACCATGGTTTAAATATAATTTTCTCTTTCATGAAATCTACAATGTTGGGCTTTTGCAGGTGCTTCAAGTTACCACTTGAATGAGAATTTCTTAAACTGAGACATGTTTTTTAAAATTGTAATTTTAGAAATATTTATGCTTAGATGTGGAAAGAAGTTTAAAATGACTACTAGGTTGGATGCCAACAATTTTTGTCAAAATTTTAAATGGCACCGCTCATTGTCTTGAACTGAAAAATATTTTACTTTTAAAAGTTTATCAATAATACAGCCTTTGAATAATGTTCAGAATCATTTTTATTTTTATAGCTAGCTCAATTTTGTTTTTGTTTTTCTTTTCTCAGATCTCTGTTGCTTGGCAGACGGACCCTAAGTACCACTGAATGTTAGCTCTGGAAATTTCAAAAGCTCTGCAGTAGCTGGGATGTTGCGACAGAACAGTGACAGCAACAAGCGTGGTTTAGGATTAACTAAACTGTCTACCTCCAATTTCTTCCCCATCTCTAATACAGGAAACAGGGGGATGGGGCGCAATACCAAAAGTAGTTCTCTGAACAGTATTAGCTCAAACTTTGACGGCTATGACAGCATTATTGTTGATCCAGACTATATCATGCAGCTGGTGAATGATGTCCGAAAATTTGCAGATGTTCTACTGAATTTGAGAGAAGCCATTACTTCAGGTGTGTCAGATGTTTCTTGGTAACTTTTCATTTTATATGTGTACTTGTAGTAAAGTATTTAGTAAAATATTATTCTAGGAATGTTAAGGTGGAACAGTGGTAAACTTTTCTTGGGTATGTTTGTCATTTACAGGAAATTGTGGCTTTTACTTTGCTACCTTCCTGTGTGAAACATTGCATAGGAACTGAAAGTCAGCAATGAAGATTTTGATTTAAATAGATTTCTCATTGCTTCTTTAGCTTAGTAATACTTTCAATATGAATGGCTTTCCCTTGCTGTCATAGCTTTGACAGTTTGCTTGAACTTTCTTTCTTAAAATGAACTACCTTTTAAAATCAAAATTGGGTAAGACATTTTTGCCACTTACTGCCATCATATAGAAACAGCAAATGGCTTTTAATTGTGCTTTCTTCTTAGTAGCTTATTATTTTGCTGTGCAGAAAGAAAGGATTTTACACAGTTTGGGCATAATTCTAAGCTGTAGTTTAATAGTACAGACTGGATTGTCAGGAAGATTTCTTTTTAAATTTTGAATAATATAAAATATTTATTGCCAGTTATTTCTATATGTCTTATGTAAGCTGTAATAAAATATGTGTTAATACATCTGTGGGTTCTGAGATAAAACAATAATTTTCCTGTCAAATGAGTCAAGAAAGTTGGTTAGTTAAATGCAATCTTCATATGAATAGATAAAAAAGCTATTAAGGAATAAATCTCTGCCTCTCTCAATTTGTGAGGCTTTCAGATTGAAATACATATTATGCAATACTTCTGTGTATTACTTTCCATGAAGGTTTGGATTTTGAATGGTTTTGATTATGATCCTGTATACTCAGATCAATTAAAAAAATACCCCTAAAAGATACGTTAGTACAAAAGGGATTATCTTCTGGATTTAATAATGGCAAAAAAATCAACAATACAATGATACATAAAATAATTTGAAGTATATAAAAGGCGATTTTGTGCTAATATTGTTATATGAGATTGAGTTGCAAGTAGCGATTTTGTGCTAATATTGTTATATGAGATTGAGTTGCAAGTAGCGATTTTTGGTAGGCCTATTTCAGGTAAACTATAATAAATGTTAAGCATAATTTGGTGAGATGGATACAATGAAAGTTACAATTAAGCAAAAATAGAAGCAAACATTTCTCAGGATATCATTATAGTGAATAAGAAAACGGGAGTGTGCAAAGATAAAGAAAAGTGCCATCAAATTGTTTTGTTATTTAATACAGATTTCTCCATTTGGATCCCTCTGAATACTTTAGACTACAGCTACCATTGTTGTTTCCATGACAAATTTATTAGACTTGTAATAACACTCTCTTCCTAATTTGTAAATTTTGTTTATGGTTGGATGCAATTTTTTAACCTTATTTTGCAGTGCCATTTTAAAAAAAATAAAATGCAAAAAAAAATCCCTAAAGCTATGCATTTTGAACTGAGAATTGCATTGTAAAATCCATTATTAATGGAAGTGTATGAAAAACTACTTTGGTAGATTTATCTATTTTGTGCTTATATTCAAATATATATAATGATACATTCTTATGTATATGATTTTGATAATATCTTGTTTGATAAGGCTTCATATACTTAAAAGTATGAAAACATTTAATGGAGCACTGAGTCACTTTCTTAATCACTAAATGAAAAATAACATCATATGTATTGAAATTAGAATTACTATATAATGGAAACAATTGCTTTTATAAAGCAAATAAAAGAATAGTCAATATGTGAGATTGTTTTTAGTGGGTTCATGAATAGCAGTATTTTTTCAGGCTTGAAAAAGTAATTTGGAATTTGTATTTCCAGTTTTTTTTCTCAGAGAGCTCAAAATCACTTCTGCAGTTTGATGGTTTTATAAGGTATATTTAACATGGAATATATGATGTTATTTATCTGAGGCCACTTAGAAAAATTAATAAGTAAACTAAGAATTCAACATTGCTTTTTTTTTGTTCAAGTGGATTCTTTGATGCATATAGTGGTGCTACCTGTTAGGATCTTGATTGATCACATTTATTACAGGTAGAAAACAATGTTACAATGTCTTTAACTATTCAGTTTGAAATTAAAAATTTTTTTTAGTGAAACTAAATAAAATATTAGTATGCTTTTCATTTTAATATATGAAGCAAGTTAAAAATCTTATACTGTATAAGCCATTCAGATTGCCTCAAAGCATGAGATGGACGGGACATAAATTTAATAAATAATAAGTGATTTCTTGATATAGCCTAATACTACTGAACATAAAACAAATGAATCAATGAATGTGCATGGTAACTAGCATATTTCTCCCAGTATTGTGTTTGTATTTAACTATATTAACATCCTCTGATAAAAAAGAAAAATACTGATAAATAATAATTGATTTTTAATTTGATTCAGTATTACCACAATCAATTTTCATAGCATTAATGGATTTTGATGGAGATGAGCCTAGTTTATGTTGGTGATAGCTAAAATACCATAATCTGACATCTCTTGGAGAGATTATCACTTTGTGCTACCTCTTCAGGAAACTGGCGGGGCTCTCAGTCTGCTGAATGGTAGACATACAATAAATGCAACAGTTTGTGGCAGCTGCTGAGATGGTATCTTGAATTCTTTATAGCCTATGGTTTGCCCACCTGTATTCTAAGTTTTCTGGCCTTTGCAAGCTGTCAGATACATTATTGTGAAATGAGCAGTATATAAGATCACAGCTTTCTACTCACACGTGGCACTCAATTTTAAAAATATGCATGGGGTGCTGAGAAAAATATCCATGCCAAAATTGACTTTTATGCCAAGATAGAGAAAGGTGCATTTTCCCAAAATGCATTAAAATAACAAAAGACACATACATACACAGCATATGCAGACAATCTTTGCACACGATAATCCCTCAAATATTGCTTTACAGCATGCCAAATTTAAAGTCAGGTGAAGCAGGGAATTTATTGGATGTCAAGAAACTTACCTATTAGCAAAAATCTACATGTGAATCTGGGATGCTTTCTAGTTGATTTTAGCTGTCAGAAAATCTAAGACTAAGAAAATCTCAGTATGTCAACTTTTCTGTGTATGTTATTCTGATTAGAGAGAATAAACAGCAAAGGAGTACCTATTTCAAAATGACATCAGTCTATATTTTGTAATGGGATTCTGGTACTATAATTTGAAATCTTGAACTGTGATAATAAAATATTGCTGGCTACCCAAGATAATATTTGTTTCCTAACCCCAGAAAATCTTTTGTGGGGGATTATCTATGCTACCATATTAAATTATTGCACATTCAGATATTTAAACAACTATAACATAGTCTTATCACAAAATTGTAAAAAAATGTGCAGTATTCTAGTGGGTCAGTAAATGTATATGAAAACAAAATCCTGTAAATTAAATGCAGTGTATATTTCATTTAGATAATAATCTGTATTTCTTTGTGAAGTCTATCCAACTGATTTAAAATTATGACCATATCCCCTCCTCACTACATATTTTGCATTCCTTCAGAACAAATGTTCACTTGTTGCTATAGTGTCAAAGATCAACAGTTGGTTAGGGGTATGTTTCTTGAGCAAGTTCATAGAGTGTTCAAATCAAATTCTGTAAAGGAAGTTTAATTTTTGCTGCATTTAAAATAGCTTGTTGATCAGAAAAATACATGTTTTTAAATCAAACTTAACTGTTTCTGATTTTACAATGGACCAAGTGGTGATGGTATTGGTTTTTCCCTTCTACTAATGAAGTAGCCTTGAACATCACCTATATTACAATTCCAAAGAATATCAATAATGTTACATTGTTACCTATGGAACTTGCAATTTCTATAAAATATAGTATAATCTGAAATATCTGTCACTCAGGTGGTCAGCTGCACCCTTGAAATTAGTTTCGGGGAGGGGGTTGGAAACAGTAATATGATATGCTTCCATTTTTTGGCAGGAAAGGAATAAATAATATGTTTAAATATATTTAATAAAGTTGGGCAAAATACTCTTTTTAGTTAGAAAGGTTAGAAATGAAACAGAAGATAATAATACTTTGGAGATAGTAATGATTTTGATATGTTGCAGTTTGTGTTATTGACCTGTCCAAGGCACATTCATATTAATATTTTAAGTATGCATTACATATTTTTAAAAAAAGATTAATTTTAAAAAACTCTATAATTTAATCTGAAAAAGGTATTTTACATAAAGTTTTTTTCTCTGTTTAGAGATGAGATGAAGTACGTCATTTGTAGCATTCAGATAGGCAGAAATGGAAGATAATGAAATTGACCATTGTAATAACAAATGAGGAATGATGTAACTGTAAGAAAATTTAACTTTAGTTTGCAGTAGATAAACACATCTGTTTATCCATGACTTATAGGATTGTGTTAATTGTGTGATGCTCATTAAATAATTTCAAAGTAAATCAGGATGTACTGTACAGATCATCACATAAGAAAGAAAGTCCTGGCACAAACATTTATGACATTGGAAATTCTAGACCTTCTACATCAGCGGTTGCCTACCAGTGGGCCACGGCCCACTGGTGGGCCTTGAGAAAATTTTGGTGGGCCTTGAGCAATCTCATCCCCAGAGCACCCCCCAAAACAATTAACCCAGGCTGAACAGAAACACAAGGCTGCACTGCCCACGTGGCTCGCAGGAACCCTCCCCGCCCACTCATTCCTTACCCAACAAACTTGCCTGCTAAATTACTATTTTTCGACCATTATCTGTTCTGCTGTGCCGGGAGATTTAGAATAGCTAGGAAGCAGAAAATGGTTGGATTTCTTGCTTTTCTGGCTAGTCTTTAGATCTTCGGCTCTGCTTTTAAGCACAGACTAATTTCCCTTAGGACTAAAGGTTCTATTATTCAGTGCAGACTCATGGCAAGCAAATTTGAGAGACTGAGCTAGCCGATGGCAGATAAATAGATCAGTGATTGACTCTGAGCAACTCAATCTGCCTGCCTGTTTTGCCTGATTTTGGGTAAAAGTTGCTCTTTTTTAATAAAAAATTCAATATTTACATACATGGTGTGTTGTGAGTTAATTTTGTGAATTTGCTTGCTAGCAAATTTTATGAGTTTGCTTGCAAGCAATTTTATGTGATAGACTGAGCTAGCCAATGGCAGATAGATATCTGAATGAATGTGTGATTCTGTGAGCAACTCAATCTGCCTGCCTGCTTTACCTGATTTTGGATAAAAGTTGCTCTTTTTTATAACAAAATTCAATGTTTATATAAATATTTATAATATTTACATACAAGCCATACCCAGCCAGTCACATGAGCACCAAGTCACATCCATAAATTAGTCACGCCCACAGAACTGGTTAGTGGTCCCTGGGATTTAAAATTATGAGTTTGGTGGTCCCTGAGATCCAAAAGGTTGGCGACCCCTATTCTATATTATATGCTTATCTTTGAATTTTATGGGAATTTTCTCTTTGATCTTGGCTTGAAATGATAAGCTCATGGCTTTTATTTGTTTCCATAATAATATTTTGAAAATGATAAGCTCTTGGCTTATCATTTGCTTCCATAGTAATATTTCAGAATTATTTAGTTACAAATTTTATTTCCCCAAGTAGCTAATTATTGTAGTCCATTCTGATTTTTTTATATCTTCAAATTGTAATGACTAAAAATACAATACAGATGCAGAGTAGATTCAGTCAAATTCTGAATTAGAATGAATTTATTTGATAGATTGCTTTAGACTGATTTTGTGGCTATATTATTTATTTATTATTTATTTATTATTTCGATTTGTATACCGCCCCCTCTCCCAAAAAGGGATTCGGGGCAGTGAACAGCCAATAAAACCCGTAAAAAATTAAAATCAAATTAAAACCCTACTCATAATGTTACGCCAGACCGGCCTGTTGGAAAAGGTGGGTCTTAAGTGCTCGTCGGAAGGCCCGCAGGTCAGTAATGGCTCGCATCTCCGCCGGTAGCTCATTCCAAAGGGAGGGTGCTCCCACAGAGAAGGCCCGCACCCTCGGGGCCGCCAACCGACATCGGCCAGCCTGCGGCACCCCGAGGAGACCAACCCTGTGGGAGCGCACCAGCCGGCAGGAGGCCGATGGTGGCAGCAGGCGGTCCCGCAAGTACCCGGGTCACAAGCCATGGAGCGTTTAAAGATGGTCACTAGCACCTTGAATCGCACCCGGAAGGCCACCGGAAGCCAGTGCAGCTCGCGTAGGAGCGGTGTAATATGGGAGCTCCGCGAAGCCCCCAAGATCACCTGCGCGGCCGCACTCTGCACCAGTTGAAGTCTCCAGATGCTCTTCAAGGGGAGCCCCATGTAGAGAGCATTGCAATAATCTAGGCGGGAGGTAACGAGAGCAGAGATGACTGTGCACAATGCAGCCCGATCCAGAAAGGGCCGCAACTGGTAGATCCTACGGACCTGATAAAAAGCCCCCCTGGTGATGGCTGATATATGATCATCCAATGACAGCTGCCCATCCAGGAGGACTCCCAGATTGCGCGCCCTCTCCGTGGGAGCCAAGATCTCACCTCCCACGATCAGCGATGGAATGAGCTGACTGTATCTGGGCGCAGGGAACCACAGCCACTTGGTTTTGGTCGGGTTGAGCCGAAGCCTGTTGACCCCCATCCAACTCCGCACGGCTTCCAGGCACTGGGTCATCACTTCAATAGCTTCGTCGGGGTGGCCTGGGGTGGAAATGTATAGCTGAGTGTCGTCAGCATACTGATGGAACTCCATCCCGAAGCCACGGATGATCTCCCCCAGTGGCTTTACAAAAATGTTGAATAGCAGGGGCGAGAGCACGGATCCCTGAGGCACCCCACAACTCAAGGGCCTCGATGAAGATGAAGCAAGACATCTGTGAAGTGATCTGATTTAAGTTTATTATGAGTTTTCTTAATTCGATGGGAATGAATGCTGCTACAATTTAAATGTTGCTTCTTCAGTATGGGCAAAGGGAGGTCAGAGGCCCTCCATTTTTAAACATTCAAAAAGAATATGTTTTCTTCTTGGCAACAATCAGAAATTAAAACAGCCTAATTCCAAATTCCCGTATGTAATCTTCTATAATGCAATATATTTCTCACAAAAGGGTATAGTTGCACTGTCTGCAATTCTCATAACATTGCTCTCTGAAAAACAGTAGGGAAGATTAATGAATCTTTTGAATCTTTTCAAAACTGGGATCAGTGACTACAAAACTGCTCCATCAAACTTGAGTCTGTATCACTCAATTTTGACTGAGGTTAGAACATCTTGCTTAAATTGCAGAATGGGATGCCTTGAAGACTTTTGCAATATATTTATCAAAATATATTTTAATATTTTTATCAATTCTTTGTGTGCTAAAATGAAGTAACCATGAATCAACTGTTCAAAGCTGTTGAAATGAAACTCCAGTATATAGCATATTCAGGTACCATTAATGGGAGTAACATTTCTGGGAATTGTTGCATGGATTCTTGATGAGATAGATTTCAGTTGTGCATTCTGTTTTATACTGTTTAAAAATGGTTGGAAATAAAAAAAAATCTTTTAAAAAAATATAAACAGTATTCTAAAGACTTAGGCACTGGTGATTACAGATAGGCTTAAAGCAAAAAAGAAATGCATAAAATTAATTTACAGATTACTGCAGTTTGTTAGTCGTAAAAAGAACTCAAATTAATTTTATTAAAGTGAAAAATGGATTTTGAAAGCCTTCATCATATAAAATTCAGTATAAGATTTGCTTAGCTTAAAATGTTTTAGATACCTTTTGATTTGCTCTGTAAATAGCAGCTGTATTTTATTTTTCATTTTTGTTATAATTACAATCAATTGAGTGGCATAATGGCATAGAGGTGGAGCTCTTACCTTATAATCAGGAGGCTGTGAGTTCAAACCTAGGTAATGGCAGACATTTCTTTGGATGCAATGAGTAATTGTCTGCTGCAAACTTCATGTAGGGAAGGGCATCCGCCTAGCAAACACTCGAACTCTGTTCAGTCACTCCCAACTTCACCCCATGTAAGGGGTTATAGGGTCGTTAAAAGAAAAAAATAGTTGCAATCAATTGTTATCTTTAAAACATTAAAACACTTAATTCAAATAGGATCAAAATATTATTAAATGCTAATAAGGGAATATTTAGCATTTGATAAAAATGGATAGTAAAATAAAGTATCTGCATATTTTAAAAGCCAAATATTAAACTTACTTTCATTATTAAGGTTAATTAATAAAACCAATTATTTGAATCTCATAAATAGTGCCTAACAAAAAAAAATCTGCTGGTACAACTTAAATATTTTTCTGCATGTATTGTAATGTCAGGTTATTGTTTTGAAACTGGTAACCTTGATTGTAGAACACATTTTAGCAGCTGTATGACCAAATTCTGTGTTTGAGTGATTAATAGAAATAGCATATGTGGTAAAGATTCCATTCAGAAATTACATATTTTAAATTAGAAAATAGATAAATCATATTGTTCACAAAAAAATAGAAACATAAACAAAAGGAAAGTAAACTTGGACATCTATGGAAGGAGTGGGAAAAAAGCAGTAAATATTTCTTGATAGGCTTTTAATATCCATTTGCATTTGATAACCCTTAGAAGTGAAGTTGAAATGTTTTCCTTTTAAAATAAACTCAAAAAGCTAGTTCAAAGATTGATACATGAAATAATTCATTAAGACCTGTGGTATTGATAACTATTCCTTTCAAACAGGAACAAATATGGTCTTTCAAAGAGACATTATTACCATTTTTCACTCCGTAAGATGCATTCCCCTCCCAAAGTGGATGGAAATGCCTGTGCATCTTACGGAGCGAATATTACATCACAGACCATGAAGTGTATTACCTCAAGGGTCCCCAGCAGTGGACTGGTGTCAGTCCTTTGGTGAATAGCAGCCGAGCCATGGCAGTGAGGTCCTTTTTACAGTACTGAACTCCGCCTCTTCTGTCTCTTTTCCTCAGTGCAGGAGTTCAAAGGCAGAATTGGCACCTATCTGATTAGAGTTATTTTTTTTCTTGTTTTCCTCTCTAAACAGAGATGCATATTATGGAGCGAAAAATATGATATATCTGCCCTCCAGATTTGTAGATAAGAGTTTTATTATGTCTAGCATGGAAAAAACTATTATTTGTGGAATAGACAGAATATTAGTAAAGTAGAAGTCTAATATTAATAGTTTTCTGAGAAGATCATCCTTGTAAGAGTATGGGCCAAATTTCTCTCTGCAGGTTGGAATTGGGTATATGCTGCTTTATTCCAGTGACATTTTGTAGAATTAAACACTGTGAAAAAGCTACAATAATTTAAAGCTCTCCTTGTGTTATTTTTCTCTGACGACGTTAACTTGCCAATAAGTAGTAAGGGTACAAGAACGATTTCCAGTATCTTAATACAGTGCCTCTACCAGAAGTGGTGTTCAGCAGGTTCTGACCAGTTCTGGCGAATCGGTAGTGGAAATTTTGGGTAGTTCAGAGAACCGGCAAATACCATCTCTGACTGGAGATTTTACAGTATCCTTTCCCTGCCACGCCCACCAAACCACGCTCACAGAACTGGTAGTAAAAAAATTTGAATCCACCATTGGCCTCTACAGAAGGGATACCTGTTTTGAATTTGTGGAAATATTTAGAATACAAGTGAAATAAAACATCACTCTTACACATTTTGTGTTGGCAATCTCTAATGCTCTTAAAATCTTTATACAGACAGACTTCTGCACCATAAAGCATTAGGCTTAGGACCTTTGCCTTAAAGAGCTTTACTGGTGCAGGAGCTTTCAAATTAAGGTAACGTGTTGGTGGATTTTATATATACATGATTTATTAGTTTTTTTATTTCGTCCCAGACCAATAATTAAAATATATCAAACAGCATACATAAAACACACATTTAGCGAGCATATGAGTGAATGAGTATATAGGACAGGCCTGAAACAATTAGGAACAACTTCTATTAGCCTTCTGATAGCTATTGATAACAATTTTGCAACCTTTTTAGAGGTAACTGAAAATTGATCACAAAAATGGTACCCAAGATAAAATCTTTTATTACATTTTTCCATGTTGAAGATGATTAGAAGATAATTCCTGAATATTTCACTTCCTTCATTTGCTTGATGGCATTCGATTTGCAGAAGAGAAAAATAAGTTAACAGAGGTTTATCACAGCATGAGGTTTGCTTGATAGTTATTTTATGAATGAGAACATAGTTTCTTTAAGGAAAGCTAGTAGTAGTGAAGAAATTGGTATTGGTTATACATATCTCAAGTGAATTAGAACATAAATATTGTAAGACTGTCATTCCAGTTGGTATTGCTGATACAGAATTCATGTGGATTGACTTTTATAATTTGAGTGTTGATTTTTGCTCAGGACAATTATGATTAAAGCCTAAAGCTTAATAATACCTTTTCATCTTTTTAAAGTGCCATAACACCTTTTTAAAGGAGTTTAAAATCACATGCATCAATTTTAATTGCTTGATGTGTTTACAATGCTGTTACTGGCTTTCATCCTGGTAAAAACAAAAAATGCTTTTCATTTTGGTAAAAAACAAAACCTTTGCTTTAATGTTTTGCATATTAGAACAATGGAAGATTAAGTTCCCTTTTTCTGAATCCAGTTATAGAGACTGGATTGGATAATACTACTTTAGAGTAGGTTGGCATTATTTAAAGAAATACATTGAAATAAATGACTGAGTAAAAAGTATAGTACTCATAGTGATATTCCAGGAAAGATGAAAGTGTATTAAAATAGGAAAAGATAGCCATTAAATGAAATAAGGATTAGGCTATAGCATTAAACCAAGATTACTATTAAAATGTTTTGGTACTAGTACCTGTTTGTACTGCTGCCGGATCTTAAACTTAAGCATAGGAGAGAGCTTAACTTGATAATTTTGAAATCCTTCAATATCCAAGTGACCTGTTATTTTATGAAATTAAGTACATATCTATCTACTTAACTTTTTATTATAAGAAATTAAATTGACATATCTGAGGTCTTCCTGTTAAACAGTGTGATCATCATTTTGATGCTAGATTTTAGATATTTTGAATCCTATCTATAGATTCTATAAAACATAGAAAACAATGAGAATATATTTTAGCTTCTGCTTCGTTGTTAGAAATAAAGTTTCAGTAAAACAGATCATGTTCATTCTTGTTTTTTGTGATATATAAATTAGACACTGAATTATAGTAGGTCATGAAGTGATTTTTAATATACATAGTGGGCTTGCATTATATCAGGATTTGGATTGTTTTCAAATGTTCCACTTAATATTAAAGTCCAAGTGCTTAAATGAATTGTCCTGTATATTTCAATGTTTGAAAAAGCAAATGTACGGTATTAGTTATGTGAAAAGAGTACTATCATTTCTTCTCAGAGCTGTGCACCAGGCTTTAGGATCGTTTAAAAGTACTTGATTGATCACTTCTGGAGATAAAACATTCTGTTTGTTCATACATTTACTTCATGAAATTTTAATTTATATTTTGGGTAGAGTATTTTTATTGATTAACAGCTTGCTGATTTCTTTCTGGTCAAGCTCACATTTTAAGTGCAGTTCTTAGATCACAGAAGGTTGCCTATTGAAGAAATAAATTTAGGTGAAGAAATAAAAGTCTTTAATTCTCCTTGATTTAATGAGAATACAATTGATTTTATTTGAATATCTTTTTGCTGAACGATTATAACAAAAATTCTTTTAATTTGGAGAAGATAGAAAATCCATAGTGGAACATTTGACATTTCCCATAGTCTCAGAAACTATGGCACACAGTGGATAGACAAGTTCTTTATTTCTGCACTTTTTGAAGTTTTAACTACATCAAACTACATCAAGATTAATATAGTTAGAAGGAATATTGTCTGTTCAAGGAGCAATATTTTAATTCTTCCATGGTTTCTCCAGAATGCCTGCTTGTACAGGCAGTGGGCATGTTCCATTGCCACATGGGGGCAAGGATGGCTCTGTGAACATCCATTGAAAAGTATGGTCATAGTCTAATTTATTGATAGTCCTGGAAGTTTACTCTCAGTTTTTAAATGCTGTATCTCCTATCATAATACTTTCCTACCATTCTTTTTCTTTGACAGTATGAACTAGTTTATATTCTTAAAATAGCTCCTGTAAGCCTTCCATGTGACTAAGCCCAGATAACAAGGGAAATCATATTTGCAGCACTTTATGTGGATACTGCTTATCTATTAAATACTGTAAAATTTTCTTTCCAGATAATCAAAACTGTCTCCATCAATTTGTTCATGAACGTTTGGGTGAGGTACTTCATGTTTTAAAGGCAATAATTAACAAACATCCGAATCTTTATTCAGTTGATGTTCTAAGTGCTGCAGGTACAGTCATTGCAAAAGTCAGAGGTAAGAAAAATGATCCAATTATTTGATTGTGACTGTAAACTGGGATTGGAAAAAAATATTTAAAATATAGCATCAATTAACACTAATTGCGATTCTTTTATCTATCTTTATTACTCAGTAATTAAATGCTATTTTTTTAAAAAAATGGATTATTAACATTCTCTATTGTGCACTTCTGAATTTATCCAGATACTCATATGAGCATTTTCTTTCCATTTAATAATTCAATAACTGGTGTATGTGGGTGGTGGAGATAGCTAAAGTATTTAAGGTATAACATTTTTTCAGAAATTGAATAACCATCCCATGACACACAACAGTATTATTTTCTATACTGCATATTTAAAACTGAAATTTAGGAAAAATAATCTTACAAAATCCATATTAAATATTCATATCTGAATTTAGTTTTTAATCAGGATACCACATCCATAGTTATCTGAAATAGCTATGGAGGCGAGGGGAATGGCAATTGATTCTATAGATGCCTCTCTTCATGGCTCATGCTCTTAATTTTATTGTAATACTTCTGTATTATACTTGAATTGCAAAGTGTAGCTTGCTCTTAAAATTTTGGGAGGGGGTCTTTTTTTAGTGTCCCAATAATTTGGAGATTGCTACAACTTTCTTTGTGAGATTTATATCCTGTCTTTTTTTCCCCTAAGCTCAAGGCAGCATATACAGCACTCAGATTTTCCCTTCACAGTAATAACATTGAAGATATATAGAGCCATCTATATTGAAGCAATTTAGGATGAAAGATGATAACTGGCCCAAAGTCACTAAGTGAACTCTCACGACTGAAAGTAGACTTGATGCTGAGTCTCAGTCTATTCCCATATGTAATCGTTATGCCACTGGAATAATTCTTCAGCTAAGTTTTTAATGGACCAACTAAACTACTGTATATTTCTGGTTACAATTTCTAATTAATATATTAACTTGAAGTATGTGTCTAACCATATTTCATTCAATGATATATTACTAATTTAAATATTTATTATTGATTTGAACAATTATATTAGAATTAAAAATTACAATTGCAACAATACAAATCGATACAAACTAAAAAAAAAAGGAAGAAGAAATGGAGTTCCATGGTTTCTCCAGAATGCCTGCTGCAGGCAGTGGGGATTTTCAGTTGTTATATGTACAAGCTACTACACTCTTATCTGATGCTTGTAATTTAGTACAAAGCAGTTCTCATTTAACTATGGCAATTGGGACCAGAATTTCATTACTAAGTGATGATACGATGTGATTGTGCTGCTTAGTGATGGCAGTTCCAACAGTCCAGTTACATCGTTGAATGAATCGTTAAGCAAGAACCTTACATGACTTTGACTTCCTTCCAGCTTTCCCATTGACTTTGATTGTGGGAAGCCAACAGAGAAGATCACAAATTGTGACCACATGCCTGCAAGGGCACTGCAACAACTGGAACTTTATGGATTTGTCCTTAAATACCATTTGTTCAGTGCTGTCAAAAGTTTGAACAGTTGTTGAATGAGTAGTTGTTAATGAAGAGCCATCTATATTGGAAGCTTTACTATTTTTATTTTCTCAAAAAATTAATTTACAGATTTTTATCTCAATAAAGTCTTGACTTACCTTATTAAACTAAACTCCAGTCTTTTGAAGGAAAACTTTCTGTTTATTAGCTGTCTAATATTATATATTATAATAAACTATTCAATATAGACTTCATTGCTTTTATATATTTCTCTGTGATAAATAATCCATTTATTCCCAGATGAGTATTTGTTGTAGATAAGTCTTTTTGCATTTTATTTATTACTACAAAATATATGCCATTGTATTTCTAGTGATTTTGAGTAATTGTATTGCCTTTAATTATAATGTTATTATAATAATTATTAATTATATTCAATCAATCTTATGATCTTATACTACTATCACAATTTATGATAAAATTATTACATTGGGCATTTAATTTATCCCATCCTGTTTTCATGATTTTGCACTTCTTGCTACAATTATATAATTCAAGTTACAATTATATTTTATTAGACTACTAAATTATGTTATTATAAATCCAGGGATGATGGTTTCAATTTTTAATAATAGTGCTTGCAACCAAATGTTTACATTAATTTTTCCCATCTCTATTATGTTGCATGCTGACATGAAAGAGTTCTGTATAGAAACTGCCATTTCCAGACATGGAAACAGTATTACTAATTGTTCTCAGCACTATTGTGTACAGCCAGGATGTCCTGGGGAAAGACTGTTTAAAGTTGATGATAAGTAATGTCAGTATAATGGTTGAAGGCTTTAACGTTTTTTGAGTAGAAGCATTTGGAAATAAGGTAGGATAAATTAATTTATATTTAAATCACTAAGTACTTATTTTCCAAATCATTACTATTTAGGCATAGTAAGAAACAAAGAAATGCTTGTAAAACAGGAAAAGATTTTGTTTGCTTTAGTCGATAGCATTTCCTTGGGGGAATGTTGTTCAAACCATTCAAATTGTACATCTTTTTTGCTACTGCTATCTTTATTGTTTTCCTCCTTATTTCCTCTTTTAATTTCCAGTAATATTTTCAATATATGTCTTGCATACGTAATTTACAATGTTATTGTGAGCCATTAGATTGTTTTTCTCAAATTAACAGTACTGTCCCTTTTATGCCATACAGGATGAGTTAGCAACTGCCTTTGATTTACTGGACTTTTAAACTACTTAATGGTATCAGGCTTTGCATTTCTTGGTATTTCATTCTGGGGGAAAATGATATATGTAATTAATCTTACACAACCTATTTAGTATGACTATAAATGCATTGTTAAATTTTATAATATAGAGGAATTGGTTTTAAATATTTCAATCATTTGTGAAGAGAGATTTCAGAGCAGAGTTTTTATAAGGAAACTCCTAGCTTTGTATTCAATTTGTATTATGAGCAATGAAGTATATATTGAATAGATTATTATATAATATTAGACAGTTAATTTAATGTATATCAACCTACTAGAAACTTTCCTTGTCACAAAGGAAGTCTGATGGAATATCTGGTTATTCAGTTCATTGCCTTTGTTTAAATACTTGTCAATAAGATCATACGATATGTTAAATGTAGTTGACTTCTAATTAAACTCATTTACATTTTTCTAATTTGTTTTCTTTAAAACATTAGGGTTTCATTAGTTTCTTAATAAAAATAATGTGTTGTGTAAAAGATGTTAAAGGATTAAATGGAATTTGTTTCTAAATACCAGTGAAATATGAAAATTGAGTAATGGGGAAGGTAACTTCTGTGAAGGGAAATTATTGAAAGAGGTAATCTTTCAGAGACTGGAACTGGTATAATCTCCCAATTTTCTAAATTTCTCAGTATACTCTGCAAAGCTTTTCAGGAAAGAAAAATGACAACTAAATTCTAAGACTCCCTGCTGCTCTGTTTGAAGTGGATTTAAAATTTTCTGTTCTTACCTTTTACAGGTTCAGCTTTTTTACAATCCAGGATAATAATGTATGCCCCTGTTTATGATAAAACATAGTTACATCATGAAAACACTTTTCTGCTTAATGAAGAAACAAAAATTTTGGCTTATATCACAAACCGATTCAAACAATAGAGAGCAATGATAGACCTGTGGCCAGTTTTTATTCTTTTTGGCAGCGTCCTGAATCTAGTTTCCAGAACCTTGAGTGCCAATTAAAGTTGGCAAAGTGATTTTTCAAGGAGTCACTAAAAACCTATTGTTTCTCTTTCTCTATAGTGTGATCACTCAACATGATCACAGGAAACATTAATTAAGCAAAAAATACTTCTCTCAGTGCCAGTGAATGATCACTACCATAAACATTTTTTCAGGAAAGTTTCTAACCTTCCAAATTCCACATGCACATAGCATTATGTAAAATGGCTCTCTGGAGTTTGTGCAATAGGGAAGTGCTTAGCTCCTATCTGGAGACACTGTGTCTCTTCCTTCCTGCTTGCCTGCCTGCCTCCTTTTTTGAAAAGATTATCTAGCATGAACTGAATAAAATACTCCCTAGCCCTATTTCTTTAGTTTAAATACAACATAGTACTCACTCTATGGCTTGATTTGAGAACATTACTTAGCTATGAAAATTCAGTCTGCTAATTTACAGAGTGTCTTTGTTTTCTCTCTTAGCTGTGAACTTTAAGGAAATTAATGAAGAAAAGCGAGAAGTATTAAGTGAAATATTCTCTTCTATTGACATACTGGCATTCACTTTTGGCAACGCGTAAGTTTTAGAAAGATATAATTGTGTTTTTTAGACTTTAGACTCTACGTATCTGAACTATTAAGATCTGTTTCTTCAACCATGTTATTCATTTAATTTGTAATTTTCCTTTCCTAATGTTACTTCTTTTTTTAGATCTCCTAATATAGCAAGCTTTTCTTGCCATTGAAAAGAAAGAGTAAAATTTTATACTCTTATACTTTGAAGGTCTTTGCTTCAGTATTTCCAGTCTTTTCTTGCAGCTGTTCTCCATTAAAATTTTGATTTATGAAGCAACACTGGAGTCCCACCAGTTTTCTCTACCAGTGCCTTATCTATCCTGCTTTCTAACACTTGAGAACAGAGCAGACTATATTTAGGCTTCTACCCAAATTTTGAAATTACCTGATGTTCAACAATTTCATAAAGAGTAGCAGTTTTCAGCAGTTAAACATAATATATATTTAAAAATGTTACCTTTTATAGCTGTGACTATCTTAAAATAGATGCTGATTGTTCCCATATGATATGTGGTCTGAATATTTGTTAGACATTTGTGCCTGTGTTATATGCCAAAGCATAATTTAATTTTTATTCTAACCCCCATGACAGAGTTTCAGACTGCCTTATGGGAGATGTGGATAATGGCTCAGGACTGGGTCATCAGGTATCTCGGCAAAGTCAAGTATGTTGACAATGTTCTTTAAAGTTTTAGCTTTGTGCAGTGATGGATTATTTATTTATTTTATTTGTTCATGCTTCTATACCGCTCCCTCTCCCAAAAAGGGACTCGAGGCGGTGTATATATATATTATATATATATATATATATATATATATATATATATATATTAGATTTCCTTACTACTGATCAAGAACCATTTAAAATTTAAAAACTGCAGAAGAATCCAACTTTTAATAGAAACTATGGTAGTTAATTTGTACTAGAACTAGCTTAGTTCTAAAATCTAAATCTAAATGGGAGTTCCTTTGCTCTTTTTTGAGATATTTTAGTGTATTCAATTATGGTAGTTAAGGTACATGAGCTTTGTGGACTTCTAGTAAGAAATTGAATTGAATGAGAATGAATTGAATTGAATTGAATGAGTTGTCATGTCAACTTTGTGATGGATAAAAATCTTTATAGAAAGATGAATGTTGGCTTCCATAAGCTCCCTTTGTGCTTAGACTATCTTAACAATATTTGGTAAATGAGCTGGAAAATATGTTAGTGGGTGAAGATAGTGTAATATGAAGAGTTGCATAGTTCAATTTCATTGTTGTTGTTTCATTGTGATTTTTATTGAAAATACTGTTCTTTTCATGCTACTACTCTTCATCTGTAGACACTAGTACAGTATATCTTCTTGGTGCTTAATTAGCTTATTGCCTCATTTTATTCCTTACACTTAAAATATATTTTAATTTTAAAACTAGAAAGTTGAAGTCCTGCCATTAAAAGCACCATTTGTGTTGCTGTGAATGCTTTTGGTTCTGAAATGAGCCCCACTAGCTTTCTTAGAAAATAAAGATGGAAAGAAATAGCTCTTTAGAGCTTTGCTTGGAAGTATATCTGCTTCACCAGGGGAAAAAAAACATAAGCAGGAATAATAGCATATTAGATGGAAACAAAGCAAGTGGGGACAATATTCTCCTATATCAGGCTTCATAGCTGATTAAGTCCTCAATAAAATACATTTTTTAAGAACATTCCTGCTGCGTACTCAGATTCCTAATGTTCCTGTCAGCTAAAAAAAACCCTTGGGAACTGTTTAATACTAATACATCTGAAACCATGATGTTTATAACATGAATAGAGCAGTAGTATTAGCCTCAGTACTCTACAAATAACACCTGACCTTGATTATAGCTAAACTATTATCTTTTTACCTATTGTCACACTGAGTGTTTTCCTGGTTAACTGAAAAAACACGCTAGTGGTGCTAAACATGTATCATCTGTGCAATTGATTTTATTCCCCGTGGAGACTATATTTCATATAAAATCCAATCACTTAGTAATCAATCAAAGTTACAACAGACCTCCCTGGGGGTACTTACGACACGGTTCCAAAGTTCTGACCCATAGTTGCATATAAAGTGCTCAGCAGTTGGTCTTGATTGATGGCTGTTTGCAGCATCCTGTAGCCACATGACCACATTATAAAATGATTTTGCTGACAAATGGCATTTACTTCTGGGTTTTGGCAAAAATGGCACAGTCAATAGCAGATTCACTTTGCATTTTGATTCCATTACAGTAATAAGTCAAGGACTTATCTGCACTATCTGGAGCAGGATTTCAGATTTCAGCTTCTTTGACGGCTAAACTGAAAAGTTGTTAACTGAACCTGTTAAAATTTTGATTAGTAATATATTCCTTACTTATGAGCACATCTGTACATGTTGCAAAGAAATTTATAGGAAATATTGGAGTAAAGATGTTACTGTGATCCATTTACCCATGAAAGGTTTACATTATTTGATCACTTCAATTTAATATTAGCATTAATTCTGTGATATTTTATTAATGAAGTTAAGCTTCCTGGAATCATAGATACTTTAATGCTAGAGATTTCCAAATCAGTTAAACAGACATTTTTCTGGGATAATTGAAGATTTCTTGCCCTGGGGAGGAAACTGGAGAAGAAGATGTCCATAATCCCAACTATATGATTCTAAGAAGTTAAGACAGCAAAAAATTGCTTCAAATGCTCATCCACTCAAATAATACTTCAGCTTTGCTTATAATTGCATTAATATTGGAGATCCAAGTGAGGAGTTACAAATTAACCCATTTGACTTGGTTTTGCCTATTAATATCAATTTTGGGTTGATATCAATAGATTGTTATTATGAATCTAGTTTATTTTTTATGAATTGAAGATACCTTTGTAGTTATATTATTTTTGCTACTACTGTTACATGCAACTGTGTTTTTGTTAATTCAGCTTAATAAATTTTAAAATATTAATAAGGCCAATTAAATGATTTATCTATAAATACTAGGTAATTTCTTTTTATCTGATTTTGTATTCCCCCCCATCTCATCAAGTAGCATATTATGTGTTCAAATTTTTTTTAGCTGATGCTAATAAGTTATATTTTTTTGTCTGCCAGTCTTTTGAAAACCTTTGTACAGATTCTGGAGTATCATTACATGAAGGTGTTCAATCAACAGGTGAGCATTTTTAAATGTATGATGAATTTGTACCCCATGTTTTTTGTAGGTAAATTGTAATACAGACAGTAAAAAGTTATAAACAGATTTTCCATATAAATACTGTATAAAAATACTAATTTAAATATTTAGAGGAAAAGCATTGGTGTTTTAAAATACCTGTTTTATTATGAATGGAATTCCCTCCCAAATTCAGATTCTGAGCCTACTACTATTTTGAAGGACCTTTAAAATGTGGCTCTTCATCCAGGATGATTCTTCACCACTGCTCTTTTCTCTTGTGCTGTTTTTGCGGTTTTTTTGTATTATTCCTTGTTTTTAAATGTTTTAACAATCATAAATCCACAGTTGAACATATTATTTGGGTTGATTGCAGAGTCAGGAGAAGTTTAGAATAGCTTTGGCATTTTTATCTACCTATTGAGTCCTTTCCAAAGACCTCGGATAGGCAGATGTTGTTTGATAGTGTTGAAGTTACCATCGTAAGCTGTTTCAAGTAAAGCTGCCTTTTGCAGTAGACTGTTATTATGTTATTATGTGTTAAAAACTGTTTATGCTACTATCAGAATAAGCAAGCTGCTCATATTATTTTTCTCCTGTTACACCATTACAAAAATTCCATAGTTTGCTAAGATACAATTCTGTGAACTTTTAATGTGTAACTATTAGTTAAAATAAATGGAACAAATGTTGGTTCCTGTGCCTGCAAGATTGTAATAAAATAAGCTCTGTCAGTTGTCAACTAGCATTAAAAAGATTATAACTGATTTAATGTTCACAGTTAGCTAATGTATAAAATGTGCTGTTTTGTATTTGATGCTTTATTTTCAGGGCACCTTAATGCTGAAGAAATTGATAGCGTTCTGCTAAGAAATGACAATGGAATCAAATCTGCTCTATCCTATGCTAAAGCATGGTCAAAATATGCAAAGGATATTATTGCATGGGTGGAGAAAAAGGTTAATTTGGGTGAGTATCTTTTTCTGGCACCTGCAGTCATTCAGAGTCAGGCAGGCATGTTAAGTTTTATATTGTCTGAATTGCGCTACCCATTGCCAGTAGTGTGACTTCTAAATTAATAACTATTTGTTAAAATAAATGGAACAAATGTTGATTCCTATGCTGCAAGATTGTAATAAAATAGTATCTAATTAAGATTACAGAAAAGTCCTTTTTTACTATATCTAGTACTTCTTTCTACAGAAATGGAATGTGCTAAAAACCTGGCAAAAGTAGCAGAAACCACTAAGACTATTATTGTATCTCAGGTGTGTATTCAGTTAAAAAAAGAATATTAAATGTATTATGTAAATCATTACTATTTTGATATTCAAAATTAATTGAATTACAGGAATTTGTAAATTCCTAGTTATTTGGTAGTTTGTATCTTATTTTGTATCTTATAGTCTGAATAATTTGTTACAATGAAGTATATCATAACTATGATAAGATGCAAGTATTTAAACAGACATTTAAAGGTGCAGATAATTAAACAATCATTTAAGCACTTTAAAAAAATAAGCATTTTAAAATTACTTTAAACAAGTGTCCTGTAGCAGTTCAATTTGGCATTAAAGCTGTTTAAACAACTTTTGATTTTTATAATTGGAAATGTAAATCTTAACATTATTTTGAAAAAATACTAGCATTACATTATGTGTTTTTGCTTTTAGGACTACATGCCATTCCAGTCAATATTCATGAATGCATTTCAAAATGATATAGAGAACAGTCTGCTTTGGCAGCAGACAGCAGTAGCTCTTCAAACTAATAAATTTTTACAGGTAAATAAAAATTATTCTGTAAGAAATATTACTATATGAATAATTCACTGTTATGTGAACAGCTAACACATAACTGATACTTCTTTACTCAGTTCATTTTTCTTATTTAGCCACTGCTTGGGAGAAAAAATGAATTGGATAGACAAAGAAAAGAGATAAAGGAACTTTGGCAACGAGAAGAGAAAAAAATGGTGAGTATCATTGTTTATTATACATTGTGTTTACTCATTTGAACTTCTGAATTTCCTCCTGAATTTCCTCCTGAGCTTAAATCGTGACATTGTATGAAAAAGACAAGTCTCATGTAGAGTCCCCATGGACATGTGATTGTGATTTGGGCACTTGGCAACTGTTGTGCATTTACAATGGTTGGTGTGTCCTGCTTGTCATAAGATCACCTTTTGCAACTTTCCCTGCTGCCTTCCAACTAGCATAATTAGTGAGGAAGCCAGCAACAAACTTGGTCAAGTGATGTCTTGATTAATAACTTAAGGACAAATAAAGGTGGTAAATTTGGATGTGACCGTGTGGTACAATTGTAAGTCGAGGATTACCTGTAAGCAGTTGCCTACACATTCCTTTTTCCCTTAATGATATAAGGGTAATAGTTTCTTTTATCATAATCATTGTTTTAATAAGTAGAAATGTGCGTGGAAATTAAAAAATCATATTGATGTAACATATTTATATTCTACCACAAGGTGTACTTCTTAATATAAAAGATTTTTCTTTGGAATGTACAGCAAGAACTGGAATCTAGTGTAAGAAAAGCAAAGCAATTATATCTTCAACGGCAAGAAGAGTATGAGAAAGCAAGATCAACCACTCTTCGTGCTGAGGATGACTATATTACCTCCAACTGGGGCTTTACAAAAGATACCAGCAAAATAGAAAAGAAACGTAAACTAGAAGAGGAAGCTCTCCAAAAAGTAAAGTATCTTCTTTAAATAGGTCACTATTTGACAAATAGGCAGACATTGGCTTTTTTATATATATTTTATTTTTTGTATATTTTATATTATAATATATATATATATATATATTTGGATCATATTACTTTTTATTATGGGTTATTTATGGAAGGGGATTAGAATTAAGTGGATGTTTTTTCTACGAGTACTTATTTATTTATCCTTCATTTGTTATAGGCTGAAGAGGCCAATGAACATTTCAGAACCAGCAAGGCTGAAGTTGAAGAAAAGAGAAATAATCTGGAAAATTTCAAAAGTGTCATTTTAACACAGTTACGGGAACAAATTTATCAATGTGATCTCACACTGAAAGCTGTAAGAATATATGACTTAATTTATCTTAAATCCGAAAGCCTTTAGTGAATTTTAAAATGACAACATTGGATACTTTGCTGTAGTGTGAAAATGATTTCACACTTTCCTTATTATTTTAATTAGCATGAAACTCATTAGCATAAGACAATCATTGTGTTATCTCAGATAATTTTCTGGTATAAAAAGTGGCATTTAGTTAAAATAGCAATAGCACTTACTTATATTCCATTCCATAGTGTTTTACAGCCCTCTCTAAGTGGTTTACAGAGTCAGCATATTGCCCCCAGCAATCTGGGTCCTCATTTTACCCACCTTGGAAGGATGGAAGGCTGAGCCAATCTTTAGCTGGTCAGAGTCGAACTGCTGCCAGTGGGCTGAAGTAACGTATAGTACTTCAATACAATATTTCATTCTAACCACTGCTCTCACAACTAAAATTTTAAAGTGTAAACTTCATATCTCCTCCTAGTATTTGAATGGGGAATATATGAGAGAAGAAAGTGGCAGGAAGCTATGATTTATGGTGGTGGTTCTGTTTGTCGCACTCCAGATTAAAAAAAACAAAACCCACACTCTCATAAAACAACTAAATCCACATTTAATTCCATTAAACCAGGCATGTCCAACCCACAACCCATAGGTTACATGTGGCCCTGACAGGTAGTAATGTGGCTGCACAAAATCGTAATAAAAAGATTAATAATAAAGGAAGTATATTATTTACATATATTGATTATATTATATTTTTTATATGCGGCCCAAGGCAGTTCCTCTTCATTCAGTGCAGCCAGGCAGGCTAAAAGATTGGACACACCTGAGTTAAAGTAAAACTTGAAAAACCTGACTGAAGGGAAATTGTACAACTTTCATTAGCTAAAAAGCCATACTCTGTTTTCATGGTAAGTTGAGAGCCCCACTAAATCTGTGGGGGCTCTGAATGCTGCAAAATGGATGTTGGTAAGCTATATTTTTGTGCTCCTGCTGCAGAGAAAACTCTGCAAATGAAAAAAGCTCCCAGGTCCAGAGCCTCATTTGCTGTGTGATTATATCAGGTTATCTTTGCCATATTTACCTCTTTATGTAACAGTGTAGCTTCTGTCATAATATTTGATGAGAGTGTGCCAATGCTTGCTTTTGTTGTTGTTGTTTGTATACACCAGTATTAAGCAAAGGGTCTCACGTTTATCTTACTTTTAAAACAACGTTGAGAATTTGAAGATCAACAAGTGGGTGGATGGGGGTTATTGATTTGTTTTATTTCTATACTATATTTTTATTGTTTGCAAGCCACCTAGAGCAGGGGTTCCCAACCTGTGGGCCAACGCCTACTGCTGGGCCGCGGCCTTTTGGCCCCTGGGCTGAATACGTAGCTGGCCGGTGCGTGTGCCTGCCTCTCCCACAAAAACATCCCCTCTTTCCCCTTCCCCCCACTCTGGGCTGCCAACCCAGAAAGGTTGGGGAACTCTTACGTAGAGTCCCTGTGACCAAGTAGGTGGCTATATACATTTTCTAAATAATATTTATTTTATTTAATGAAATAAAATAAAAGCATGAAAAATGCAGCTGCAGTTTAAACTTTAGTTTAAAGCTGCTTTGTTTTATAATAGGTTAATTGTAAAGAAAATGTAGGCTTAGAACTATTTGTAGAGTTTGGATTTTATTTTAATTAAACTACATGTATCTAACATTTTGTAGTTTCTTTGTATTTTGCTGTTTCTAAAAAGTACTATGAAGTCTTGACAAACTTTATCTTCCATGTAGGCGACGGTTAACCTATTCCAGATACAACACGGTCAATCAGTTTCTATTCCCGTCAATTGTCAGCTTCTTTGTGAGCGGGCAAAGCTGTATGATCCGGGAAAAAAGTTATTTGAATATGTGAAGAATTTGACAAAATATGATGTTCCTACTGAGTCTGTTTGCTTTGAAACTCAGACTTCCCAGGTTGGAGGGTGAGATATTAGATATATTCTTCCGTATTTGGCAGTAAATAGGAATCAAAAGTTCAGCTAAAGAAATTAAATGTAGATAAAGAAATAAAAGCATCACTTGTTGGATTACTGGTTGTATGTCTATTAAATGGTGGGGAAACAAATTGAAATGGGGCTTAAAAGCAGGTGAGAAGCATTCTTAAGTTAATGTTTTGAATTTAGCAAAATTGTGTATTTGGTTAGGTTTACCAGTATATCTAAGTCGTCTTTCCCATGTTTAATTATTATAATTGAAGAATATGTTTTAATTATTGATTCTGTAACGTTGTAGGGAATATGGTTGTTATATAAATGATTTATATAAAAACCTGGGAATATTTGGATTTCTTGGTCATATGCAGGATTCTTTACAGTTCTATTTCTTTATTAATTATTTTAAATCACATTTGTCTGTTTTTTGCTGTTAGAGGAGTCTTCATTTCCTACATCTTTGAACTCCTGTTCAAAGATTTTCCTCTTGTCCATAACCAAAACTGCTCAGTTGCAGGGAGGGAGATGTTCATCATTCTCATCAGTGTTAAATACAGAGCTAGTGTCTGCCAAAAATTTCAAAATCATAATCACTGTAAAAACAAAAGTAATAATGGAAGATTTAGCGTGCTCATTTCAGTCATAGAATATTGAACTTTGAATGTCAGGGAAACATAAAACAGGTGGATTGAATTGTTTGATGTCTAATATATATAGGATCATATGATTTTGGAGAAAACCCAATATTCTAAACAGGGGCACTTAGAGTTGGTCTACACTGCATTTTTATTTTAAACCTTTTACTCGTCTGTCTGTCTGTCTGTCTATCTATCTATATCTATCTAATTTTGAAATCACCCATTTGCCTCACATTTTCATTGATAAGTGTTTTTATCCAGAGTCCATTAAAGTTTGGAGGATTGTTCTTCTTTTTACTTTACTTTTTTACTTTTTACTTTTGTGTATATTCGTAGATATTGTACTCTCAAATTGCAAATGGAGACGTGGGTACTCTATTTTTCTTATCTTATTTTATCTTTAAGTCTTTGGTTTTATTGTATTGCAAACAGTTGCTGGGGTGCATCCACAGTTTCGTTGTACTTGTACAATGACAATAAACAACTTATTATTATTATGATGATGATGATGATGATCTTTGCATATGAATCAGCAATCTAAGGGAAGCTGAGTCAAGATACATTAAATTAGTTAAATACATTTTAATTTATTTAATACTTTTTAATCAATTAACAAAAGAGTTGGGAAAGGGAAGTCCTAGTGAGTGATTTGATTTTGGAGATGAAAGATCAGGAAATTAATAGGCAGAAAGCATAGTGGAGTGCTCCCACAGGAGTGCAAGTTTGGAGGAAGCCTGCATGTAACACATCTCAGTAATTAAATGTACTCTGAATAGTTGCCCAACAGGATCGTTTAAAGTTACCTAGAACCCATTGGTGAATGCCAGGCTGAAAGGTTGCCTGCTGGCCATTATGATGAATTCTTATAGCAACACTCACTACAAGTTGGAAATCGTTTAAATAAATTTAACTGAGATGCCAGAGACTATTTTAGGATTATTTTGAAGCTAACGGTCCTGAGAAATTGAGCAGAGATTGTTGCTAAATTAGTTGTATAATCTCAGGATTGAATCTCTGCTTGCCAGGTTGCTGAAAGTCATCAAGGAAGATTCAGTATTTATGGTTATAGCTCTATATTTAAGCATTTAAAATGTTGAAGAGAAGTGTAAAATATTGATTTGTTGGGATAAATTGGGAAAACAGTGCAATTCCAAATTATGATTTGTCCCCTTTCACAGAGTTTTCGGTGAACAGTCAAACGATGTTCCTGCACCCCAAGTATGCATACCTCAATGTTCAGGAGATTATCCTATTCAGTTACTAGATGATACTACAAGCCCAGCCTATCTTTGCTCTCAAAAGATTGAAGACAAAAGATCTCTGAGCAGTATAGATGTCTCTGGTAATACTTCAGTTGATCATTTATGTAGTTAAGTAGACAATTTTAACTGCCAATATTCTAATGTAGTATTTTTATTGTATATTGTATTTTTGTTGCCTTCAACAAAATATTTTTACATAAGTCAATATATAAATGGAAATGAAATATAATTAAGACTGATAATTTAATTTTGGAAAGTAAGAATTTAAAATTTATAATTAATATTAATGTCAGGAAGCCAGAGTGAAATACGAATAGAAACTGAACAATATAATTCCTCTCCAAAGAAAATGAAGCAAAGATCAAACAGTAAATGTTGAAATACGTGAAAATTAATAACATATATTTTAAATAGAATAAATATTAGGTATGTATTTAATATTTATCAATTTCAGTATGTTTTTTGAGGATAAGTTTGTCACTATAACATAGAGGCTATTTTCGTCTAATGATTAGTTGTTCAAGAATTGGTAGCTCATGTTTTCAAGGCCTTTTCATTGGTTTACACCAGGTATGTAATTGGGGTCTACCTGAACGTAGATGTTAGACTTGATGTCAATATCTTCCCTGTGAGCAAATTTGTACAACTAAATTTCTGATTTACTGCTCAGGTTTTGCATTTAAATGCTTCTTGGACTGCTTTGTTCTGCCATAGTTACGATTCAGGGTATCCCATTGAATGAATACAGCAAAACTACCACTTGCAGAGCATGCACAACCAAAACAGTGGCTTGTACAGGCACAGAGAATGTTTAGTTCTTACGGGTAGTACGGTGAAGGGTGCCTCCAGTTTTGATTTTTACAATTTATATGTGGGCTGTGAGAAGCAGGATAAAATGTGTTTTATATGTGAAGAATCTGAAGTCATTAAACCTATTTCTCCTTCTCATTTAAAGCTGTACGAGGCATACCACCTTTTAGATCCTGGTCAGTTGGTAATCAAAGTTGGGGAATGTGCAGTGATTCTGAAAGTGCAGGAGGAAGTAGTGAATCACGATCTGTGGATTCTCCATCTGCTAGCCCAGGTACAAATATTATTCTTCAATGCTAATATTATTGCTGTAAGTTAATGAAGCAAAAGAAATGCAACAGAAGGGCTTAAATTGTCCATTTCTTGGCTGTTTAGTAGGTGACTTTAAAAGACTTCTTCGTACACCATCTATTGGGACCATGTCATCTGCAGATGATCTTGATGAAAGAGAGGCACCTTCACCTGACTGTGGTAATATAATTCTAAGCTGAGTTCATCTTTTGTTCTAAGTACATTTTGCAGCCCCATTTTTTTTATTCCTAAACTTAGAAACAGAAGGGTAGATAGTGGATATGTTTATCTTTTCTAAGCTATATTTGTTGAGCTGAAAGAGCACTTTTCAGTAACTACAAGAATTCTGCAAAAATGAACCTTAGCAGTTCTGCTTAAAAGGGAAATACATCTGCTAGACATGTTTGATAGGAGCTGGAACTAAATAAGCAGGGATTTTTATTGTTTGGGTTCTTTTGGTTTGGGGTAATATGCTAGTGGATATTTCAAAACCAATAAATAATGATTCTGTGAATATATAGAAATGTATGATTTGACTTAATTTTTTCAAAAGTAGAAATGTGAAATTGTGAGCAATTTCTCTCGCCCCCATCATATGATAAAATGATAAGACAAGCATCCTGCACAGAATTTCTCAGGATTAGGGTCTCATATATAGGTATATATAGGTAGATTTACTTCACTGAACACATATGCATCATTATTAGGATATCATTTCATAGGATAAATAATTGAAAATATTAGTGTGTATTCCTTGTACTCTAAAAAGCTAATAATAGACCTTTTTATTCTAAGGTTTAAATGACCTAGCAGCTGAAATTGCCAGTACTCCTGGACCTTTTCGAAACACAGTCCTATCTAAGGCAGCACAAACACACAAACTTCGGAAACTGAGGTCTCCATCCAAATGCAGGGAATGTGATAGTCTGGTAGTATTCCATGGAGCGGAATGTGAAGAGGTTGGAAATCCAAACATCTTTTGGCTTTCTTATAATGTGTTGTGGGTGATACAAGTTATTAGATTCACATCATATAATTTCATACCTTATGGTTTCCATGAATGAGGTGCATGGAGATGTGAAGCTACTATAGGGAGGTTGAAGTGCCAGAGAGGATAGTGTGAATTTATCTTACCAGCTTGGCAGTATATTTGCCTAGATAATATAAATAGTTCTCCTTTCCAGTGATTTATTAGGCTTAGCAGAAAGGTTTGTTGGTGAAGTATTCATTATGCCTCATGTTTAAGAGCTACTTTGGATCTGGTATACTCATACAGCTGCCTGTCTCTTGCATTTACGGTGGATATACATTTATATGCCTGCCTTTTTGCTCATAGAAGAAATGGTCAAGCAGCTGTTAATTATTCAAAAGCTTTTAAAGTAGTACCAAATCACTGTAAACTAGTTGAAAGAAGCTAAATGCTTTAAGTAAGTTAAATGAAGTTAGATGATGAGCTGAACAGTAGGTGCTATATGCCCTTACCCTGTTTTTAATATCTCATTTCTTTGCTGCTTCTTTTAGTGCTCACTTTCCTGTCATAAAAAATGTTTGGAGACTTTAGCTATTCAGTGTGGGCATAAGAAACTTCATGGAAAACTTCATTTGTTTGGGGTAGAATTTACTCAAGTTTCTAAAAATAGTCAAGATGGTATCCCTTTCATCATAAGAAAGTGTACCTCTGAAATTGAAAGCAGAGCCTTAAATGTCAAGGTAAAGATTCATACTGGTTTTCAAATGCTTTTCTTCAAAATTTGTTTTTACAATTATTAATGACATTTGTTTCACATTTAAGGGGATATACCGTGTGAATGGAGCCAAATCCAGAGTTGAAAAACTTTGTCAATCATTTGAAAATGGGAAAGATTTGGTAGAATTATCTGAACTCAATGCGCATGATATAAGTAATGTCCTTAAATTATTTCTTCGCCAGGTAAATAAACATTATTGCCTTCTTTGTTCTTATTTGTATATTGAGAGATTTATTAAGGTGGACCGTGAACATGTTTCTTTGTAGAGTTTTGTGAAAATTCCAGTATTGTGGTAATTCACGGAGGTTTACCTTTGGCTCTGTTGCTTGTATTGGAAGGATAGAAAACAATCGTTCTTAAAATTAGATTGCTATTGGTTTTTCATAGTTGCTGATTTTTGTCAGGTTAATTAAAATTAGCTATTTTAAGTATAATTAACATAGAATAAGTGGAGTGGGAAAATTAGAAGGGAAAAATTAAGAAAATGAAAGGGAATAAATTTTTGGACAATAACAAAAACCCAAACACATCTTTTTTTACTATACCCACTTGGAGAAAAAAAATATCTCTAATCATGCTTGAAATAAATGGCTCCAAAAAAATGAAACATACCCTGTGAGAATATAGGGCCTAGGCTAATGCTGATAGCGTACTCTTAAAAAAGAATTGCCATTTTTATTAATGTAGCAACTCTATAAATGTGAGAGTATAATACTAAAATACTATAAAAAGTCCATTTGAAATTACTGAGTATCTGAATGCTTCATTACATTCTAGTGAAACATAAGTATGAAATTTCCATGTGTATTCCTAGTGATCAATCTGATTCTCCTCTGTTGCAGTTCAAAATTCTATTATGCCATCTTTTCTCTTTATCTCTTAGCTGCTTCATTAATCAAATATTATGCCTCTTACTATTTTTTGCTGTTCTTTGTGTGCAGTTGTTAATATGTTTAAAATAAATGCCTCAGTTTTTACCACTTGCACCAAAACAGTGGAAGTTACTCTTTAAGTTATGATATTTTGTAGTTTATGAGTCAAGAGAATTGGCTATATTGTGAAGAGGAAAAAAGATACAAGTCTTGTGAATAGTGATTACTACATTAATGTTTACATATCCTGGACTTCCATATTCCCTTACTACCATTTCCTAAAGTCTTTTGCAGTAGTATCTGATTGCATATTAGCATCAGTATTGAACGTAACAGTTGCAAAGCTTCTTTTTAATGAAAACTGGGAAATATTAAGTCATGATTGTGCACTGTGGTCCATGTTTAGTAAACAGCTGATAGGTTCAAATATATCATACAAACACAGGCTACGAGTCTGAATGGGGAATTCATTATGGTTCATATTTGATACTCCATACCTCTTCCTTAAATTAACTATCTTTTTAGCTCTTGAACTTCAAGAGTAGTTTCATGGTAGCTGAATTCATCTGTATAGTACTTGCTTTTCTTCTGAGAAACAGAGATTATTGTTTGTCAAATCAGTCTAAGTTGACGTCTTCAAATTTGACAGCTTTAAGACTTGTGGATTCAACTCCCAGAATTCCTCCTCCAGTAATGTTAGCTCAGGAATTCTGGGAGTTGAAATCCACAAGTCTTAAAGCTGTAAAGTTTGAAGACCCTTGGTCTAAGTCATAGACTTTTAATGCATGAATCCACTCAAAGTCCTTCTATTCAAGTTATTGTAATTGTTCTCTTGTTCTGTAATAAACCAGATTAATAACCCTCAGCTATCAGATTTTTATTTTTAGAAACTTTTTACAAATAAAACAAAATTGGTCATTTAAACAAAGCAAAACTTAAAAACACACATAGAAGTGTTGTTAAAATCTAAGCTATAAGAAGTGGAATCTATCAACAGTACTGTGAATTTCTTACAATATGCTAATTATGCAAAAAAAAATTCAGAAACTTTCCAGAAAAGGATTGGACAAATGAAAAGAAGGACATAAAGTTAAGATAAAATTTCACATGGCTTTCTGGTGTTCTTTCCCTCAGCTCCCTGAACCTTTGATCTTGTCTCGATTTTATAATGAATTCATTGGACTTGCAAAAGAAAGCCAGAATATTAATAAGGAATTTGATAGGAAGCAGATGAGACCAACATTAAACAAACAACAGCCAGTTTGCATTGAATTGAATAGGATCATACTTAAAATTAAAGATCTTCTGAAATTGTTACCTACAGCAAACTGTAACACACTGCAGTTTCTCTTAGCTCATCTATGCAGGTAAGAGCATTCTGAATCAACCAGCAACTAGATTTTTCTATATACTTTTCTAGAAATATATGTAGTAATGAAAATAATATCCCTTTCTATTTAGTGATTTGTTATATTTACTATATTAACATCAATTATAAAGTTCAATACATATTTTTTTTGTTTTTTGTTTAAAATTGTTATAACTGCCCAATGGTAGGTAACCTGTAAGGCCCCAGGGTGACTTTTAGAATCCAAAACAATAAAAACATTTTTAAAAAACATAAACAACAAAGCTTCGATTAAAACAATCATCATAACAACAGACAGTCACATCATTAACTCTTTACCTGAAGCAATGAGATCTGTTCAGAACTCCAGGAGAAAACACAGTCTATTTTTTTTTTGGGGGGGGGGGGGGGGAGTGGCTGTTGTACCCAAAAGGCAGGGAATGGTGGTGGCAGAGAGAAGTGGTGGCACACTTCTCTCCTGGAACATATTGGGAAGCCAGAAACAATTGGAGATAGATGGTCCCTCAAATATCTAGACATTAAGTTTTGATTAATGTTAGTTGGCAATATTCGTTGGTACATTCAAAACTTCTATTAATTGTCTGTTCTTTTATGCAGAGTTAGTGAACATTCTGATGAAAATAAAATGTCTGCCTGCAATCTTGGCATTATATTTGGTCCAACTTTGATCAGACCACGTGAAACAGATGCCACACTCTCGCTATCTTCACTTGTGGATTATCCATATCAAGCCCAGATGGTAGAACTTCTCATCACTCACTATGAGAAGATCTTTGACACTGCCCAGGAACATTCATCAGCTGCAACTGAATCTGATGAAAATTCTTTTTGTATTAAAAGTATTTTATCAGCAGAAGATAAACAAGCATCTCAAGAAAAAAAAGGAGGATTCTTTGTGGCTATGAAGGAAGTGAGTTTCTATTGAAGAACCATATCTATAATATTCCATTATATTTGTAGTATTTCATTTAGGAAAATATATTCTATATATATAACAGAAAATATATTCTGTTATTGTTATTATTGACAGAATGTCAAGAGGAAGAATTCTACTAAAAGAAGCATATCTTTTGAAGAACCAGATGGTAGCAAACGTTCTCCCTTCCAATCTGATTCTTTAGTGAAAGGTAAGTGTTTGTATATTACAATAGATAGCAGTAGCATTTAAACTTATATACTGCTTCATAATGTTTTATAGCCCTCTCTAAGTAGTTTACAGAGTCAAAAGGCCATTCCAGAGGGTCAACCTCGTTAAGGAAAAACAATGGTAATCCCATGTACTTAAAGTTAGGGTTAGTCTAGATGAATGATGATAAGGGCATGGCACACTGTAATCATGTCATTTCATCTGAAGTAAGGCCACCATTGGCACACCAGCCAAAGCTGGGCAAAGGCACCCCTGGCCATAGTCTACCTATTGATGCAGTTGCAATTGCAAATCCAGGAGGAACCCAATTTGTGGACCTCTTCCTTCAGGAGCAATGCAACACAGGGGGTATCTCAATATACATCTGTAGCTCAATCTTACTGTAGTTCAGTTTGAACCTGTTTTCTACCATTTACATCCTAACAATCTCCATGGTTGACTTCCACATTATATCAGATTTTTTTTGTGCAAATATACAGTAAATGCTGTTGATTCTCTTTCTTAGAATCAACCAGTACTCTTGAAAGAAAACTCAGTCTTGGCAAGCAAAATTCTCTTTCAGAATCTACTTCCGTCTTGGCTTTGGAAAATGACACCGTACCTATAAAAAAATCAGGTTAGTTTTACAACTGTGGAATTTTTATACAGTTGTTCTTGTTACTCTTGAATTATTCTATGTTTAAAAGCCAATGCAATTGTTTATTTAGATTAAATTGGTGCCAGGTATTGATGAAAAAATGTCAACTTTTAAGATGTTAATGTAATTGGAAGTCTTTAAAAATTAAAAGGTCACTTGAAACCTTGAGTTAACACTTAAAGAATATTTCAGGATAAAAGTGCATTTTAATTCATTTTCAAGTGGTACATCTATAGCTTATTTTTTGCATACTGTAGCTACAGTTGATATAATTTTTTGACAGATCTGCAACTTAAAATCACACAAATATATACTTTACTAATAGCTTTTCCCCATTTGTGTCGTATTAGGTTCAAGTAGTCCTTGACTTACAACAGTTCATTTAATGACTGTTCAAAGTTACAAGGACATTTAAGAAAAGTGACTTGTGACCATTTTTCACATTTACGACCGTAGCAGCATCCCTATGGTCAAAATCCAGATGCTTGACAACTGACTAATTTATGACAGTTACAGTGGTCCTTGGGTCCTGTGATCCCGCTTTGCAACCTTCTAACATGCAGAGTTAATGGGAAAGTCTGATTCACTTAACATTATTAACTTAACAGTTTCAGTGATTCACTTAACTACTCTGGCAAGAAAGGTCTAAAATGGGTCATGACTCACTTAAAAATGTCTCACTTAGCAACAAAAACGTTGGGCTCTATTGTGGTCATAAGTTGAAGACTATCTATATTGCTAAAACAAAATCCTGTGCACAAATTAAAATAGCTCAAATTTGATTCATTTCCAATCATTAAGTCACAATCAACTCTTAGCTACCATGTGGCAGCTATATAGAAAGACCTTCTCCAGGATGATCTATCTTCATCCACCTAGACCTTCAGATCTTCCAATGAGGCACCCCACCATTGTAATTAAGTCCATCTACCTTATTATTATTTATCCTCTTTTCCTCTCCCTTTCCCACCATTATAGGCTTTTTTACTCTTACCCTTACACAACTTTTCCTATAGATCCAATCTGGCATTCTTCAACAACAATGTGGTTGCTGGTATGGTGTGGTATTGGGATCTACTGGCCGCTTTAGACTACTGCAGGAACATCCCCTGCACTCTAGTTTTTTGAGAACTGGCTTGGCATTTCATCTTGGATTGCTGGAGACTCCAGACACTTGGCTTCTATTGAGGCATCAGCCTAACAAGTCTTAGGTTTTGTACTTGTCTAGTTCTGCACTATTTTCTCATGAATGAAGGTTTTTTTGAGTCTTTAACATTACACTTGTGTTAAAAAAATATGAATGGGCTAATATGAGATAGGAAAGAGAGTCAGTTCTGTTATTGCTTTAATTAGACGTTTTCCACCGCTGCCACCAACAAAGGACTTGTTTGCCACATTTTTCATTGTTTCATTAGTTTTTATCATTTCTGAGGATTTTTTGATGACTACTACAAAGTTGTATCTGCAGTTCAGGTGGATGTTTCTGTTGGGGTGCCTTTTGGTTTTGGTGATACAGGGTACTATATTGATGATTATTATTTCACACAGGCAAATATTATTTGCATTCTCCATGGCCATGGACCAACTATTGGTTAAGGCATGATGCTAAAAAGCAGAATACTGTAAGTTCTAGTTCCACTTTAGCTATGAAAGCCGGTTGGGTAACCTTGGGCCAGTCACTCTCCCAGCCCACTTCACCTTACAGGATTGTTGTGGGGAAAATAGGAGGAGAAAGATTTGTTGTATATGTTCTCTGCCTTGAGTTATTTGTAAAAATAATAAAAATAAAGGCGGGATACATATACATACATACATACATACATACATACATACATACATACATACATACATTTTCCAGGTGTTAGTGGTTACAAAATTACTCAATGCCCAATGCTAAGATTTGCTTGCAGTATTACAGTAGTTATTTGCCTCCTGTTTTTTCATTTCACCTCATGCTTCTCTTCACACCTTTTTATCTGGACTATTTTTAAACATGGATTTAAGTCTTCCTTCAAAGCCCACTTTGACAATCATAGTGTGGAGAAGAAGAGGCTGCATCAAATAAAAGTATTGTGAAAGCTTCCTCTTTTTTCACTCCACATCTCCCACCACCCTTAAGCACTTGTCTTCTGTTAGTTGGACAACTTAACAGGCGTATAAATCCATCTCCAAGCACCACCATCCAATTCTACCCTGCCCTACAACACTTTTTAAAAAGCTAATGGTTTTCCTATTGCATGTGATACTTGGTGGAAGGAAAGAGAAAGCCAGATAAATCCACTAATTGCTTTCCATATGTGCCCCAGATTAAATCTGTAAGGACAGCACTATTTACTGGCCTTGTTCCTCTAACAGAATAAGGATTGGCTGTGCAGACAGCACAATTTATGCAGGCTTACAGGCTGCTATATAGTGCTTAAACATGATGTCTGGCAGAGCCTGAAAGTTCCCTAAGTCTGTAAATGCTATCTCTTGTTTGTCCTTTCTAAAAGACAATCTGATTTTTTGGCAGCTTAATTATCATATTCAGTTATCATAATGATGAAATAAGTAAAAGTGTTTAAATATTGTGGTTCTCTAATATTTATGGTAGATTATTATAGGCTGTTCCCGTCTAATATAGCGCTAAATTTGAATTATGAGAACATCTTTATGTAGGGTCTAGTTATAAGAATCTTTCATTTGAATTGTTTTACCATGTTAATTCTGCAATTAGCCTGACTTTCAACTATGGAGAGCTGTCTGTCCAGATATGTTAGGAATTCAACCACTTGAAATTCCCAACAAGTGATTCCATCTGGAGAATGCAGAGTTGGAGAAGTTTAAGTTAAAAAAACAAATATAAAATGTTTGTGTTCATTCTACTAACAAAAACAAACTGGAGGGATGAAATTCCATTATGGGTAGCTTCTTGCAAAACAGTTGTAGGAGAGTTCCTTCCTTCTTAAATTAAGTTGAGGAATGTGAATCATAATAAATACAAGAAATATAATGGGATTCTGGAGTTGGCTAATCTTTGAGGCATAATTGTTTTAAAACAACAAAGTGTAAGAAGAGGCATAAATAAGAAATGTGATTCTCTGAAATGTGTATTCTTTCTAGTTAATATTCAAGATTAATACATTTTGATGACACTTGAAACATTTCTTTCCTTCCTAGACAATAAAGCGACTCCAGTTTCAGATCAAGACAATGGGAAGCATGACCTTGAAACTGAGGATGGTGTTAAAAGTGGTCAGTTAATAAGACCTAAACATCAAATGATCAAAGTTCGCTGTCAAAAGTCCAAGCCATTTTTACGTCCTGTGAGTTTACCTTTAGGATCCATGCTTCCTTCTTGTATTTTAAACGAACAAAACTTCCAAAATGCAAGTCTGAACCCAGATAAGCTTGGGAAAAGTCTTGTCATTGAAAACATTTCTGAGACACAGGCACTTCCCTCTGTTAATGCTGGCTCTAGAATCTCTTGTTATGACCCACAAACTCAGAAAAAGACTTGGGACAAGCAATATAAACAATATGATATAACATCAAAAACAGCAAAGATTATGACCAATATCCATGAAAACCTAGCACAAGAATCTGTAAATACATGTGCCTTAAATGCATCCGGCAACTTTGTTAACAATTCAGTGAATGCCATAGTTCTTCGTAAGCCATATACAGGACCGAACACAGCTATAAAAGAAGCCTCTACTACTGTTGCTACTTTGAAAAAGCCAAGATGTTTTCAACCACCAGGAGAAACATTTTATAAACCATCATCACCCAACAATAATGCCAAACCAAATGGTGAGAGTTCTGCATCCAAATGTTGTGCAGCAATAATCCATAATGACATGCCAGGACTAGGCGTGAATCCTGGCCTTGATCACGGCTTTTTGGATTCCTCTAGCCAACATAGAAAGGAACAGAATTCCAATTTTGAAACCCTGTCCCCTGCAGACTTGAAGCCTGCTTATCAGAGATTAAGGCCAAAGCGGATGCAAGAACTGGAGCACAGGGAAGCTCATTTTGTATAAGGCACTCAAAACGTCTGGAACAATTTTTTTTTCTTGAGGATTTCATCTTTGTGCCATATTGAAATTATTTTTATAAATATCTGTACAGGCATTTTAAAACATTGATTGAAAAAAGCTGTGAAGACTATTGAAGTTAATTTTTATTGTTATTATTATTATTTCATTTTTCTCAAGAGTATTTAAATGCATTCCAAATGTATGAGCAGCTAATATGAAGTGCACTCAAAAAAACCTTATAATCTACTTCATTTGTTCAATTGTATTTTTTCTCATGGAAGGTTACTTATGATTAGAGTGCAACAGTGAAAGAGTCCATATCCAAGAATAAATTCTTTATTAAGACTGCAGAGTTATGAAATATAGATACTTAATTTAAGAATAAACCAAAGCTTGAAGCATTGCTGTAAGTGTCTGTATTTAGTTTTTCTCTACTCTGGACAATTAAATGCTCTCCTGTTCACTGAAACAAACAGTCACAATCACAAACCGAAGTACTGGATATGAAAGCATAATTTGACACTAATAGTCAATTTGGCTGAGAAAATATGCAGCAAACTCTTTGGAACCGGAATAATAAGTGTCACTTTCTTGTTTATCTGTTTCTTGTATGATGTTCTTTTCTGAAGTAATTTGAGTCTCAGCGTTCACAATGAATTGACAAAATTTTACCTATGCTGGTTGTGTTCTTCTTTTACTCCATTTTGTTTCATTTATCTATTATTTCTATGTTTTATGTTACCATATGTACCATATGTAATACTGGCCAGTGACTGAAGTAAAGTATTTTGACAAAGTTGTGCAATATCCTCTTGGTTATTTATGCATTAATAAATCAATGCCTAAGGAATAATTGTGCTAACATTTGATGTGTTTTAGATGCAGACATAAATGTATAATACTATTTCATATAGATAATGCTGTATTTTTGCCTGACAACCTGAATAATTCAAATATGAAATATACATCTGATGCAGCAAGTTATATGAATCTGAAAATTAATGTATCAAGCACCAATAGAGTTGTTTCTGGAAGGGAAAATGGCATCAATGATTGCTAGTTATAGCAATGGTCGTATATAAATGGCTAAAAAAACTAGAGCAACTGTATATTTTGTAAAATGTTTGATCAACAACCCAGAAGATAGGCTCAGGATCCAAATGGATCTTGACAAATTCGAACACTGGGTCCTATCCAACAAAATGAAATGTAATGTAGAGAAAAATAAGGTTTTATACTTAAGCAAGAAAAAACAATTATACAAGTACAGATCTTAGAGTCCTAGTGGACAATCACTTAACTGATGGGCTAGCAATGTGCCGCAACAGCCCAAAAAAGCTAATGTAATCCTTGGTTGCATAAAGAGAGGGATTGAGTCACGATCATGAGTATTAGTACTGCTTTATAAAACCTTAGTAAGGCCACATTTGGAATAATGCATCCAGTTTTAGTCACCGCGTTATAAAAAAAGATGTTGAGACTTTAAAAGGAGTTCAGAGAAGAGCAACAAAGATGATTTTGGACCTGGGACTAAAACATGAATGGTTGCAGGAATTGGGTATGACCAGTCTAGAGAATAGAAGAACTAGGGGTGATATGATAACAGTGCTCCAATATCTCGGGCTGCCACAAAGAAGAGGGAATCAACCTTATTTTCCAAAGCATCAGAAGGCAAGACAAGAAACAATGGATGGAACCTAATCAAGGAGAGAAGCAACCTAAAACTAAAGAGAAATTTCCTAAAAATTAACAAACAATCAGTGGAAGGTCTTGCCTTCAGACCTGGTGGGTGCTTCATCATGGGAGGCTTTGTCTGAAATGATATAGGGCAAACATTTCAAACTCGAGGCCCGCGGCCAGATCCAGCCCATGAGGTGGTTAGAAACAGCGAGGGGCTGACCCCCTCTGCCTCGCCCCCCCCACCTGGGCTCACCTCACCCCATCCCAACTCCCCCTGCCAAGGAACGCAGAGCCGGGAGTACCAGCAGGCGCTGCCACCCATTTCCCCACAGTTTGAAACAGCACAAAGCGGCTCCACAGGTGACAGGGTGGGAAGTCCCAGGCTCTGGAGATGCCTTTTGTTGCCACTTTCTGCTCTGCTACATTGCTATGCCCGCCCCTTCTTTTCACCCATCCTTATCTCTGCCACCCTCTGCAATATGTGATCCTTCCAGCCCTTGGCAAGCCACAGGTCCATCAGAAACAATTCCCACAAGCATGAGGTTCTTCTGTAGGGCTTGGGTGTAATCCCGGGTGTAATCCCAGTGTCCCATGGGAACCCCCAAAGTAGAAATATTTGTGTCTCCATTCAAAGATGTCAAGAACAAGCTCCTTGCTACCTGAGACCCCACCCAGGACTATGCTATTTCCAAACTGTAACATCGCCAGCCTTGTGGGTGGTTCACTCCAGCAAAAGTAGTAGCAAAAGACCCTGAAATGGGGATTCGGGGTTTCATGATGTGGGAGGGAAACATTCCTGAGCCATTCCGAATGATTTTAACTTACTTCCCCAGGTAACAGGAACGATTGCTAGAGTAAAGGCAGCAGATTCAGCTTCGATGCAATACTTCAACTCAGCTTTAAAGGTCATGGTATGCATCTTTGAAAAGAAAGAGACTTGTTTTCTATATAAAATGCCTTAGCTTGAGATATCCAGTGATACGGAGGAGACCCCGGTGTTAACTTATTTAGATGATCTTTGGACAGAAGTTATTGTAAATATAGGGATGCATCAAAGTTTTAAAAGATTATTGCATCACCTGCAATTAATCATTTTCTTTGGAAACTTTTTGCTCACTTTTTTAAAAGAAAAAAAATAGCCCTATGTCATTGTGGAAGCAGGCATGTGATTATAATTCGTTAAAAAGGAAAATGCTGTGTAAGTGCGGCTATAAATCGCAATAATTTTTCCGATAACAAATAAGCTTGCAACATTTTAGCATGCAGTGGATTCAAGGTGTTAGATGAATTTAGAAAACTGCTTCCTGCAAGCTTTCTCCTCCACGCTTCCACATGCAGCAGCGTTGTCATCCTCCGCTTCCTGCTTTGCCAGTTGGGAGCACTGGCAAAGTGCATCCTTTGGCTGGTGCAACTTGTTCCGTCCCGATTCAGCCATCCCGAGTCAGCTGTGCCGAGTGAGTGGCATCGAGCCAGCCATGCCCATCCAACCATGCCCACCTGGCCACTGTGAGTCGTCATAGTATTACATGTAAATGGCCCTTTGAGGGCAACCGTAATGCTGATGCAGCTCTCAATGAAATTGAGTTTGACACCCCCGGTATAGGGTCTCCTTCTTGAGCAGGGGGTTGTACTAGAAGACCTCCAAAGTCCCTTCCAACTCCATTATTCTGTATCCTGTAAGTACATCCTAATATTTATACATTGTTGAAATATAGATGGCAGCATCAAGTATTTCCATGAATTTAGTTAAAATCTTTAAATTGCTATCCCGATTATTTGCAATGTCTGCTTGATCTTGCTATGGACTTAAGAACTCTGATCATTTCAGACATGCAAATCAGTTGATAAATTTCATTTGTATTAAATCCAGAATTTCCCCTTCATGCGATGGGGCTTACATTCTGAAAACAAAGCTTAAATTGAAGGATTAAAAAAAAATCTCCTTACAACTGAGCTTTGGTAAGTGTTCACTGTTCCTGAGATAAGGCATTCCTCTGTGGTCATGTTGAACTTCCTTTCAGAAACTCTTTCAATTCTCACAGCCGTGCAATGTTTTTGTGGTAGATACCACTGCAAACGAGGTAAGCTATGGCTTTTTTTCAGTTTTATTCTTAAATGATGCAACCTTTGCTCTTTTAAAAAAAAGTTTTAGTGTGGGAATGTTGCTGGTTTTGTAATGTGGCAAGTATCAGATGGAATATGTTTGGATACAAACCTAAGAAATTGTAAACCTCTAGATAATTCTGTAGTGAAATAGAAGATATCCCTACTTAAATTGCAGTGATTTATTTAAAAACAAGGCCATTGTATTTTGCATTACATAATCATCATAAATGCAAGGTACAGCCTTTTCAAAATGAATTCATAAGATTTTTTTTGGCAGCCAATTAAAAGGATGCTTGCATAAACAAATATAACTAATAAAAATGCAAGATATGAGACACCTGTGGTAACTATTGTATGTAATAGTCTGGAGGTAATTGATTATTTTATAGAGGTGTAGTTCTCTATAGAAGTGTTGTTCAACAGTATTCTTGATTTTGGGAATGTAATTCCAAATAACATTGCAATAAGAGAATTGACTTCATTATCTCATCTTTGATTTTACTAATGTGTTTCTCACCAGTCCTTTACAACATTTTCCTACCTAGTTTATGAAATGTTTAGCAATACTACAAATACACATTTATTTCTAGTAAAATATCAAGCGAATGATACAAAAAACAATTCCCAATATTCTTTTACCTCCAGTAGGCCTTAAAGTATTTTTTCTTTACTTAAATCTTGTAAAGTTTCTCACATCAGACTTAGAAACACAGATGGCCTGAGCCATTACACCTTGTCTATTGAGAAACTTTACGTGTGCTAATCATGGTGGCCAATCATTTAAAAATGTATATCATTCTCCTAAATGAAGTATAAGTACATATGCTTAATATATACATATCCTCGGGCATATTTGGCTGGATAGCTACATCTTAAGGATAACTATCTATCAACAAATAGTGCCCTTAGGTCATGAAAACAAAATGACTCTAACATTCCAGTTCATAAATGTCACGTATGCTGCTGGTGTTGCTTCAGCTGTCCAATCTAATATAAAACTTTCTTCTAGCTAGGCCCTCACGAATTATTTTTTTCGTGAAGGGGACATTGCATTTTTAACCACCTAGAAAACTGCTAACAAATCCCAGAAAATATCCTAACAATATTTGTATGCAGTGTGCACACTTATACACTTTTTCAACATGTACCATTTCTCCTTATTGAATGACATTTTTAGCACCTGGAATACATTGGGATGGATGAAGCAGTGCAAACAATGCAGCTTTTAAAGTCCAGGTTATTCCTGCTATGTCATGTGTAGGATCTCTGGCTAAGAGACAGTGATGCATGCAGGAATGAATCTGATAAGACCCTTCAATCCCCTACGCCACTATTTTAGCCAAATCATAGTCCATATAATAATTTCAAAATGGAAGCTAAGAGGCTGACATATAGAATAAGAGGGAACAGGTCCCTTCTCTGACTGGTTTGGAGCAGCAAGAAGCATTTGGCTCATGCATTCCTTCTCCCTTTCCTTCCCTCATCTCAATGTTTTGTTATTCATTTGATTGCAACAAACTCTGCTACTGAGGTGACAAACTGGATTGAACAAACTTAATGAGAATTGCCAATCTCAGCTTGATCTGAGTTTGCCCTCATCTGGAAAATTCTTTTCTCACCACAATATCCTGGCTAGAATATGGTGCAAATTATGATTTTGATAAATCTCAAGTATTCTATTAAAACAAACATTTAACAGGAAAGACGAATCATGGACACAGACATAACAGAATAACATTTTTGATGCATACAGCCTTTCCACCCCTCCAGTGATAGAAAAAATATGTACTAGAATCTCTGTACTGTATATTGTATTGGAACAGATTTAGTTCACACTCAGGTTCTAAAAACTAATATTGCAAACTGATCCTATTTATATATTGGATTGTGATAGTTGCAGTAAATATTTTGGAACTATATTTCAAAAATATAGTTAGCATCCTTACAATGCCAAGATCTCTACCACTGTGTAACTAGCCAATAACTGGAATTTAAAGGGAGCACATTTGTTTTTGTTTTGTTTACAGTTTTGATAGTTAAAAAGATCCATGGCCTGCTGATTGTAGAAATCCTACCCAAAGCAAAAGTAGGTCACAAACATAGTCAAGGGTAGTTAAGAATAGCAACAAGTCAGTTCCCATGTCTTCAAATGGGATTTATAATTCAATTAGAGAAGATTATACTTAATGTAATCCACAAGTCAGATGTTGGTACAGCCTGTCATAAAAGAAGCTTTCTAAAATAATCTTTATTTCTGAGTTAGCTAACAATGCATTTCTATGTATAACAATTTAAAACTGCATAGAATACAAGAGGCATTACCCCTAGGTAAATGTATATAAAATTGCAGCCTATAGGATTGCAATTACATGCACACCTACTGGAAGTAAATAACATATCACTGAGTGGAATTTAATTTTGAATGGCCATGTGGAGGATTATGCAAGGATTATGTTCTAATTTGTTTATATCTACATTTCAAAAGTGGCATTTATTCTTTGTTGGATATGCAATCCTTAGGAAGATGTTCAGGAAGAGGATATATTTTTCCATGGTCTAATGATCTATAATTTGTCTTTGGAAATTTCAAAGGAAAAAAAAATCTAAAAATACCATAACAATCCTATAGATGGACATCAGCTACACAATTATTATGATGGTTTCATGGTATGGCAATGCTATGATTAAAAAAGTGAAAACATATTGCTAGCAATGAGTGAGTTTTAGTACATACCTGCATTTATATACTCACAAAATTCATCTCTGATTTTTCCTTTATTGCTGTTCATTGGAGTATGACATTCAAATGTCACCAACCTAAGGAATCCTACTTTCATACTTATGACCAGTTCTGCCTATTTTAGCCTTTTCACTTGTAGTACAACTTTTGCAATCATAATTCCATAAGGTTGTCTTCTTTCAAATCCATTGTTTCCCTTTCTCTTTGTTCATAATCACTTTTTCCTTTTCTTTCCTTTCCCCCATACCCAAGCCAATCTAAGCCATTCCTTCAGGCTCTTTGATTTACTCCATGTACATAGAAGTCACAATCTTCCTTAACAACATAATGCTTGTCACCATACTCTATGACTTTTTGCTCTGACTTTTGGCTTTGGTCAGTCAAGGCTTTCACATAAGACTTCCTAATATTACAGATAAAATGTAAATTAGGTAATCAGCCATACCTATGGCAAATGCAGAATTTTCAAGTATCAACAAGGACACTACCAATCCATTTTGGCATGCATTTGTATGTGATAAATGCAACCAAAGCCAAGGTTTACTCAAACATACACATTAATTTATGTAAGTTGGGAGCCTTAGAGGTTACCTAGAAAAATCATTATAACATTGCCTTGAAGAGTGCATTACACCAACTAGTCTCCTGAGATGCATTTAGAATATGCCATAAGATGGTTATATATATATTCTTCTTTACACAGGATAGTCTCCTTACTGAATGTACCCTAAATTTTAGGGAGTGAGGATCATTTGCTTTCTGAATTTTGTTGGACTCCATCAATCATCAATCTCAGTGGACAGAAAATTACAGGCCAATAATTTTTGAAGAGCCACAATTTCAAATGTTAAACAGTCCAGTTTAAAAACCGTAAAGGGATCAAGAAAGCAAAGCACTTGATGTGCCCATCAGCATCTTACACCTCGACAATAGATGGAGCAGATATGGTTACTTGGCCATAGTCATTCCCACAAGGTGAGATAAGCGTATTTCTATTTCAATTATAGCAAATATCTTGACATGTATAACTGTACCTGTAAAATATTATTGCAAAATATATTCATATTTGTACTTTTGTTCTCTCTCTCTCTCTCTTTTGTTGATCTGTAAATGGCCTTCCTAGTGCATAATGAAAACTGTAACATAAAAGATTAACCTACTAACCAGTTGATTATTCTGCAATGTGCTGTTCCCAAACTCATGTTGAAGCTAGTCCATCTGAGGTGCAGGGGGGTCATCTGGCAGATGAACAAAATAATCCTACCCCAAACATAGCATAAACTATTTTGCAATTCATGGAGGGGGAAAAAAAAGACCAAGTCACTTCTGAAACCCTATAGTTTTGTGTCTGGGTCCAGATGCAGATATACAACAGATTTAAAAATTTCAATTCAGCAGCTTCATACCCACATAGGAATCTCTGCTAATCAATTCATTTATTTTTAGGATTCAGAGGCTTATGTGTGGCTTATGTGAGAAGATAATAGCAACATATTTTTGGTCTCCAGACATCAAATGATTTTTGGTCTTCAACTTTGCGATGTGGTCACTGCCTCAGAATGAGTTTCTTCAGAAAGGTTAGACTTCTTCTATGGAAAAACTGGATACTCCGAAAACGGCAAAAAGTAAGCACTTAATGCATATCTACAAAAGATAAAACAGATATGTATGCTTCAAATTCTTTTAAAGAAGCAGAATTAGATTCAAATACCCTTTATACAGGTAGTCCTCGACTTACAATAGTTCACTTACTGATCAAAGTTACAGTGGCACTGAAATAAAGTGACTTATGACAGTTGCACAAAGTTCCCATGGTCACATGATTTACATTTGGATGCTTGACAACTGACTCACATTTATGACAGTTGCAGAGTCCTCACTTTCTGCAACCTTCTGACAAGTAAAGTCAGTGGGGAAATCAGATTCACTTAACAATTGTTTTACAAATTTAACAACTGCAGTGATTCACTTAACAAATGTGACAAGAAAAGTTGTGAGGCAAAACTCATTTAACAAATTTCTCACTTGGCAACATAAATTTTGAACTCAATTGTGGTCGTAAGTTGAGGACCGCCTGTATTACATAAGTTTTAAAGGTAAAATGAGATGTGCTTTTGTGATTAATCTGTTCTGATGAAATATTTTAATTTGAAGTTTGGAATAGTTCAGATGTATTAAATTAATTTGTTACAGAAGGCCTCCATGAAAAAGAAGGCTGAACCTACCCAACTTCAATGCATCAGTGTAGAAAATTCTAGAGAGATTCATTTCCTCTTGACGCCCTGTTATACGCTGATTCTAATAGAACACAGGGCTGGAAGATAAAAATAGCCAGTGGACTTTTCCTACAGGAAGCAACTGTCCAAAGATTTCAATCTTTTCATCTGGTGTGGTTCCTCAAAGAGCAGGAGTTTGTTATGCAAGTGTCTCTAGTCCAAAGCATACCAGATCAGATCATTTGAAGGCTATAGATTAAACTGTAGGATTTGAGGGAATTAAACTCATCTTGAAATTGACAAAGTCTTTGGATATTTTCAATGTACTGTACATTTCATACTTTGCAGAAGTGCATTACAGTAGTTTATTGTACTTTCATTGGAGGGAAGGGAAGAGAAAAGTGGCTTGGGAGAAGGGAAAGAATTCATGTTTTGGACTAAATGACAAAATATTATTTTTGATTGAGTGATTGATTTAAAACATTTATATAGCTGCCCATCTTCTGGGCAGCTCCCAATCAAAGTTAAAACAACATATAAAACTGTATTAAAGCTATAAAATAAAACAGATTAAAACATTAAAAACAACAATGTTTAAACAGCAAACAAAGCAATGAATGATGGAACTAGCAAATCCTATATGGAAAATAAATAATGGCCAGCCAGAGGGAAGAGGATTGGGACTATACTTTTGGATACACCCATACCTTCGACCATACCTTAGAGACACATCATTTCACCAATTCACTTTTAAAAGAGGCCATGAGGCTATGCAATTTTACATACCTTGTTGCTACAGAGAAACCCCACTTTAATTTTGAATACAAAGTGGTGATAGAACAATGATTAAAATTGGGATGGAGTTAATGGAATAACTAATTCACTAGTTATTATATTTTCTTGGCATAGATAAGACTGGTCAGGACAGTACCTTTAACTATTACTGAAGCTGTTCTGATCTACTGGATTTGTACTATGACAATTTACAACAGCCAAGAAATTGATTTTGAAGAGAGGCAAGTTGAAAACTCTGCTCTTTTATTATCCTGAATATTGTGTAGTAAGGGGCTTCAACAGTCAAGAAGCAGACCAGCATAGCTACAAAAACATTTATTGACTCAAAACTGGAACTAAGGAACAGTAGGCAAATGCCTATAATTTATACTCTATGCCCACAAGGCCTTAACCAATCATAATACTTGAAAAAGCCCACCAAATATGAATGTTCTAAGTTTCCCTCCAAAACAGTTGGAGTTAACAGTTAGGGTCATCAAAAGGTTAGTTTCAATTTAGCAGGGCTTAACACACCTATATATATATATATAATATGTAATATGACAATTTACAATAGCCAAGAAATTGATTTTTAAGAAAGGCTTAGAATTAGATTCTATCTATCTATCTATCTATCTATCTATCTATCTATCTATCTATCTATCTATCTATCTATCTATCTATCTATCTATCTATCTATCTATCTACAGTCTATCTATTCAATACACAACACTGGATATTTCCACCTTTTCAATCAATCTACATATATTCCCACCACCGTCCCACAGTCCAAACATCCAGAAGCTTTTTTAAGGGTTGGGTGGAGAAAATTAAAGCCTGAGGCCAATGTTAATGCTCTTTCTTAGGTTTCCTTTAAGTCAAATGTAATAAGCCACCTTACTCTGAAAATTAAGGGCAGAACATTTTAAATTGTTATTTTCAACTCCAGAACACAGAATGCTGAAGGAACCAAACATAAATAGTGCCGTCCTATGCATGTTTATTGTCACTGTCTTCAACTTCATGGTTATTGGAGAGTAAATGCCCTGAATGCCCAACTTGGTGCTTTGCCAATGATGGTCAGATTACGACACATGTCAAAGGTGACATGCCATAACATTTTGGGTCACATGCCAGCATTCACCCACACACATCTGTCGCTATTCTTGAAAGCGTGCACAATTTTCAGAGGAAGGCCCTGCAAGAATGAGGAATGGGCAGCCTCTGTATCCTCCAGAAATCATGTGAAAGGGTCACACTCTTGCAAGGCCTCTGGAGCCTCTGAAAATGGTAGAAGAACGGGCCGTGCTTTCACATGGTTTTTGGAGGCTGCAGAAGTTGCAGAAGAGCATTCTCTGAAGTCACTTCAAGAACGAAGGCCTCAGGCAATCCAGAGCAGCCTCAGGTAGGCCTCAGGGGCTGGTCAATAGAAAGAGAACACCACCTGAAGATAAGCAGTGCTCAACAGATCCCGAGGAGTGCTGGGCCATGAGGGCAATGGTGCCATTCCCCACAGCTTGCGTGCTTTGGGGAATGGTGGGAGGTGGCCTTTTTGAGTGGCAGCGTGGTGGCTGTCGGGCCGAAGTTAAGGTCCAGCTTTCTACTTTAGGCCCAGCCTTGCTGCTGCCTCTGAGTGCCACTGGTTCAGCCTAAATTGGGAGAGGAGAGAGAAATAGAGAATTGTTTCTTTTTTTTTTTTTTTTTTGGGGGGGGGGGGGGTAATATACTAGTAGAGTCAAATTAGGCATTTTCTGAATTTTTGACATGCCACACCCAAGAGGTTCACCATCATTGTCTACACGTACTTATTTGGAAATGTGTAGGATTTTCGCACTGAAAACATGAAAGCTTAAATGACTGCCATTGTAAAAACAGTCCAAAATAAAACACCAAATAGGACAGTTAAAAAGCCAGTCAATATTTGATTTTAAGGTTATGTTTTCCAGACAGAGAACATGAGAACAAAAAGCTGGACATGTCCTCCTTTTGTGTGTAGGAAGTTAGCACCCACCCCTCTCCTAGAAAATTGAAATAGCCTAGGAAATATTTAAAAGGCAGAATATTATATCTCCCTGGATGAGAAAAGGAGAAATATGTTTTAAAGACAAAGCAGCTTCCTGCAGCTCCCTGCCCCCCCTTCAGCTCCAGGGTGATGGGATTAAGGATGGCCCTCAGGAAATGATAGGATTACCCATCTCACCACATGTTCTGGGAAGATTGCATTAACCATCACTCAGGTGTGGTCCAGACCAAGCTTACAAAGTTAAGACTCCCGCCCCTGGGAGTCTGACAGCCAATGGGATTCATTTCTTGCACAGGAACAGGAAATACTAAGGTGGGGCCTAACAGAGGTTATATAAGGGTCTCTCAGCATCTTGGTTGGCCCTTCTTCCCTTCTCTTCTCACTCTGGAGCTCCAGGCCATGTGGCCCTGTACACCATTAAATTTTCCAAGCAGCCTCCATGTTTCCAGTGTCTTTTTCCCTACTTGGAACTGAACCCAGAAAGATATTTCTTTCAACAGGTGGATGATCTAAACCTAAGTCAGATGGAATGAATGCCATTTCTCAAACAGCGTATGGAATTGATGCATCTAATTGTGTTTTTTTTTCCCTTTTCTTTTCAGCTTCGTCTGCTGGTTGAACTTCTATGGCCGGTTTCTTTATTTCTTGTCTTAGCATGGCTGAGGAAAGTAACTCCAGTCTACCACAAACATGAATGTAAGAGTACATTATTTATATTCATTTTTTAAAGGAAAGATAGGCTCCTCCTTGGTGAAATTTAAATCAAATCAAAAGTAACTGGGTATTCAGAGGATGTTAGGTTTCTTTCTACTTTACTACTACTGAACAGAATCTGGTACTGTCAAGTTAAGAAGGAAGTCGAAGGTCAATGCTTTTGCTATTCTCAATCTCAAATTTAAATTTGAGGGGGAAGGGAAATCAAGGATTGACCAGCCTTTGACTCTCCAGATGGAAAATGGATATGAGATGACATCATCCAGAAAACATTTCCCTGCTTGATTTGTTGCTGCTTGTGGGATTCATGAAGATGCTAACATAAAGATATTCCCAATTTAGGTCATACTTTACTTCCAGCCTTAACTTGGCCATGCCATGGCTCACTCCTCACTTCTTCCCTAATCCATTTGAAGCTTACCTTAACTTTCTGTTTTCACAATGCAGAGAACAAGATACTAGAAGTCTCAATCTGTGCTCTTTCTGCAACTGATAAACAGAGAAGTGCAAAAGCTATATTGCTCCAGAAATGTCCCTCTTGCAGCTCCTCTAGGTTATGGAAAGCCCAAAAATCATCCCACCCATCGCCAGTCCCCTAATACATGTATATGCATGCCCTTGTGTTTGCAATGCACACTGAAGGAAAAAAAACTTTTAGCTGAAAAAGCAGCAGTTACAAAGAAATGGCTGGAAAGACATTAGACTGCTATTCTTCTGTTGCAGTTAAACCCAGCCTTCTTCACAGGCTTGTTATGGCGATAAAATGATTAAAATAAAATAACTGAGATCTAATGTAAGGGACATATGGGTTCTAGTCCACCCTCATGGGATAACTTTGGGACAGTTACTATCTCTCAGTCCAATCTAATTCACATATTTGTTGTTATGAGAAAAAATTGGAGAAAGCACCACCTATACTTTTTTGGGTTCCAAATATAAATGCAATAAAATAAAGATAATAGTATAGCTTCATGTATGTACAGTTAAACTCTCTTATTATAGTAAAAATTACAAGGAATAAAACCACAGTGATGATGAAATGAAAGCAGGTCAGCATGTTTGCATCAAACAGACTTCTCTCAATCCATGGTTGCATAACTGCTATCAGTTGGAGTAGAGAAGAGTGAATGATATATTCTTGATGATGCTATTACATCATAGTTTGGTAATGAAACACCTGCAACAAAACAACCATGCTCAAGAGCACCAAGGACCCCACATGATGCAGTCTAAAGAGTTTACAAATTAGAATTATCATATCTGAACTGCAAAGCTCTAAAATTAAATGATCACCAGAGTACAACAAAGAATTTAAATATCTCTTTGATACATGGTGATATATTTGATATATAGTGGTATCTGATATATAGTGATATTTGATATATAGTGGTATCCTGTATTTTTTTTTGCAGCTCTAATACAGGTAGTCCTTGACTTATGCTCATTTGCTTAGTGACTCTCTGAAGTTACAATGGTACAAAAAAAGTGACTTATGACTGTTTTTCATACTTATGACTCTTGCAGCATCCCCATGGTCACATTGTCAAATTCCAAGGTCATGTGATCACATGTTGTGACCTTTTGACAAGCAAAATCGATGGGGAAACCAGAGTCACTTAAGAAACATGTTGCTAACTTAACAATTGCAGTTAACAACTGTGGCAAGAAAAATCATAAAATGGGGCAAAACTCACCTAAGAACTATCTTGCTTAGCAACAGAAATTTTGGGCTCAGTGATGGTTGTAAGATGAGGTCTACCTGAATGGGAGATAGTACACAAGATGTTGAAGTTTACATGAGGTACTGGTGAATGGGTAATGAGAAATCTTGTCCTGAAAAAAAAAAAAAGTTATTCAACAGCATCTACACTCATCCCCACCTTTGGATTTGCTTACTGGGCTCTAGTATGAGAAGAGGGAAACAGTCAATACTCCAATCCCATCCAAAAGCTGAGCCATTTCTATCCATCTGAGTTTCTGTCAAATTGAATATGTTTATATCTTATCTTCACAGCAAAAATTGTTTGTAGAAATAAAATAATTTCACTGCAAGTGGCTTTGATTCTCAATGCTAATGTTTCATGACATGTGTTTGTTTCTTATATGAAGGTCACTTTCCAAATAAAGCAATGCCTTCTGCAGGAACTCTGCCGTGGTTACAGGGCATCTTTTGTAACATGAACAACCCATGTTTCAAAAACCCCACCCGTGGAGAATCTCCAGGTGTCGTCTCCAACTATAATAATTCCATGTAAGTAAGTAAAGGATCTCCTTGTCTTTTAGGCAGGAGGAGAAAAGATTGACATGTGGCAGACTTTGATATTTTAAATATTATGTACCATAACACAGTTGTATGATCCACGAAAGTCAGTGAATAAAAGCAAAGATAGACCTTACATGCATTTCAGTTTTAATTCTTACTTTTCCTCATAGAAGTCTGACATCCATGTAAGATCTGTCCTTCATCTAAATATTATTTAAATAGATAATATCCAATATTATTTATTTGTTCATTGATTTCCAAACTTTAGCATGTCCATTTCATCTATTTCAATGTGTTAATTTTGGTTTTTTTGTTAACCATTTACAATGAAATTATTCTATCTATTTGCTTCTTACTAACCTTCTCTTCATTTCTCTTTCATTCTTATTAAGAAATGCACCAAACAATAATCTAACACTAAGAACACTGCCACTAACACAGATAAGCCAAGCCACCATTTATGAACAGAGAGCAAACTGACTGAAGGAGATGGGTGGTTTAGAAATATGAAATATAAATAAGTAGCAATTTTCAATGAGTTCTAAAAAGCAAATATGGAGAAAAAAAAACAAATTTTACCTTAGTCTTATTCTCCCAGTGTTCTGCAGAATGATTGATTTCTACAAGATAGCTATGGGGAATAATCTTAAGCAATTTTTACTTCTCTACTATTGTCCGTTTCAGTTTAGCAAGAGTATATCAAGACATTCAAGAGGTATTGCTTGAAATCAACGAAAGAGACTTGGGTAGATTCTGGGAAGAACTACGAACCATGACCCAGTTTATGGAAACAATGAGGACCAACCCTGAAAAGATTACAGGTAACTGTCAATTCTGTTCTCTTTCCTCCCCCCCACCCCCCCAGCCCCTCCCAAATACCAGAGAATTACATTAAACAGGAGAGAAAACTCCCTTGAAAACTAAAATCATACCCGGTATGTTGACTGCTGGCAACAAAACAAATGGATCCATATCAAAAGGGAAAAAAAGAAAATACTTTAAATATCTCCAACATATAAGCAACCCATGGTTTCTCGAAGATTTCTAAAAATGCATGGGGGTATAATTCAATTTGGCTTGTTTAAAACCAAACTTCGTCCTCTGTGAGGCTGCCTACAACCACTGTTTCATTTAGGTTAAGAGATAAAGGGAATTTAAAGCTAAAAAGCAGGGTTGCTCTCAGAATTAAGTGGTGCTTCCTGTAATGTCAACTTTAAACATGGGAAAATACTGGAATATAGGAATAAGAATTGTTTGGTCTGTAATGTTTGATTTATGATAGCAATCATTCACCCTTGCCACTGGCAAATGATGAAAACCAATGGCTTCTTATCAGTCATCACCTTCTATATGAGTTTAAGGACATTTCTTTTTCCCCAGTGGTTAAGCAGTGCAGTGTTTTGAATTGTGGTTAAGTTATTCAAAGGAACAAACATAGGGAAACTTCAAATAATTAAGCCACAGCAGGCGCTTCCATTTGATTAATGAGAGATCTACTTTATTTAGCATAATGATTAATCCAGCTTTGGTCATGAGAAACTAATTGGAAGGATTCAAGGCTCCCTACAGATCTAAAGTGACTGCAACTTTCTTTGGGCAAATAAACTGGAGAAAGAGATTCCAGAACTATTTATTCTTAAGTGGCTGAAACCCACCCACCTTAGCCCAGTAACTAAGAACAACAAAACACTTGAGCTTTGAAGTTCACAGCACCAGGCCTTTGAAACTTTTGGGTCATCCTTTGAAATCTCTGGTCTGCATCTTTTGAGCATGCCAACTCTTTTCAGTATGTAGAAAAATAAATAAGTGTGTTCCAAATGCCAAGCCTTTTGTGTAATGTGCAATACAACTGCCATTTCGCATTCAGATATTGTCCTTGAAGCCTTCAATGCTGCTTGCTGTTAAATGAAGGGAATTCTTTTTGAAGAGTGTTTCCCAAACCTCTGGAATGTTCCATTGCAGGTAGTCTTCGACTTACGACCATAATTGAGCCCCACATTTTTGTGGCTAAATGAGATCTTTGTTCAATGAATTTTGCTCCATTTGATGACCTTTCTTGTCATAGTTGTTATGTTAGTAACACAGTTAAGAGAATCTGGATTTCCCATTGACTTTGCTTGTCAGTCTCCTGGACGTTGCAACCATCATAAATATGAGTCAGTTGCCAAGCATCTGGAATTTGATCACATGACCAGGGGGATGCTGCAATGGTCATAAATGTAAAAAACAGTCATAAGTCACTTTTTTTTTCAGTGCAATTGTAACTTTGAATGGTCATTAAATGAACTGTTGTAAATCGAGGACTACCTGTATTAAACTCCAGTTACCTTTGGCCTTTTATTGCTTCTTTATATAGCCCATAAATCCCTTTTGCTAAGGGATTTACTGCATATCAATAACATGTAATAATCTTCATATATAACTCATATGTTTCTGGAGCTATTGCTACGGGCCACTTGGCATTCCTCATTTTGGTATTTTGAATTATGCTTTTATCGCAGCTTGGAATTCTTGCAACAATAGATCAATACATCAGATTTGAAAAGGCTAATTCTTCATCCTTATGTTCTATCTCCACAGTTCTAAGTCCTCGTCAAGGTTTTTTAATGTGACATACCAAATATACCATACCAAAAAATATTGGACGGCACTTAGAAATTCAGCACATTGACAAAATATCCATCTGTAAATTACAAAAGGCCCCACAGCTTGAATCCAGACATATATTACACTAATACATTATGACATCCTAGGTTCTTGGAAAGAACTCAGTGCACATGAAGGTCAATACCAGCTAAACAACACACAGCTGTGATTTCTCATTGTTACGTATATAATGCTGGTGTAGGTTGAATCACTTTTTTGTATTTATACAGTGTTTCTTAAAATAGAGTTGAAAGATTTTCTCATACATAATTTCACATTCCTCAGACAATTCACAATCCTGTTAGATAGCCCAGTAACATTAACTTCATCTTCCATAAAGCTAGGAATGGGATGAAGAGCAAGTGAATTTGTGTGACGTTATAGTTTGCTTAAAAATAAATTTTGCTCTACCAACGCCTAACTATTTTTTCTTACTATTTTTCTTACAATTTTTTCGCTTAGGAAGAGGAATACGAATCCAGGATATCTTAAAAGACAGAGAGAATTTAACCAAGTTCCTGCTTGAAGATGCAGGCCTTCCTGATACCGTGGTCTACCATCTAATTAATGCCGTAGTGCGACCTGAACAAGTGAGTTGACAAGCTTCTGAAAAACGGGAAGCTTCTCTGTTATGAGGGTTCAGGTATTTACAGCTTTTTCCCACTATACTTTTGTTAATAAATAGAACTTAAAGCATAATACTGTAATACAGAAGTGTCAAACTCGCATCATTATGGCAGCGTCATATGACATAGCGGGACTTTTTCCCCCTTCGCTAAATTGGGCATGGGCATGGGCGTGGCCAGTGTGTGATGCATCCGGTCCGTGGCCTGCAAGTTTGACAGTCCTGCTGTAACAGAAAACAAAATTAGGCAACTATCTAATTCATTGAACACCACCTGCTTTAAGTGAGGAACACAGAGAGAAATTGTTTTTAGCCACACCTTGGCTATGAGTTGTTCAGAACAAATATAACACAATCATAATCAAAGGTAGGATGCTTTGAAACCTGCTTCAGTCTGTAATTTTGCATCCAGATTTCTGATCAGTCCTTAGTGACGTTTTGGTGGGGAGAAACCTTCTCCTGGGCCAGGAATGATTCTACTTCCACTCCTTTTAATTTGTTTTCTTTAACGGATGCAGGTGAATGGAAGGCAAAGCAATGAAACAAGAGTTTTCTATCCATTTTTTTTCCTGAGGGAGGAGGTTCTGAGAAGTTTGCTTTCACAGATGCATTAAAGCTCCTGGAAATTTTAATGTTTCTGTTTTGTTTTGTGGAAATATTTTTTCCACAAAAATTTCTGGTATGCTGCTCTTTTTCAACAGAACTGTGAATGGAAGCAGAACCAGATCATTCCTTAAATAGAGTGCAGAAGCACTAGGGCAGAAGCACTCGAATCACTGCTTGCCTATTGACTGTCCATTCTTAGAGGTAACATGCTTTGGTCTGCAAAAACTGAGAGGACCTCTAGGGTAGCAGGAAAAAAAAAGATATATAAAACACTGACTTTGGGGTCTAATGGTCTTCTGGATTTTTGAAGTCCAGGTTTGTGTCAGTCTTGCGAAATAGACAGGACAGGAAGCACAGCCAGATGAACTAGTTCTAATTTATTAAAGAATCTTGCAAGTTAGAAGGCACATTTCTTCCGGTTACCTTTACAAACCAAGAAACTAGGGAGGTTCCCTTTTGAGATGCTTGCTATGCCAACATTCCTGCTATGGGCTATGTTGTCCCCTATCCAACCATTACCCTGGCTGTGCCTCCTCCCTCCCCCCCCCCCCAGTCTCCCAAGGTCATTCCCACATACCATTACATCATAACCCAGACTATTCCTTTCTCTTGGAGAACAAAGTTATTTGTGTGTTGAAAGGTCTCATAAACCAGTTGTTGGCATGATGGAAGAGCTGACCAGATGGACAATTGAATGGGAAAAGAGGCACTATCCTGTCTTTCAGCTCAAGCAGTAAAATGCCTTGATCTGGCCCTGAATGAATCCCAAATCTTTCAGTAGGAGAAATGCTAGAATTCACAATCCCCGCTCTTCATGTCAGCAGGGCAGAGGTGAAAGGGCATTGCTGGGACATTGTCTCAGGTGAATTGATTGGGCCCTTGAAAGATAGATCTCCTGTCTTGAATTCACACCAAACAATAGCTATTTTGTTTTCTTCTTTTTAATTCTTTTACTGGAGAATTGCAGCCCCTGGTTATTCTGCGCCCATCTTCTCTTCATAGCTGACTTGTATGTAACTCAGGCATTGGCTCTTGTGTGGCTGCAGAACTGGGAAAGGAATGTGGTGCAAATAATTGAGGTCTGCTGAAACAGATCTGAGGAACTAAAGCCTTTCTTACTTAGGAGAAGAGAAAGACACTGGGTGAATGGCACAATTCCTCTTTATATATTTTTCTTTCTTTTTGTTGTGGTTATATAATGCTCAGAAATGGGAAATGCATGTGGTTATTTATGGCCAGCAGGAGATGGAATTAATGAGCCTGCCTTTCACTCTGTTAGTTATTTTTTTTTCCAAATTGTAGATGGTTTGTGTGACTTTTTGTTGAACTGTTCAGTTGATTGGATTCTGATCGGTGCTGTAGGAAACTCCCTAGCAGCTCTTTTATTTGTACAGAAGGGAAAAAAAAGTTCTGTGTAACATGAATGTTAGTAGCAATTTATGCCAGCCTAAACTGGTCCAGTAAATCACATTTGATTTCTCATTCTAAAAAAATAATACAAGTAGGTACATGGCTAAGTTGCCTTGAAAAAAATACTCGTTTGAGTCCCTCTGATCATCTTTAAATATATTTTGAAACTCTTTGAAACAGTGATGCATGTAAGACAGTTTCAATGAAATCCAATCTCCCTCTTATGAAGGACTTAGTCTCAGTTATCCTTCGAGAAACCTACCGTATTTAAGTGCTGGACTATGTCAGCATCTGAATACAGGTAGTCCTCCACTTACAATAGTTCATTTAGTGACTGTTCAAAGTTACAACGGCATTAATAAAAGTGACTTATGACCGTTTTTCATGGTTACGACCTTTGCAGCATCCTGTTCTGACCCATGCCCTTTCCCAACAAATCAAACACAATCCAAAAGGAACAGAAACCTTGTAATGCTTTTACAAAGTAATTAGCTGTGATAAACACAAGCCTTGCCAAACTTTGCGAGACTTGCCAAACAATAACAGACAAGAAATAATTTGCAAAATAAGAATCTTCAAATACAAACTCAGGATACTGGAATGTCCACGAGGCTGGAGTTTCAAAACGTCTTTGCCTTCTGCAAAGTACGTTCTTTTCACAGTTGGCTTTTATCTTCTTGAAGGAGGGGCCATTACCTTGCAGCCTTACTCCCGAGTCACCCGTGCTATTGTAGCTGCTCTTTCCTATGAGCCATCCTGCCCGCGCGCGCACTTAGCACAGGCTCCTCAGGAACCTCCTCATCACTGCTGCCAGCCCCCATAATCTCTGAAGGCAGCAGTCCATTCCCTAATAGTCCTGGCCCCTCATCTGAGTCCTAGCTCTCCTCAGCCATCCGCACCTGCTGCCGGCTAACCACAACACATCCCCACGATCATGTGATCAAAATTCAGCAATTGATTCCTATTTATGACCATTACTGTGTCCCAAGGTTATGTGATCTCCTTCTGCAACCTTCTGACAAGCAAAGTTAATGGGGAAGTCAGTTTCACTTAACAACTGGGTTACTAACTAATCAACTGTAGTGATTCACTTAACAATTGGGACAAGAAAGGTTGTAAAATGGGGCAAAACTCACTTAACAAATGTCTGACTTGACAACAGAAATTTTTGGCTCAACCGTGGCCGTAAGTTGAGGACTACCTGCAGGGAAAAGTGTTTATCAGTTCTTGTTAGAATAAAATTTAATACAGATTATAGATCAGGATAGACAATATCTTCTACAACACTGGCATTGCTACAGAGAAGCATCGCTAGGCAGTGCCTTAGCCCTCCAAACCTTCCCAAAATACAGCAGTTTCTTCCTGCTAGATCTAATAATTGATTAGGCAAATTTTGACAGGAATCGATGATGCTCATATTAAGATGTGGCTGGAGAAAAACTTTTCCCTGTGATTTCTGACTTTGGGTTCTCTGTTGGGTGTCGTATGAGGGGGTATTCTTCTTTATGCTCAAACTCATTTAACCCACTGATTATTTTTTTCAACTGACTGATATATACTGAGATTCCATCTGGGAACATGTATGCTTTGCAAATCTCTTTCTGCTTGAAAAATAGTATCTTATTGTGGTCGGTTAAGCCAAAGTGCATGGTTCCTCCACAGAACAGACTTTGTCATGGAACGTTCTGATGCTTCTTTGCCATGGCTAATAATATATCCTGTTTCCTCTTCCAATGTCATTCTAAGGAAACTATGAAAAAGAATGGATAGACCCAGCAATGCTGTTTACAAATGTTTCAGTCTTCTGTAAAGAACTGCACGCAGCTGAAGAGCTGACCTCGTAAGCACCCTGGGAGCGCAGGAAATGACACACACTCACACATAAAAGCTCAACCTAATCTAGAGGCCAACTAACTGAGAAAATATTTTGTTTCGCCTCTCAAAAGTGCTTGCTGAACAATGGCACGCCGATAAAATTACTGGAATTTATTTCCCAACTGCTGCTTTCAGGTTACAAGAGAGATAACGGGGCTGTTTCTGACTCATAGGAAAAGCTGGACTGCAAAGAAAACCAGATGGGTAGTTGGAGAAGAATATTTTTGAATTGGGACCTCATTTAAAATTCTGTGTAGAAGTGACATTTAATAACTAGTAACCTCTTTCAGCAAATCAATATTAATACTCTGTTTCACTAAGGTTTTTTTTTTAATATTAAATCTTCTATTGGCCCGGGTTCCATGAAGAATATCCATAGAATAGTATTTAGACTGATGCTTTTGTTTCCACTTTTGTACCACAAAATGTTTTGAAATGTACCACAACATCTACAAATCACAAAATAAAGATTCTCAGGATAACCTAGCCATTCTACAATGGCTTGAACACATCCTGATTGTGTCAGTATTTTCTTGGCAACTATTATGGATTATGATTCCTTACTTCTTCTGGGAAGTATTTTAGACATCCTGGTCCAGTCTACTACTTTGGGATTTCCGGTTTGTCTCCCATCCAACTAATAAAAATATTTTTTCCTGGTTGCAACTTCATTTTTTGATACTGGTAGGAATCTAAAATACTTGCTTGCAAGACAACTGTGGCAGTTACACAGGTACTATTCTAGCTTCTGGTGGTAACTGCATTAGTAATTTCTTTCAAGGATCTGTTTCTTCTGACAAGAATGTGATGCTTTATTTCTTTAGCAGAAGTGAGAATATTAGGATATTAATTTCTCTGATCAGTATTATTCTGCCACATATTCTATATTCTTGTAGAAATGTGACAGAGGATACAATCTTAGTTTCTGAAAAAGTAAAAAATGAACAGTGTTGGGCAAGATTCCATTTCTCACTTGACTTAAACTGCATGGTAATTTTACCAAGTGCTCCAAACATAGGAAGGTGAATCTGGGTCAGTTGGAGCAACAAACTACCAATAAAGTATTATCTATTTCAAGATGAGAGAAAAAGTTAAAGCACAAGTAGTCCACAGTTTAAGAACAAGTTCTGTTCTCAAGTTCTGTCCTTAAGTCAAATTTGTAGTGAACTGGATATTGTAGTACTGTGTAATTAACTTGAATCACTATGTATTTAACTTGATTTTGCTATAATAAGCCCTGTTCTTAATTATAGGTTTCTCTCTCTCTCTCTCTCTCTGTGTCTCTCTCTCTCTGTCTCTGTCTATCTATATCTATATCCATATATCTATCTATCTATCTATCTATCTATCTATCTATCTATCTATCTATCTATCTATCTATCTACAATCTATCTATTCAATACACAACACTAGATATTCTATCTATGATCTATTTATTCAATTTCTATAGCCACCCATCTCAGTCAAAGACTCTGGGCATCTTACAATTAAAAAAATAAATTACAATTAAAATACTAAAAACATTTTAAAAGAATAAAAACAATGGAAACATCCAAAATAAATATACATAGCAGCCGAGATATTTGGTTAGTTGGCAATACAGCTAGGACACTGAGCCCTTAACACATTCAGCATCCCAGACTCAGGAATATAGCCAGGTTTTATGACCTTAAGAAAGGCTAGCAGGGTTGAGCCATTCTAATCTCCCAAGAGAAGATGTTCCACAAAGCAGGGGTCACTGAAGAAAAAGCCCATCTTCTAGTCCCTGCCAGCCGATACTCTTTGGCTAACAGAATCTACAGCATGGCCAATCTGCTAGATGTGTTTGGACAGAGATTCTTGGAAATAGGCAATCCCTCAGGTAAAATGTTGAACATTGTATCTTGATTGGACTTCTATCTCCTCTCACCTGCTTGTGCTGCAATTTGTGACCGTATACCTGCCAACACAATCTTCTCATCTTTCCAAGCTCCCTTTTTATGTATTTTAAAATATTTAGTTAAATTTAAAAAAAATGGGACGCTAGCATGTTAAGAGCCTTGGTGGTACAGTGGTTAGAGTGCAGTGCTGCAAACTACTTCTGCTGACAGCCAGCTGCCTACAATTTGACAGTTCAAATCCCACCAGGCTCAAGGTTGACTCAGCCTTCCATCCTTCTGAGGTGGGTAAAATGAGGACCCAGGGCAATAGGCTGACTCTGTAAACTGCTTAGAGAGTGCTGTAAAGCACTAAAAAGCAGTATATAAGTCTAAGTGCTATTGCTATGTTGCAAAGAACACATTGGCCTCCAATATAACATGCATTTCCAACAATGCCTCTGCCCTCCACAGAGACTTCCCGAGGCATTCTTCAATGATATCGTAATAAAATAATGAGTGACTACAATTTGTGCTTTGTCCACAGTTTGCCTTTGGTGTCCCAGACTTGACTTTGAAAGATATAGCTTGCAGCCAGACATTGCTGAATCGCTTTATTATCTTCCGGAGTCCAAGTGGCTTTCAGGCTGTGCATAGTGCAATGTGTGCCCTTTCCCAGGAGAACTTGCAAAAAGTTGAAGACTCTTTATATGCAAATGTGGACTTCTTTAAGCTTTTCCATGTGGTAAGTTCCAGCCAAAGGCGTATCTTTTTACTAGTGAGAACAACAATGGGGTATGGTTCTTTTGTTTAAACCAAGCTCAACAACGTGCATTTTTCTTAGGTGACGAAATAAAATAAATAAAATAATGACATAGTTATTGTGTGACAGGGTCAGAGGCATAATCAGGAATTATAGAGTCCTGGCAGCTATGCCAGAGAAACCTCAATTGAAGAACAAAGAAAAAAAATGAAATTAGAGGACTATATTTTATTCCATCACTCATGAAGAAACAAATTGAATCTACCTACCTTTCAGGCATAAGAGAAAAGGCTTTGGGAGGCTGGTGAAGTTGTGGCACTCGTGGCAACTTTTTCTCCTAATATTAATAGTGCACATTTCTCTGAATTTGGATCCTTGCATTGCCAGAGAGGCTATGTAACAGAGGCATATAGCACAGGTGTGGAATCCCAAAGTTTGCTGAACTTTTAAAAAAATGTTTAAGAAAATATGCTGTCATAACTAAAACACTCCTTAGTTGCATTTGTTGCACGTTCTGTGGTGTGTATGTGATTTAATCTTATAAATACAATTTGAACAGCCTAAGCTGCATCTTCATTCATGATACTTTTTACCCCAATACCCTAATGAGTAGAATAAAGGAAATATTTATTTGCTTCCTTTGTACAGGAAGCTTAAAGGCTTATCTCAATAATAGCATACGTTCCTTAAAAAAAGAAGAAGAAGAAGAAAGCAAGGAAAGAAGTGGGACAATCACTGCAAAGTCCTCATTGGCACTTTTTTCCTTTGTTTGGGCATAGATTAGGGCAGAAGCTTTCCTCAAACAGATATATTGGCTGGCAATGGATGATGGAAGCATCCTAAGAATACCAGGATAAGGGAGTCCAAAGGACTAAATTAGATGCATTGTGATTCACTTGATGCATTAAACTCACTTCTTCCCGTAAAGTGTTAGACGTTTTACTCTAAGTTGTAGTAATATCAAGCCTTCTTCTCACATATCTTTCCTTTCCATCCCAATATCTCCAAACTTTCTTCTTCCTTCCAATTTCAATGTTCATAGTGATTTGACTGAGTACTATGTGCATGTAAGATTTCTAATTATTTTAATAAAGGCATGGCTGCCTTCTTCATTTTCAAACCTTCCAGAAATATCTGGCTTCACCTTCTGTATCTGGGTTGGCAAGCAGTTTTGAGAATTGGTCCAACACATTTGGAAGGCACCAAGCTGGAAAGGGCTATGATATGGAATAGCTCAAAGATCACTTAGGATAGAGAGACAAAGAAGTTTCCTTAAACCATTCCAGAAAAGAAATGCCTACAAATCTTCCACTGCGAGATTTGAGTTTATATAACATACTAAACTTTAAATTTGGATCAACAAAATATAATTCCTTAATATTCTTGATCCAAGAAAATAATTTGGTTGATCCCACAACATGCCGAGCCACAAACTATCCATTCACTTTAGTCCAATCTAAGATGTTATATAAATACAGAGTTGTATAACACTGGTTTGCCTCAAAGAAGAACTTTAATTCTTCAAGCTATTGGGGAGAAATAAATTGGATGGATAAAGTGTTCTAGATGTTTTTGAGAATGGATTTCATTTGCTTATTCCTGATCTAATTCCTCTGCCTTTTTGGGTTTTTTTATTAAAAGAATACTTCTACAAGCTCATGCAGAAAAAGTAGCTACATTCATCACTCTAACTTACACCTTAGATCATCCCATAAGTACACCTGATAAATTATTCATAGCTGATGTGGATTTTCCCCTCCTTTCTTTACAAATCCAGCAAAATAAGTTGAAGGAATGTATAAAACATGTTTTAAGATCTGCTGGACATTAATAAAATAAAATAAAACACAGGACACAAAGGAAAAAGGAAAGTTGTATCATTGGAACAAATAGATCGATGGATAAGAATTCATGTGGTTTAGGGGTCAAAAAGAGAAGCAATTTATAGTCAGAAGATAATGAGATGTATTGAGGGTGAACTGGAGAATCACTAACACATCTTTTCCTTGAAAAAAAAAATTACATTAAAGATACCAGGAATGAAGGGGGGAAGATTTGGAGCATGAGTCAAATGGTGGATGCTACATGACACATTCATTAGAGAATAAGAGAGTTTTGTCTGGCAGAGAAAAGAAGAGCTGAAGGAGGGAAGGGACCATTTATACTTGTCAGAGTTCAGCACATTCTTTAGATTTCTTCCAGGAGGGTACCACAGACTAGTACCAGGAATGGATAATGTGGGCAGAGGCAATAAGCCAGGCTGGCTCTGTCAAGGTACAATGAAGGAGGGAGGAGGAGAAGGGCCTGCAAGAGACCCCCAGCAGTATTCCAGGATATATTTGAATCAGTTTTTGCCTTTAAGTTAACCCCATGTTTGGAAACTTTCCAGAGTGAGTCTCACAGTCTCTCTATTCTTCTATTGTATTTGTAGAAAGTTCAGATGAAGTACCCTAAATGCCCCAGGGCACTTTCGATTGCAGGCCCTTCTACTGTATACAATTGGTGCGAAACACCAGCATGCCTTTTTCCCTAAAGCTGTCATTTTGTTAGGTTTCTGACAGCTGAAACATTTTTTGGTGCAGGAGAAGCCTTCCTTGGCTTTCATGTCAGCTTGCTGTCAGGATGGAATGATGCCCTTAGCGGCACTTAGCTCCTCCAGAGGCCTTTTGACCTGCAACCCAATTGAGAGTTGCTGCATTTTACAACTTTGCCTTAGGAAACGAAATCTGAATTGAAAGAGGATCCTTGCTGAAAGCGCAGAGAGAGAGAGAGAAAGAAGGTATCTGCCCATTTACGAAGAAATTTGTGAGGTTCTCCTGAACATGCTTGAAGAGCAGGTGGCAGGCTTGGCTAGGATGGCCTTTGTAAAGCTCTATGTTGTGGGGTAATTTATCCCTTTCCTAGACTGGGAAGCAGTGCTTAAGGTCATCATGCCCCTGGTTGGGCTTGACTACTGCAAAGAGCTTTACATGGGGCTGACTTTGAAGAGTATTCACAATCTTCAATTGGTGCAAAATATACTGTTGTTTGGTACATGTTACACCTCTGCTCCATGAGATGTGTTGGCTGCCACTCTGCTTCTGGCTTCAGTGTGTGGTACTGGCACTAAAGCCATTCATGAATTGGGGCCATGTTACTTGAAAAGATCATCTCTCCCCAACTGTATGTCTATCCTGTTAGATCCAGCAGGACAGGCATGTTCCAGATCCCATCCATTAGAGCAGGGGTGTCAAACTCACATCATCATGGCGGCATCACATGAGGTATTGGGATTTTTTTCCCCTTTGCTAAACCAGGCATGGGCATGGCCAGCTGTGATGCATCCGGCCTGCAGGCACGAGTTTGACAGCCCTGCATTGGAGACTGTCATGTTGCAGGACCCAGGAAAACAGCCTTTTTTGTTGTGATGGTGCTTGCCCTCTGGCACAGCATTTCACCAAAGATCAGAATTGTCTGGGGATTTGGTAAGGGCTTGATTTTGTTATCGAGCCTGGAAGTCTGGATGTAGCTTCAAACAGTTGCTAAACCACCAGTCATAAGTTGAGGAGTATTGTGTTACCTGTGTGGCACAAAGGCAACACAGTCACATAAGTAAGAAGAGCCCCTTTAGTGCCTCCAACTTTGCCCCCAATGTCCAGGTTACTTTCGGCTGGAGAAAAAAATGCTCCCAAAAACAGTCTTTAGGTGGAGGAAATTCAGTCCGAAAGCAAAGTTCATACAAACTATAAATAAAAATCCACACAAACCACGCTGCAGTAATTAACTTGACAGGGCAGGAGAAGGAATTGCAGACATGACAGGCCAGCAAAACACACACAGTTGGGAAGAAACCAGGAACCAGATAAGCCTCGACAATACCAGATAATTCACGATTTGCTCTCAACAATTTGCTGTGTGCAACTTTCCTGTTCCCAGCTGCAGCTAATGAAGGGAATCAGGGCCCTTTCCTCCTCCATAAGCCACACAACTCACGTTGCTCCCTTCTCCGTTCCTCCCTGCATGCCCTTAGGATGAAGAGAGGGTGGGCCTGGATCTTCCTCCGAATTCCCTCTCCCTTGCTCTACCTCTTCCCTCCTCTGCCCAGCCGGACTTTGCCCTTCCCCAGTTTCTTTCACAGCCAACAGAGCCACACTCCCACTCCCTGTCAGCTGCTCGGCCTCCACCTCTGAATCAGATTCCAACAGGGGGATGACAACTATCTGTATCTTGTTTTTTTTTTTTAAGAATCATTAGCTGACCAAAGTCATGTCTTTTGATTTAAGGCTTTCATTCTGTCCCAAATTCTTAACAACAAAATGAGCTCTGCATTGGTTTCCTGTCCTTACTGTTCATATTGTAGAGCAGCTGTCCACAAACTAATACCTTCTTGGGTGCCTTTGGTTTTCAAACTCTGTTTCCCCAGCCTTCATGGTCAATGGTTGTATTGACTGACAGAGATTAAAGTGAAGGGAATGTCAGGAAGTATGCCAAAACTGCATGTAAAAGCAATGAAAAGAAAGAGCTCCATTAGCCTGGAGCTCTTAGTGAGAAGCAGCAAACACGAGGCTTGGAGAGTTTATGGCCAAATGACATCCAGGTAGAGATAACCTTCTCTTCTGTTTTGGTTTCCAGATACGTTGAACTTCAATGTTCATAACCAGAATAGAAATCTCATATACTGTGTCTGTAATATGAATTTTGCATAAGAATCCTTTAAGACAGTGGTTCCCAACCTTTTGGGCACCAGGGAACAATTCCATGGAGAAAGGTTTTTCCAAGGACCGGAGGTGTTGTCATTTGTGTTCTGCCTGTATCCTGCAGATGGGGCTTCACTTGGTTGCGTGGCCTGGTTGTTGCATACTGCGGACCAATGCCAGTCCATGGACTGGCGGTTGGGGACCCCTGCTTTAAGGCTTTTGACTATATTTTATGAAGCAATCATAAGATTAAGATCAAGAGACTAAAGAGGAAATTGATGTTACCTGGAGAATCTTGCTCAAAATAGCAAATGTTTGTTGTGGTCTTTTCTTCTTTTCTTATAAAGCATCTGTTTTATCAGTACTTAATAGCATTGTGTGCCACAACGTTCTCTTTTTATCAGTAAAGGCCAGTAAAGGGTGCAACATCCTTTCGTATTTTTGGTTTAATGTCTCATATGGGCAATTTTTAAACTATTTTCACCTCATTTATTAGTAGCAATGCAAACCTAGGCATATGTAACAGATAATCCAAGTTGGAAGGGACTTTATAGGTAATCTAGTCCAATCCCCCGCCCTATACCATTGCTGACAAATGGCAGTCCAATCTCTTCTTGAAGGTCTCAAGTGATTGTGCTCCCACAACCTCCGAGGGCAAGCTGTTCCATTGGTTGATTGTTCTCACTGTCAGAAAGTTTCTCCTTATTTCCAGGTTAAATCTCTCCTTATTCAGTTTCCATCCATTATTCCTTGCCTAGCCTACAGGCGCTTTAGAAAATAGCTTGACACCCGCCTCCTCTTTGTGGCAGTTCCTCAAATATTTGAAGACTGCTGTCATGTCTCCCCTGGTCCTTCTCTTTACTAGACTAGCCAAGCCCAGTTCCTGTAACCACTCTTCATATGTTTTATTCTCCAGTCCCCTAATCATCCTAGTTGCTCTTCTCTGCACTTTTTCTAGAGTCTCAACATCTTTTTTATAATGTGGCAACCAAAACTGGATGTAGTACTCTAGGTGTGGTCTTACTAAGGCTTTATAGGAGCCTACATGGACTCAGAAAAAAGACTCAGCTGATGACACAGGAGGTTGCAGTCCTAGAATGGCACATCACTTATAATATGAGCAGTTTTAATAAATATATATTTATTACGGGCAATCCTCGACTTACAACACTTCATTTAGTGACTGTTCGAAGTTACAGCAGCTCTGAAAAGAGACATGATCATTTTTCACACTTACGACTGTTAAGGCATCCCCATGGTCATGTAATCAAAATTCAGACCCCTGGCAACTGACTCATATTTATAACGGTTGCAGTGTTGTGTGATCCTGTAATCCCTTTTTGCAACCTTCCAACAAGCAAAGTCAATGGGGAAGCCGGATTGACTTAACAACCCTGTTGCTAACTTATCAACCGCAGCCATTCACTTAACAACTGTGACAAGAAAGGTCGTAAAATGGGGCAAAATTCACTTAACAAATGTCTCACTTAGGAGCAAAAAATGTTGGGCTCAATTGTGGTCGTAAGTCAAGGACTACCTGTATTTGCCTTTTCTGGGCAAAAGAATGGGTATTCTTTTCTGGGCAAAAGAATACCAAAGACTGATAAAAGTTGAAATGCAAGTCAGATGAAGAATCCGATCCAGCCTGATTTGGATTCTAAAGGATGGCTAAATATTTTAACTAATCCAAATCACTGGTGCAAAGTTGTGGTAGCACAAGGAAATGAACAGAGAGCAATGCAGTATGGCTTAGATGAATTCTTAAAATCCCTTGTTTGCCTTATAAAATGACTCAAGATTACAATTTCCTTGTTTCACTGGACTTTCTCATATAAGTGATAGACAGACCGTGAACAAGAAAGGCCTGTCCTGTAATCTGTGGTATGTGTTATCCCACTGAGTGAAGTTTTCTGAAATAATTTCGACAAGCCAGAAGGATGATACCTAAAAGGTAAAGGGAGTGAATCATCTTCATACTTGAATTATATGTTTCCCACAGTCTGAAGCGCAGCCCATGCATTCCAACTTGTCTTGTACACTTCAGCTCACCATCCAGGAAAGAAAACTGCATTCTTTCAGAGTTCTACAAATGCTTGATCGTCAGCAAAGTTGTTTCAAGCCCTTTGTGTTACACCAACAACATTATTGCTTTACATAAAAAGGATAACTGTGTGAGTGGACTGTGTAAAGAAGTATACCGTTGTGGTTTATAGTGTCAACAAACGTTGAGAGTACCATGTCACTGAATGTTACCTAAAGCATTGTGTGCTTTTAGGTGGTCATATATTTTTCTAACGATGACTTAGAAAATACTACTCATGAAAAGCTATAACATGCTCACCTTAAGTAGGATAAATTATTCCTAGGGATTCTATGTTTGGAACTGGGAGACCAGTGTGATTAGTCCAGAAGGAATTATTGAAAGAGCCCTCAAGGTCTTTTCTTACATGCATAAGATAACCTAGTTCAGATTTTTCATTCAAGAAGCCCTGTTAGCTTTAAGCTACTAACCCAAGATGGCTTTATTTTTCTCTAAGCCAAGATTTGGTTCTGTCTAAACCACCCAAAGACAATTAAGATTTCAGGATATGTCCTACAACATGAACAAGCTCATCAAAATATTCTCTTCTGAGGTAAGCGATGTTATGCGAGGGTAGCAAAGGAGAAATCAAAAGCATACCCCAAAAATTAAAGTCCTGAAAGAACAGGAGGGGGAAAGGAAACAGTTAAATCTAATTCACATTGAGTCATATTGAGTTATCTCAGTATAGCGCTTCATATATTGCCTTTTGTTTTTAGTCCTCTCAATTCCCTTTTCCTAAGGATCTCATCAACCTCGTTCAATGAGGACTTTCTTGATCTTCACCTTCCTTTTGACCTATTCATTCTTCCTTTGTTATATGCAATGTGATCAACATTCATTCTCTGTATGAAACCTCAGTGACCTTCTCTAGTACTGGTTACACACTTTGTATTCAATCAACATCCATTTATTCCCCACTCATCCTTGATTATGTCTCTTCTTATATCATCACAAACACTTCTTAGAAATATTTCAAGTCAACCAGAACTTATATTTCCTCTGAAATATAATGCCCAATACTTATTCCATACAACTCAGATGATAGATAGCATACCTTTATACCCAGCTATTTTTGATACTATTGCCGTTACTATATTTGAACTGGTTTTACAATCCCATCACTCCAAAGCTGGAGTCTTTAGACTTGGGAGCAAACATCCATGGTCTATCGTGAGTGAAGTTCTGTTAATGACTCACCAGCATGTCTGTCTTCCCATTGCAGCTTCCCACTGTTTGGGACAATAATGCACAAGGTGCTGACCTAGTGCTCTGGAGACGAATATTTTCTAATATATCTCAAGCAGTACAAAAGGTAAGTGAGCATGATTTTAAATTTTAAATATTGTAGTTCAATTTCTCTAGAAGGTATCTGGTTGGAGGTGATGATTGTGTTGGGTACAATCTGGTCATTAAAGTAAATGGGCTTATTCAAGAGCAAGGTAGAAGCTACATATTAGCCAGGTCTGGCCACGATATTCTGGCCCTGGAGACAGAAATTCTTGTAAATTTTCCTAAGATTAAAATGACTAAAATAACAAACAGTGTGGAAATGCTTGTGTTTTCTTCTAATGATACTGTTATCAGCTACTTCATGCTGGCAAAATCTTCTAACTCTCCCCACCTACCCATTGAGGCTATTTAAAACCTATCTCATTACTAGTTTTTGGCACAATAATTAATAATAATTAATTCTAGAAAACACAGTCAGATGCTTTTGCCTAGTGGTAGAATCAGTCAAAATGAAGCACCGTAAGAATACCATGTTTATTTATTTTCTTTTTAGCCTCTGACCAAGAAGGGGGCAGATTTCCTTATCTATATTTACAGTAGTGTTCTTTGATCCACAGAGGCTGCAGTGGTTCTTCATTTAAAAACCACTCATTAAGATGCCTTTTTTTGTGCCAGTTAATTCACAGGCCAAGCACTCGGGGGCTTTTGTCAACACTCCAGCCACTTCTTCAAGAGGAAGAGCCAACATCTTTACCACAATTGCTGAGTATTTTATCCAACCTGTTCTGTGGTTACCCAGAGGGTGGTGGATCCAGAATACTCTCTCTAAACTGGTATGAAGATAATAATTACAAGGCCTTCCTTGGAATTGATGCTAAAGAAAAGGAATCCGTTTATTTTTATGACAACTCAACCAGTAAGTCTCCCATTTGGATTGTGACTTCATGTGAGATTGATGGATTGGCCTAGCCCTAGACAGTAATACTGTCCCTACCCTATTAGCCATTTAGACTGTTTGGCCTGAACAATTAGTGTTTCATCTGAGTTACGGCAAAAAGCAGCTGCAACCATTAAGATAGGGATCTGATAGCTGTGTATCTTTGTTGGCAGTGCAAAGGTGCTGTCTTCTCTGAGACTAGTAGTTTGAGAACCATCAGGTGCTTCAAAGAGAGCTACCAAAGACTCAGAGGTGGGCAGTAGTAGAACTTCCAGCCATTAAAAAAAGATTTCTGTAGAACTGGCAAAATGGTTCTTGCAGAAAGTTCTTTTGTTAAAAAAAAATCCTTGATCTAAAAAGCTCATTCCTATGTTTAAATAACTCGGAATGGAATTCCTAAGTTACTGAATTATTTGTAAAAATAATAAAGGCGAGATACAAAAAAAACCCAAATGCTATTAGTCATTATAGTAAGTGCTATTTAATGAGAATGGTCTGCTTGGTTTGCTTTCATTGAACTTCCTATATTTCTGTTTATTCAGTATTGTATTAAATGTAGATGGCCTTTACATATGAACTTATAAATAAGTTGCATTAAATGGCATCTTTTGCGTTTGATGTTAGTAACAATTTATGTGATTTTATTATTTTTCAATAACCTTCACAATTATGAGCAATTCAGGAATAACTTATTTTTGTATAATCAGCAAACTAGCTAGTTCTCTTAAATTCTTTCTGTTCTCAGGGTCTTGATTTGTAAAGAATTTGAGCAAGTAGGATTGATCCAATAGTAAGGTGAAGTTTTTAATGAATACTTAAAGATAGAATTTGAGGTATCCCTAAGTTATTGTGAGGGTACAGATGCCCAGTTTGTTACCGAAATGTATACAGGTCTATAGGAATGAACAAAAAGCGTTTGCTTTTGTGGGTGTGTCACATGTGTATGAGCTGGAGACTCCAAAGCTAATCATGAAAAAATATTTGTCATATGATGATATTATGCTTCACATTATTTCTATATAAGAACACATTTTATTATAATGAAGTCCAGTCTATCTTGAAATGCAGAATGTTTTGATTACAGAAATGTATGATGTATGATTATTCTGTTTTTGTTTTAATGTTATGTAAATATTAAAGTTTTTATTCACTTCATTGACAGAACTCTCTTTTAAAGTTTGCACAAATAAAAAAAACTAGGAAAAAGTAACCAACATATTTTCCCTTCATTTCTCTCTCTTACATTAAAAACAAAACAAAAATAGCCCTGGCCACGGCCAATTTGAGTTTACTATTCCAGCTTTCAAGATTTCAAGAGTTAGGCAAGAACCTAAAAAATAAAAGAACAGAAAAAAAGCGAGGGGGAAGAAAAACGTGTCTGCTGTACAGTGCTCTCAATAAATGTAGTATTCCTCTTCCCCAACTTTTATTCTTGTTTTTGTAACCAGGAACATGGCAGATATACAAACACAGAACAAGTTGTTCTGCTCAGTCTGTTCAGTTCCTAGGGAGTGTGATTTTCTTTTAGTAAAATGAAAAGATCCTTTCAGGAGAATAGACTCTGCGGGATGCATTAAATAATGAGAGTAGCTCAGCATTATATAATGTAAGTTGTATTTTTTTTCCTTATCCTCTTCTAACAGCACTCTTTTGTAATCAGTTGATACAAACCATGGAATCAAACACTTTAACCAAAATAATTTGGATAACTATGAAACCATTGCTGATGGGGAAAATCCTCTTTGCTCCTGATTCACCTGCAGTACAGAAGATACTGAAGAATGTAAGAATTTCTCTATGGACAGTATTTTTGTGTTTGTTTGTTTATATTTCAGGTTTCTAGACTGCCCATTTCCCTCCCATCTTAAAGTAATTTAGTAGAAAGGACTATTAAATTAACCAATTAAGTTATTATTATTACCAACTACATTTCATTGTCAAAGCATTTTTGACAAGGAGAGGGAGGGAGAGGGAGATGGAGAGGGGAAGGGGAGAGAGAGAGAGATGAATAGTTAGGGGTGTAAAGAAAACACATTTTTCTTCCTAATTCTTCCTAATTCAGTGGCTCATAATGTTCAGATAATTTCAGGAGAAATTTCAAAGAATACTTACTGACTTGTACTTCCAAACAGGACTCATCTCATTTCAAAGAATCTCACTTTTGTTTACAAAATTGATTAGCGAAATTTAACAAAGTCAACAAATATAGACACCACCACCTCCATGTTCCTTTTCCTCATTCAATATATTTTTAATTCTTCAGGCAAATTCCACATTTGAACAACTTGAGCGTTTGACATTCTTGACTAAAGCATGGAAAGAAATGGGACCTCAACTGTGGAATTTTTTCAATGACGGTGTACAAATGAACATGATCCGAGTGAGTACAGATACTTTTTGCTTAGCCTGGAAAGGCAACTAAAGTACAATAATTAAGCATGGATTATTAAAGTTGAAAAAAAAAAAAACCTTTTGAGAACAAATGCATCTAAGGATCTATAAACATTGGTCCATGTGCTCTCCAGATTGATCACTTCTCATTAAATGCTAATTGAAAAGATGCAGCAGATTTATTCTGTTATTCTAGAGCAGTGTTTGTCAACCTTGACAACTTTAAGATGGATGGATTCCAAGTGCCAGAATTCCCCAGCCAGCCATGGGGTGGGAGTTGAAATCCATGCATCTTAAAACTGATTGAGAAACATTGCTGCAGATAACAAGTCTAGAATTTATTGCAGGTTAAAAATTGAAGGGATCAGAAGTCACCTTTGGAAGAAGGATGGATTGTTCCTTCTGCATTCTGGATTGCAAATTCTGGACTAAACAGGAACATTCTACCTTCTTTTCAACTTTCTGCTTCCATGATGCATCCCTGGAATCAAAAGGGGGTTAGTGTACCTATGGTGTCTTCAATTCAGTTGATATTAGAACTGGAAAAGATTAGCAATATTACTAGATTTTGAAATACTCGTTCTCTGTAAACATATTTTAGTAATACAAAGATTCTAAACAGGTTGGTTGTATAATAGTTCACTTCACACTCATTCATTTCATGGAAGATTATTTCATATGACCTTTCCTTCCTGAATATACTGAGTGGAATAAATTGCTGCACTAGTAGAAATTACTGGACTGTTTTGAGGGTTTTTTTTTTTGCAATAACTTATGTACCAGTTGGCAAATGGGCAAGTCTATTTTATTTTTTTCCTAAGTTTGAAAATCATTTGATATCCAGGAACCAAGCAAGTCCAAATTGCATGCGTGGAAAATCTTCACTAAAAAAAAAAAAAAATCCAGGACAAATACCAAGTGAAGGTCCCTCTGTGTGAATATTAATAAAATGCAAATAGTCTTCTTTTTCAGTCTAGGCACCTATCAGGATGTACAGTACCTACCAAATTTCTAGAGTAACCTTCCAAAATTGGGACTGTCCAATTTTGAATTTGCACTATCTCAGTCAGCAAAAGTAGCTAAGGACAAGATTTTTTTTAACCCACATGGTGAAAAAAACATCCAGAGGTGTATAAATTAAAATCTAAAATGCTGGTCTTTAAAACAAAAACATGTATTTTTTTCTAAAAGGGCTTCTGTTCTTAATGATTGATTTTTATTGACCATACTTGATAATTTAGAGTTGTTGCAATTCCAGTTCCAGGACTGAAACAAAATTCTATTAATGCCATTTTACTGTTGCCATTCATCTTAATCCATGAAGGGTGGGACTAAGCAAGTAGCCAGCAGGGAGATCTTTACTGCTTCCTTTCGCAATAAATGTGCTACTCTGTGTTTAATTGCTCTGAAACTAGAAATCCTACTGGGAGGGGAACTGGCTTTGAGGCACAGCAAGTGGGCAACCAGCAGGTGTGTAAGGGAGTCAAACACTTCCCTGGAAATGCCATTTACTCCTGATGTTATGTTTACATAATAAGTAAGTAAAAATCTGGAAAAGGTGCTACTCATCTTCCACTTAAGAGCAATCAATGCGCTTTCACAGCTGGATTGTGAAATTAAAGCTGATATTTTTTTACCCACAGGACACTTTGCAAAATCCTACCGTGAAAAGTTTCTTAAATGAACAATTTGGTGATGAAGGTCTAACTGTGGAAGATGCTATCAATTTTCTCTATAACGGACCCCCAGAGAAAAGAAAGGATGGTATGAGGAACTTTGATTGGAGGACTATTTTCAGTATGGCCAATCAGACTTTCCATATGGCTTACCAATACCTGGAGGTAGACATTTTTTTCTGTCTGATTTATTATTCTCAGAGCCTTTATTTGATTGCAGAATGCATAACAAGTAGTTTTTGTCCAGATTCTCTTAAAGTAAATTGCAACTACTAGTTCTGTTACTAGTTACTGCTGTTCAGGTAATCTTCAAAGTATAGATTAGCCCTCTCTTATCCAGGCACCACATTTATAGATTTCAGTTCCCAGAATTCCCATTAATGACTCATACTGGCTGGACAATTCTGGGAATTGAAGTCCACTAATGTGGAAAATGTTCAGACTGGGGCAAATTATCTCAGATCAGTGTTTTTCAGATTTTAAGATGTGTTGACTTGAGCTCTCCAAACTCCCCAGTCATCATGCAACAGAGGATTGCATTAATGCCAATATCTTTATTTATAATTTTAGAGCAGACTGCCTTCATCATGAAAACAATAGTTACAGCTGAATAATTAATTTAAAAATGAATATTGAACCAGCGGTTTGCCATTTTTCAGGCATTATGCACTACTTTAATCAAATTCAAGTTGCAGTGGGGGTTTTTCCCTGCCATATGTGTTTCTTTGGAAAAGGTTTTTCCAGGTTTCGAGACCATATATATAAAAAGCAATTTAGATCTCCAACCGCACAGGTGGGAGTAAAGGAGAATACACAAGGAGAAGTAAAGAGTTCAGATGACCTCATTACAAATACATCTTGTCTAGGAGCACGGTTTAGATTTAAAAAATATGATTCCCCGTGTCATTTGAGTGGGAGGGCTCAGGAAACTGTGAACTAAATCTTAATTCCAGAATGACTCGCTACCCTGAGAATATCCTTTCATAACATTTTGGAACAGTGTCATTTTATACTTCAGTTGAAGAGGTACAAAATGTGATGAAGGAATCACAATAGTCTTTCGGATAAATATTTACATTTGGCTGTGCTTGGATTTGTGGAGTGATGTTATGTATTTGGCAAAAGGATAGCACAAACATGAACCTTTTGGCTTAGGGCAGGATGATTGCTCATTGAAACAATGGGTCAATTACTTCCCTGGGGCTTGAAAGAACAGTTGGACAAGCATCAGTGATGACTCGGCATCTTTTGAACTGGGGTCTCTAGGTGAGGCAGACTTCAGATGTCTAATTAGAGAAAAGTGAGCAGTTGTTTGTAAATGGTCAGTTTGGTAATGCTAACACTTGCATTTTGTATTATTTTATCAAATATCTCAACTGTAATAAATAACACATTGTGGCAACGCACTAGTATTGAGCCACTGCCTTTTAATACATACACAACACATATGCGATAAACATGGAATTCTGTACTGTTGAAGAATAATAAAACTCAGATCTTTGGATTTTTATGTATGTATGTATGTATGTATGTACACACACAGACACACCTGTAATAATAAATAATATTCATTTAATTTGAACCTGGATTTTCTACCAAGTGTATATAAAGTGAGTGCTTGAGAGTACTGAATTGACTCCACGGATTTTTTAGGGGGGGGGGCAGGAGGAGGCATATTAGCATTAAATATGGTGAATGTGTGGTGTAAGAAAAAAAAAACAAGGAAGGTTATCTTGATAATAAAATACTAAAGCTTTCTGGTTTCAGTATCAAGATTAGGACTTTCCTTGTTTTATATCTTTTATATCTTGCTTAGAAAACTTACCTGGAGGATATTTTCGCTACAGAACAAAACCAGCTTAGGGGGTACATGTTTTTTTCCCCATAAAACAAACCTTCAAGGAATTAAGATAAGCAACCTTTCACCTAATTTTCTGGTCTAGACTACTAAATGAGAAAAGAAAAGGCATCGTTTAGTGACAAAATCATGTAATTGTTAGATAAAGTTTGACTTTTAGCTCTAATAATTAAATGTCTTATTTATTTATTTAATTAATTAAATTTCTATACCGCCCCCTCTCCCAAAAAGGGACTCGGGGCGGTGTACAGCCTACTAAAAATAGAATATATACAATTTAAAAACAAATTAAATACAAGAATCTGGCCGAATCCCTTCAATTATAGAATACAAAATTTAAAATTCTGGGATTCAGGTACATTCAAGACTGTCTTCCACATACAGTAAGTTCAGAAGGTAAGCATAGATGGATTTGGGAATACTGCCTTGCTACGGAATGCTAGGGTTGTAAGCTAGATTGGGAAGCTTTAAAAAATCCTAGAAGACGACAATGGGAGAAATCACTTCTATACATCTGAGAGAACTGCAGAGTTGAATCTATGAAGCCAACAGAAAAAGCAAGGTCACCTTAAGGGCATCTTTACTTTTGTTACAGGTAGCATATTCTTAATTTAAATACATTTCTCTTATTGCATCCATGACAAAAATCATAGAGTTCTCACTTGACATGCTATTTAAAATGCCAGAGTTTATTTTGATATATCATCAGCAACCTGATCCTCTTGGAGACCTCCCCTCTTTTCTCTTTTACTAGAATAGATAACAGTTCTTCAGATGACAAAGCTAAACAAAGGAGACTTTACATTTCAGAGAAATCTGTCTCTTAAATAACAAGTTGCCTGTGAGGACTTTGATGTACATAATTATTGGTTGTTGGCCTGCAAGAGGCCATCAAGCTGATAAGATCAAACAAACTAGCTTTGTGGCATTCAGTGAAGTGAAGTAATTAAATACATTTCTTCCCAGTCAGTTTAGAAACAAAATGTCATCTCCTTACAATAGCTGCCAACATTGAGAATCTGATAAACATTCCTTCATTTTGGAGTTAGGAAGCACAAGATACATACAGATATTTGGTGACTTCATTGTTTCCCCAGTTCCTTGCTCTGGCACTTACCTTTTCTCTATACCAAAATAGTAAAACATTGGAACTTGGTTAAATATTATGTCACTCATGAAGTCTACTGCTCTAACTTTCAGCAAAGTACATAGTGCTTGTGTCAGGAGACAAGATGCTGACAGAAGACTGGCCAGCTCTGATAGCAAGGTCGAAAAAGCAGATAGTGTTAAAAGATGGGATCAAAGCAACTTCTGATAAAGCAGTCTTGAGTTACGACCACAATTGGGTCCAACATTTCCATTGCTAAGCAGGACAGTCTTGATGTGAGTTTTGTCACATTTTATATCATTCTTGCCACAGTTACACAAATTAGTGTAATTATTAAGTTAGTAACATGGTTGTTAAGTGAATTTGGCTTTCCTATTGACTTTGCTTGTCAGAAGGTCGCAAAAGGTGATCACACCACCCTGGGACACTGTAACTGTCTTAAATATGAATCAGTAGCCAAGAGTCTGAATTTTGACCATGGGGATGCTATAACAGTTGTAAGTGTGAAAAACAGACATAATCATTAGTGCTGTTATAATTTTGAATGGTCATCAAATGAAATGTTGTCAGCTCAATGCAGTTCAGTTCCGAATCTCTGATTTTGGTACATTCATATTTAAACTAATTATTTAATCTCAATCTTCATTTTCATCCATCAATGCCTTTTTATTTCCCATGCCTTTCATGAGTGGTGGGATTTCAGAGTTGAGCAGAATTATTGTCAATTATTCCCATATATAGGTAGGAAGACAAAGGAATACAGAATTACAGGTAGTCCTCCACTTACAACAGTTTGTTTAGTGACTAAAGTTACAACAGCACAGAAACAAGTGATTCATGACCATTTTTCACACTTACAACTATTGCAGTATCCCCATGGTCACGTGATTCAAATTCAGGTACTTGGTAACTGACTCATATTTATGACAATTGCAACGTCTCAGGGATCATGCGATCATCTTTTGCCGCCTTCTTGTATCTTGTGATTCTTGATGAATGTATTTTATTTTTTCTTTATGTACTCTGAGAGCTTATGCACCAAAGACAAATTCCTTGTGTGTTCAATCATACTTGGCCAATAAAGAATTCTATACTATTCTATTTATTCCATTCCATTCCACTCTGACAAGCACAGTCAATGGGGAAGCCAGATTCATTTAACAACTGTGTTACTAAACAACTACAGTGATACACTTAACAAATGTGGCAAGAAAAGTCATAAAATGGGACAAAATTCACTTCACAAATGTCTCACCTAGCAACAAAAAATGTTGGGCTCAGTTGTGGTCATAAGTTGAGGATTACCTATATACCAATTTCAGTCAGGTAACTTTAATGCTAGTCTAAGGTAAATGAAGAATTTTGAAAGAGGAATTTGCCAATTCCCATTTATGGTGCGCAAATTAAGATATGATCTCTTAAGATAATTTGATTTGACCTTCTTCGTAGGTCAGCTATCTCTTGATTGCTTATGTCTATTCTCTTCCATTCCTTCCTCTTCTTGTTCTTAATTGTTTTAGGTTTGATTTTTCTATATTTTAAACTTTGTTTTATTGATCTGTAAACAAAGAAGAAAAAGGGTTTCCCAGTCTACTCTCACAATTGTGTACCCATTGCTGTGTGTGCAGTGTTCTTTCTCCCTGCTGTTTACGGCCATCACTTTCCCCTCCTTTGAGCTCATTTCATTTTGCTCTCCCAGGCTTATTTTCCAGGTGATAGGTTCACATTAGCTTTCCACCTACCCACCACCCTCATTTATTGTGATGGTTTCAACTTTGTTTTTCTTTGGGGGTTGTTATCTGGCCGTCGAGACACTTCTTTATTGACTGATCTTCCAGAGACAATTGCTCCATTCAGTCTCTGCACTAAAGGACGGTAGTTATTATAAACCTCAGAAGGGGAATATGCTTATGACAGCTTTTGGTCTCTCCTCTTTCAATTACAATTTTATAATGCATTTTAACCCGAGAATGGGATTAGGGAAAGTCTGAGAAAATAAATCTGATCTATCTTAGGTCTGCTTACGTTAAGTAAGTCTGGTCTGGCAAGTTTCCACACCATTTGGCTAACTGAAAAAAGCAAACTCGCATTTAATACAGAACCTTATCAACTCTATACTGATTTTTGAACACCCCTGCATTGCAAAATTCAGACAACTGCACAGTTTCTTCTGGAGACGATTGTGTTCCAATTTATATATTAATTCAGGAAGTTATCAAAGTAGAATCAACAAAATTCTGTGCATCTGTGGATTTAAAGCATTAGAGGTATTAAATGATTTAGCATACATGCTTTGTTTCCCAGCCAAAGTATTAAATATTTTTTTCCTCTGAATTAATAATTTTCTTGAAAAAAATATCTTTTCATCATACTCTTATTATACAGAAACACTGTACATTTATTTCAAAGCTATAGCAAAGTGAAAAGTTAAAAATAAAACCTGGAAGGAAGCAACGGCTGTAGCAAATCACAAATGTTAGCCTCAACTGTTGTGGTAAAAAAAAATGTGGAAGTATCCATGTCATCCTCAACAGTCAAACTGAGCTGGAATGAATTCTTAACTTTCTTATGCCCCTCAACAACTAGAAACTTCCCCAGTTGTTGTTTTTTAAATTTTACTTTTTATTGTCCAAAGAAAGATTTGAAAGAAATTTGGAAATTATCTACTCCAATCCATCTCCATGTAGGAATCCATTGCTGTAATAATTTCTATTTCAAAGAGATTTCCCCCCCTCTTGGTGCTAAGAAGGAACATGGAATAGAAACTCTTGTAGGGGATCAGAGGTTGTTCTGTATAAATACTGTAATGTTTCAACATCATTGTAGAAGGAAACTATGGCAATAAACCATCCCAATAATCACCAGAATTGATTCTGTTAATTGAATGGATAGACCGGTTATTGTCCGACTCCCTCACTGCTCATATATAATGGTTCTGAAGCCTTATAGTCATGGCAAAAGGACAGTCAGTCTGGATAGAAAGAATAATAGTCCACCCAGATTATGCAAATTTCAAATTATTTTCATTATATAATACTGATCCGAATGCAAACCTCAGTTTAACTTGTCCTATTTTGCAAAATCCACCACTTCGGCTTTATTCACATGCATTGTTGATATGTAGACTGATCAATTTTGACCAAAGTTCTGCAGACTTTGGCAGGAACAGGTTTCTCCGTTATTTGCTATTTATTCATTAAATTTGTACACTGCCCATTTCTTTACTAAGCAACAGCACAGATTATCCTTGAATTACAGCAGGTCATTTAGTGATCGCTCGCAGTTTCAACAGCCCTGAAAAAAGTGACTTATGATCATTTTTCACATGACAGCATCTCCATGGTCATATAGTCAAAATCCAGCCACTTGGCAACTGACTCGCATTTATGACAGTTGCCGTGTCCTGGGGTCATACGATCACCTTTTGCAACCTTCTGACAAGCAAAATCAACGGGGAAGCCAGAATTCACTTAACAACTGTGTTACAAACTTAACCCAACTGCAGCGATTCACTTTTAACAACTGTGGCAAGAAAGGTCGTAAAATGGGACAAAACTCACTTAACAACTGCCTTGCTTAGCAACAGAAATGTTGGCCTCAATTGTATATAAAGAACTACCAATCATAAATCATAAAAATAAAAATAAATCATAAAAATAAATTTTGATTTACATCCATGTAGAATGCTACCGTTATCTCATTCAAGTATCTCTTATGCCTCTGTTATCACAGTGCTTGACCCTTGATAAGTTTGAAGGCCTAGCTGATGAAACTGAGTTGATTCTTCGTGCTCGCTCTCTTCTGGAGGAAAACAAATTCTGGGCTGCTGTTGTCTTTCTTGAGGTGGATGCAAGGGCCACTCAACTGCCACCTCACGTGAAATACAAGATACGCATGGATATTGATGCTGTGGAGAAAACAAACAAAATCAAAGATAGGTAAGGACAGCTTCTAATCTTTAGGCACGCAAGCAGAGCCTAATGAGATACCAGTGACTAGAGAGACAAAATAAATCAAAATTGCCAAAAGAAGCTCTCCCTAACAGGTATCCTGTATATCTGTTGGATATCCCCAGTCATCAAAGGGGTCTAATGAGAATTGCAATTTATCATATTTACAGGAAAGAAGGGTGGTAAATGTAAATGGATTATGTATATAATAATTAACTACAGGCCAAAGTGTAACCTTTAGGTATCTTAAACAATGGTATGCTGGTAAATATAAAATGTTATCATGAGTGCATATATAACCACTCAGAGAGAGAGAACGAGAAAGCACACGTACCATGACAAAGCATAATGCTTTTTTATTAGAACTAACAGAAATTCAACCCTATGCATGGGAGTTACTTGGGAATAAACTTATCTGAACTCTCAGTGCTTCCATCTGACTTTTAAACAACTGAGCTTTAAAGTTCTTGAGCATATAAATAGACATGAAAATTGCTTCTGCGAAAGTTGAGCACAGGATATATTTAAGCTTTTTCATGCCTATCTTTTGTCCTGCAAACACAGTGTGCAAAAACTAGGACTGCAGCCCAGTGATGGGATTCCAATTTTTTTTACTATTGGTTCTGTGGGCGTGGTTTGGTGGGTGTGGCAAGGGAAGGATACTGTAAAAACTCCAGTCAGAGATGGTATTTGCTGGTTTTCCGAACTACTCAAAATTTCCACTACCGGTTCTCCAGAATTGGTCAGAACCTGCTGAATATCACTTCTGATGTAATCCAAGAAAATGGTTAACATTTTTTGGTTCTCCCACAATATCACAACCAGGATTGGGCCACTCTTGGCTTTTGTGAAAGGAAGAAAAGATACTGCAACTGAGAGGCAACCAAACCATTAATATAGCATATAGTTTGTCCCTCAGAGTCCGGTAACTGTTACTTTCACCCTATCACAATCCCCACTAGTCTGAAGGCTAAATCTGTGCTTTGTCACTACAGGTACTGGGATCCTGGCCCAAGAGCTGATCCAGTGGATGATCTGCGCTACATCTGGGGAGGGTTTGCTTATCTGCAAGATATGATCGAACAAGGGATCATCAAAACTCAGACCCGTGTTGATGTGCCTTCAGGGATATACCTACAACAAATGCCCTATCCCTGCTTTGTAGATGATGTGTAAGTATGATCTGTGTCCAATAACTGTGTGGCTAGCACTAGCCACATAGCACTCTTACAAATGACACTGTTTTTGCTTTTCATCATGCTAGAGATTTTAGAACATGAAGCATTAGACAAATTGCCCTGCCAAGGAAATAGAATTGTGTTAGTTAAATCTGAAACAAGAAATTTAGAACAAATAAGTTATCATAACAATCTCTCTAACTACTTAAAATCAGGGATGGGATCCGACCAGTATAACTACCGATTCTGTTGCTTTGTGTTGCACGTGCATGTGCGCGAGTCGCGTGAGTTGCGCGAGTGCAATTTACGACCTGCTGAGCTGCCCGGACAGCTGAGCAGCTCTCCATGCAAGTGGGCAGCGGTTGGAAAATCTCTTTTTTCCTGCTTTTTCAACCGCAGCTGTGTCGCGCAAAGCAGCTGCGGTTGAAAAAGCAGGAAATAAAGGTCAGGTAAGAGCCCGGGCAGGTGGGCTAAAACAGCAGCAGACATAGAACCAGTTCTATGTCTGCTGCTCTTCAGAACTACCGGTTCTACTGAGGTGGACAGAACCAGTAGAATCCCACCCTTGCTTAAAATAGGAAACAACAGGAAGGCTTTTGGTTTAATACCACCTTTACTGCAAAAAATAAGCATTAATTCATTAGCAGCAGGAGAATGGAGGAAAAGTTGCAAACTTATAGCTGTTTTTCTGAACTCTTTTAATCAGGAAAAGTATTCAGTTCATTTTCAAAAATGAAAAAAAAGAATACATGTATGTTGAAAGGCTTGTCGCTCTTTGCCCCAACATTAGAATGCAGGATCATTCAATGATGTTGAATGATGCAAGGTTCAGGTCAGGCTAGAACAAACAAAGACGTGGTTTTTCATGCAACACATATTTATGCCATGATGCTAGTGATCATTCTCCCTTCTAATAAAAGTGGATAATTTTTCAGTACCAATTCTCTGGATGTGAGCAAGTTAATATTTTAAATATAAAGTCATTTACTTTCAGGGGAATAATAGAAATCATCATCATCACCACCGGTCAGTTGCAAAAGGAAATTTTACTTGGAATAGCTTACATCATGTAATGATACCTTTAATAACACCAAGCAACAACACATCTGCCTATTCTTGGTTATGGCTCCATAGTTGAATAAAAATGCCAAATCCAGTCTCAATAACTGGTTGACTGTGCAATGAACCATACAAATAAGATTTTTATCGCTCCTCAGTGCAAGGTGGAAAACCTACCTAATACCATTACCAGGGGTAGGATTCTACCAGTTTGCACCTATTTGCTAGAACCGGTTGTTAACATTCTAAGCAGTTTGGAAAACTTGTTGTTAGAAGAAATTGCTGGCCTAATCCTGTCAGGAAGGAAACATTCTGGTGTTGCTTACAGAAACTGCCTCTCCATTAACCCTCATTACATTCTTGGCAGGACTAGACTTCCTATCTCAGGAACTTCTCTGGAGTTTTCCCCCCCCCCCCTTTGCTGGTACTTTGCTTGTGTGGAGTGACCATTCAAAGTTAAAATGGTACTGAAAAAAGTGACTTATGACCATTTTTCACACTTACGACTGTTGCAGTATCCCCACAGTCATGAGAGACCAGGCGAGGAGATGTGTGCCTCGATGTGAGTGATGTTGAGTTGGCCATGCCCACCAACTAAGTCACACCCACAGAACCAGTTGTTTAAAAATTTGAATCCCACCCCTGACCATTACCTGCTATTTTTCCTGCAACAACAACCCTGTGGGATGGGTTGGGCTGGATAGAGTGAATGAGCCAAAGTCATCCAGGGTTTCATGTCTAAGGGAGGCCTAGAACTCACCATATCTGGTTTCTAGCCAACACCTTCACCACTACACCAAACTGACTCTTTAATTAAAAGGTAACTAAGGCCATTATTAAAATACTGACCTCTTCCAGCACACCTCTTATTACCAGTAACTTGTTAAAAACTTGTGCTCCAAAACAACTAATCCTTTATCTCTATCTCTAACATTTGGGATATAACGAAATAGTTAATTTATTTTTATTTTATTTGTCAATTGCTTACAAGATAATAGGTATAAGTATAAACATAGTTATGAATACATGGATACATATAAGAAAAATAAAAAGAAACAATAGGACAGGGACGATAGGCACGTTGATGCGCTTATGCACGCCCCCTACAGACCTCTTAGGAAAGGGGTAAGGTCAATAGTAGACAGTCTAAGATTAAAGTTTTTGGGGTTAGGGGAAGAAACCACAGAGTCAGATAGAGTATTCCAGACATTGATCACTCTGTTGCTGAAGTCGTATTTCCTTCAATCAAGTTTGGTGCGGTTAATCATAAGTTTGTATCTATTGATTGCTCTTGTGTTGTTATGGTTGAAGCTGAAGTATTCTTTAACAGGTAGGACATTGCAATGTATGATTTTATATACAATACTTAGATCGGACCGAAGGTGGCGTAGTTCTAGGTTTTCTAGGTCTAGAATTTCAAGTCTGGTGGCATAAGGTATTCTGCAATGAATAGAGGAGTGGAGAACTCTTCCTGTGAAATATTTCTGGACTTTCTCAACTGTGTTAATATCAGATACGTAATGTGGGTTTTTCAACTTTGTTCAATTTGTTCAAGGCTTTTCTCTACATCCCAATGTAGTGCAATGCAGTACAGGCCATGGGGCTTTACAAATCCCCTTTGCAAAGGTGAGGCCGAGTCTGATGTTTTTCAATTTTTGGCCAGCATATTTCAACACAGGAAATAAGACAGCCTTACCCAACCTACAGAATGTGTAGAAATGATAGAATCACCCACTGAGTTTCGTTAATAGCTGAGAGGCTATATAGTTCTACTATATCTCGGGCAACAAAACTGAGGTGTTAAGTCAAGGGAATTTAAATCTCACCTCAGAGATTTAGTCTCTGTAAAAATACAGGATGGCTTTATTTTGCCCTGTATTTATTTTTTTCTTGTACTGTATTGAATATTATCCTGAAGAATTTTGCTCTAAAGTATTGAGAAATACAAGAAATAAATAATGTGAATAGGTGTCTTACAACATTTGCAGTGTTGCATATGGCTTCTTCAAATTTCCAAACAATAAGCAGTCCTGAGAATGGAATTTTATCAGGTTCAAGGGGTAAAAACTCAGGCAGAGGTCTGGTTCTCTCTTCCCAAGGCATCACATTCCTTTGATTTGTCATCAATCATCATCCTCAGGTCACTTCTCTACATGCCAAGAAGAGATCTCAAAGTTGTTTTAATTGGTTTTGCTCCATGCTAATGCAGTAATGCCAAAATTCTTACATGAAAATGAGAAATATATAGTAAAAGCACAGAGGGAAGTGGTTAAGGCAATGAATTAGGACTGTGAAACACCGGAGTCCATCCCTAGCCATGGAAACTCACTGGATGACCTGGGACTAACCTACTTCACAGGGTTTCTGTTCTAAATTCTCATGTTAAGACTCTCATATATTTCAGAGTATATGATGGTAGTATAATTGGATCTGTAGCTACAATAATTCAACACAACTTGACTTTTTGCTGTGCTGAAGAATCTCCTTCGTTCCATAGTTAGACCCAATATAAAACAGTTTTAATATTATAAATCAGTTTTAATAAGGAAAAGGAGGATTCTAGATGCTATTCTTAAAAGTTGACTTACCTGCATGGTGAACAGAAATCTTCAGGTTGTCATTCCGCTTCCCTTCCAGATTGGGATTACGGTTCCCAAAATTCCAGCCAAAATAGGAAGGCATATGTTAGAGAAAGCTGCATGATCGGGCAAGACCTATTTTCACATGTGACATATTTCCCAATTATTTTGGAATAAGGTTTTATACATTGATTAAGACCATGATGTGAAAGCCTGTTTTGTTTTGATTTATGAGACACATCATCTAATCGGCAGTTTCATGGTTTGACAAATCCTTCCCTCTCTTTATGAAATTTGGCTTCACATTGTTTAAAAGGCATTTCTGAAGTAATAATGCTAGTTCCATTCCAGGAATCTCTCTGGAAAGAAGCCCCACTAAGCTCAATGGGATTTACTCAGTGGAGTCCAGATACAGCTGTAGCAACAGTTGCAGAACAAATGTCACCAGAGCACCATTTTGTTGCAAAATAAATTCCTTCTCTGCCAGGAATTACATGACTTTGATTTATTTTCCAGAACATCCCATTTCTTAGTGATCTGACTTAACAGCTAAGGTGTTCCCTTTGTCTCTCTCTGCTTAATGCTATCCTGCTATAATCTTATCTTTAGCTCTGAATACAATGCTGCCCCATAGCTTCCTCCCAGGATACTCAAAATAGAGATAATCCAATAAACACATGATGTGATTTATTTTTGTCTCTCTTCAATTGCTAGCCCCCTCCATATGGTGAATTGATAATATATCAGCATAGAGGCCTGGTAGCCAAGTAGGGGGCAGAAAGAGGTTGTATCCTTTGAGAAAAGCATAAGACTCTGATAGTAAGGCCTGGTCAGGTCACAGAATCAGAACATGAATGTGAGTAATCAAAAACATGTTTCTTAGGAGTTCCACAACAGTGACATTGTTTTGTTTTTGCAAAAGGCACTTTTTTCCAACTGCACAGGTGGCTCTTTTGGCCTTCCTCAAAAATGATACCTCCCTCAAGCTCAATTTTTTGGGACTACTGGGATGTGTCCATGATGTTTCCTTTCAACAAAACAAGTGCCTTGGTATTGCTTTTTTGTTGTTGTTTTTCAGTATTTTTTTTTCTTTTTCAGTCTAGCTTGCAGCTAAGATGTTCTGGTGCAGTGTTTTGCAAACTTGGCAATTTTAAGATGTGTAGCTGAGGAGTCTCACACATGTTTCCAAGTTCAAGAAACACCGTACTGGTGGCCTCCCACCAGTTCAGATTGCTTTCTCCTGTGTCAGCCTCTTTAGAAGAGTTTAAAATTGGCTCCCCCAAATGTTTGCCTGAGCGCTTCAAATCCTAAAATGTGCAGTGCTTTTTTTGATTCTGCTAAGAAGAAATCTTTTAAAAGAAAAATGACTAGAAATGGATGCAGTACATGCATCCAAACACAAAGCCCACTGTTCAGGAAACCCTAATGCCATTTTCCCACACTGACTTGGAATTCTGGAACTTGTAATCCAATACATCTGGACAGAAACTATCTGAGGAAGGCTTTGATAATATTTGCGTGCTCTTTCTTAGATGTTTCTATCAGGAAATAGCAATTTAATTCTCCTAAGAATCCAGGGGTGCCTTATTTAGACAGGACTCTCATGAGTTTTCTTTTGATCCATTTCCAGCTTCTTCTCAAACTACCAATCTGAGCCTTCCAGGAGAGAAGGATACTAGTGAGAGTAACTTAACTCTTAAAATATTCCACCGTTACCTTTCAAAGCAAGGTTATTTCTTTTCCTTTTCTCCTCCCTTGCCTGGCAGCTTCATGATTACTTTGACTCGTGCCTTTCCCCTCTTAATGGTGCTGGCTTGGATCTACTCCGCTTCCATGACGGTGAAAAGCATCGTGTTGGAGAAAGAAATGAGGCTGAAGGAGGCCCTGAAGAACAGAGGGGTCACCAACGGGGTGATTTGGTTCACGTGGTTTTTGGACAGCTTCCTCATGATGACTGTGAGCACGTTTCTCCTGACGGTGCTCATTACGGTAAGGGACCAGGAGAGGCGCGCCTTTCGCTGTGGTAAACTCGAGGTCCAGGGTTTACAATGCTTTCCTTTCGCGCGATCCAGTTGTTAGTAAGAAACAATGAAAGCCATACATAAAAATGGGAGGGAGCCTGCTAGTGGCCTGACCTCTTCTCGGCACGTAGCAGCAGGCGCGCTTTTTAGAAGCCCCCTTAAGGCATTATCATCATCATCATCACCTGGCAGGGATAGATACATTCAGGGACGCGTTTCCCTTTGTGACGTTTGGATTAAGGCTGACAGGTCACGTTCTAAACATCGCCTTCAGGTGGAGGAGGGCTTGAAAGGGAGGCGTCTCTTCTCCAGCCGCCTTTGGAAACGCCTGTCATTTCCCTTTCAAACTTATTTCTCCCAACCCATTAGTTGCTTCGTTTCGATACAATACAACACTGAGTATACAATAGAAGGGGCACAAAGGCTTATCATTTAAATAATCCTTCAGTAGGGAGACTGGGTTTATGTTTAAACTGCCCCATTCGCGACAGATTCATAACGATGCCTCAAGATATAGTCGTTTGCTCGTTTATTTAAGGAGTTAAATGGGAGTTGTGGACTGTAGTCCCAACACCTCTGGGGATATCAGATTGGTGATAGTTTCCTTAAATTCTTACATTGTTTTTTTCTGCTTCCTCGTATCATTAATGGTAAGCACCCAAAGCTCCGTGGGTTGCTTTGAGATCTGCCCCGTTTAAAGATAAGGATAAAAAGAAATCCTGAAGGCCTGAGGCTTTAATACTTCTACAGGATAAATATATTTAAACAGTGTTGTGGAAGAGGGCCAGAGTTCGTAAGAATCTTTGCTGTTTAATTTCCTTGTATTAGTACTTCAATTAAAGTGCAATAACAGTGTTCCCATTCCATGTATAGTAATGCTGGTTTTGAATGTATAGTATGTTTGATGTCAGTGTAGTATAGAGTAATTTTTTGACAACCCACTTTTCAGTAGTTTGCCATTTGGGAGGCAGAAGGAGGAACAGCAGTCAGAATCTGCTCTGGCTTTTCAATATTGTTTGGATTTTGAACCATTCACTTCCAGGTAAACAATCCCCATTTGAATTTGTAATTAATATTGTAATATTAAGTAAAGCTGCATTTCAGATATTTGTGAATAAGAGGAAGCAGTAGCAAAACTAAGGACTGATAGCTTCATGCTAAGCCATCACAGTGGATGAGTTTGAAATATTAGCTGAGCCAAAACCCAGCAAGTCACACTCCTGCTTGTCTATGAATGAATCAATAAAATCCAATAGTTGCAGAAAATAATAAAACAAAAACATTTCATATAAAATCCATAAACAACATTTGTGCCCCGATCAAATTACAAAGATAAAAGCTCTAGATTTTACAAATATGTATTTATTTATAGTAGTTCCATACCAGACCGGTCAAACTGGAGGCCCTTTGTGCCGGATGTGAAACGTGCAGGCCACACCTACCCCAGATTCGCAAAGGCAACGTCATGATATATCACGATATGTCACATGAAACAATTGGGTTCGACACCCGTGTTCTATACCAGGGGTCGCCAACCTTTTGGACCTCAGGGACCACCAAACTCATAATTTTAGATCCCAAGGACCACTAACTGGTTCTGTGGGCGTGGCCTAATTTGTGGGTCTGGCTTGGTGGTCATGTGACTGGTTGGGCATGGCTTGTATGTAAATATTATAAATATTATATAAATATTGATTTTTTTTACAAAAAAGAGCAACTTTTACCCAAAAGGCAAAGCAGGCAGGCAGATTGAGTTGCTCACAGAATTACAGATTCATTCAGAGATCTATCTATCTGCCATCAGCTAGCTCAGTCTGTCACATAAAATTTGCTTGCAAGCAAACTCATAAAATTTGCAAGCAAGCAAACTCACAAAATTAACTCACAACACATCATGTATGTAAATATTGAACTTTTTATTTAAAAAAGAGCAACTTTTAGCCAAAATCAGGCAAAGCAGGCAGATTGAGTTGCTCACAGAATCATTCAGTGATTATCTATCTGCCATCGGCTAGCTCAGTCTCTCAAATTTGCTTGCCATGAGTCTACACTGAATTTGCTTGCAAACGAACTTTCAGTCCTAAGGGAGGTTCGTCTGTACTTAAAAGCAGAGCCGAAGATCTAAAGACTAGCTAGAAAGCAAGAAATCCAACCATTTCCTGCTTCCTAGCTAATCTAAATCTTTCAGCGCAGCAGAACTGATGATGGTTGGAAAAAGGAAAAATAGCAATTTAGCAGGCAAGTTTTCTGGGTAAGGAGTGAGTGGGCGGGAAGGGTTCCTGTGGGCCATGTGGGCTGAGCAGCCTTGTTTCTGCGCAGCCTGGATTAATTACTTTGGGGGGTGCTCTGGGGGTGAGATTTCTCTGCGGCCCATCAGAATTTTCTCATGGCCCACCGGTTGGCGACCGCTGTTCTATACCATCAGCTCCTTCAAGGATTTCTGTTAACTTGGAAAAATCTCAACATAAAAGATAAAACCCGTGAAATATAAAACATAAGCACGCCCAAACCTGGCATTCAATAAGTAGTCCTCAAAACATAAAAGCTGTGAATAACTCATTCTTAACCACAATCCAGAAAACTGTTAGGAAGGGCGTCATTCGCATTCTCAGAGGTAAGCTGTGTTACACAATACAGGTATAAATAAGACATGATGCTGTAGCCCTCCCCTAACCTTAGAATGATTGAACTATAGACAGGCCTTTTTTTTTTAATCTAAAGAAGATTGTCTTGAAGATACCTGGAACACCAGGTGAGAAAAGGTTTTATAGGTTAAAACCAGCACTTTTATAGTCAGAAATCAAATGAAAGCCAAAGTAGCACACACAAAATTAATGTTAAGTGGCAGAGATTATACTATTGTCTTCTATCCCATTTGGGTGGTCTTCAAAGGCAGCTCCATCTTCTTACTGCAAGCTGCAGTAACTTGATCTGAAAGGTGATGAAGGTTTGGGTAACCATTGCCAGGGTAATATGCTCTTTCAAGGCAGTGGGCATCAAAGAGGCATTAACTGTCTTCCAAATCTGTGCTCTCACACACAAACTTCATTTACTGAAGCAGCCAGGTGCAGCATGATTGCAACACACATGGCATGTTCATCCCACAGATCACTCAGCCTATTTCCTCAGAGACCAGAAGTCAAAATAAATGCAGATAATAATGCACAATGCTATCAATAATGCTCATAATCTTTTATGAGTTGGCCCCCGTGGCATCCAGGCCAGAGTACGCTTTCATTCTCAAAACTATCACCCCCAAAACTCACTGCAACTTTTGAGAAGATCTTTCTGCAGCTTGCATTCCAAAGAGAGTACAGGTAGTCCTTGACCTGCAACAGTTCATTTAGTGACCTTTGAAGTTACAACGATACTGAAAAACGTTTTTCACACTTAAGACCGCTATAGCATCCTCATGGTCACATGATTTACATTGAGTACTTGACAAGTAGTTCCTGTTTATGGCAGTTGCAATATCCAAGGGTCATGTAATCCCCTTTTGAGACCTTCTGACAAGCAAAGTCAATGGGGATGCCAGATTCACTTAACAACCATGTTACTACTTCCACAACTGCAGGGATTCACTTAACAAAAAGGGCAAGAAAAGCCGTAAAATGAGGCAAAACTCACTTAACAAATTTCTCACTTAACAACATAAATTTTGGCTCAACTGTGGTCATCAGTTGAGGACTATCTGTAGTTCACCCTAAAATAGGCCTGCTGGGATGCAATTAACAGATTAATAGAGTTGGAAGGGACCTTGTAAATCATCTAGTCCAACCCCCAAGCAGGAGACCCTACACCCATGATGGCGAACCTGTGGCACGCGTGCCGGAAATGGCATGCAGGGCCACTTCTGCTGGCACATGAGAGGTCACCCAGAAGAGCCCCATTGCTCATGTGTGTGTGCCGCACGCCCGCCAACTGATTGTCAGATATCTGGCGCGCATGCACAGGGGGTGGGGGGCGGGGGAGCCACATGCGCATGCGCAGAGATGCACGGGATGCACAGTGGGTCTCACATGCGCAGAGACACATGGCACATAGGGGGATCGTGCATGCATGCACAGAGATGTGTGATGCATGCATGGGGGGGTCACGTGTGCATGTGCAGGGGGCGTGGGGGCTCTCACACGCCTTCTGGGTGCTGGCACGCGAGCGAGCATGCACACAATTTTCGGCACGGGAGCTGAAAAAGGTTAGCCACCACTGCATTACACCATTTCTGATAAATGGCAGTCCAATCTCTTCTTGAAAGCCTCCAGTGATGAAGCTCCCACAACTTCTGAAGGCAAGCTGTTCCATTGGTTGATCATTCTCATTTTGTCACCCAACTCATCACACTGTAAGTTGAAACATGAACCTAAGAAACTCAGGAATGGATCCTTCTTGTAGCAGTGTGCAGGATTCCTAAATATCTATAGGCCTGTATCTACCCAAAGCAGAACTCATGTACACTGCTAGATTATTCCAGACACTCATTGCTATCCTGTCTTCCACATACTGTATGAAGTTGTATGTTCTGCTATGACAAATAATCCATATAGGACAGTGGTGGGTAACCTTTTTGGCATCGAGTGCCAAAATGGGAGCACACATGCGTGTGCGCACCAGAAACCAGAAGAGCAGCTCGCTGAGGTGCATGGAGCACCAGAAACCAGAAGACTGTTCTAAAAATATTCCTTCTTTCAATTCATTTTTGGCTGGGTATATAAGGCTTTCTAAGTCATCTTATCATGGTGTATGTCTTAGCAAGTTGTGAAAATCCACTGATGGTGTAATCAGTTTATTCCACACTGTGATTAAATGAATCACAGATTAATTTAAGGTGAAAATAGAAAATTCAGAAAATCCATTTGGTGATGTAGCCCACTTTTTTTTTGATACTGGATTAGAACAGAGTTCATCTACTCTGAAGCGTGGTGATTTTAAGGATCGATCATTGTCTTTCACCCAACATGCCTTACAGAGTTCCAAAGGTGCTTTTTCAGGAGGCAACTGGACTTTCTTGTTGTTGTTTTTTCCTTTGAAGATGTTTTGCCTCTCATCCAAGAAGCTTCTTCAGCTCTGACTAGGATAGTGGGGAATGGAAGGATTTATATTCCTTCTAAAAGGATGCAAATGACCAGCTCTCTGCAAGAAATATAAATCCTTCCATTCCCCACTATCCTGTCAGAGCTGAAGAAGCTTCTTGGATAAGAAGTGAAACGTCTTCAAAAGAAAAAAAAAACAAGACAGTCCAGTTGCCTCCTGAAAAAGCACATTTGGGACAACCATGACCTGGACGACTGAGAATTTCTACAGACTTTTATGCCTTACAGAGTTATGGAGAAATTAGAGTGCACCCCCATGAGCTCTTGAAGGAAGTTCAACCATTAAGCCACAACAGCTTTAATAGCAACTGTGAATGTACCAGTATCTTAAACTGAAGACCCTTGATCTCAGAGGGGTCCTAAGTCAAGCAATAGAAGAATATTTTCCTTTCCTTTCCTTTACAGTATGCCAAAGTGCTTCGGTACTGCAACCCCCAAGTTCTCTTTCTGTTCCTGTTAACCTTCGCAACAGCCAGCATCATGCAGTGTTTTTTACTCAGCACCTTTTTCTCCAAGGCTAACCTGGCAGCTGCCTGCAGTGGAGTCGTCTATTTTACTCTCTACCTGCCCCATGTCCTCTGCTTCGTTTGGCAGGATTGGCTGCCTCTTAAGATCAAGATCATGGTGGTAAGGATTTCTCTTCTTTCGCTAGGGCTTGTTCCAAATGGATTTTGGTTTACGAGTAATAAACCCGGAATTTTCACTGCTAAGCGATGCAGTTGTAAAAAGCAATGCCATGTGACCATAGTGTGATCATAAAGTACAAAGTCAATTGCCTCATGACAGCAATTTTGGCAGTCGCAATTGCTGTTTGTAACCTGAGGATCTCAGGTGATTATGACTTCCAATTGCCTGCTGTCTTCCCCATTGATTTTCTTGTGGAAAGTTGACAGGGAACTTTAGAAATCACAGCTGTGATCATGGCTTGCTGTGATGTTATAATTGTGAGCTAGGTGCCAATTGCCTAGATTGCAATAATGTGATCATGGGGGGTGTTTCAATGGCTGAAACTCTTAAGGACTGGTTGTAAGTACTAGTTATTCAACATTTGTTTCTTTCTTCCAGAGCTTCCTTTCACCTGTGGCTTTTGGGTTTGGTACAGAATACTTGTCACGCTATGAAGAACAAGGACTTGGATTACAGTGGAATAATATCCAAAGTAGCCCACTGGAAGGAGATAAATACAGTTTCTTGTTGTCTATGGAATAATGATTTTTGACGGTTTTGTCTATGGATTGCTTGCTTGGTACTTGGATAATGTCTTCCCAGGTATGACCAACGATGTGGTCTATTGTTGCATAGATTTTTTTTTTCTGCTTAAGGGTGAAAACCTATCTCTGCTGCTTTAATACAACTGAGAACCAACATGGCTAAATATCTCATGTCTCAGAATTTGTCTAATCAGATGCAGTGAAGGTAATCGAGTTGCCGTGGGCGAATAGGTGGCAATATAAAATAAATAAACAAACAAATAAATAATTAAATAAATGCAAAGTTATTCAATAGCAGGGGTGTCAAATTCATGTCGCCACAGTGGCGTCATGTGACATATTGGACTTTTCCCCCCTTTGCTAAAACAGGCGTGGGCATGGCCAGCATGTGACGCATCCAGCCTGCGGGCCAGGAGTTTGACAGCCCTATTCAGTAGGCTTCTCCTTATTTTCCTTCTCTCCTCTAGTCAGATTCTCGCTCTCAGATTCTGTCAGGAATGTTTCCTAATATGGTTTGGTTATTTTCAGTGGGGTTCTCTAGAAGGGCTAAATATGTAGAATCATATAGATATGATCGTTCACATTTTCAAATGTTCAATTATTCTGACATTTCAGATATAGTCAGAGTCGTAAATTCTAACTTCTGTTCATGGAAAAAGGTTTGCCTGCCTTTCATTTTAAATGCAGGGTTTTTTTTTCCATTTGTGAAAAGCTGCTTCAGGGAACTGAAGACCCTTGAGAACAATATAGGATATGGCACTGAAGACTGTAACAGGAAGTGGGATTGTGTCCTCCTCTCTCCCCCCCTCCCCTAACGGAAATGATATCTTTGAATCCAAACCATTATCCTTTTACTATATTTTGGGATGAAATATCTGTGTAATATACTTACAGTTAAGATACTAATGGAAATATTTAAATCGATTGGCAAATGCCAGAATTTAAACTTTGTGTTAGCAACAAACAATTCATCAATATTTTTATAACATTATATTCCAAAATATAATGATGTCATGGTAAAGCCTTATCTAATCTGTCTTCTGTATGTATTGGATTATAATTTCCACTAATTTTAGGCAGCACGGAGAAATCCATTACATGGGGGAAAGTTGTAATACAATGGCTTTTAAGCCATTTGACAAAACACATGGGCTTAGAAGTGCAAGGCTTCCATTTGTATACTGCCCAAAATAATAAAGGTTTCATTATCTTGTCTTCCAGAAGATGAAGAATCTTTCAAAATACACAATCTTTTGTGTAATGAATCTTGTTTCTCTTTTACGGTAGATGCTGACAAAAACAGAATAATCTCCTAGTATATTTTGTGGGTTTGACTGGCACTTTCTATTTAAATAATCTATGTGAACCTTGCAGTAGACTTTTTTAAACCATTGAGGCGTTGGCAATTAAAGTTCAGTTGGCAAGCTACCACCTCTCAAAAAGAGGATTATAATATAACATAGGAAATTCCTTACAACATTAATACAGAAATATACCAGAGGAACAGGGACTGGCCCAAAAAGAGTGGCAGCTAGACAATTTGAAGCCCCTATGGGAAGTAATGAGGTCCTTTTGAGGTGCGGTTGTGGATCTCTTCTTATAATTATTCTTTTCATGTTGTGCAAAAGAGCATATAAGTAGCTGCAGGGATCACTCTTATATTAGTCAATATACATTTATTTTATTTACAAATTCAACCTGTATCTTGTATTTTTATTTACACGAATGCTTAAAGATGTCTCTTTGAAGAACAGAAACTTGGATTTCCCCATAGTTAAAGAAACTTGTCTGGTCACATTTTATAGAAATTGAAGAGCCAAAACAAAGACCCACAAAAGATCTTATCTGTAGAATGAAAACTCACACCTTACCATTCACTTTCAGCTTAGGCAGTTTTTCAAAAGCAGCACTGGGTGGTTTCTGAATCACAAGTAAAAAGGAAAGAAAAGTGTTTAAAAAAAACCTGCAGTCTGTCACAGCTCAAGAAACTCTTGTTTGTCTTTGTGGAAGAAGCAGCAAGAGGCTTTCTTTTGCTTCAAAGAACAGTAAAGAGAACATTCTTCTGTAGAGACATTGATGAAGGTCACCATTTCCAGATATAAGCTTCAGTAACTTACTATCCCAAAAGGAGAGGTGGCTCAAGTTTCATGGCCCCCTGCATTAAAATTGGAAGTTGGAAAAGTTTCTCTATCCAGATTTCCCACATTTCATGTCAGGTCCTCTAAACTCTAAATAACTTCCTTCCTTAGCAAAAAGAAGAGAAAAAATTGAGAAGTTATATTAGTTTATTTTCTCTTAAAGTATCCATGATGTTTTGTCACAAATAGCATGTCTACCCCATGGAATCTGTTCCAATTAAAGCACTCTCTCCAGCTGACTTCATCCAAGTACTGTATATCTTACTGATCCAGCCACCTGATACTATTAGTACAAATAATCATTAACTTACAACAGTTCGTTAGTGACCATTTGAAGTTACCACACTGAAAAAAAGTGACTTCTGACCGTTTTTCACACTCGGAAACCGTGGCCGCATGGTCACATGATCAAAATTCAGGCATTTGGCAAGTGAATCATGACGCTTGCAGTGTCCTGGGGTCATGTGATCTCCTTTTGCAACCTTCTGACAAACAAATCAATGGAGAAGGCAGATTCACTTAAGAGTCATGTTACTAATTTAACTGTGGTGATTCACTTAAGATTTGTGGCAAGAAAGATCGTAAAAGGGGCCAAAATTAACCACAGAAATCAGCAACAGAAATGTTGGGTTCCATTGTGGTCATAAGATAAGGACTACCTGTATTGGCTGAAGAATTACAAATTCATGAGATCTAAAAGACATCAGGAGGCAAAAACTAATAAAGTGAACTGGGGAATCCTTATTCTAAAGTTTGCCTTAGGGTTTCTGGCATTTAGATCCTATTTACTAAAGATTGCATAGCTCTAATTTTTAATTAGAGCATGTATTTCAGAAATAAATATAATCTTGAACCACATTTTTTAAATACATTTATTTTTCTCCTTACGGGGAAAAAATCCACCCCTCAGGGATTACAATTGATCTTGGATTCTGTGGTGGTTGGGAATGCTTTTTGAAATTTGTAATGTGAACACTATTTGATGCTAATGACACATCCAATAATTGCTTAATGGTATGATTTGCATTGCTGTGTTCTCCCTATAGCAAAATGCAAAACGAAGGTTCTTGCATCCGACCAACCTGTTTTTATTTCAGGAGACTATGGAATTCCTCGGTCTTGGAATTTCCCTTTGCAGCGATCTTATTGGTTTGGGTTAGGACACCCAAAGACTGAGAAAACAACAACTGCCGATGGTGAGTTATGCAGAAAACTGATGTTCGGAAATATTTTAAGCCATTGACTCATTAAGAAGTAAATGCACACTTGCCTGCATTTTTGGGAGTCCCTAAAAATGTTTAGACTCAGACTTGTAGTGGGAATATTTGCAGGTGACTTTGAACTCTTGAGTGGCCAGCTATTCTTAGCGTTGTTGCTGGATAATGTGTCAGTCTTCTATCTCAAAGTTTTCTGAATTCAGCTGAAATAAACAAGGAGCCTGCAAATCTTGCTTTTCCTTTCAATTTGTCTGGAAATAGTTGACAATTATGGGCTATTGTGACAAATGCTGACTTAGTGAATGTGATGTTGGCAGTTCATGTCTTGGCATCAAGCCTTGAAAAATATCATGTTCATTTTGAGCTATATGGCAATTTTTAAAATCTATGTCTATATTGCAATGAACAGAAACTAATCAAGGAAGAGAAGCAACCTAGAACTAAAGAGAAATTTCCTGACAGTTAGAACAATTAATCAGTGGAACAACTTGCCTCCAGAAGCTGTAAATGCTCCAACACTGGAGGATTTTAAGAAGAGATTGGACAACCATTTGACTGAAACGAGCCAGGGGTTGGAGTAGAAGGCCTCCAAGGTCCCTTCCAACTCTTGTTATTCTGTTAATTAAGAAAAAGCTGACATTATTTCAGCACCTGGAAAAACACACAAAAATTTTGGGAGCTGCTGTATCACAGAATAGGTAAGACAATATTTGTTCTTCATATGGCCATTCTACTCATCACTCTTAAGGCTTTGTCAGCCCCTCCAGGCTATTTGCATCCAATTCTCAGCAGATGAAAGATACTTCTGGACCAGCCAAGAGTTAATCCTCCATGCAAACACTGAAATCTCTCTCCTCAGCATTTTCCCAGTCTTTACACATGTTAGGGACAGATAGAAAGAGGCAGCAACGGTTTTCCTTTTCAAAGGAATTTTCATTTTGTTGCATTCTCACCTGATAGTTGTTTTCCTACTGACCATATACTGGACATGCAAGAATGACAAAAAGAGTGGGTATTTCTGTAGATCTCAACCCCTGCAAAGTTTGTGTAACCTTTTAAAATGATACTTGAACCTCTGTCATGAGGATTTGGTATTGCTTGAGCATTCCACGTAGCTAGCTTTGCTTTTTATGTACCTATTAAATAAATATTGTCAGGCTATAAATTTCTGAAAATAATGTAGGCAAAACATTTTAAGACATTGATGAGGTAATGTAACATCCTTTACTTAGAAGTGTTGGTATTTTTTGAGTCTCTTTATGATTGGCACTACAAGACTGATTAAAAACATAGTTGAAATGTCCTGCCCTTGAAAAGTGGTGGAAAACTCAGTTAGAACAAAATGTAGTTGTCCAGATTGTTAGATGGTGTGGTCTTTAGATACCAATTACTGCTGATTTGCAGTTTATTTCCCACTCCCATTTCCTATCATTAAAGAATATCTTCCTGAATATTAGTCTGCCTGTGGTCTACTTAATTCCACAAAAGTTAGTTTGGTATATATCTAAGTTAGAATCTTTTTTGTACTGGTAGGAAAGCCAGAAGGTTGGCACTAATCCCTGCTAAATTATAGGACTTGCACTATACAGGTAGTCCTTGACTTACAACAGTTCCTTTAGTGACCGTTCAAAGTTACAACATCACAAAGGGACTTATGACACTTTTTTACACTTATGACCTCTGTAGCATCCCCATGGGCACGTGATCAAAATTCAGATGCTTGGCAACCGATTCATATTTATGACGGTTGCAGCGTCCCAGGATCATATGATCATCTTTTGTGATCCTCTATCAAGAAAAGTCAATGGGTAAACTAGATTCACAACGCTCATATTACTCACTTAACAACTGTGTCAAGAAAGATCATAAATTGGGGCAAAACTCAACAAATATCTCACTTAGCAACATAAATGTTGGGCTCCATTGTGATTGTAAGTTGGGGATTACCTGTAGTTTTAACATATACCCTACCTCCAAATGATAAATTGTGATAAACTCTGCCACCACTTTTCAGCAGCAGAGTTTAAAGGAGATGCCAGAAATAAATGAAATAAGGGATTTAAGGCTGCAAGGTTTTAACATATGTTTCATGCCTGTTTTAGTTTTATTTGATGCTGTTTTTTTTAAACTGTGTAATATAGAAATAACACTTAGAGTTATATACTATTTTATAGTGCTTTACAGCCCTCTCAAAGCGGTTTACAGAGACAGCATACTGCCCTCTTCATAATTTAAATACCATGGAATACAAAACTAATAATAACTTGTATTGTTGTCTTAGTACTTGGATTTGTTTACCTTGAAATAACTTGATTCTTATTTAACTTGGAAAAAGATCCAGAGAAAGAAGGTGTCACTGACATAAAGGCTGAAGATGAAGAGGTGAGAAAAAGCATGGCTGCTGAGCCTGTTCTGGGAGAGAACAAGACTGACCGCCTGAGGCAAGAGGCTGGTGAAGGAAAAAAATGTAAACACAAAGGAAAAAAAGACTGCAAGGAGCAGGGGAAACCTGAGACAACAGAGGCAAAAGACAAAGATCACATTCCTAGTAAGAAGACAGAACTAAGTGCAATAATCACAACTCCATTTCTATTATATAAACTTTAATGTATTTCCTTGTTGTTAGTCCTTTTGTTGTTCTGTGCATTTGTGGGAATAGCTACAGGCAGGGATGGAAAAATAGAGTGTTTTTTGAAACCACGTTGTGGAAGGGTCAAATCAAGCACCAAAAAGAATATTACTCAGTAAGTAGTTCATATTTGCTTGCAAGCCAAGTTTCAAAAAAAAACAATTCTGTGAGCACGAACATATCTCTAGGCCATTTTATATTGTTGAGAAAAACATGTAATAAACTTTTTCTGGTCTTGAAAACATCTGGCAGGGGTGTGTGTGTGTGTGTGTGTGTGTGTGCTTTTTTTCTTCACATGCTTATATTACTTATTTTTCTCATTTAAAAAAGTAGTATATGTACGTGAAGAAAAAAGGGCCACATTTTTTAGAATGATGATAGCTGGTTTTAAAATAAATTTTAGTAATAAAAGTCTACAGGTTCTAAAAAGTGTACCAATTCTTCCATTTAGTGGGTAGCTCAACATTCATAGTGCCGCTTTAAATGATATTCAACTATGTTCAAAAGATTACCTATTATTCGTAATAATTATATTATTATTTTTGTTAGGCATTTATGAATGATGTATATAATTGTACCTAACAGATATATACTGCTGAATCATAATAATCTAGTCTAAGCATCTGACATGCAAACAAAAATAATAATTATCCAAATAATAATTATCCAAATAATTATTAAACAAAAATTGATTACCCCAGGTCCTTGGGAAGGATAATTAGAAAAAAATGCCAAACCCCGTCTAAACTATGTGACCACCATAACAATTTAAATTTGTATGCAGCCCAATTCTTATATCAGTAAATATAGTTGGAGCCCTTCATAGTCCCAACCATATCTACTGATATAAGAATTGTATATTTCTTATATAAGATTGTATATTTCTATCTTAAATTGAAATTATAGTTATAAGCATTAAGGTTTGTGTACCTTGAGCCTGTTTTGTTGTAACTGAGTCGAGGTTTCTACACTTGCTGACAAGATGGTCAATCCAACATTTGACAAGCTCCCACGTTACTCCGCTGCTTCGCAGGCTGCACTGGCTTCCTGTGGCCTACCGGATTCGATTCAAGGTGGTACTGATGGTATTTAAAGCGCTCCATGGCTCGGGACCTGGGTACTTACGGGACCGCCTGCTGCCATTGTCAACCTCCCGCCGCCCAGTACGCTCCCACAGGGTTGCCCTGCTTGGGGTACCGCCGCCTGACCGTTGTCGGCTGACGGCCCCGAGAGTTCGGGCTTTCTCTGTGGGGGCTCCCTCCCTATGGAATGATCTTCCCCCGGAGATACGGTCTATGACGGATATCCTGACCTTCCGGCGCGCGGTGAAAACTTTATTTTTTAATCAGGCCGGCCTGGCCCAGTAACTGTGTTTTAGGTTTTTAATTAAATTTTATTGGGGTTTTTAGTTTTTAACTTTTAAATTGAATCTGAATTAGACAGCCGGATTAAACTATTTAATTTATTTTTAACTATATTTATTGTATATCTCGTATGTTTTAGTAGGCTGTACACCGCCCCGAGTCCCTTTTTTGGGAGAGGGGGCGGTATAGAAGTTTAAACAAATAAATAAATAAATAAATAAAGAAGAATCTACTTGAAAGACTTGAAATAAACCAGATCCATTTTGGTTCATCAGGATTTCAGTTGTGATGATGGATGAACAAAAGCAGACAATCCTTCAAAAAGATCAGCCCTGTCAAAAAGCAAAGATCATTTTACCCAATCTCGTCCTCCTAACGCTTTCTTATCAAGTCTGAATGTCTTGCAAGTTCTGAAAATGCTACAGAAGCTGGCCTACTTTGCCCTTGGTATAAATATTTCATATTCTCCTTTTTCACCTTGGAGCTTTATACGATAGAGGAATTCCTGAAAACATACAGTGATATCTGAAAAATATTGTCATTTAAATTTCTTCAACTTGTCTTGTTTATCTGTTTATTTTCCTATATCGAGATTGAAGAAAGCAGAATCCTAGATAATTTTATTTATGCACATATACGCACACACATACATACACATTAAACTGCA